>CADWAE010000465.1:2400000-3000000 GCA_902982915.1 Phalloptychus januarius
TACCTCTGAGGTTCTGTTAGATAATCATCTTCCTTTTTTTGTTTACATCAGCTTACTGGAGTGAGGCAGTTTCCTCATACTGATGCATCTGCTGTAGCAACTAACGTTCTGGCAGGAGGAAAAACGCAACCATTGAGAGGAGACCTCAATCTTTTCTGATGGATTCATTTTCTGTCTGAATTTGATTATCAGCTCTCTACAATGTTGGAGTCAAATGATGATTCACACTTATTACATTTTATGGTACTTTTATCAGCCTGTCAATGTTAAAGGCCAAAATTAGAATATGAGCCTGAAAACCTTAGAATCTTATAAATAAAGAAGTACATTTTAAAGTCTTTTTAGCAGACGAGTGGTTATATTATTTTCACTCACTAGAAAGAAACTCTTCGCCTTACTATTGTGAAAGAACTTTGGGCAACGGAAAACTGAAGAGCATAAACACACAGAAATGACAGATAATGTCCTCTTTCAGAACAAGATGTTTGATTTTGTCCACAAACCACCAAAATACATAAACTTAGTCTGAAAATGCTTTTTTTTAGCCAAACTAGCTTTGTGCATCTATCCACATAAAATGTAAAATACTGATCACAACAGGAGCAGAAATTATGTCCAGCTTTCAAAATCTCTGGTTTTTGAATTGCAGTTGTAATTCATGGATTCATGAACTGCAGTCAGACTGGGCTCACCACAAAATGTTGTTAGGAGTGTACTCCTGTTAGGTCTCAAAGTTACTGTCTGTCAGACAACATTTCTCCTGGATTCCTGCAACTCATTGGAAAAACTGCCAGAAAGATTATCACTTAATGAACTTAGAATCTTTACTTAATTTAAAATGTTAATCTTTTTGCCTAATTTGGCAGTGTCTTGGTAGATGAAAGTTTGTTGTTGATCCTGTTATGACTTGTACTTTCATTTAACTACACATGGCTTTGTAGTCAGCAATGTCAGAAAAACAACCGGAAGCTGCTTATTTTTTTGTTCTTCGCTCATTACTTCACCTTTTCCCCCATTGCTCCCAAACCTAACTCCCGGTCTCTGTCGCTCTGTGTACTTTGCATGTACCAGGCCTCGCTGTCCCAAATCGGTATACTACCATCCTGAACTTCCAGCTGAGTTATAGGGTGGCGTTTTGCTTTTTACATATACATTTGTATAAATCTCCATTTCAGACATGAAAAATAATCTATGACAAACTGCAAGCAAGAATACAAGTGCAAGGAAAAGTTTGTTAATATACTATGCCCTTTAGAAGACCTGACAGTGAAAAGTACCCGAGTCCACGCAGCTTAAAAAGTTAGGTCTGTTTCCTGTAATGCAAGGCAATTTAAAAAAGGCATATTACATTTTCTATTTCAGCAACTGTAGTGCTATGTCATTTACCCCATGCGGGGTCCAAAGTGAGCAGATTCACTTTAATATCATCTCATCATGCTATATATGCACATAAGTGTCTTTGCAACACTTGCTGCGACTGCAGAACACTCCCCTACCTTCTTCATGGCGAGTGTAGAGTAAGCGCATTTCATCTTGCAGTGGCACTGGGTCACCTTGCAGATGCAGCTGAGGTATTAAGAGATTAGGGACAGCAGCTAACCCTATTGACGGTTCTGGTCCACAGTGTGCAGCTGCCTGCCTGGACTTTAATTGGCTCTGGTGGCAGCAAGTGCCCTGCCGTTACCGAGCCGATTGCTGGTTTGGGGTCAGCCCCAAACTGCTTCTTCTTGTCATCCTTCCTGTCAGCTTGAAGGTCAGCGTGGCAGGAAAACTGGGTCTCACCTGCTTACTACAGGGCATGAACAGGTGTACCACAGTGACATGTGGATGAGAGGGGAGCTTTCAAAGTAGAGGACAGGACATAAAAAGAACGTGTAAAAGTTTGGATGGGTAGCACACTTTTTCCTCATCCAAGAGTTTAGATTTGTTGGGGAGATCGACATGTTTTAGGACTAGCAAAGTGTTTCCTCCAATTTGCATAGATCATAAAGTTAAGAGACAGAGTTACTGGTGAAATGAGCTGTAGCACACATAGTCAGAAATAAAACCACAAGACTTACCAATTAAAATATCAAAAAGTTACTTTAAACCCATGTTAGAGTTTGGGCCTGAGGCAATGACAGAAGAAGGAAATTTCAGATGATTCACACTTTTATAGGCAAGAGACCTCAGTGAGATAATAGAGAAAAGGAAAGGGGAAGGACATAACAGAGAGAGAGTAAGGGAGAGAACCATAGCAAAAAGATTTAAAGGAACTCTTTTTTTTTTTTTATTGCCGCTGAATGAAACTGTGCATCTTGTAAAGAAAAGTAATTAAATTTTCCTTCAAGACATCTCTCGTCACTTACTGAACCTATCCAACTGTTCCTCTTGCCAGACATAGATAGGCAGTGAAGCTGGAGGGGTTTTGCCTAAATAAGATACAGTCTTTATTCTTCTAAGTCGAGGCCATTTCAAGCTGTGCTGATTAAAATGTTGTAGCATTATGCTGTGCTTGCATTCCCTGCTTTTACAGCTACTCTGATTTGAAAGCAAGGACAAACATGGCTCTTACAAATTAGCTTCCCCCCTATGTCTTGCCAACACTGAATATGCAATTGGTCCTTTTATTTCTGTTTTGATCTGTTCTAAAGCTGCACATATCGCTTGAATAATCTGAATGAATAGCTTCAGAATATATTTAGGATTTTCCGCCATTTTTAAAAGATGCATTGTGTATGATGTTAACAGTTTAAATTGCTTGATTCCTTTGAAGGAATAGTTGTGTCTTGAAGCAAAGTCAAAATATGAATAAATATAAAAATATATATATATATTTATATTTATTTTATAAGTTGAGGATAATTTCTAGTGAAGTTTGCTTGAACTCTATCACTCTATTTAGTTTATTTTACTTGGATTCTTTGTGAAAGACAAATGCAAAGCAAGACATACTTGTTCAGTGAATGTACAATGTGTTGTGTGAACTTGTATTCAGCCCCTTTGAGTAAATACGTTTCAGAACCATCTTAACCAACGTTACAACTGCAAGTCTTTTTGGGACTGAATGTTTTGCCCATTTTTTAATATAAAATAGCAGAAGTTCAATCAGATAGGATAAAAAATGTGAATAAATATGAACTCCAGTCTCATCTCTTTTACTTCACCTCTTCAGACTTTTGTGCAGGCAACAACTATGGACACTAAGAGAAAGCTGCAGTAACAAATAGAGACGCAACGTGATCAAGTAATTAGCTAGTGACTGGAATTTGTTTATTTCCTGTAAATTGCCATTCAGAAACAAAAGAAAAAATTTTCACTTTAATAAGTTAAAAACTCATCTAAATTACATATTAAGATGTGTTTTTTAAAAAAGAATTAAGGAGAGGTTATAAGTTATTTAAAATGTTGAGGTATGTCTGGAATTTCTGTGATCTACAACTAAGTTCACTAAAAAATATGCACGCAGACCTCCATTATAGTAATTCTAGTTAAACTAATTGCGCTAATTGATTACATCAGTTGGTGGGAAATTATTCAAACTGTCAAAGATGTAATTTTCTGTGTTTTAAATTAACCGCAAAAAAAATTCAACAACTACTCTCACACAAAAGTACTGGTAATAATAAAAACATGGAATCCTCACTTCAGGAAGGGCAGGGGTATAATCGCTGCTTCTTTATCTTCTGAAACAAACAGAGAAATTGAAATTGGCTAAAATTCTTTTTGTAAGGTCAAAGCTTAATAAAACAATCCAAAACTAATAAAAAATACGAGTGGTCATTACATTCACATTGGGTTCTTGCCAGTTTCTGTATAGGTTTTATATTTTCATTATTATTTTGGAGATCACTGAATGTCTTTACATTTACAGAACATCTATGAGAGGCAATGAATATCAGCACTTTGTATCTTTATATGTATGTTCTTGTTAAGTTGAGTGGATAATTTGGAAGGAGAAAAAAAAGGTGTCACAGTTTGTGAAATAATAATGTAGATTTGCCAGCTCTCTTACTCTGCCTTGCATAGCTTATTAGAAGCAAAGGATACAGGGGAAGTTTTGAAGTTTGACACTCAGCCATCATCATATCACCCATCAACAGTTTAGGAAATGAATTAAACATTAACATGTTGAAACTGTCAATTTTTTGACACATTATTAAATTATTGAAATGAAAACTGACATTCCATGAGTATCTTAAGCAGTTTCAACGTAAACAACCTGTTCTACTTTAGATGTCCCTGAATCCATTAAATTTCTCTATTTCACTTCTGGGTACCTTTTCTGAAAAATAAATAAGCTCACTGCTGTCTACTGCATTTACCGAGTCAATATAAATGTTGGATTTTATCCAGGAAGTATCTTCATTACTAAAAATATCTCACTCTAAACAGTGAGTATTAAAACCACTAATAAAAATATGATAATATGACACATGCAACACCTGTACAACCTGAAAAGTTTTAAACCAAGAGATTGCTATGCTACATTGAAGAAACTCATTTTCTTGAAAAATATTTATTCTTCGAGTATATTACATATGTGTACCACAGTTTAAACAAAAAAATCTTTTTGGCTAGCATAAAATATGAGCAAAGTAACTTTTAATTAGTTAAATGATCCGAGTCTGACTGCAGGACATTAAGTCAGCTCCATGAATAGCAAGAACCTTTCTCTTCGGTTTTTTCCTCATTACTTACCCATCACAACAAGCTGTGCTTCACTTATCTTGCCCTACAGTGACAAGTTTTGTAATATTTTGTTCTTTGCTCTCATGAGCAGCAAGCTTCAGTCAGTGTTTTAAAAATCAGCAAATATTAAAACCTAACCCTCTAATCCGCTTACTAAAAGGTTTCCCAGTTTTGAGATCAGTTGTGAATGTATCTCATTTCCAAATAAGCTGTCTACCACTGATTTAAGTCATAATTAGCCCTTTTTACTGTCTTTCCCCTTTTGATGTGAAGTTTTCAGATCAATTCCTCCTCTATACGACATAATTATTCCTACCTCCCCACAACAGTACGAGGGTTTCAGAAAACTGCTTTGGAAATCTGTCCACCCAGATTAAAATGCAGAGCTCCAAGCCACAATCCCTTGCCAACAAATCCACACTCCAGGTCCCACCTACATATTCTGTTAATGTCAATAGAGGTGAGAGCCGTTTGAATGGTAAAATGGTGGCCTACTTGAAATAAGTATATATGCTCATCAACAAAAAAGGTTAGGTAAGCAGTTAAACTCAGAGGGCAGTCTCTGGGATTTCTCTGCTATAGTGGGGTAAGAGCTCCCTAGAGGGATTATCAGTCAATGTTACACCTTCATGGCTCTAGCCTCATGTGCATTTTTCTACCAATTGTGACCAATATGGGAAGAAATTATCATATTTAGTTTGTCCTTTGCACATTTAACATAATTTTTTACAAAAAATTTACAGTTTTAGGAAAACCCTATTCCAGCGCTCTTGCCCACCATTGTCTTAATTAGAGGGACTCTGTGCATCTCATTGAGAGCTGATGATCTTATGATAGAAAAAAAATTGCTTCAATATTCCAAGTAAGTGAAATCTAATGGCCAATGAAGTTTGAGCCATTTTTTTTTTTGTCTTTTATTCACTCATCTGGATGCAACATGTTTGGGTCATTAAGGTGTCTCCCTTTCACTAATGTCGATTTGGTAGCACAAGTTATTTTATCCCACTGTGGTAAATAATTGTACTACACTGACAACTTGGTGGCTAATTTTAAAACGACAAGATAAATGCAAGTAACCATGGCAAACGGTGAGAGTTTAAAGGCCGGCCATCTCTTTCTGCAGTCAAGTTGTGTTTACAAATTATCCCTCTATAAGGACAGGACAGCTGTCCTTATAGACAGCTTATAGACAGCCAAACTTGTGAACCCACGTGTTGTCACTTAAAATAGTAAGTTACTTAGATCAACATACTCATAATAATGAAGAAAACTTTACAACTGTCAAACAACTTGAACTTCATTAAAAATGAGTTGAATTATCTGCAATGCTTATTTTAGGCTGGCTGAAATTGGCATCTTGTTTTTTGCCTTCATCAATTCTGCATGTAAATTAGTCCTTATCCATCTATATATAGACATGTACAAAATAATGCTTAGTAACTTTTAATGAAGGTTTTCAAGTAAGTGATATTTCCTCATTTGTACCCCATACTAAGCCTTACCCCAGGCATAAATGGCCTCAAGGTGTTCTTCTTGCCTCTAACAGCACCTCATCATAACCAGAAGTAAGAGATGTTACATGCTTCAAAGAGATTGCAATATCACCTGGCTGACTACCCCAGTCTTAAGTTGAATACATTAGCAAAGGAATCAATACATTCCTCTACAGAATTCCAAATCAAAGTCTGTAACTCTTGGGCTTGATTTTCATTCGATAATTTGTAAATAAAACCAGAATAATAATTAACAAAATCCAATTACATTTCATAACTTGGGTAAGAATTAATTTAATTGATTTTAGGGATGCACAGTCAGAGGATGTGAAGCAACTGACTGACTTTTTTTCCCAACCCCAACTTCACTAAGTGGAATTACCCTCCCTCTGGCAAAAATGAATAAAAAAACATCTCCATGGAGACCCAACCTGTACCAGTTTGATTGGATTTACCAGTCTTTCAGGAAATACCAGTGTGTTTTCACGCAACTTTCTCTCTTTGAACTTCACTGATGAACTTTTTCATAATCAAAAAGAAGCACTTAGAGTTTTTTATACTTTTCAATAAACATGTTTGCTTCCTAGAATTTACAGGTTGGATGAAACCAGTATTTTAGTGATAATATAAAGCATTCTAAATTAAATCACTGGCAATTGCAGAAGTTGGTTTTTTTCTGAAGAGGTTCCAACTTATTTATACAACCCTTGAAAACTTTACTTTATCCAGCTAATGTTGTTTGCGCTGCTAAATAGCAATTACTTGAATGTAAAAGTTGAATTACTTCCTTGGAATGTCAGTTTTGTAAAAGTCCTAATCAGTAACCATTAATTTGGTTCAGGTGTGTTGGAGCAGGGATTCTTCCAAAAGTTTCAGAGTAGTGGCATTCGAGGCCTGGGGTTGCATGTTAACTTTTCTCTCTGCCTTCAGTTCAATATGATTCATTTGGTGCAATGATGCAGAGAAGAATCCTAAAGCAAAGATAAATGGCTTAGTTGGGCTTTAATATGTTGCTTATTGTTTTACAGAAATAGTAAAACTACAGCATACTCAGAGATATTAAAGTATTGGATCAATATACTGGATTTCTGATTCAGTTAAACAGTAGCTAATTATTAACTAATGAAATGTCATGAGAATGACTTAAAAGGAATGTCACAAGTGCACAAGAGATATACATACGCACAGTATGTTAGTAGTAGATGGCCTTAGTGATTTTTAGAAATCAGCCATTACTTTCAGATTCAAAAACATATTTTAGCAACATTCTTAATACCGATTTATTATGCAGCACAATATGTGTTCCTTACTGGAACACATATTGAAATACTGGAGGAACAATAAGGTGCTGCTATAAGACTGCACAGTGTTTGTGTTTGGCTGTATATGGAGTAATGGTTTTTCATTTATGGTTCATCTCTGCTAAGGGGCAGCTCCTGGCTCTGGCAATGGAGAAGCCTCTTTCTTTTGCATCATTTTTAGCTCATATTTAATTATTTTATTTTCAAATATTTGTAGTTATTGATGTTTTTGTTTGCCACTGTTATTTTTATTACCATTTATATCTACCTCACTCCTCCGTCTTTGTAATGCTCCAGCATCTACTTTGTGGACCATTGTGCCATTTACTCAGTGAAGTGAATAATGCAACAAAACACTACACTGTTAGCTTGGCTGCCAGGACAGAAGACTATCTGTTAGAGCTACTGGATTCTTTTTTCTCACCGTCAGCAGACATGCAAGATGTTTTAATTATTGATTCTAAACTGACCATAGGACTAACCAAAATAATGGTCGTCTTTCAGAGTTAGCTCCTTGTTGGACTGATAATAAGTCTATTGCATGGTTAGATGTAGCTTATTTCTTAACAAATGCCAACTGGGACAAGCTACATCCTCAATCATCATTCAGCAAAATGCAACCATCATTGCTAATAGAAAAGATAGCCTATAAAAGTTATCACTGAGCACTTTGTTTTGTCCTTGTGGGACTTGGCTGCTCACACTATGAAGGAGTTTTCACACGTTTTAATTTGTTCAAAATACTGTTAGGGTCTGACTGATCAGGTAGCTGAAATTTGTCTTTTACGTGAAGGCTGTGCATTAGACAAAATACCTCTTATTCGCTACAACCATTTGCTAAACTAATTAAAGTTTATTGAGTGTCCCCCAAAGCTTACTGCATGTTTCAGTGGAAAGTAGTCAATTCTGGCTGCATAAAGGTTGTTTCGCAAATTAATAGTTTTGGTTTAACTGGGGCCACAGTAGCTTAGCTACATTAAGTTGATTAAACAACAAGGCCTTCATTCCTCACAAACTTAGATGTATGGCATGGTTACTTCTTGTCTGTGCTGCTTGAGTAATTACAGAAAAGAGAAGCATTCAGTGAAGAGAGGGAGGAACCAACATCCTTTTCTGTAGTGTTGTTCCCAGTCTGCATCCTTCATTCGGAGGACTCTTCCATTTATGAGTGCTACACACATGTTCACTTTGAAACTTTTAATATAATTTTAATTTGCAAATTTATGGTTATAAGCAATAAGCAATGCATGTATGCATAAATAAGAGATCCAAGTTTGATTTTAATATTATACTGATGAATGAAAGCTATTAGTACTCCATTTTAAGTCTGTGCTAGACAGAAAGAAGTTCATGTCAAAAACTAAACATGTTTCCATGACATTATGAACTTCAATTTCACATTCAGCCTCGCAACAGCTGTCTAAGAAGAGGATGCTTCCCCCCTGCTACCCTTTCATTCTCCCCTTTGGAGTTTCATTTCAAGATTATGTTTAGGGTGCATAATTATGACACTCATTAAAAGCCTCTAGGCTGAAACAGCGTCAAATGGGGGAAAATATTCTTGGCTACAGTTCAAGTCATTAGAGTCCCTGATGGCGCTTTATGGGATCAGCGTTTTTATTAGCAATTACTATTTACTATCCGGCAGAATGGAAATATTACTGTAATAACTTATAATTATGTGTGAGTCCAACTGTTAATTTGAGTTGGTAAAGGAGAGTCAGATTAAAAAGAGTTGTTTGCTGTGCCAATAGCTGCAGAGGTGAATGGGAAGTGTGACAACTCCTCTGTGTCATCATCTGTGTCATTTTAGCTGAAAAAAACAAAAAGAGCTGACTTTGAACAAACCAGTACAAAAAGCTCAAAGTTTGGCTAAAAACACAGCAGAGTAGACTTTCACATCTTCAGACTTAAGAGCTTTTGTGAGGCTACAGATAAGATTGTAAGTTAAACTATAGGTTTAAAAAAAGCAAACAGGAGACTTAAAATTTGGTTCTGGAATCGCATGTTAATTGTGACTCGGTCTGTGACACTGAATTAATAGACATGCTTTATGACTATAGGGGAAGAAAGTGTTCCTGGCAACCGTTGAGTGATGCTTTGGGTTATACTGCGGCATTTAATATTAAAGGAAATGTATACCCATGTCTGGTACCTTGTACTGGTATCAGACATTGAGCTCCAAACTGTACAACTCCTGCAGCCTATGTAGAACAAGTTAAAATGTTTTATACATGAGATCTTTTTTAAAATGCCAAAATGTACTGCTCTGTGGTAAACAGCACCGACTTGATAGAGCGCAGTCATGTTTTTATTACATCTCATTTTGTGAACACACTCATTACTTCTGAATAAACCCATTAACTTCTTGGAGTCTGTAATCTGATTACCAAGGATGGAACTGCAAAAGATGCTAGCCTTGTCTGGAATTTAAAATCTCTCAAAGCACACATTTAGAGCCAGTGCTCCTTGGAACTAAAAAGGGTTAACCTTTCAGTTGTTTCCATGTGAAATAAAAATACATGTGAGATTTCAATGTAAAAGAAATCCATTAAACATGATGACATTTCCAGTTGTTCAAGAGGCCAAACCATATGAAAATGAATATCAAAGGGACACTCAGGGGCATCAGAAAACAATGTGAAATTCGAGAGGATTTCTTAAAATCCCTGAAGCTAGTCAGTCTACAGTAGCCTAATCCACTGGATGGACATAATGCCTATGTACTATAATTTTTTCAAGTGCTTAGTAGTCTGGATCATACAATCAATGCAAAAGATTTACTGCATTAGACCTGTCCTTAAAAGTATCAAACCATCATTTGCAGTGAAACAGTCTTGTATTTCCTAGATTGAACAAAATGTCATTAGTTACTACAAACCTAATTCAGCACACTCTTCAAATTACCCCCAGGTGGTTTTTAGCAGTGTTTTGACATTTTCAATTATCTCGGTGGAGTCGAGCAGAAGTATCCTGCTGTGGCTATCCTTCATAATCCACCTCAGATTTCAAAACTCCTGTATTTCAATAAATATAAAAAATATATAGCCTTTAAAAATGTATCAATCATCCAGAACTTTGCTTTAACGAGTGCTAGAAATACAAAATTCTCAATAGGGCATTTTAACATTACCACTCTTGAGTTAGGAGTTGCCCATTTTTGTCATGCTTCTTTAAAGCTAGAGAAACTGAAGGTCGCTATCCACATAAGTACCATTTAATCTTGCCAGACAAAAAAGAGAGTCTTTGTCTAGATAATGTGCAGTTGCCCCCAGGCCTGAGCTATTGTACCGTCGTGATTATAGACCGAAAGCTTAGATGTTCCCTTTCCCTGTGGTGCTGAATTAAATCCACCACAGGTGAACTCCGTCTCACTCCTAATTAAGAGTGTGTGTCCATGTGTGATATTACTTCTCATTTCTTACTTAGATTTACTCATAGTTGCTGAAAAGGAGATGGAAATTAACCTTCAAATCAAATTAAAAATCTTACCGTTATATTTGATTCAAACTTAGGCTTCCTACCTTGCATTAAAAATTTTACAAAGAGTGCATTTTAGTACCTGAAGGTTCATTTCTCTCTCGGCTCAATGCAGAGACTTTAATGCACACCGTTATCACTTGCAGAATAGATTACTGCAATCCCCTGCTTTGTCAATGTGCTAAAAAGAATAGCACCTTTACAGTTACACCAAAACTCAGCTGCATGAATGATGAGGAAGATAAGAAAGAACATTTTGAATTCTCTACATTGGTTACCTTTACATGACTTGGAACAGAATGTAGTAAAGATGAAATGCTTTAAATTAGTTTTCTAATTATTAAAAAAGGTCAGTCTTCTTTCGTAGACATCCTTTTAACATAACATATCAATTACATCCCTCGGGTCCTTGGAAAATTTATTTTTTTTAAATCAAGGTAGCAAGATTTAATTTTTGTGTTATGACCCTCAACTTTGAAAGAGGTTTTTTGATGGCCTGATGATAGTAGAGACTCAATGTCTTTAAAAGGCACCCTGGGATTTATCTTCCTGGTTTGGCTTAGCTGACATTTGATAATTAGGATTATTCCTAATTTATCTTTTGTTAATAATATCTGAAACATATATATTGCATTGCTAGTTTGAGTTTAATTGAATTCACTGTGTGTGTGTATATATATATGCAAAGGTGTACCTTTATATACAGTAAAAGGTATAGCAAAGTTTCTAGTGAAACGTACCTTTTTTTTTTTTACAACAAACCCTGTATTGTGTTTTGCTTTTTCTCGTACTTTTTAGTTTAGTTGGTATTTTAACTCTCTGAATGTGTATTAAACATGCTCTCCAAATGAAGTCAGACTGATTGATTTAAGTGTTTTATTTAGCCTTTCAATTTTGGCATTTTTTATACTTCATAATACTGTTTTCCAACTGGGTTGTACAGATTTTTTGTGCCCTCTTTAATAAACATCTTCAATCTTTAATTATAGTACTGTTCAATGGGAACGGCTTGACTTCACTTGTTTGTATCAATGTGCTGTTTTTCTAGCAATTATATTTTCTTCCACAGCTGCTTACAGGTCAAAACATAATGATCTTGGATGTGCAGTCTTGTGTCCCACTTGGGCACAGAGTCAGAAAAAGCAGAATCTGTTCATATTTTAAGCACCAAGTAAGTAAGGCTGCTTTAAGTAAGGCTTTGCGGTATGCAAATTGTGTCAGTGATTGTTAAAAACACAAAACTCAAAAGCATTTGTTACGTTGTTTGTCTTTTCTATTATCAGCGGTTAAGTTATTTCATTGGATTTTCTTTGGCAACAGATAAAAATTGTTTCACCATCAATTGTTTCTGGAGCAGGCACAAACTATTTCCATCAGTTAGATGCACTAACAACATATTGTCTCCTGGGTGATGTGATTTTCAGAGTTGGGTGTTAGAGATGGGGATTGGCAGCACCTCAAGACGGCTCTGAGGCTTTTCCATGCTTTATGTTTAAGCAGCCAGCAAATTGGGAAAGTGGCTTTATCTAATTAGAAAAAACATTCCTTTAGCAGCTGTCCCCTAGGCAGAACCATCATTATTTAAGCTCGCTGGCCTTGAGGAAAGCAGCAAGCAGCATTCAGATACATATCTAATACTCACCATGGAAATGACTTGCTGCACAAATCTGCTTGTGCTATAATCACAATTTTGTTTTTTCCTCGTTTTGTGGACTCTCATCCTATGAATATAATACTCTATCAACAAAAAGTCTATTGCACATTAACAGAGTGAACAATAATAATACCTTATTTGATAATGTTCGTGCTGTAGTTAATAAAACCCTTCTGTAAATTGTCTCAATCTGTGATGCAATTTTCTCTGCTACAAATAACCAGAGAGAGTTTCTCTGAAACTATTTAGGGTACAGCTGCATAAAACAATAGGACGGACGCATTATTTTGAGCCACAATTAGCCGATATTTTCTGCAGCTCATCAGTATCAAATTGTGAGTACAGTCAGCAATGTGTGAATGTGGGCAACAGCAAGCAAAAGCACAAGAGGATTAAAATGAAATCTAATGAAAAGAGCCGAGCTCCCACTGAGGACTGTGCTCCATTGTCATAATGAGCATTGACTACCTATACATAATTGACTTGCATGGACTTTGCAATAGATTTTTAATTTTATTTTTTTGCATTTGTTAATGTCCATATACATTTTTGTGTATAGTCAGTGCATGCTTGTCATTGTGATGCTCATTTTGAAGCTGTTTGTACAGTGACCACATCATCTTAAGCTGTGTGGTCCTAAACTCCAGCACCATTAATGAGGCCTCAGGGAATGGACGTGGAGTTGTGCGTCAACGCTCAGTCTTTAAAGTCTCACAATTTTGCATGTGTAAAAAAAAAAAGAGAGAGAAAGAGAGGGCGATATAACTGTCCCTCCTGAACAGATGATTATCAGTTTTCACATCTGTATTTTTTTTTTCAAGTTTTGCTAACATATACATATTTCCTTTTTCTGATTCTTTTTTTTGTGCATTTGTTACTTCAGTGAGGTAAATTCAACCATCAAGTGCAGCGGAAAATCTTTTTGGAAGCTAAGAAATTAAATCAAACATAAAATGCAAACTGACTTAACACACAGAGCCTGAACAAATTTAGAGAAGATTTGATTTGTTTTCAGTGTCTATATGATTGAACTTCACTAAATAAGTAAAACTTAAATTTTAATTTACACAAAGGCTAACTTTAGATTAAATTGGGGGAAGAATAAAAAAATCAACAAAGTAATTTTTACCTTAATATCACTTGTTTGGGTTAATAACCTAGGTCTGTTGTGCTAAATTAAGCAGGGCTGTATAAGTTCATACTTCACAAAACTTGATTATTCTAAAATCTATAAGATTTCTTTGTTAATGTGTAAATATCTAAGCAGATTTGTATAATAATTATACCTCTAAATCCCTGCATTTAAATTTCCTCCATTAACAACTGATGAAGCCTCAGATTACCTCATTTTGCACCCTTTCCAAAGCATACATTGTGACCTTTTTATGCATTTCTAGTCTAGATGCTCACAACTGAAGAGAAAGTACAATATTTTAAAAAGAAGCTCCGACGCAGCAATTGTAAAATGCCTACATTTGTAACTATATTTACAGTATAGTAAATACACTGTAAAATTGCTATAAGAGAAAATGCTTTTGCAGTCAAAAATAAAATGGTTTCCGACTAGGTATTCCATCATGACATAATTATCTAAAGTCGAATAGTTTGTGTACAATGAGCTGTGGTGTCACTAAAATTACTTTTTGACTGCCGGCTGTCGAGATGAGTCACCATTCTCAAATCTAGATTTTCAGAAAATAATTGATTAAAATCATTCTTGTCTGCCCATAATAGAATTAACATGCAAGCGAAATTAATTATGCATTGCCATGATTGAGTTTTTGCTTTTAATCACAACAATTTCAGGCTTGACGAAGCTCAGATTGCCCAATTTAAGACGAGGTTAATGGGTTCCATTGTGGTTAGATTTCTCATTGTACACTTAGTGTGTCTGAGCAACAATAACAGCCTGAGTGGCCATCTATCTGATACAAAAGCACATTACATTACCTTCCAGTACATACAAAAGTTGTAAATTATTTTAGACTGCAGGAGATAATTGAGAACATTTGAAGATAAACGTGCTGCCAATTTAAGCATATTGCCGGTACAATATAATGCACAATGTTCCCTCACAGAATAAAAATAAACAGTGATTTGTATTTGCATGGAAAATTAGTTCCGAGATTTTGTGGTATAATAGTTTCATAGAACAGCGACACAGAGCATGAATAAAACAAAACTATTCAGAGAACGTACGTAAAACATAAACCGTATTAAGCTTTTCAGCAACAACTTTTAACACTCAACAAAAAGGAAGTCAAACTGATGGCTAAATGATCAAGTACAAGACAAAGAAAAAAACAAGTGAAACTTTTATTCCATGTCATATTTATGAGCTACATTTTGTTGGTCTGACTATAAGACACTACAAGAACCTCTGTTGTGTTTGTCTTATCTCTCAGAAATGAACATGTGATTTAAGCTGTGGTGTTTCCCGTCATGCGCCATTGCAATGGTCTAAAATTCATGCCTCAATGGCTGGCGTCCTGCAACTTTTAGATGTGTCCCTTCTCCAACACACCTGATCTAAAAGGGCGAATTACCTTGAAGTGTGCAGTCAAGTTCTGCAGAGTCCTGCTAATGACCTCATTATTTGACAGCAGTCTGTTGAAGCAGATACACATCTAGAAAGTGCAGGACAGTGTCCCTCACATTTTAAGACCCCTTCTCTATCATTTAGTCACCTCAACAAAGAGACATACATATTTTTAATGGACTTCAGAGTGTCCATTAAACAAACACACAGTTGGCATAGCGTAATGTGTGTACGATTCATTTCATTAGCACAATTATGGGGGGGGGGGTCAAGTATAGTGTTTTCAGAACTTGTTGCTGTGAGCTTCACAACCCACACATCAAAACATCTGCCCACATGAGGTGAAATGCTTCATTTTAATAAATGGTAATTATTCCACTATAGTTATCAGCTTCTCTGAATTATTTTTCGAATCAATAAAAAGAAATGCATGATCTTCCATAAAATAATGCAAGTCAGGACTTATAACTTTAAGATAACATTTATACAGTTCAAATCTTTTGCTTAAATTGCACATGAGCCAACCTGGCAGACATTGTTAGATATAAACTGATCTACTGAGCAAGAATAATGATGTCACTGTTGTCAGCATAGACTTATGCATAGAATAGGTTTATTCACATGAACAACAAGGGCTGAACTACATGATCACAGGTAAAGAACTCTATTTCCAAGATTAACCCAGTGGAATGATGTGCTCCTTGGAAGGAGGAATCTCCACACAAATTCCTTATAACATTATAAAACTATAAAAGTTTGTGCTATACAAATAAACCTGACTGAATGCTTTGAGATTGTTGTTTTATTGGAAGAAGATTGAAAGAGGGATGTGTTCCCACATGGCTCGGTGATAGAGCAGGCTCACCAAATGCAAAGCCTACAGTCTTCAGCACAATCGTCCCCGGTTTGATTCCTGGCCCTGGGCCATTTGCTGTATGTCTTCCCCTCTGCCATTCTCTCTGACCTTCTCCCTGCTGCTGCCCTTCTAACATTTGCTGAACTGGTATCAGAGATTATCTAAACCACTTCCATTGCTGAAATTTGTTGCATCTTTCTCCACCTCTTTGGATTGAATTATCAATTCTGTTGGAGCCTCTTTCTTTTCTCTTGTCTCCCATCTTACTTCTCAGTTTCTGCTACATCTTAATCCAGAAAAATTTCTGCAATAAAATCACCAGGTTTTAGAAGCTACTTTACTTTCTCTTCATGCTGAAACCTTGCACCTTCAAAAGTGATAGCTTCCACAGTTTTTGCCCTCGTTCCTTTTATTTCACATTTTTTGGAAGCAGGTTTTCCTTCAGCTGGTTTAAAGTTATATTCACATTTTAATCACCGGCCTATGTTTGGAGAACCTTACAGTTATCTAAAGCATTTATTCTGACCTTGCTGGTCAGAGAGATACTAGGATGTCAGAGGTAGGGTGTACCTTAAAGAGAGAAAGGGAGAGCGCACCAAGTGTGCAGCGGCGGTTTCTTTTTGTTTTACTTTATGGCTCTAATGTAAATATCCATTATATCATACATCGCTGTAATTGTATAGAGGAGTTTTCTGAGAGCTACATTTACAGAAATCAGTTGCATTATATGCGACACTTGCAGTCCCACAGTGAATCTAACAAGTTTCTGTTTTTAGAGAGAAGCCGTTTGTGTTTATAATGTATATACGTGTAGCTTTGCTGTTTGAGAATACCAGCAGTCTATCTATTGTTCTATCATACCACACCTCATTAGGCAGCGTTTATAATACAATGGATGTCAGTAACCTCAGGGGTCCCTGTGGATTGAGGCTCACAGGTCCCCCTCACAAGCACACCCTTCAAAGGGGGAATTAAAGTTATTCACACCCAATGAACTGGTTTTTATTGGGTGAGATTGTTGGACTTTCGTCAGACGGACTTCACACACAGATGATGAGGTCCACCTTAATGACCTCAGTTATTTGAATTTCCAAAAGTTGAAGAACCAGTCCACCAGAAAGCATCCCTTTCCAGTATGAGAAACCAAGTACTGCCATCCAAGTACACACACAAACCACATAACATCAATACAATTAACTAAGTCACCCCACGCCAGTACATGACTCAAAATGATGGCAATAATTTGCCATAATTATTGGCAAATTATTAATATTATAACATGTATAACAGACATTACTGGCAAAAATGTCTATTATACATGTTTCTTTATGTTATGGTGTCTTTACAGTTCATTTGGCATCCAACAGGGAAAATTATCCTCTCACTCAATCTTAAACAGAGTGATGATCTCAGACAGACAGACAGTGTAGCCAAAAAGCCATAATTATTGGCAATAATAATTTATTATTGCCACTAATAAATTGGCAATAATTTATTGCCACTATATAGTGGCAATATATAGTTACCACTATTGTGCTTTCGGCTTGGAAAACACACTAGTATAGCTCAAGATAGAATCATTCCATTGCACAACACAGCTGAATGCAGGTTGCATTACAACAGTAACCAATGTGTGTGTGCAGTGTGAAACTTCACACAATGCAAAAGCCAATTATTGCTCTTATGTTCTGTACCAGTTGTACTTGGAACAAGGAAAGTCCAAGTTCCCCATCAAAAAAACATTTTTAAATAAAAACTGAAACACCCGCTGGGAAACGAAGAGCAACTGCCACTACCCCCAGTTACAACTTGTAAGACAGACTTTGCATTTCAATATGGCCGCTCCTCTCATCAACAAGAGTAAGATGAGAGGAAAATGTCTGTTATACACAAGTAAGAGTCAATGCTACATATAGCACTTGCAACTCTAAACTGAACCAATTTAAAGTGGTGTTTGCTTACGGAAAATAAGGGGTAAAATAAGGTTTGTAAGGTATTTAAAGCAACGTTTATGGGCATCGCCATGTTAAAATTTCAACTTCCAACAGAACGCTTTGACGTCAAACCCAGCTCTGAATTTCCACTTCCCGTGGAACTGGAACGCAACATTAAGCTAACTCTCAGCACCGCACCATAATTATGCAGCAAACAGCATATCAAATAAGAAAAATATTTATTATCTGGTTGCACAATAACAACAGTTCATACTAGCCTACTAATTTCACAGAAAGCACAATGGCTCTTACCTTTAGAAGACGTCCTGTTTTTATCCTTGTGAAGTTAGCATATCAAGTCCTTAAAGTCCTGCTGCCTCTCCCTCACTTTTTCTGAAAGGGTGAAGTCCTTTGAACAAAATTTCCTCCTGGAAGCTTTCCTCTGTTGTCGGTCCTCAAACTGCAGGGTCTTCATGACACTAATGAGCTCCAGGTGACGCCATTACCGAGTTGTGTTTGCTAACGGGCGTCATATTTAGCTTTCTCGGTTACTTCGCTAACGTTAGCCACTGTTATCTCAGGGTGAGCTAACAAAAGTATCCAAACCGTTGGTTAGCTACTTGTTGGTGGAAAAATTTATTTTTATTTATATTTTTGCGGACACATATTTCACTTCCTTCTTTCTCTTGACAGATCCGCTAAGCTTTCGGTCTATTTCCGTAATTCTTTGCCAACACAATCGTGATAATTCTTTCCACTATTCCACTCACGAACACATCCGGTGTAACCATGGATCAGTTACAAATTCATGCCACTGTTTCAGTTTCACCTTGTTCTTAGAATAGCTGATCTTGGATCAGCAATAACCACCTGCTCTGTGCCCACCCACCATTGATTTCTCCCAATTGTTGCCTGTCAAGTCAACAAACTTACATATAAAAGAGACAATAATGACAGTTAATTTCTTTTACCAACTTCTATTTGGTTGTAACTGGAGGATCATGAAAATTTATGTTGCAATATTATTTAATTTATTCACTTCTTAATTTTTTTGTTTTGTTTTGTTTTTATTGAACTCAGGCCTAGCAAATATTACAAGGACAGTACACTGTTAAAGTACTGAATCCTTGATGCTTCTTCCTCTTTCATGTTTTTGTTTACTCTTTTCCCTTTATTTCTAGATTTTTGAGCCCGTCATCTCTTTCATTTTCTCTTGATCCTTTACCAGCGCATACTACTGAATGTGTGATGAAGTTTTAGGTTTAAGTCAAGTTTTGTTTTGTTTTTTTTCCTTATGAAGACAAACAAGTACAATTTAATTATAATCAACTGGATAGAAAAGAGAAAAGTTGGCTAAAGACCAAAGAAAAAGACAATAAATCACATGAAAGATTGTACGGCAGTCTTGCATCTAATGATAAGATTTTGTAATATTTAATTTTACAATATTTTTTTTAAAAGCACACATCTGGGTGTGGTGATGACTCGGTCATTAGGGGTTCAAATCCCGGCCTGTTGATCTTACGTCTTCCTCCTCTCTCACAACCAATTTTCCTGTCTGATCACTGTCAATTAAAGACCACTAAAGCTAAAAAAAAAACTTTAAAAGAAAACAATGCACACATTTCTCTTTTTTGTTTCCACAGTGATATTTTGCAGTGTAATGCTTTATTGATTGGCTTTCTTTACTCTATTTATACTGATTTTATCAAAAATGACAGGATATTTTCAGAACAATGCAATAAGTCAAGCTGGTTAAACAATCTGCTTAACTAAGCACCTGCCCACACTCCATACAGGGCTTTTACTTAAACTTTTTTTATATATTTTCTTTAAAGGAAAACATATTCAAACTATCAAAACAAGTCATAATCAAATACTTTTAGGTGACAAAGGATCAAGAGATGTTTGAATGCAGGACCTTAAGTCGTAAACTAGTGATTTACATTGCACTCCTAAGTGGAGAAGTCGCAGAAACTTTGCCCTTATAAAAAAAATTTTAAAAAATACTCACTGTAGCTCAGCGATCTCAGCTTCTGTCACATGAACATAGAGAATAATTGAGTGAATGAATAAATTAATTTATTCATTCATTCATTCAATAAATTATGACTTCCTTAGGTCTGTCTAACATCTTCATACATCTATTGCTGCATGGCATTATGAGACTGGGTTGAACTCTAGATTTTCCTCTGGTTGCCAAAATGGCAAGATTGTTTGATTGAAATGGACCAAAAATTTCCATTTTAAAAAATCTGGGGAAGTGAATGCAAGTTAATTGCTGACAAGTTGTTTTAAAATCAGGAATTTATTTTTGTGTATTTTGGGAAATGCAAGAATTAGACAAGGTGGTATTAGCTGCCTAGAAATAAACACTTGCAAAACTGTGGGGGCCTTTAGATATCTGATTTTTGTTATACATATTAATGTGTTGCTTACTTTTTAACTTCAGAGATTGTTCCTTGGCTCCCAATCTGGCAAGGAAAAGCAGGTATAGATAATGATTCATCATTATGAACACCATCTATATAATGAATGTATGGTGGTAAAGTAGATGCAGAAGCAATGCAAGATGGGGCAGGAATCATGTCACAATGGCATTACTAAATGAGTATTTGATGCTGTAGATTATAAAAGACACAGGAATGTTTAATTGCTAAGGATATTTTTGAAAAGCATTGAGGTTAAAAATGTTTGAGATTATAACATTTTTATAAGTGGTCTATGCTTCTGTAATTTTTAATTACATCAGTATAAAAAGAGACTTGGTGTGTGATTACATCCCTTTTAATTTAATGTAAGAAAAGATCCGACCATCACCCCTTACTGAGCGTGATTTGTTGACGGAGTTCTGCCTGTAAATAAATGTTTGGTTCCACAATCACTTGGCTTGTATTTTGTAGTTAAAAAACAAATAACCTTTTTTTGCAGAAGTTTGCTTATCTATTTGATGTGAAAAATTACTCCCAAAACTAGCAGGAAGATTTCACTGGAAGAGAACATGAAGTCTATCTTCCTTGCACCGCTTATTTTTTTTCTTGTAAAGTCAGAAGAACAACTTGTTGCTTTTTAATCTTTTTCTTCTGTTGAATCATAATTACAACCACTTTTCAGCAGATTGTATTTTTTCCAGGTTCATGCCATTGCAAAGAGTTGAGGTGTTTGAAATTGAGATTTTTTTTCTTTTTTATATAGAATCAGATCTTCCAGGGAAAACATGCATGTATAAATAATAAAAATACCAGCAAACTTCTTCAACACAGAGAAACTTTTTGCTCTATATCACCATTTTAGAAACATTTTAGAAGTTCAAAGTATATGCCAGCTTTACTCACATTTACCATCTTTAAATACTGTAGCTTCATTCATTTGCACATCAGTCTTGAGCAGTTATTTATAACTCACTTTCCACAAGTGTCACCTACTATAATAGGATGCACACATTACACTTATTACTTGAAATACTTGTTTATCTCTGATTTAATCTTCACCCATCTATTCTTGTAACAGCTGTTGTTGCAATTTCAAACCTGGCAGTGAGTAAATATATTAAATCAAAGTCTTAAGGTTTCTCATAATGCAAAAATATTTTACACCTACTGTTCATTACTGCCATAATATTACGCCCACCTCTGGTTGCTCAGGGTTGTTTAGCATTTATGTTTTGTCATTGAGACGTGGAAGTCAGAGCGATAGATGAGTCCTTGCAAAATGCAATTTAGAGTTTCTACTTCATATTTGATTATTAAAGTGTATGCTCAGCGTAAGGGCAGGTGTGACACGGTGGAACTGTGCACCCAGTAAGTAAATGTAAGTTGTCAGTATCTGAGTTAGTTTTAAAGTTACTTGCACAAGTGAGTTCAAGTTAAAGAAAACCAGAGGTCAACAAGGACAGAAAGAAATTACCTCATAATCATAAAACTCAGTTGCGCTATTATTTATTTCTCCTTCTTTGCGGATAAAAAAATTTAATCAGAGCCTTTATGATATTTAAAGACCTTTCTGAGCCAACATCAAATATAAATATGATTTAAAATCTTATCAGGAGAAGTATGGGGAACAAATCCATATTTCAGTGTAACCTAATGCTAAATGTATATTAGTTTTGAATTTGTGACCAAAACAAATAAATAAATGCCCTAAATAAATGCCACAGAATCTGGCATTAAGAGAATCAAAGTTTTTTTAGTTTTTCCAATCTCTTGGTAGCATAAGAAGCTAATTGTCCAGCTTGTACATAACACTCCTATGTTGAAGTTCCACCTTCTTAGAGCACCCAAAAGTTATTTTCAAATTCAGCAAAATCAGAAAGACATTTTTAGGTTTTGGGAATGTTATCTGTTGAAAATTAAGTTCTTCACAGGGAGCATAATTTAAAAAGCAACATAATGTTTTTGCCCTCTTTTTTAAAGTAACGGTATAAGCTAGGCTCTACATCTACATGTATAAAGTCCAGTCTACCGGTGCTAAAGCTATGTTAGCTGATCTGTTCTGGATGTAAATTAACTTTACATAATGGTCGTGGTGTCAATATTAAAAGGTCAAGGCTGCAGGAAGTAATATTAAACCAACAGGAAGTTGAAACTATTCGTCTAGCATAACCAGGTAAGTAAATTATAATTTTAAAATATATCCAAGCCCCTGAATATTTTCACATTTGCACTGAATTTTATTTAGGAAGATCAGGACAGCTTTAGGCCACTATGAACAATTAATCACAGCTTAATATTTTTATTATTCCATCACACAGCTACAATTTGTTGGATTCTTTCATAAAAATGTATTTCAGGAAGTGAACACTCATTTTATTTGTTTATTTTGTTTGTTTTACAAACCGGATTTTTCTCATTGCAAGAAGAAAGTATGACTTACAAAGGAGTGTGACGAGCTAAAGAGAAAACAACATTTATGGTTTCATTTTAAACTTTCTCATTAGAGAGAGCTAAAAGATATGGTCATGTCTTCATACTCAGAGACAGAGAGAGGTAGGATAGCAGCTATAAGCCTAATTTAAGGTTCATTATTGTTGTTCAGACATGAACACAGTAGCACTTTAAAACTTGTAGGTGCAGTCATGGTCTAATTGGCAGTGAAGTGTTTTGTTTTCATTTGTTTATCTATTTATTTCCTGGCTTAGACTTTCAGGGCCAATGGAGCACAAAATTGCTGTGCAAATATATATTATTCGCTACATGGCAGATTCATTGTCTCCATAGAAACTCATCTCCAATTAGTACTGGGTCAAGAGAGAACGGTGGGTGAAAAAGAAAGTGGCACCAGTTGAGGACACAGAAAAAACAACAGGGTAGACATATATTATGTTAATAGACGAGAGGAGGTTTGTGGCAGATTTTCAATTTCTGGTTTTTGTAAAGATTTGAGTTGCCAAAACAGATTTGGCTGATTTAATGATGCAAGATTAGCTTTAAAAAATGTAGCCCTCCTGCTAGGAACTTTTATTAATTATTTATACTAGGAGCAGAGCTGACATACAAATGCTAGGTTTTATGTAAATATATATATATGGCTTTATACATTCATATGTAGTATATATACATTTTTATTGTTGCCATCAGTTGCAGGGTTTTCATATGGTGCATTCATAGGTCAGAAAAAAATAAATCAGCCAGTCAAGCTGAAAACTGTTTCTGATTCTGGCAAACTGCGTTTTTCTATTTAGGAGGTAAACATTGGTATGTTTTATAAGTACTGCTAATTCCATATATTATGAAGTTTTAAGTGCATGACAAGAGAAAACAGAAACCAATACATGGCTTTGAGTTAATTTTCTGGCATTCACTACTTTTCTAAAACATGCTGGGGTTTCAAAATAAAAGTCTCTGTATTTGTCTCCTTTGGACGGAGTGCTTACACAGCACCTACACATTACACTGTTCTACAATACCACACAGATAATAAATTAATTAATTACACATTGGAAACCATGCACACTTCTCCAAATATTATATACAAATTCAAGACATAAACTGATTAACCAGGAATTAGCTGCTTAGTAGCGTTACATTCTTCTGGACATGTTCATAAATGTGTTTATTGATAACATTAAGTGATAAAGGAAGGAAGTAATGCTTGTACCTGTGATGCTTGCAGAAAAACTCTGTATGTTCATCCTGAGTTTAGTAAGACATACTCAGAGTGCAGAATACGCTGTTTAAAATACAGTCCGCCTGTCTGAGGACGGTCTGTTCTAATGGAGGAGTTAGAGGAGCCGTCATACCCAAAATCACCTCTACTGTCTCAATTTAGAAAATACAGTTAAGTACAACCATCATCAACATGTTTTTACATAATTTTCAATCAATTGATCAATCAGTTTTTTCACTATATTTAGTGAACTTCATAATTACTTTACAAACAAGTTATCGTACAACACTTACTATATACAAGTGAACAGGAAGAAGGGAGAAGAAAAATATTGTATATTATAAGAAAATCCATTCTGAGACCCATAAACAATATAAGTTGACTCAAAAGTGTGAGTCTCAATCGTTTTCTTATAAATTGTTCTTAATTGATTCATAGTATGATATATATTTTCAAGTTTTTTTGATCAAATTCAAAATGTTGTTAAATTAAAAGCAAGCTAAAGCAACAATGCGCAAATGAAAATAGTCAATTTTTGTACTTTAAAGTACAACTCACACACTAGGTTAGGGAATGACTTTTTATAAACTCTCTAAACTCAGCCTTTTGTCTTGGGGAGTACAAGCCACAAAATATGGATGAATGCAGAGCACAAGAAAAAGTGACAGGCAGGCAGTGAAGAAAACAGATGGACCAAGAAATAAAATAGTGAATGAGGACTGATGACAAAGACTGGTCAGGGAAATGTATCTGCACACGAGCCATTCGCTTCCCAATCCTCCATCCTTCACATCTGCTCAATCTCCTTCCATTACAGACCAGCTGTATCCTCCTGTGTTTGCAGCGTTGGTGTCATTTCCATCCACTGCTTTGCTCTTATCTCTGGTGCCACTGGAAAGTGACAAAACTGGAACCACGGCAGAACTTTCTGTTCCGTGCTCCGCAGGAAGAAAATTGCCCTCTTTTCACTCTTTTTGGTCTATTTCATGCAGCTGTAGTAGAGGCTCCATATTCATTTAGCAGGATCCATGCCACGCATTGTCAGTTTTTTTTCCTGCACATATAAATAATTGTGCAATTTACCTTGACTATATAAAAGACTCAGGAATAATGACATCTCAAAGATGCATTTAAAATTCTGTAAGTAAACCAGCTTCTCTGCATCTGACTGACATCTAAGATGACTCTCTTTATTGAATCAGAATGATTTGTGGAAAAGGGAATATGGAATACATTCCTGACTCTGCTTAAATTATCTCTAATCCCACTTAATTCAGTACTAGCTTCACTACTCACTTGTGTTGTTTATTTGGGTCTAGTTTTTCTCCAGATAAAGCTCCTGCCATCCCATAACACCCTCATGCATAAACCCAGAAACCACACTCAGAACTACTGCAAGAGCTACTATTTATGGGTTTCGTCTTCCTGACTTTCAGATTTGTGTGTGTGTGTATACGAGCATTATTCTATTCTTGTGTAGAGTGAATCTATATATAAGCCATCATGTGTGATAATGAAAATGAGAAAGGATTATTACTTGCATCTTTTCTTACAAAAAATATTGCGACCTCTGAAAACTTTACAGGAGAGTCATTTACCATTCAGTCTGCTACGCTGCTTAAAAAGGCTCATATTTAGATGAAATGCAGTCACTATTAAAGTCACATGAATAATTTTATGTCCTTGCAGTGTAAAAAGAGAGACATTTTAGTTTGATCATATTTCATTTAAAATGCTTCTAATGCTGAAGATGTTCTGTCTGGGGAACATTTGTCTGTCTAAAATCTGAATTTTCTGAAACATCATGTCGTATGAAGGCCTATGCACACAGATTCAGACTTCAAATGTACATTTCCATTAACTGCATGAGGCTCCCTGTGCGTGGGTGTAGATTCTTTGTCATAAAGTAATGACAATCCTACACACTTGAATAGAAAATGACTTTTTTTTCTTATTGTGCAAAAATGTTTCACCTTGTATTCAAAACAGTTCTTCATATCTGAACATGAGTTTGGAAAATAAGTCAAGACATCAGAATGAATTTCTGTTTCTTTTTAATTATTCTAATGTATCTGATTCGTAGGTAAACTCTAGAAATGTGAATTACACATTATTTTGCAGTGGAGGAAATCTTATTCATGTTGCAATAGGAATATGTGAGGCAAATTGTAAGTAAAGTTTTCTCTGTTTTTCAGTGTTGGAGAATTGTGAGGCTCTTTTCGGAGAGCAGAGTTGGTACAGCTCCAAAAAAAAGAGCTGACTATTTTGGCTAACAAACTGCTCTTACTTTATTATCATCTGTAGCCTCATATTTTAGTTTAACTAGGCAAATCTGAATGTTTTGTGAGTTAATAAATTCTTATGGATTTAGTGTTTCTATGAGGATCCTTGCACTTACTTAATTTCATGTATTTGTTCTGTTATATGCTACTGTGATTAGCACAGCTTTGCTGTCTTGAAAGTAGTTGAATTTGTTTATATTAGGCAACTCTGCGTGTTGACACAGACAATTCAGCAGCTTCATTTTGTGGTTATTGCTCCTCTTGTTCTTGCTCTTCGGTTTTTGTTTTCAGAAACATTCTTTTGTTGATTTGTAGCTTGGGGTCATTTTCTAGATGAACTGCAGGATGTTTGTTCTTTTCATGCTTAATTGTGTTTTTCCCAAATATAAATCAGAAGTTCAATTTTATCCATTCCCACTCCTTCCCAAGAGAAGGACTAAAGCGACATTTAACCAAAGGTATCCTCACTTGGTGCTGAACTTAAATGCTATGTGATGCATATCAGTGAATTTGCACTACAATAAGTCTTGAACTTTATATAATCTTGTTATAAAATTATATTTTGCTGAACTTTTATTGTGATGTGCTGTGACACAGTCACCCAAAAAACACGATTTCCAGCAAACTCCCACAAAGAGAACAGAAAGTCTGCAGGTCAATGTGGAAACAGCGCCCCTCACTGCTTGCTCTTACTGAGTTTTCTCGCCCTTGTTTCTGTCCATCTGGGCCTAACCAATTAAGTTTCCGTCCTTATTATGCTTGTCTTAATTTGTTTATTTGGTGTATAATAGTCTGTGTTTTTCTAATTGTCATTTGATTGAGGCCTGGTCTTTGACTGGGTCTCATAAATATCATTTAATCTAAACCACATCACTGCAGCGCCAATAGTGAGTTTATGGCCGTAATCCTGAAAAGTGAATTTCAACTAAAGTCCTTAATTTTGCAGCTTTCCTCATGTTTAGTTCTATATATGTTCTTTATCAACTTTCTCAGCTGAAGAACAGCATCCCCCACTGCTGGAAACATGCTGCCACATGGGGATTTTGTGTTAAGGGGAGGTTTCTTGGTTCACCACACATATTTTACATGTAGGACTCAGAATTCAGTTTAGTCTCATCTGAGCTAAACACATTCTTGCTGGTATTTGTTGTGTTCGCCACAACAAATACCAGAACGCCATCTGGGTTTCTTTTACCAATAACTTTCGTCTGCTACATGGCTGACAGGATTCCCGTCGGTAGATTTTCCCACCTGAGGTCAGGATGTTTGCAGTTCCTTCAAATTTAAAAGAGCGCCTTGGCTCCTTTCCTGATAAAGTTACTTTTGGAAGACAGCAGACTTGCTGTTTGTGCAATGCTCTTTCTAATTAAGGTTGAACAGTGAGTGAGGTATTCAATTTGTCGTCTAACCAAACTTTCCTTTAAACTTGTCCACCACTCTATCCCAAACTTGTCTGCTGTGTTGCTAGGTTATCTTGAAGCTGTTAATGGACAAACATATGAGGCCTTCACTGAACTTTCAAGATTTAATACTGAGATTAAATTATTCACTACTTGTTTTCCCAAAATAGGTTACTTGTAAAGGGAATTAGCTGCACTGACTTTTTATTGCAACCATAAGAGTAATGGTTGCAGAAATATATGCAGAAATCAATATGTAACAAAACAAACTGCATGATTTTTCTTCATTGACTTAATTCCATTTTCATGATAGACATATAATAAAGGTAACCTGAGAAAAAACTGACTGGTTTACCGAATCAAATCTTTTTCTAATTTGTTTTTGTAAGATGAGGAAATGTGGTTCAAGGGGTAATAATACTTCTGCAAGGCACAGTGTATAAAATCTGTCTTCAAGTCAATCCTGAGTCTCACAAGCAATATGACAGCTGCACTATCTGAGGAGTCAGCAACGCAGGTCCAGGCCAATCATTCCCTCAAGATATGAATGTTGTTATTTCAAGTAGGATCCTCCAGAATGCCCAGATTACCAATGCTGCAAACAAATAAACACAAGCAACATATTTCTCAAAGTCCTCCTTCAAAATCCAGGCTTTATATCAACCTCAGGACAGAATTCAAACTTGCTGTCCTCATTCTTCTGTTACATGTGCAAACAAAAAAAAAAACCATATCCGTTCTCTGCTCCTCCTAACGCTTTCATCTACACCTCAAGTCAAACCAAACTCTGCTTCTGGTGTTGGGGCAGAAAAACCGACCAACTGGGAATTTCCTTTACAGCTTCATCACCAAGCAAATCCTGCCACTCAGGGTTTTTGGGGACAACAAAGAGACGACCACAATGTGATTTCCTTTTTTAGCACAGCTTCACTGCAGACATTTGAAAAATTAAGTATTTGTAATAAATGATTTCAAATAATTTATTTACTTTGTCAACGTCAAATTTATTTATATAACACTTTAAAAACAGGTTTAAAAAAACTGCACCAAAGTGCAGAAAAATACAAGAAAAAAATCATGCATAATGTTAACATAATAAGAGTAATAACCACCAAAGTAAATTTGGCATTACTTTGGTGGCAATTGCAATACAGTTGTTGATTTGTACATCAATTTCCATTTCTTTATGTGGTGTGAAAAAACGTTTCCCAATCAAATAAGAAAGCCAGTTATTTGGCTATCATCTGATATGCAAAGAATTTACTTTTAAAACTTTGAGACTTTGAGAAAAAAAAACATATACAAAAAAGTAGTTTGAGAAGAAGAAAAACAGAGCATCTAACCAATGTGAGCAGGTAAAGTTCATCTTCATTAAAAGCATTAAAATTAAGTATAAGTTCAATGGTGTCAGTTATCGAAAGCAGCAACCAGATCTGTAAAAACAGGCTCAAAACAAGAATCTAAATAAATATGGTGTGAATGTAAATGTCAACACTGTGACGTTACTGTTACCTGTTATAAATAACTATTGGGTGGAAGAAGGATTCAGATTCACAATTAAGTATAATTAGAGTTTTCTAAGCAATAAAATTATTCACAGTCATGACACCATAGAAATAAAGTTATTCATTTTAAGCCTATTCATAAATATCTTTAAGGCATCACCACCAATAGGAGCAGAATGTATAACTTTATTTACATCGGATTCCAAAACTGCCAATAAAACACATTAAAGTTACTGGTTAGAATGGAAAAAAATGTGAATATATGAAATGGTTTTCTTAGAATCTGTGGTGATTTTCTTTATGAAAAAAAGTCCTTACAATAAGCAGACATTTTGCAGTGACCTTTAATGTGTTCACACATTTTTTGCTGACTATAAGCTGCAAGCTAAGGGATAACAAATTAAAAGACAGATTATTTTACACTTTTTTAATGTAGCAAAATGTCAGCAAAGAGCTTTAACAAGAAAATGTGGTTTAAAAGCAAATTTTAATCAATCCTTGAATCAGGACCTAAGAGCCTCAATGGCATACAAGCAATGAAACGTAATGAAAAATGTAAATATTTTCAGGAAACTCAATCTGGACCCGTGTATAAACTATGGCATGCCACATCATTGCAAAGCTATTTTTAACCAAAGAGTTGCCACCCTCTGCTGATGTTCTCCTTGTTGTTGGCGAACTCACCTGGAGCTACAGGGAGTTATCTCCCCCTGCTCCAATTTAAGCCTGCAGAAGTGAGAGTGGCTCAGAAAAGCGTGCAGTTTTTCGTTACGGCTAGGTCGGTAAAGGAAATTCAGCCTTCGGCTTGTACTGGATGCATGAGTTTTCTCATCAGACTGGAAAGCATGGTAAGATAGTTAATTCAGACAAACCTGGAGGTGCTGTGGTGAATGTTGGGTAATCAGAGAGATGGTGCTGGTGCTGAGGTCAGTTAAGGTTTCAGACGGAGATGTGAGCAGGGAGAATAAATGTTTTTCTGCAATGCCGAGTCTTCAGTGCAAGATGGAAACTAATGCTGCTCCTCAGAGCCACAGCAAAGAAACTGTGCAAAGGAGGCAACCGACCGACACCAAATGGGTCTAAATAAGTTTACGTTTGCTTGTGCTATTTACAATGGTTGGATTAAAATTTAAAACTGGTCCCAAGGAGTGACACTTATACACACTGTGATATATTGAGATATTTATATATAAAATATATTATATTATATATATATATTTTCAAAAGCCATTTTGGGAATCCATAGACATACTGTCACATAAATTTTAGTGCCATTTTAAACACACATTTATATTAAAAAAAAAACATAACATAACATAACCTCCTACCCTCTGATCAGAGGGTAGGATACTTCTGCAAATGTAAATGCAGGGAAAGCTAAACATTCCCTGTCACTTACAATAGACGCAGCATTAATACTTACTGTCAATTATTCCTGGTTAGTAAAAAAAAATTCCTGTGTTCTCCTTGATTCTGGTTGATTGTGGATGACTCCATTTTATTTTGGTAAATGATTAGGAATCTTAGAGTCTTTTGAGTCAACACTCAACCATTGTGAACAATAACAAAACTAGTTTTGTGAATAAAAACTGTAGAAGTCCAAAGGAGTAAAAAAAAGGCCACCAGACGCTGCTTTCAGTGCACACAGCAGATAATAAGAGGTCATTACATGGATTTTTCCTCCATCTATTTATTTTCTTCTTTCTTCATGTGAGGAAAATAGTAGCTTTGCCAGGTGGAGTTCTCACATTGAATGCTGTTATTTTTTGGGGGTTATTTTTTGCAGCTCAGTTGTCTCCATGTGTAAGGATTTTCCAATTTCCTGTCTGAAGAATGCCCTTTTCTGAATTGTTTCGTGTGACATGCAGCTTGAATGAATATCACTCTTCCAAAATTAAATTCTTTCAAACAGAAGATGTGCCAAACAATTGTCTAGTTTCTATCAAAGCACAAATAATGCGCACTAAACAACTAAACAAACATCATAACACACGATACATGCAGTAGTAACATCATTACTGCTGCATGTTTTAGATGTACCCCATTCCTATTTTTATATATATCTGTATTAATGTCCCGTTTTAATATCAGTATTTTTTTTTTTTTAAGTTTTTATCATTGCCGGCTTTTTTTCTAGTTCAATCAACAGCTCTCAGCCTAATGTGGCAAAAAGACAGTTTGAGTGATCTGAGAGGGGATTTTCGAGAAAAACGACTGCTGCCTTACCAAGTGTATCAGTCAGCCAAGCGTTGATAGCCTTATCAGGACACTCCACAGAGAGCTCACAGCCAAACTTTTCACATCGCTGTGCTGCTCCTTTCGTTTCTCTGTGCAGTCGAGAGACGTGTGCGCGTCTGAGCGAGCGAGAGGGGGAGACGGACAGGCAAAGATAGATACTATGTAATGAGTTTCCATAAAGCGCTTGGCGTGTGTGCCATCATTGTTGTAGTTTTATGAATTCATCATAAAAGGCTGAGTTTAATGTATGTCTCAGAATGTGGTGTCACGGAGGGGGGACTGCAGTGAAAATGAAAGGCTAAAAGAATAAGGTGGCAAAAAAAAAGAAGGATATTGTAATGTCTCCTGTGATGATTGAGCTGATAACAAAAAGGTAGGGCTGGTGTTGAGTTCACGTGAGCCGTCTTTACTCGTTGGGCAGGGGGAGGGCGTCACTGAGAGCTGGCCATGTCTTTAAATAAAACACGACATTGATTTATGACTGTGAGCCTGCCACAATTTCACACACACACACACACCCCACACACAGTCGCTGTGCAGTTAAACCACTGAGAACACTCTTGCACTGTAGATCTCAGCAAATCCACTTTACTTCTTCTAAAGGGACATAGCTCTGAGCACAACCTTTTTTCCCTTTTTTACTTTGACTATTTATTCCACAGCTGCTTTCCTCTCTACTTCCAGTATGCTCTTTGGCCTGCATCATCACAGAGAAAAGTACTTCAAAGAAGAAAGATTATTCAATTATTGAAAACCAATCATGGTGTGAGAGAGTTTGGACATGAAAGAAACTCATCTGGTTGTATATTAAATTATATGTATATATTTTAATGTTTCTGCCCCACCACACTTTGTTTCGGCTCCGTGAACTTTGACATTGCTGCTTACTCATTCCCTACAATATTCTTCCTCGAGTGGCTGTTTTATGAGCTGTTGGTGCTTTATGAGGATGACTATTAATGTTATGATTTCGATCAAAAATGTTATTAGCAGAGCACTAGTTATAAAGAAAACTATCACACAAAGTAAACATCGTACAGACACACTTAATTGATCAAAGTGAGTAGAAGGAAAAATTTATTTTAGATCAGAGAAAAAAAGTTATTTAGTCAGGAAATAGGAAAGATAAAATAAAAATGCACATATAAAATGTATAATAAGTATTGATAAAAATAAAAAAACGAACACAAAACCAAAGCACAAACTCAGTGGTATTTTTCTTACAATCAGAAAATTGTAAGCTTGTTTCCAACTTTCTACACTTGATGTAAAAAGTTGATTTTAGCATGACATGTAAACCCAAAGTTCATCTTAAGGTGGAAAGTACAAGGTTAGAGAAATTAAACAAATCGATGATCCAGTATTTTTAGTAGGAGCTTTTCTATTCTGTGTATTTTGTTTTTCCTAAATGCTACACTCGATTTAAAAGATACTGCATTGTAAGGTAGCTTATGAGTTCCTGAGAATATGACAGAAAGCTGGGTGGAGTCGGTTTGATGCTGGGTTCTAATGACACTCATTTAAGTTTCTTTAAACTTCAAGCTGCTCGAATGTCATTTTGGTGCAAAACTAACTCAAGATAAAGCAAACTTCTTGTGTGAAATATTTTTAGATTAATGATGTCAGATTAGTCCCAGTAATTTTCATACCCAGCAGTCCTTTGAACATCTCTCTCTGCGATCCATTAAATTAACCAAAGACCTTTAAATGAGGCAAATCAAAGAGCGGGCTAACAATTAATGCAGCTCTGAGAATAGCTCTGCTGAGCTGTCACAATGTCCAAACTGCAGTAAAGATTTGTGGTCCAGAACAAAACGAAAAGTTTCTGGAAACAGAAAACTTCGGCGTTGTTTACTGCTGTGTGATGAATAAAATTTACCCTTGAAAGTTGTGGGCTGGGATTAAATCGATGTGAAGTGTGTTTTTAATCACAATTATTCTCCATGACAATCCTTTCTATGCTTTGATTTCAGAGCTTGTTTGATGGCGGCTCAGGTCTCTCTTCACACAAATCAACAACACAAATGTTGTTTCAGCGCCGTTGCATGTGAAGCTTTTCTTTTTGACAAATGTCATCCTTTTATCACCTACAACTAAGCAATCATGAGTCAGAGTTGTTTTAATCTTCTCATTAAAGTTAAAGTCTTCAGTTTAAAGAGAAATGTGCCTAAAGTGGATCCAAGGAACGAAAGAACGAAACAGCAGCAGTAAAGGGGGGAAAGTAAGGTCTATTCTTTTCTTGTTTAGGAAACTGAAGCTGTTTTTGTACCTTCATTTCTCAGATTCTCCAACACATAATTTTTTCTCTCTCTCTTCAGTTTCTGCATGCATGTGGTGCGAGGTTTGTTTAAATGAGTTTTTTCTCTTCATGCAAGGCTTATCAGAACTTATTTCAACTTAACAGCAGCCACGCTTCTAAAATGGCATCTAATAATGTGTGATATTTACAAGCCGGATCCAACAAAGGCTGTTATTATCCTGACAGTCTCTTTCTTTTATAAATGGAAGAACATTGCGGGATTCACAGAAAAAAAAACACAATGGGATGCTGGACTGAAAGGTCTGCACAGCTGCAGAAGCACAAAATGAATAGCTTGGAAAAAGTCACCAGTATCACCTTTGTACCTGAGCGCCCACCGCTAAACTATTCTGTTCCATTATACTCAATAGACGAAGTACTTAATTTTTACCAATTCCAGACAAATAAAACTCAAACTTGTTTCAAGCTGTGCTCCTTTTAGTTGGAATGTAAAAATATCTTATTCTGTTAACAATATTTTGGATATCTTGTGGTTTGAAGTACTAAGAATCAACTTTAATAGCAGATCAACATGTTTCAGCTTTGTCAGTATAATTATGGTGATTTACAATAACCCTGATGAAAGCTAGAAGCTGAAACATGTTGGTTTGGTAATAAAGTTGAGTTTTCACCTCACCAGATCTGTAACCCTCTCCAGTGCACCTTCAGAGTCGAAGTTTTAACACAAATTCAAAATGAAATTGTGTGAGGTTTTTGCAGAGAACTGGAAAAGTTTTCCATGTATTTGTAATGGAAATGTAGCTAGAGAAGCGATGATGCATCACAAATGACCACAGTTATCTACTGAAGTTAAGATATTAACTCAATCTTTTAAACCGTACTTTAAAAATCCTGAACTACCCCTTTAAATTTCAGGTAAATAGTAAAATGGAAGAGACTCCTGGTGTAAAATCAGGTGTCCCAGTTTTTGACTGTCGCTCTTCTTTTGTGGTAAAATACTGAATATTCAAAACATGTCAGAATCATCAACCTCATCCTGTAAACATAATCTATGGGTTGAACACAATATACCACTTGGAGACAATTTCAGCAGGCTCAGTGCAAACTGAGTCAGCCTACAACTGAATCATTCATTTGTAAAAGATGCATATTCTCACTTCTCTGCAGCCAACATTGCTCAGTCATGCATACACTTCCAAACTTTCAGCAGAAAAAAATATTAGATTAAAATGAACACAATAGTGAGATTAAATCATGCAGATTTTTTTTAGATGGAAAAAAACTGCAAAAAAATATTGCAATATAGAAGCTGAATTGTAAAAAATAAATGTGCATGATTTTGCAGACCTTTTGTAAGATGAGAAGCTCAAGATTATTCCTCTAATCAGTGCTTTTTGAAATGTCATCTACTGTCTCCATTGTACAAACTGGAAAAGTTTTATTATGTTCCTTGAGGATTTCATGAGCGCATCTCCTGCCACCACCTCCTTGCACATCCCCATGTCTTTTATGCGCCTACCGCTCAGTGAACACAGAACTCTAAGGGTCTACTGAAGCTCGCATCTAATAGACACAGTGATGCATACACAGCTCCACTTGACTGTAGAAATGTGGGATTTGAAATCAGATGAGCTTGCATCTTTAAAAAGAGGGAATGGTGCACTAGGCAACGAGCTACAGAAAGATGAACCAACCAACAAAGGGTTGCTTGGTAAGAGGAGAGAGATGCAACCTGCCAGAGTGAGAGGGTTGGCTGAGAAACTTCACATCACCCTTTCAGCTCCAGCAACTTCCCATTTATATTGTAATGCAAATTCACGGCCTGTCCCAGATGGTGCTTTTCCAGCATCGTGGATGCATAAAAGTATGATTATTTATCCGAAGCACTTTACAAGCCTTCACTGCAACCTCAGTAGTCTGCTTCAACCCCCTTCTTCCATGTGTAGCAATTAAAAGTCAATGTGAGAAGTTCATTCTTAAAAGTCAACAATATAAGAACGGGTAAAACTAAAGTGTTGTCCGATGATGATAAAATTACTGAATTTCACAGAAAAGTGCGACAAACACATAGATTCATAATTAAAGAGAAGCGGGAGAAACTGAGGCGGATCTTTTTCAGGCTTATCTGTGACACTTGGAGCCAAAAGCAGTCATTCTCCTGACTCAAACGTGTGTTTTAATCACCTCTGTGAGCAAAATATTCTCCACAAGCTCATCTTGAGTTTCTCTGCGTGGCTGGCACATACAGGCAGCTTTTTAATTTTTTTTGTTGCAGCACAAACTAAGCAGCTGAAAAAAAATTCAGATTTTATGGTGCATCAACAAATAAGGAATCTATGATGCATCTTCTGGATTTCAGAGGATTGAAATTTAATTAGAAGCTGGACAGGAAGCAGATGAAGATGTTTTAAACATGAATATAAGGAACAGGAACTCAGCCACCCTGTTTTTGCACAGATGGGAGATAAAATCTTGCCGCTTTTAAAAATTGTTCCCATCCAACATAAATTCATCGAAACGTGCGTTTTTCTGGCTGCTTTTTAATGTGGCAGCACTTTGTAGTCGTTTTGAGGAGATAACCTGGGTGAAGTTGCGCACTAGAGTAAACAGCATCGCTGTAGATTTCTGTGGGAGACTTGCATATACAGAAGGGCAACATACACCGTAATCAAATATGTGCTATAAGCCGCTCGATTATACTGTCAGCAGTCCCATGCTTTCATCACGACACCTTTACTGGATTTTCTAACTGCCTCAGAAGTATTAAAGTAGCACTTGACATGTTGTGTGGAATAATTAAATTCCAATCTGATGTCAAATCAAGTCTTTTAACCTTTGCTGGAAAAAAAAAACAACTGAATGAAGCTCACAAAAGAGGCCTCTAAATTTAGAGGATTACTTTAAAGATGTTTAAAGAAAACAGGGTGACGATGCAGCAAAGACATTAGCTGACTGACTTCAAGAGAGAAGGAAATTATCTTGTTTTGTTGTTGCCATTTTGCTCTGAAAGTCCAGTGATTTGACTTTGCCTAATCAGTCCGGTTTGTATCACAAAATCTGTAACATGATTCATGTAATTGTTTTAAACAAATAACACTTTGAAATCTGCATTTATGATTTTAGAAATTGTTAAAGAAAGAGCCAATAACTACTGTAAAAAAAGAGGAGGCACTCATAATGTACTCTCTACTTAATTCGTAAGTATTCATAAGAAACTTTTCACCATTTTGTCATGCTAAACCCACAAACCTCAATGTATTTTATCTCTCAGACCAAAACAAAGTGAGGAATTAAAAGAAGCGAAACCAGATATCTGATTCTCAACATCCTCCTCTACGCCCAAGTAAAACTGCATTCCTCCTCATCCACCTTTACTCTGATACCCTGAAATACAATCCAGTGTGAACAAAGTGAGATATCCTGCGTCTAATTTAATCTCGGCTGGTCTGTGAAAGTTTGGGTGGTTTGTTAGAGAACATTAATGAACAAATATGACAATCAAGGAGAACAGCAGACAAATCAGGGAGGATAAAAGCTGGTTTAAAAGGACAGCAGCTACACTGCAAAATGTAATTAGTTCTTACTTAATATATGCAAACTCTTCTACATTTTTAAAATTTGTATTCAATTAACTTGTGCAGTTTTAGTAAGCATAACTTAAGTTAACTTAAATGTAAAATTATTTAAATGGGAGCAAACATTTATTTTTTTTTGTATATGTAGGCAAACCCCAAAACTTTCTGAATGTACTTTTTTTTTTACTTGAAACTCCTAATATACAGAGAAAATTACTCGATTTGAACAGCAAATTTTAAAAAAAAGGCAAAAATTAGATTACTGAAAGAAAACTATGAAAAATATTGCTTTCAAATAAGTAGTAAGTAAAACACTGTTTGTGGAGAAAACCTGTGCATTACCCTGAACTTACCATTCTTGTGGTAAAACATGGCAGTGGCAGCAAAATGCTGTCGGAAGGCTTTTCCTCTGCAGGAACTTGGACAAAAACAAATTGTCAATTTTATTTGTAGTAATGAAAAAAAAAGAAGTCACATCTGTTGTAAAAAAAATATCAATGCAAAAATATTTTTGCAAGTTCTGCAGGTGTGCTGCAGGGCTTTTAAAAACTTAAATTAAATTTACAGCACACCTGAAAGAAAAACCTCTCACAGCCTTCATGGTGTAACAAGAACATTTTGTGTTGAGAAGGATTGATTTTTCATATGTTGATGTGAGACCAGGTAAGCCTTTGGGTGTAGCGCAAAGCTAACCATCCGCTTCTGTTTACTCCACAAAAATACCTGTATAATGTATTCTGATTATAGTTGAAGTAGGTTACATAACTAAATTATTTAACTGTGCGGTGATGAAAGGAAAATCTCTCCTGGTTCTTTGAGATCCACTTTTGATTTCATCAGTTTCCACTCGACCGTCAACATAGTCTTGAGTCGAGGGGTAAACAGCACCTGCGCAGCATTGGACCAGCTTTCTTGCACTGCACAACAAATCAGGTTAGAACTAATCCCTCCGTATTAAACAAAGACCCCATCAGAGATGTGGACTTTCATTTGGATTATTTTGTTGTTTTAAGGCTCATTTAAAAATTTTAAAACCATGCTTCTTTTATATGACTACATAATGGCCTAATTTTAATTTTTTGTATGCTTGGCACTGAGGCTTTTGATGTCAAACTTCACTTTGTTTGAAGAGTCATCTGGTTTTATCAATTTTACATGCTAAATCATCTGAGCTAAACTAAAAGATATTCTCTTGGCTTTATATTGCGTTATTACATATAGTCAATTGAATGCTACGTTTATATTTTCAATGTTTCATTCTAATACCCAAAGTTAGTTATGCATCATTATTTTTCTGCATTTTCATCATGCATCTTGGCTTGGAAGAGGCCTTTGGATTCAGACAAATGGCTTTATGTATTTATAGTTCCACTAGCCTTTGCTGGAACTGCAGCTACTATGAAGCCCAAGCAGGGTTCAGACACACTTCAGCATGTCCCAGTGTTTCCAAAGAGGCAGGAAATGAAGGCAAGCTGACGGTCACAAGAACCCAAGCAGTCGACATGTGTGGCGAGCTATTTCATCATTTCCCACAGCAAATACAATCAAATCCATTTCAACCCCTTTTCACGTCTCTGTCTACAATGCAAATTGCAGAATAAAACACGGCAGAGCGCTCCAGCTCAAATCACCGTCTCTCCAGCCGATCAGTTCTTCTTTGACTTTTTAAAATAATTGCTTGTTTTCAGCAGGAGGCAGGACAATAACAAACACCTCAATTCAATGATGCAGCCATAAGGAAATGATTGTGGCAATTATATCTTTTCCTCTTGTCGTCTCCCATCACTCTGCTATCGGCTTACCTGTTCTCACAGAAAGCAGAACCTGGCCACAAGCCTGGACTGTCCCCAGAGTCTCATGATGCTCACCATCTGTGCCCAAGGCAAAAGCCCTCCATAGCCGCTGCGCTGTGGGGCCAATGAAAGAGATGAGCCTTGGGGTGACTGCGAGGTTAATGCAACCCCACTTTGCACTGCATAATCAGAAGGGATGATAAAAAAAAACTTGTTTAGTGAAAAGGTCTGTTGTAGTGTATTTGTGCAGGCTGCGATGCAAAGCAGACATGTCCTTATTTTCACGTCTTTTTGAATTATTTGAAATTGCACTGGCAATTTTTAATTAAAATTCAATATACAGTTTTAGAAATAAATGAATAAAATCTATCATAATAAACCGGACTGCAGCAGACTTTATCAGGCTAACAAGAATGGGTAAACATTTCTTTGGGAGCTTTTCGAGTACAAATCTCAGTTTACAATGATAATCAGGGTAAATAAACTAAAAGATGGTTTAAGATGTCATTCAGATAAACAGCAACATTATGACTTGCACCACAGAACAACTGCCAAGTCAATTAGCGTTGCAGACGTTTTGCTATCAAAGAGGTCAGAAGTTTTATGCATGCTGGCACAGTAAAACAAATATGAGAGAACATGTTCCATCTTTATTTTCAAAAGTAAAATCCTCTAGTTCAACCACAAAACAAATTCAAGCCCAGGTTGCACATGTGTCAACATGGTTAAACCTTTATTTTGAAGAATCTTTCAATTTAAAATTTACCATTATTTACTGAAATTTTCATGTTTCTACATCTCCTGACAGTTTGTGTGGATCTGATTAACCCACAATGAGCACGTTACCAGCTGCTCATTTGCAAGCATCATAGTTTGCAGAGAAGTTACAAAAGAATCTCAGTACAAAGGTAACAGAGAGAAAAGATAACGTGGGGCAACTGGACAAACTTCACAGAAAACTGTTGAAAAAGAAACGACATAAAATGGTCAGGGGTGCTGCCAAGACGCTGATCACAACCCTGCAGGAAGCGGCGGTGATGTTCGACATGTGACAAGCTCTCCAGGATCTCCTGTATGACTAATGAGCAGAGTTTCAGCACAGAAGCATTTTTGTTTTGCTAAAATAAACATGCAGACCTTCCTAAAATCTTCCAAAAACTTTGGGGGGGGAACAATGTGTTCAACATGTACCTTCTGATGAAAACAAATATGAGCTTTTGAGACGAAATTCAGAGGAATAAATTAGGAACAAAAGCAGAATTTTACCAAAAGAATGTTCTGCACACTATAAAATAAAATACAATGGTGGAATCAGCAATCTGTGCGGTCAGATTTAACTGTGTTTTGGTCAAGGTGGCTAAAATCCTGACCTCATCCAAAAAAAGAAAACAATTGTTTTTAACCAAACACCTGCAAGAGAACAAACATGAAAGTGAAAAATTTCTGCTTTGCAGTGACTCCAAAAATACATGAAAAACAAACAAAATATGGCCTTACAAGAAAAAAAACAAAAAGATTTGGAATATGATCATCACAGCGCTACAGGCAACAGAAAACGAGGGGCTCATGTGGAGCGGCTGAGAAATAGAAACGTTCTGGCAATCACATAACTTTCACAAATTTTAGGGGACCAGTATTCTGAGGCGTCTCCTGCTTCTTAAAGGAGATTCTATGCTTAAATCATATCTGAATGTACCTCAACAAAGTATTAGTTTAAGAGTCTGCGCACTCAGATGAGGGTTTTGCAACTTCTTTATTTAACAAATTGTGTCCAACACATTTGCTTGTTTTTCAGTCAAATTGTAATCAGATGAAAGTCACAATATAGGTGGACATAGTTAAAATGGCTTACTTTGTATGTGCATACAAAACCCTTTATAGCTGCAGCTAAAGTCTTTTCTTCTGCTGAAGAGATGAACAAAATCCATGTAGTTTAGTCAGAAAGTGACTAAACTGGAAAACAAAATGTTGGATTTTATAAATATCTTATCAAGTATTGTCTTGAGCTTTATTGGAGAATAACATTTTGTTAGGAAAGTCCAGATATTTCTTCAGCTCCAACTTATATTTTTTTCTTGTTGTTTGGGCTTGCTGTAAATCACAGACCCAGTCCAGCCTGCCCAGGGGTTTGTTAAATTGAAGCAGATGACAATCACTGCTCAGGGTCGGGTTAGTTTAAATAAGAGATATGTGGAGAGAAACGAAATCCCAGCATTACACCCTGCGACAGTTAGATATATAAGGAATGAGAACAGGGATAAAAAATTGAGAGGCAGTGTGAAGTTGGAGACAGCTGTGGAAACACACACCAAGATAGCATATTAATCCCCAAACACAACAAAACAAATCTTAATCCATATGAGGTGGACACTGGTGGGTTTTGCTCAGGGTTGCCTTTTTATTTAAGGAGGGATCATCACCTAAAGCTATATCATACTGGAGTCATGGTGCTTTCACTGGTCAAAGCAGTGCAGCATCGCCATCTCTAGGCCAAAGGTGCAACAACAGCTCTCTGTCGCGACAGCTGCCTTTTACACAGTGCACGCCTGCCTACCCTGTAGACACACATTGTGCCCGCAAATGCTGCTTTCAGAATCAATTACTCACACACCACAGGTCACAGAACAGTTCATTACTGTTCAATTACTTGTTAATGTTTAATAGCGAGCCCATTACTGGGAAAAAGTTTCTACCTCACTGCCAAAACAACAGGGAGACGAGTATGACATCCCAATGATACTATTATAGATAAGCAAGAGATTAGAGCAAACAAAGAAATTAGAGCAGAATATAATGAGCTGTGTGAAATGCAATCAAGAACAGAGTGGAAGCAAGTTTTTGACGTCGGTTTCACTAATGAATGATTTACTTACGTAGCAGACTTCTAATTATTATCGATCAGCTGTATCCCATTTCCCTGAATTGCAATTAATCTCAGGAAGACCATTAATATTTTCATGATCGGTCTTAATGCTGCCTCTCAGGCACCGTGTTTTTAAACCACAGAACAAATGAAGAAGCTGCATGTTTTTCCCCTCTATCGACACATATGAGAAGTGTAGTTCTCCAAACCATTCGCCTGCAATTTGCTTTAGAGACAGTATGCAATGTTAAAAGTCTCTGCTCTAACTAATTAGGTCACTCTTGACACACAGTTTTTCTTTCTCCGGGCCAATTATTCTAGCAGAACACACTCGTGGTAAAAGGAAGATTTACTCTTCAACTCAGTGTGAGATTTATGGTTTCTTTTATGTGATCTACCAAGACTTTTCTGCTTTTACTGATTTTCCAATTCATCAGCTCCCAGTTTACCGGCTCAATAGCAGCAAGAAAAAAATTAAATAATATGGATGTCCTTAATGAAAAATGTATACAAAATAATCAGCTACAACAAAAAGCATTGAGTCATGTGACCTTTACTGGCTTCTCATACCCAACTTCTCCAATGCAAATCCAAATGAAGAAAATAATTAGTGAGGTCAGACGCTGATGTTGGATGTGATAGTTTGCTTAGCGAGCTTGAAATTAGGCATCTGTGCAGGCAAGTCAAATTCTTAAACACCAACTTTGTTCATCTATGCCTAGAAGGATCTATTGTTGCCAAACTGTCCCTACAAAATAAAAAAAAAATAAAAAAGTCAAGTAAACGGGTGTTAAAGCCAAACCATAAAGCTACTGTCAAGTGTCGTCCTCTAGACAAACGATAAAACAAAGACTCATCCAGTGGTTTAACTGGGAAGCTTTGGACAAAAACTGTTTGAGAGTTTTATAGAAGTTGAACTATTTGCCTTGTGAGTTAGACTGATGTTCTCCATTGTGTGATGAGATAATCTGCAGGCAAGAATAAGTCTGGAGACCTTTGCTCACTATGTGCCTCATCATTCACTGGCCCTGCATTGTGCAAGCAGTTTGAATGCCTGTATTGTTTAAGCAAGACATCTATAGCCGTTAAAGTAATTTAAATGCCTGAATTTGATCACTTAGAAAAATATTTCAATACGTGTGGCATTTTAGAGTAATTACGAACATTAAACAGACATCCACATCCAAAAAGCAAGATCTACTTTCTTTGATTGTACCAGTACCGTTGGCAAAGGTAATTCGCACGTCTTTTATTACTACATTAAGGAAAGAAAACTACCTTGATAGTTTAGAGAAACATCTGGTGCCTTTAAGACGACAGCTTTTCCACAGAGCTCTATTCTTTTTCCTCTAACAAGGCATCACTGATCTGCATTCTGCACACATTGCAAAGGTTTGGCTGGAGAAAAAAAAGGTGCATCATGGTTTGATTTTTAATTTCTAGCCTTTTTTGATTTGGACAAATGGTTTTTAACTAATCAAATTATGTAAATAACGCCAAACAGAAAACATACTGGTTCTACAATTTAATTAATTTTGCAATTAATTACCCCCCAAACATTTCCTACACTTTTTTGCTTTGGGGTTCCTCATTATTCATACCTTTGTTTTGCTGAAAATTGAGCTCTGTTCAGAAAAGAAAGTACTGAATAATTGGGTTGCAGCTGCTAATAGCCCACAACAAGTTCACATCTGCTAATCTGCCGGATAGCAAATTGGTAATTGATTTTAATGCCCAATTCCTGCTTCCATCTTTAACCCTATGCTTTCATGTGCATCAATAATACAGTGAGTGTAGGATGGAATCTACAAGCTTAAGCTCACAACACACAAAAACAACTGCCTGCACGTGTTTCCAGCACCTTATGGGCATTTATTCACACAAAGTTGGAGTGAGAAATATAATAAAAATGAGATCCATGACTTTTAGACATCAGTAAACAGGAGAAGAGGTTAATTTGTATAGAGTCTTGTCATCTTTTAATGTTGGTCCTCAAGTTTTAACCTACATTTAAAGCTATGTAGAAATACTGATTTAATTTTCTAGCAGGACTTGGCACCTTCTCATGGTGCCAAAAGTTAGTGTAATGCTTGATTGGCCAGCAAACTCACCTCACTTACAACTTAGATTTAGAATCTAAGTGCAGTGTCAAGAGGAGCATAAAAAAATAGCAGACAGCAATGCAGACAAGCTGAAATCTTTTATCAGCCTAAACTTTCTTAAATTGGAGGCGTTATGCAATATTTTCTTTTTGCACATCTTTGTTTTTCCATTTGGGGTTTTACTGCTTCCAAAAGCAGCCCAGGCGCTTAGAAATTTACCCAACTACTTTTTGGTGTCTGGAAAATGAATAATTTCTAAAACCTTCCAAATATAACTTCCTAATTCATGAGGGACTGCTACTCACCTAGCAACTCCAGAGAAGCCCAGCCCATTACCTAGCAACCCAGCTGGTTTAACTGCTGTATGCATTGCCTAATGGCTGCTGGAAAAGACAACTGTTTTGACTTCTCATTCAGAAACCACTTGCTGCATTTTTGTTGACCATTTAGGAGGCTTCACTTCTGCTTTTCAAAGATTTAAGCTTGTATAACTACACACCTGTTTGCTGCCATTTTCACATACGAGTGTAAATGTTGAGTTTAGGGAGCGAGGCCAGCAGCAAGTTTTTTGGATTTAAAGTGACAAGAGGCCCTAACAGCTCATTCTGAAAGGAGATCAAAATAGGCAGAACTGAAATATTTATCCAAGAAGAATTTTGTGCAAAAAAAAATTTCGTATATTTTGCACAGCTCACAGGTACCATGCCAGTACTTCATGGAGCTCAGACCAAGTTTTGAGTTCATGTACTTTACAGATGTTGATATAATTTACACAGATTGATTTTGCTATTTTTGTGGGAGAAATGTCCTGTAACTAAGGGTGGATGGAAGAGCAAACTTTTTTTTTTTTTTTCCCCTGGACAGTCTTGTTTTTTCAACCCCAAACAAAAACAGCAACTTGCAGAAAGTTTGGCAGGAAGGCCAGGAGAAAACACCAGAGGGAAAGCAGAGATTGAAATCCATAAAAACAAGGAACAGGTCAGAACAGGAAGTCTCAAAACAATACCATTGGATGAACACCATAAGAAATAATGGAGGAGGAGACCTAGTATGAACAGTGTATATACTACAGGGTTGCTTAGCTGAGAGAGGAATACACAAGAATTGAAAGTTTATCAGAAGAAGCCAAACATCATCTGAGAGGAACTGCAGCATCAGTGCCCAAATAAATTAAGAGAAACAGCCTGATGCTAAATCCACAAGCAGGACTCAGAATGTGGGAAAAACAAGCACAATTCTTTGTTCAGCATTAATATTTAATTTTCTTAATAAATCTTGACATCACAATGTGCAGAAAAGCACATTTCAAGAGCAGCAGCTTTTTTTACAGTTACCCCATCAGTTGATGTAAAAGAAATGCCATGAATTTCGTGTTTTCAAAAAACCTTTTCAGTCAGACGTTTTGCATCAAAGATTTAAATCATATGTCCAAAACAAAACTTTACAAAAAGCTGCCACATAAATATAAAATGAGGTAGAAAGTCATAAATCAAGCAGGAGACCAATTAAAGTGTCAAAAAGCTGAGTTGCATTGCTTGTCTGATTACCTCTTTGAATCCTCCATAAAAGAACTTTTTTTTTCTCCCCTCTTTCTTCAAATGCTCCCTGCAGAGAGCAGTCTCACTCTGAAAAATAAGAGAGGAAGAGCAGCAAGAGAAAGTTGGCTGGCGAACACTGACTCCCTTGGTGTCTCTTTCAGCACACAGCCAAAATGGCCATATTGTGTCTCTAAACAAATCGAATGCTTGGCACTGTGACAAGTCAGCCTCTGTGTGTTCCGATTCACAGAGTCAGCACGACTCTGTCCCAGGTCACTGCATGCAGCAGCTCACAGGGAGCCTCAGCCGCGTTTACTCTGCTGCTGCTGGAAGGCAACTGTGTCATTAGCCTTTTGGCTGCAAGCTGAAGAAAGTAACACAAGAAGCGCTGATTAGTTTTCTGCTAAGTTTAAAAACTAAGTGCAGTCCATAATTGTCTCTTTCCAATTCATCAAGACATATTATGAGTGAAGATCCCTATGGATTTGAGATCAAACTTTATAGATTTATACATTTTATCCCCAATAGAACAAGTAGGTTAAAAAAATAAAATAAAATGTTGGCTAGTGAAAGTAGATTTTAGAAAAATTAAAACAATCAGTTGACATGATTGATTCCATTAATGGCAAAATGTATTTGCCCCCTTGTGGCGTTCTTATTTCTGATTGTCATTTTATTATGTCAAAGGTTCACCTGAGTAAGTACAGAAACCAGAATGAAAATAATGATTCTTTATGAATGAAAAAACAGAACAGTCCAAAATGGAAAACTATTTGGACTGGTTGTCCCAATCTGACAAAATCCTCCCACCAAATCTCAATCAGATATATAGAGACTTTTACTAGGCCACTCAAACTTGCAATTTATTTGAGCCTTGTAGAGTTTGCTTTTGATCAAACAATTTTTATTCTTCTAAACAATATTTTGATAATTCACAATTTCTTCATTTGTGTCAAGTCATCTAGTTCCCGAAGAAACAAAGATCCAAACTCTCACAGTACTACCAACACGTTTGACGGCAGTGAAAGTCTGATACCATTTTTTGTCCAGTCTTTGCTTAAAGTCATGAATACCGACCTTAAGCAAGGCGTGCAAGCTGTGCTTTAGATGTCCTGGGTTCTTCCAGACTAAAGACTGTTGTTGTAAATGTCTAAGTATTTCAAATACACTGACAAGAGTTTGAAATTGATAGGTTTTGATGGGTTGGTCAGTGTTTAGGCATAAAAATAACCAAACTCCCATTAGCAGAAATATCTTCTACTTACGGTGACTAAATGTCCTTCAAAGATAAGAGTTAAACAATACATTCATGAAAGCAGCACAGTAGCAGAAGTCAACATTTTGATGCTCATGCAGGCAGCAATTACAGACAAAAGGGAGTGACATAAGTTAATTGAACAGAGGTGATCATCTCAAACATAAATTCAGGTCTGGCTGCAGGTGTACACTCAGCCATTTTGTTTGTTTTTTGCAGAGGAAGAAGACTAGGCTATCCTTACTTTTTGAGAAGACGATGATCCAGAGCGGGTGTTGAAGTTGGGTAATTGCTGTTGATTGGGTTTGTTCGACGGTTTCCTTTTCTGGTGGAAATCGAACGTTGGAGGGAGGACGTGCGGGTGAGCGCTGAATGGGAGCCACAAAGAATCAGCATGGAAGTGAAAGGCAGAGGATGAAGAACAATCCTTCAGAGAGGAACCGTCTCCAAAAAGGGAAGAGACACAAGAGGTAAGGGTAGCAGAAGAGCTTCATCATACGACTACTAGGAAGTCTGCAGTTACCACGAGTAGTAATTTAGCCATCTGGCATTTGTCTCAGGAAATCCACTCCTCTAAATACTGCTGCTTGATGAGGGCTGATGAGAACCAGCTGGAAGCTGCACCCATCGATCACACCCTGGAGGGGAGGATCGATGGGTGCACCAAGAACACGGCACGCAGGTCTGTGGCGCCAACATGCAGACCCTTTAACATCCATTTGTTTATGGAAATGCATTATTTCTATAAAATTCTCAACATCAGGGTAGAAGAGCCTGAAACAGGTTCTGCTGAATTTGGGAAAGAATTGATGAAACAGAATTGTATTCACAAATCGATCAGCTTTGCTTACAAAGTTATGGTTTTATTGATTAGATCATAGATCTGATTACACTTTAGTGCGATAATAGGTGAAGGACTGGAGACATTTTTTTAACAATAATCTCATCTGGTGGAGGCAGCTTTCTTTAATATAGTTAATCAAATTATTCAGGGTGCAGTTTATTTAAATGTGCATCATATATAAGGATAAAATAAAATTTTGAGCTATTGTTGAGAAAATTAATTAAGGCAGGAAAAGGATAGACTAATATTTTACAGAAATACAAAATCAACAGGAAGCCCCAAGAATAACGCGATCTAACCATTATCAGCTCCCTTTATTATTATTGTTTATTTATTTGCTAAGTCTGTGGGAGCAAAATTGACTTGCTTTATTTAGAAAAGTTTTTTTTGTGCTTGATGTGAGTGGAGGCTGGTTGTCTATTTTTTTGGCCACCAAGGTAAAATGTAACTCTGGGCCTCGCTGCTGTTCAATTTTGTGTAAGTGTTGTTGTCACTGACAGTCGAGTCCTACACAATGTCAACATGTGCACTGTTTTGGTTCTATATCTCAAGGTGTGAAACTGAGTGAAGGTTGCACTGAAGATGTTAGACCACCTCCTCTGTTCAAAGATGTTTTTTTATATTTCAAATAAAAAATATCTCTCAAACAATCTGACTTCTCTGTGGACAAAAATGTGGCCATTATTGTCCTTTTTTTTCTTGAGATGTAGATTAATTCTGCTATTCTGCTGTTATGTGTTGCAGCATCCTCTATTGTAGCTGCTGTTATGTTCCTCCGATGTAGAGATGTGAACATTCCTCGCTACACCACAGAGTGTTTTGTCTTTGGGGTGAACTGGTCTTTGTCTGACTATATTTCCAGATTTAAAGAGGAATATTGTGTTCAGAAAATATCTTTCTTAGTTGCTCTGAAACTCCAGCCGCATACGGGATGAGAATGAGCTCCTGCCTCCTCTCCTCTCCAGAGTAGGAGGTATTTCCAGAAGACCTAAGGGAGCTTTACAGACCAGTCTGCACTCAGATAGGATTCATCAGGAAACATATCTACAGCTACAACAAACTACTGGGGGTTGTTATTCAAAATGGATACATGATTAACCATCTGAGGTGATTATAATTTTGGCCTTGGATTGATTTAATTCCTGGTTAAAGGGGCAATATTATTTATTATCCAGGTATATATAGCACAATCAAGCAATTATGTTACTTTTTTTCAGTTTTCTAAAAATGCTGTTTGTATCCAATATGCATATTTGCATTTACCAGCATTTCTCTGAGAAGAGGATGTGTCCTCCAGGTGTTTGTTAGTTGCTCCTGGCTAGTCTTAAGGAGCTGCATGCAGCAGCCGCAAAGCTTGGAAACTGCAGCTCCAAGGAAGAGCTTCGTCCTTGAAGGCGGGGGTAGGTCCGACCTGGCGTTTTTCGCAGCTGAATGGTTGCCATGGAGATTAAAGGATTTCTCAAACATGCATGAATGAATCAAGTCAACACTCCAGTATGTTTTTGATGAGGGAAAAACATTATAATATGATTTAAAACTCAAAAAAGTCGATTTTACATAAGTGAACAGGTGTCCAAGAATTTATAAGACATTAAAAAAGTTACATTTTATTTAGCTGTTTTCAGAATGTCTTAGAAAACAGTTTTGAACAAAGAATGTTTCACACAAAGCAATCACCTACTGAGATTGCAAATCAGTGACGGCTCCTTTGTGTCTGCTAATGATTTTATTTTATGTTTTTTTAAATAAATCTCCAGAAGGAACTGCGCTGCTACGATACAGCATGTTCTCATGCAAAGGAACACGCAGTCCTTCACACGCACTCACACGAGCAAAGGTCTGACAGCACGAGACGTGCACATCCATTTCTGAGTTCTCAACAACAGCCTTCTACAGGCAAATAAAGGGTATTAGTGTAAAAGCTGTAAAAGCTGTCACACCTCCAGTTAAATGTGTCAGATAGTCAAGCTCTGATAAGAAAAAAAAGAAAGAAAATGTCCAATGGGGGATAGAAGAATCGATACAAGAAAAGGGGGGAAGTGAGAAGAGAGTGGGATTAGCCAAGTGTGTGCTTTCTACTGACTGGGATGCAAGCAGGCTAATTGCTCTGGGACCAACATGAGACACTGGAATGAGAAGATGAAGAGCGCCAGCAGGTCAGATCGATTGTTTGCAGCTCTGGTGATATGCGCATGTGATTTACCCAAATGATCCGACGGCAAGCCAAAAATTCACAGAGGTGACCTTTTTGTGTGGCTCCAAGCAAAAGAACACAATTACAACGGAAATTGAGATTCTTTACTTAAAATCTGCAATTATTTGTGTGTTTTATTTGGTGTAAGAATGTATTAATTCAAATCTCTGGCTTATAAATAAATCACACCTGTAATATAGAAGCGGATCTTCTTATTAAAAGGGTTTTATCACTACAGTCAATGGAACTTGTTTAGGTTTCTGGCTTATCTGTTGTCATTAGTTTTGGCTCCTTCCTTTAATTATCACCAGAGCTGCAACTGGAACTTAATTCTGCTTTAAAATCGTCTGTGTGATGCTACTGAGCAACAAACAACAGATGAACCCAGATCTGTAATCCCTGAACAGTAAATTGGCGCTTAGAAGCCGCCGCCAGAGGATTTATATTTGACAGGTGGTGAGAAAAATGACTCATAACCTGGCTCTGCACACACTAAAGTTATTCTCTATCTTAACATGTTTTTAGCTAGTCCACCTTTTACTAACAGTGGATAGTTCTTAAAATTTCAGGGTTTGAATTTGCAGCATCTTTAAATTGGGTCAAGCTGGTCCTGGGGAATCAACATGCAGCCAGATTCATGAAAAATATCAATTTATGTCGCCCTGAACTGAAAGCTGCTTGCTTGTTTTTGCTTGGTTCAAAGTGGTGAAAGTTGCTAAAATCATTTTATTTGATTGCCATGTTGATTTGATGAGGAGCCAGCAATTTACTAATGATGCAAGTTAATGCTGATTTCTTTATAGAACATTTACACTATTATGTTTTTAACAATACCTTTTAACTAATGCTCAACTATTAGTTTTTTCTTTGCAGTTTGCTCTGAGAACCAGTTGTCAAAATAATTATAGAGAAAAGGCTTTACCAAAAAAAGTGTCATTTTTATCCATCACTAAAAGAAATGGAAATGTTTTGAGTATAAAATGTCTGACTGAATGGTTAAGCACTATTTCAATCTGAATTATTAGAGCTAGTTTAAAATGTTGGCTAGACTCCAGTCCATTATTACCTATCAGGTGTGAGAACACCTGACACCTCTCTGGAGAAAACCTTTATGATAGATAAGAAAAGATTGATGTGCTTGACCCAATGATAAGTTTGGAAGAGTCATGATGAGATACTCAAACCTAAGAACATTGAAAAAAACATTCATGTTTTTCAGGCATTTTCACTGATCCCTTATGCGAATTACGAAACTGAAGTATACAACCTGCAAATACTTTCACTTTAGCTCAAACTAAATAAACTGTTAATGTTATAATTTCAAAGCTGGTTTTGTAATGGATAAATCAATGACTTTCCAATGAAAAACCTTTAAATGATTTCTAGATTGCATGTTTGAGCCTGCATGTCTGAGCTGCACCCTGAGCAGGTTCAAGAAGATCAACAAAAATTTAAACCTAAAACTAAGACCATTGGAATCATCACTGAAGTTGTTTGTTGCATACAAATTGACTTAATCATTAGAACCACAAAATAAAAATAAAATCCATTGTTATGTTGAGTGCAAGTAAACCTCTAGATGCCATTGTTACTGTTTAAACTGTGTAACACTAAATAGTGTGTAAAAGTCTTGAAATAAAAAGTAAACATTTCACGTAAAATAAAATAAAGATTGAAGGAAAATTTGCATATTTTCTTTAAATTAAGTGTTGATTGTCAGAGTATTTACCAGAAAGTAAATATGTCATTTTTTCCTAGGAAATGTGGAACAAATTAAAACTTTCCATAGAGCCACTCTTCATATTCACACACTGGCATGCAGTGCGCTGACCTCCCCACTGGGAGCCTCTTGGACTTCAGCCTCTTGCTCAAGGACAGTTTGAACGAAGGAGGCGTTGTCGTTTCCTTGAGGGCTCCGGCTCTGTGATTAATAGGTGACCTCCCGAGTCACAGCCACCGCAGGATTATGATGGAGTACGTGAGTAAACGTACTACGTTACTAACTGTAGCTGCTCCTTTGCAGACGGCAGCGGAGATTAAAAGATCATTAATCAGCGGCCGTATAGATAATGACTGATCATGCGTCAGTGAGAAGTTAAATATGGGCCATCACTTTGATTTGTTAAACATTCAGCAGTAGACAAAAAAACATCATTTACCACGCCACAGTGAGCAATGAGTATTGCCTGTAAAATATTCCACTTGTCATCCTCCTCCACTTAATTCCATTTCACACACAGATCCGTTGTATCAGAGGCAGCTCGTCCTCATTTAAATCCATTAATGGCTTTCCTGCAGGGAATTTAGCAGAATGGATGTGCACACTTTGTCCATCCTGCACGTGTGTTTGCACGCCGGTGACCAATTCAATCGCTCATGTATCAGTTTGAAGGGCTAGTATTAAATTAGGCTTAAGGACTGTTTTGCTATGCTCTCTGTTAGTATTTGTTCCTAAATAAATGGTGACAGGTGTGCTTGTGAATATCTCTTTATATGTTTGGCTTCTTCTTTTATAACCAGAGTGTCATTTATAATTGCTCGACTCCCTCTCATACTTGAATAAGTGGGTTGTAAAAAAATTTTTTTAAAAGGTGAAGCGGGATATTGTGAGAGCGACAGCTGTTAAAACTTATTGGCTGTATAGACTGCATAATTTTTCCCACTGCCCCTCACCAGAAGCTGTGAAAGCTGCATGCCCACGAAACCTGGCGCAAACCTTCAACTGTATGTGCCTGAGAAAAGGCCCCATAATCTCGTGACCTTTAAAATTCAGAGGAACAATTCTGCACTTTTCTACTCTGTTTTGTATTTCAGGGTCTTGATCATTAAATACTAAAAGAACAACAGGTAAGATTTCTGCTTCACTGACGAGTCTTTCAGGATGTAGTTCCAAAAAACTCTCTAGACTTTACATAACCAACAAAACCTGAATCAAAGATAGTGACAAGTATTTTGAAGGGTAATTCACATCCCTACTAAATTATTCACATTACATTGCTGGAAGCCTTATGCATTGAGTTGTAATATCGTAAGCTGCACACATTATCTTTCTTAGAAAAAAATAAGCTTTTATGACTGTTTTCAGTCTGCTTTCCTTAAAATATAGCCGATTCTTATTTCCCTTCAGGGCTCTGTCTGGGATTTCTCCCATTGAGTTTGATTTCTCTAGTTGCATTTCAATGAGAGGGCAGAAAGAGACGTTTTGTATGATTGTTGTATAGTTTGGCAGTGGCAGAGAATGGTGTCACTGCCATCCTACATCAATACACTATTGTAATGTTTTGTTCACCTAAACACTGAAAATCCACTGCAAAGGTTCTGAATCTCTACAACAGAAGAATTCATACAGTTTTTTGTTGCACCTCATATCAGTCAGTTTTAGCATTTATTTAACCTTCAAACCTTCAGGTTTCTGCTGATGTTGCTGACTTGATTCAGTCATACAGCTCATCATCTTTTGCCGTTTAATAACCTGAAATGGTTTTGAAAATTGTTTCTGCCAGTGTGTTTGCGCTGCCTCTCTTTAGAAGTTGCAGGTTTGTTAGTTGCGCTGCAGTCATGCTATCAACTCATCTACTTTTGAGCTCTTTGACCAACATTCAGAGGCTGATGGTCAACCACCAGTAAGCAGATCACTTAGCTCAGCATCCACCGAGCTACTGAAATAGTCCAGAATGATTCTTCCTTCCTTCCTGGCAGTTTTTACATCAATAGAGTCTCTTCATATGGAGTCTCTTTCTTTCCGACTCAGAATGCCTTCATATTTCTTCAGTTTGAACTCTGTGGATCATTTTTACAAAACAGCTGACGATGTTTTCATTACAGAAGCTTTTAGCAAAACCTGACCTTAATTGCAGTTTTTTTTCTGATTTGTGCATTGTAACTGGTTTTATGCTCTATTGGGTTTGTTTTTCTGAGAACCACTTTGAGAGATTTGTTTATACCACATAAGCATATTTTTATTTATGCTTGGATATATGCTTGCAAGCATATATCCAAGGACTACCTTTGAAACAAATCTTATAATTTTTAAAAAAATATATGCATCATGCCTTTTAATAAGCTAAACTAAACAGAAAGTATTCCTCTCTTCCTGTCCATGTCCTGGTCTCTGATTATGTGCCCCACCTTTTTTCTTTCTCCTGACCTTTCAGAGCCTCTGGTTCTGAAACCCACTTACGTTGTGGGACTCTGATTGCCCCTGGGTCAGTCAGTGAAGCTGCTCAGAGTGTTTGAGATCGCTTAAACATGTTTCAGATTAATTTCCCGTCATCACTCCCGGCTCCCTTCATACAGAGTCTCTATATCTTTACAGTCCTGTGGGCGAAACAATCCCCAGTAAACAGAAAATCCTATTTTCTCTTTTCTCTCTGCAAAATCTCCTGTAAGTTTCGAAGGCTGATGGATTTTAAGTCTCTGTTGGCTCTAGCAAATCAATTCGCCCAATTCAAAGTTCCTGTTTGAACATTATTATCAATCCATTTATCGTAAATAAACACCCTTCAATTCCTGTGTTGTGAGCTTTTCTTTGGATCAGAATTGACCAGAATCAATTCAAACACCTTCTCCTGATCATCACTGTCATATCTCAAGCTCAATAACGAAGCAGGAGTATGCAGAATAAACATCCATAAGGGTTTGAGTTAAAGATTCTGGTCTGTAATAACATGCACTCCTCAGCATGTAAATGCGACGTTTTAAATCGGACCCATAATCTTTATCACTAAAGATGGCATTTAAAGAGAGAACAAGCTTCATCTTGAGACTCATTTTCTAAAATACAACATGGCAAAGACATCCCCTGCACGGGAGAATGATCACTGTGTTCCTGTTCTCTACCGGGAGAAGAGAGACTGAAGGTGACTAAAAGGATGCCTGCCTTGTGTTACTTTGCAACAGACTACAATTTTAAATCTAAATCAATTTGCAGAAACCCTCAGAGGAGCTCAATTATCTCTCAACATGCTACAAGCACCATCTTACATTTTGTTTGATGAGTCTCTATTTGATTATCCCTTTCAAGATCATTCACTTTAGCCGTAGATGCTCAGTCGCACCTTACTTTGATCCGTGTCCTCAGGCACAGAGAATCTTGCACAACCTGAAATTGTTTGGGCGGATCATAAAATAGCTGCAAAAGATGAAGGGAGTTTGGGGTCACTGAGGTAATTTTCCTGAGTATATCTTTATTCTCATGTTACAGTGTTACAGGTTTGAGTGATAATTTTGGATCACTTTCACTTGGCTTTAGCCAAGGTTACGTTTATTGTTTGAAAAAGAAGACAATAAATAAGTGAAGTAAATATGGGTTCAGAAAATTTTAGAGTAGAAAGATCAGTAATATTAAAATTCATCCTACTTAACCTGGACCTCTTATCCAAATAAGATGAACATGTGAAGTGGCCACTTTATGTCTGTTATTTTGAGACAGTTTTAGCTCTTATGTTTGAAAAGTTTGCTGGTATTTATCACCATGAAATAAATCATGTTCTGAATATCATGTCAATGCTTTCTTTTGATATCATTTAGGCAGTTTGTTCCTGGTAATGTGATGCTTGAATCAATGTATTTAGTATAAACACTGGCGCCTAATTTGTATTAGAAATTATGTTTGCAAATGTTGATTTGACAGGTATTGATCCTCTAATCAAATTACAGCAACTTGCCCGTAAATGAGAAACACATTTTTGAGTAATTTTATCAGACAGTTCATCAGTCCATTGAGGCTAAATATGGACTTCCAATCACAGTCATGTAGTAGTTTTTATAAAGTTGCTGTCAGACTGTTTTTTGCCGTGTGACCCAAAACACACGGTTGCTATTATTTGCGCTTTTCTTCTATAAATACCCACAAGAAGTATCATAAATACTGGGTTCATCAGAAAATACATTCAACTGTCCAGATATACAAGACAGAAAAAACCTTTAGCATGCAGTCATGAAGCGTTGTGCAGCATTTCCTTGTCCTTCCAAATCCTTTTGCCAAATATTTGCTTTTTTTTTTTTTGCATATGGTGCTTTATGTGTAGAATGCCATAAGATGTGAGGATCAAGCAAAAGAATTTTTAAACATGTCGAAAAATATCTGCGGCAACCAATCTTGGATGGAGCTCAAATTGTGTATGCAATGGTATCAGATGCAAAGAAGCCATGCTGGAATGTTACTCATTTAAAGCTGCATATATTTGAGCACCATGGAAACCCAGTACAACAGGGATATTAGGATAACAGGCCTGAATTCTGTTTACCACCCAAAGTATCAGGTCTACCAAACAGGCATTTTGAGTATTGATAAAAATGTCAGTTGTTAACATACCTCTGCATAACACTGAGCATAAAGCATTCCAGTCCTGTTGAGATGGTTCCTGACAAATCCCATTACCACTGTCTATTTGTTGTGAAAGGATAACATTTATACCTCTAACGGTCCAGGAATAGAAAAAGGATTGTTGGATGTGAGTGGTAATGACTGAACGCTTATTAAAAAAGTTGTCTAACCCTCTCATGAAAGTTTAATGTTTTCTTCTTTTAATGTTTTTTATAGGTCAGACATTTGCACTGACATCAGTCATGTTAGCACTTGTGATGTTTACCTCTAACGGCTTTCTCTTTTCTACCACTCTGTTTTTTTTTCTCTTCAGGCTGCAGTGTTATTACCTTGTCTATGTGAAAGATGTGTTTGTACAGTGTGACTTCGGTTTTCATCTTGCAAGCAAAGTGACCAAAGCTGAGGTCTCATATGTTTAGCAAGGCATGACGAGGGGTTTTTTTCTTCTTTTTTTTTAAATCTCTATGAGAGCCACATCATTTGTGTTCAGTATTCCCATCTGTATTGCAGCATTTTGCTAATTTTTCACTCAAAGCTCTTGACATCTGCTTGTGTGGAACAGGGGATTACCCTTCTCCTGCTCCACTGAAGGTGTCCATGATAAAAAAAAAAAGAGATAAAGTTACAATGTTCACATTTTTACACATACTTAATTTCTTAACTGAGCTTTTCTATCAGAATATGCTAGAAAACATATTTTTCCTGTATGTTTCAGCAAGCTGTTACATGGGTGCAGTCTGCCTTCTAGTGGCCAAACCATTATTTACCATTTTTCAGATCGGTTTAAGGAACAATTTTCCCAAGCATAATTTTTAGCGCCTACAGAGGGCCCTCTTGTCTAACTTATATAACTTTTCTTTTCCATATAATGATGAAAAAAATAGATTATAATCCCGTGTGTCTTATAGTGAGAACAGGACAAAATGCAGTTCAATTTCACTTGAAGTTAAGGAAGATACACTAATGTGACAGAGAGAGAGCGGAGTGAATTTCACCATGTGCACCCACATGCAGCCTCAGCAGATGGTATTTAATATCCAATCACCATTTCTGACGCTATTACCCCGTCATTTTTACATTTATGTGTAAAGTAGATGGTTTTCAAGCAAAGCAGCAGATGGTTTGAAATGGATGCTTGGAGACAGTTGTGTAAAGACCATTTTATTGCCATTTTTCCTTTCAAATTGCACCCAGCTATTAAAAGTAGCAAATGGAAGAAAGTAAATGTTACATTATGTTCTTCTGTTTTATGGTAAAAAAAAAAAATAGAAGAATTTAAAGATAGTTAGAACCAAGAAAGTAAAGGTTCATCTTTCTCTTTTTGCCATTTTAGTGTCCAATACTTTATACCTTAGAAGTGGGAACAGGATAAAACTACTTTTGGATTAATTTAATCCCGTCTCTCTGAATTGTTCTTAAAGGTGAACGAGTGTGTGTGTCTGTTCATTCACCTGCTGCAGGTTCTTGCTCATTGACCCCGAGAGATAAGAACTATCACAATAATGGTGATGCAAAAAATTGACTTTTTATATCAAGAGTTAATGTCAAGATGATACTTTACCAAAGCAAAAGTTGCTTATTATTGGTTATTAATAGGATTTTATGTCTTAGTGACATCTCAACCTACTCAGGCTGATTAGTCTGAATGTTGTATAATCACGGTTAGCCACAATTACGGCTGGAAGTATTTATATGTATGTGTAAAAACATTTACCTCTTTGTTTTTGCTAAATAACTCAGTCAGGATGGATGAAGAGCTTCTTTGAACAGCTTTTCTCAAGTCTTGCCACACATTCTCAACTGGATTGAGATCTGTACTTTGACTAGATCATTCTATCATGTTTGTTCCTTCATATAAAGCATTTAAATGTGTAGAGGAAATTTTCCAGGAGGAAAGTTGCAGATTTTAACAGCTTATCTTCCTGGATTGTTTTGTATTTTGATCCAGTTGATATTTCCATCAATTGTGACCAGCTTTTCAATTGATGCTGTGGAAAATTATCCCCACACTGCCACTCCATTGTTTTGTCCTTTAGTTTGTGTTCAGATGATGGTGTTTACTGCCATTTTTCCACTACAGATCCCTTTTGATCACCTCCATGCAGCATCTACTTCCATATTTTTGCTTTCTCCTACATATTTTGTGGCCATCTGGATAAAAGGCTCCTTTTTTCAGCACTGACTTTCTTTATCTCATTCTTCTAAAAGAGTCAGACTTGTCAGATTTTTTTTTCTTTGCAGGACAACCAATAGTTATTCTGTTAACAGATACTCCCACATGAGCTGTGTATCCCTACAGCTCCACCAGTGCTGGTTTTAACAGTTTGATCAAATGTTTTACAACATAATCTTCTTTTACTCTCCACAACGTTATCGCTGATCTGCTGTGTTCCTCAACCTTCAAAAAGATGTTTGTTCACTAATATTTTCTTGCAAACCTCTTGCTCTCCACTATTAGGGTGGCCTCTGAAGTCAGATGGTTGTGTTGGATATTAGTTAGTGGAATCAAATGTTTTGCCTTTTTTAAATATATGAAATACTGCCAGATTGGTGAAGTGGCTTTTCCTGTTACATCCACAGCTTTCATTTCCCATCATTGTGCAGTTATTAGGCACACTGGTGAAACTTTAAACTGCTGCTGTGCATGTTACTCAACAGATTGTTGCTAGGTAACCAACCTTTTCTTAAAGTCCATGTTGCTAGGTAACCAAAGAGTGAGTGAGTTAGTTGATTCCATCAACCTAGCTAGAGGTTGAGTAGCTAAAGTCTTTTCTCTGCCTACGTCCCCCAGAATGCCCAATAAGTTCAATAGTGAAATTATTGAATATTTTCTCACACTTATTTTAATATTGATATCGATCACGTATCTATTGCAATATTTATTGCTGTTGATTTAATGTGTAGTCCTATTTCACCATCACTGGTAGATAAATTATTTTCTTGACAAATTTGCAGCACATCCAGGAGATCATTTTTCATCTTCAGCTCTTAATGGCTGAACTAACTCATCCTTGACAATGACAGTCCAGATCAGCACTGATTGTACTCCTTCATAATGCACGAGTGATGCAGCGCTTCAAAAAGAAATCTATTTTGTCTGTCCATTCATCTTTCCAGAAACATCTTGGTTCAGTGTTATCCTGTCAGTTTCTAAAACTTGTTCTGCTTTTGTCTCAGAGAATAATCTCCCCCATTGTGCTTCTTTTTTTCTTTTTCACATCCTTTGTGTGATTGTTGACTAGTACAGAAAGCGCCCCATTTTCTGATGGTCACGCATCAATAATTCAACTAATTGTGACATTTTTCAAAGTGTCAATACAAATGTCAATTAGATCCCTTTATTGGCCTGTTTGTTTGCGGTTACAAAATTGTCTGTAACTTCCAACAGAGGTAATAATACTTAATTCTCAATCAGAATAGAGAGAGCCTATAAAAACTATTCACTCCCTAGGACATTTTACCATTTCGTTGCTTTTGCAACTCAATCAGGGTGAACAAAATTTGACATTTTTCACAAAATATTCTTTAATGTCAAAGTAAAAACTGAGTTCTGGATAATTTTGAGTTGTGAATTATGAGACAGTTTTAACTCCATGCAAAAAAGAATGTACTCTAAGTGGGTCACATTTACTCCACTAGCTCTGGTCAACCTGAACTAAAAAATGGATTTGGAAACCATATTTGGACTTCTGCACGTCCAGTTACTACACTCTGATGCTGCTAGAGGGGAACATCTTGACACACAGCCACTGTTTGACCAGAAAGGTCATCTTCAGACTATCGAGTGGTGTCTAAATGTTTTGGTCAGTTCTCAACTGGACCTCATACCAAATTGTTAAAAGTTCTACAAACTATCTTGCAGAAAAAGTTGGATTGGATTGGCTTGATTCTACCACAGGTGCATGAAAGCAACACAAAGCTGCTAAAATTAAAAAATTAGATGGAGAATAAAAACAAAAAAAGTTAAGTTAAATAAAACTGTATTATTATCAAAGTTAAAAATTAATAATTGTTCTATCAACATTGATGTTTAAATTTTAGGAGAAAAGAAAATAGGGCTGCACAGTGGTGCACCTGGTAGAGCTGTTGCCTTGCAGCAAAAAGATTCTGGGTTCGATTCCCGGCCCTGGTCTTTCTGCATGGAGTTTGCATGTTCTCCCTGTGCATGCGTGGGTTCTCTCCGGGTACTCCGGCTTCCTCCCACACTCCAAAAACATGACTGTCAGGTTAACTGGTCTCTCTAAATTGTCCCTAGGTGTGAGTGTGTGCATGGTTGTTTGTCCTGAGTGTCTCTGTGTTGCCCTGCGACACACTGGCGACCTGTCCAGGGTGACCCCGCCTCTCGCCTGAAACGATAGCTGGAGATAGGCACCAGCAACCCTCCCAACTCCAGCAAGGGACAAGGGTGTAGGAAAATGGATGGAAGGAGAAAAGAAAATAGATTAAAAGATTACAGTGAAGGTTACACACATAAACTAGGATAATTTACTTTAGCCCGGTTTTCTCATAAGTGCAATAAATCTTTTATTTTCTGAATCTTCCTGCTATTTTAGCTTAATTTAATGTCTTTTTGTCAATCTGGGTCATATTGGATTATACAAATCAGGTTTCTAACCATCTTTAACAATATATAACACAGAAGAACATTAAATCCTTTTAAGAAATTGAAGTCAGTTCAACTGATAGTCAGACTAATGGTGACAAGGTTTTATTCTCTGAAAGTAAAAACACTCATTTGAAGGGAAGACAAATGAATACAGAATCTTCAAAAAACAAAAAAATCATATAACAACGTACAATAAGAGTCTAAATAAAAAAAACACATTCAACGGTACGCTCATTTGGTCTAGTCAAACAATACTGGAAGAATGACATCCGTCAGGACTACAAAAACACCTTCAGTCGATGGAAGGTAAAAACTTCTCCAGACCTTAATAACCTGCTACATAAATGTTACAAGCTACATCCACTTTAGTTCATCTACCAACATAAAGTTTTTTATTCATTGGAGTGTTCACCGCCTCACTCCAATGTCAGGTAATAAAATATTGTATTACTCTCGTCGTGTAAAATAGTCACTTATCTGCTGTGCTTGGTAAAACGTCTTTAAGGCTTTTTAAATATAAAACTAGAATTATGACATCATCTTTCTATGGCAGGAAAGTTTAAGACTTTCTTTAAGCAAGAGCCCTCTGAGGGTTTTTTTAAGTCTCTCCATTGGTAAACAAAATACCCATTCCTTTTATTAAAGTGGAGATGTTCACAATTAATTTTTCCAAGTTCCAGGCAAGTCATGAGTCTCTAAACACTCTGGACGTCCTGAACGTTTACGCCATGCATCAGGGTATGCATGGCGTAAACCACAGAGTTACTGTTATGGATATAACTCATTATTATAAGACCTATTTGTGAGATACAAAATAAACAACATAAAATTGTTCAATGAAAGACAGATTAAAACTAGTTTTTGAATTTTTGACTCAATCAGTAAGGAAGTGTTTTCAATAAGAACAGGATAGGACAAATCTTTGCAGTAGAGGTGGGAATTTATCGTATCATTTATCGGTAAATCATTCTCCTTATGGATTTCTTATCATGATAAGGATTTTGATTTATCGTTGTCATGATAAATTAGAATTATTGATGCTTTAAAAAACTGTCCTTATTGTCAAGATCAATAAACATTAATCAAATTGAAAATATGATTAAATGCAGTTACTGTGTGGCTCTTCTTCATGTGATTCGTGTTCTTCAAGAGCAGTATTTGTGTTTGTGGAGCTACAATTGCTTTGTCATGCAGTCACAGCTATTAAGTTAAACAGAAGTAATATATAGTGCTTATCGTCATTTTTATTGATAAAAAAAATCATAATCGTACCACAAAATATCGTGATAAAACTTTAAGTCTGTATTGTCCACCACTACTTTTTAATGCTGTTACTAATCTAAAAAAGACGTTGGAGGTAAATTGAGTGTTTTCTCAAATAACCCAAAGTCACAGCTCAAAATGAGAGACGTCCATATAGTCATGATTATGACGCTACATTAGATATGAACCGGTAGCTATGAGGCATTAATGGTCCATGGTTCACAAACATTCCTGATTAATTAATCAAACACATTTGATTACTCCTATTGCATCAGAGCTATGCTAACTTCTCACTTACTGAACTAAATGTGATCGATTTTAGCATCAAACCGAAACAGACCAACTTGAAACTTTACTACGTAGCATAATAAATCATCTACTAAAATGAGCTACAGGTTAACTGTTCACCTCCATTACATGAGACTCGAGTCTCAAACCTCGAGTGTAAGTCAAGTCTGAAGTCATCTTTACAAATTCTGCATAGACCAAGAAATGTGTTCTCTCTTCTGGAGCTGTGCGGAAAGGATGACACGACTGAGTTTTTGCAGCTTGTTCTCAACACATTGTGTGGAAATTATTTTTTATTCTTTGAGCTGGTTGTGATTAAAGAGGAAAAAGTGGAAATATATTTTGCCAACATTTCACTTAAGAACAGAGTCCTGCTCTTGACTTTGCTGTGAAGTTCAAAATGTTCTCATTTGGTCTAAATTTGTTCTTATTGGAACCACTTTGAGTAAAGTACAGATTCCTCAGTTATTGCAGAGAATGTAAAGATTTTAAGTCAAAGATTTGAGTCTGCATCTCTGTGTTAAACTTGGCAAAATAAAAACTTTAAATGTAGCACTCCTGCATTCACATTTAGTGCTTTACATTCTTTTTAGCATGCATTGCTACATGCAAGCAAAATAGCAGAACCCACAACATATACATATTTATACAGTAAGAAGGAGGAAAGACATTCTTGCTTTATGAATAAAATCAGTTTCAGTAGCTACAAGAGACAGTTTATTCAACAAACAGAATTCTGTCATGCGCAAAAAAAATCTAACAAATAAATAAATACAGCTTACTGTCGTTGCAGACTTTCCCCCCTTACAATAATGCCCTTTACACCGACTTCCTCCTTAAACTACTGAACTCTTGGAAGCTGTGCTCAGGCGACAGCGTGCTTCCAGGAGAGGAGAGTCCAGTATTGTCCCTGGATCTCGACGAGCAGCCCTCGATCCTATAGGAGACTGAGTTGTAGTAAACTGAGTTAATGTGGCCTCCATGGTGTTTGCTGGGGTTCACTACGGGGTCGTCACAAACCTCTGAGCGGTAGCACACGCAGGAGGAGCAGAGGGAGCTGACGCTCATCTCCTCCCTTCGTCTGCCTGGCTTGATCCGAAAATGCAGCCTGTGCCTGCAGGGACTTTCCTGCCTCTCTGTGTCCTCAGCTGGGGAAGGGATGAGGTTGGTGCGACTGGTTCCCTCCTGCATGGGGAGGAAGAGTGTGCTGTGGCTGCGGCCACGCACCATGCTGTCCCTGCTGGTCCTCTCCCTGCAGCTATCTCGGCTCTGTTCACCTACACGGAGGCCGGTGGGCCCCTCTAAAAGACCCCTGTCCCTCTTCAGCGAAGCTCTCTCCTGAGCATCCCGTCTTTCATCCTCGGTGTTCATGGTTAGGAAACGCAGGACCACCAAATTGAGAAAAGCTCCGATTACCGTCAGCCCCACCAGGATGTACATGAAGCTGAAGGCGACGTAAGGCGTTTTCTCCTGGAGGTCCTCCTTCTTCTGCAGGGCCACAAAGTCCCCAAAGCCAATAGTGGTGAGAGTAATGAAGCAGTAATAGTACGCATGGAAAAAGCTCCATCCTTCAAAGTGGGAAAAGGCTGCGGCTCCCACACACAGAGTTCCAATGCAGGACAGGAAGCCCACCAGGACCATGTTCTCCATGGACACCTCGGTGCGTCTGAAACCCAGGCACTGCTTCATTTTGTGGAGGAGGTAGCGGACGAACGTGTTCATTCTCTCACCGAGGCTCTGGAACATCACAAGAGTGAGAGGGATGCCGAGTACAGCGTAAAACATGCAGAAGACTTTTCCTGCATCTGTTCCTGGTGCAGCATGTCCATACCCTTAATGCAGAGAGGTAAACAGAAGAAAGCTTTCAGGAATACTGTAGCAACACTTAGGTGGTAAAACATGAGGTAAATATTTCTTTAAAATAGCTGAATCAAAGCAAAACATCTTTGCTTGCAAAGAAAGAAGAAAAAAGCTGCACCTCAACTTACCTATAGTCGTGATGACCGTAATGGCAAAATAAAAGGAGCCAGCAAATTTCCACTGCCTCCCGGCGCGGTGGGGCTCCGCTTGCAGCACCACTCGCTCGATTTCGCGGTAATCGTCCTCGGAGAAGCGATACTTCCTCTTCATCTCACTGCGCTTCTGCTCCAAGATGCGCCTGCGGGAGTTCTCCGACTCGGACTCCAGCGCGTCAAACACCGCGGCGCCGACCAGCAGGTAGGAGAACATGCAGAGGATGAGCGAGAGGGTCCGGACGTTCTGCTTCTTCATCCTCGGCGTCGGCATGGGGAGTCCGGAGGATGAAGGAGCGGTGGGGAGGCTGCAGTTACAGGTGGTGCGGCTTTTCAGCGCAGCACATCGGGGCTGCAGCCTGTTGCGTTCAACCAAAGCAGCGGAGGCGGGCAGGCAGGAAAACAAAGCCTGCAAGTGAACCGTCTTCAGTGTGTGTATAAAAATGCGTATGTAGCCTACCTGCTCTCGATGTTGCCATCTGTTTAAACAAGTGGCCCCGCATTACTTCATCGCATGCGCAAAGCAACCTCCAGTGAAAGGCTGTCCTTAATGTAGGTGTGTGTTTGGAGAGTTCAGCACCACGGACAGCAACCTGCGGATTTCAGTCAGCTGTAGACTTTGAGCTATAGAGAGGCACAATGTCCTAATAATTGTAATAACAATGATAGTAAACCTTTATTTCTGTTAAATACGACAAGATTATTGGTAAAACAAACAAAACTCGATGCTTTACATTAACTTAAACTGAGTAAAAACCGGAACAACCGTTTCATAATATTACCGTGAGATTTTAGTGACTCTATTTGAGTAACACATCAAGATAGATAAAATAGTAGAGGGGCAAAGTTTTGTATGTGTAAAATATTTAACCAAGCAGTATCTTCCTATTGATTCTCGGTGCTCCATAATAAACTGTTTCCAACATCTGCAAAGGGACAACAGGAGCTTTCTAATAAATAATTTCTTTGTAGTCAATGTGAGGTAAGACAGTGGCTGCAGCGGGGCGTTTTCTCATGCTAAATGAAAAATATAACATATGTATTTGCATTACAGAAACTAAGATATTTTCCAAATTGTTCACACTGAGGTTTTTCTGCATTGAGCTTGTGCATGTCATGGGTTCTGTTCTGATACTCTGACTTCCTCCTTTAATCCAAAAATATGACTTTTAGATTCATTGGTAACTCTGGGTTGTCCTAGGAGTGTGTGTGTGTGTGGGTGTGTGTGTCCAGACTGTACCCTGTCTCTTGTGGCTCAATGATGGAGATGGGCACCGTATGGATATGTGAAGGGCACATTTAAATAGTATTTTATTATTACTTAATTTTTATCTAATGTTTTGGACTTCCGTACAGATGTAAAAACAAAATGCTAAGTCAGTTTAAAACTAAATCAAAAGCTAATATTTGGAGCCAATTATTTTAAAGCTTCAAAATAATATGCTTTTGACTTGTGACAAATAAAACTAAATTAAATGGTATTGCTGCCAGTTTTAATTATCAAATGACAAAGTTAAAGCATTTTATCCAAACTGATTTTAAATGAAAAAGGGAAGATTCATTCTTCACAGTTTAACTATACTGATAAAAAACAAATTGTATAACATTCTTTAAAAAATTAGATTAGAGAAACACGCAGATTTTTTATTTTCAATATTAAAGAGCTGGCACGACCGACATGTACAATGTGAGTGAACAAAACAGGTTGCCGAGATGCTTCCTTACTGTAGGTGATGCCGGTTGCCATGGTGACTGCACATGAGGCGCAGACTTTGGCCATTAGTTAGGATGAAGCTAATAGAAACGTAATGATCATGGCTCTTGGCTGGTAAATGATATCATCAATGCATCACAGCTTTTGTTTTAGTCGAATGTGAGGAAGAAGAAAGAAAGAAAGGAAGAAAGGAAAGAGAAAAAGACAGAAAGAAACATAAAGAAGAAAGCAACCAGGAGACGAGGAAAAGAAGCTGCATCTGAATAATGCAAGTGGGTTTTCACGTGTTCTTTTGTTCTCACAGAGCATCCTGCTCTATGTGCTCCTGTTTTTGTCTTAAGTGGTTAAATCAGCACACTTATGTCCTTGTTTGGATTCAACCAGCTCTCCAGAAATCAATTATATCTCAGCTGATAAGAGAGAAACCTGATGCTCCAACAGTCACCAATCAATCCAGACGGCTTTGAGTCACATCCTTTTCTCTGCCGACAGACGTGGGACAAAGTGAGGGAGGCTACACTGACTCAAAGAGATAGATGCTTCACTTAATGAACTCTGCTATCTCTGTTCTCACAAAGGTATATGGCATTAGGACACGAGCACACACACATTATATATTATCATCTAATCATGAAAGTTCACATACATGCCTCACTGGTTTGAAATTTATGTTTACTTTTGACTGTTGCTGCAACAACAACCTGCAATTACTGTGTTTGGTGCAATTTATTTTTTACTTTTATCAAATCCACATAAAGGAAAAGCATATATTCACTCCTCACTAATTTTAGCATGAATTTATTTTAGGAACTTGCAGAGAAACCACAATTGTTTTGGCTGACCACTCATCTTTCACAATGAATTTAAATTTGCTTATTTCCTGTCACAAACTTGACTTATTGTCTATTTTTAGTAAGGCTGAAATTGAGATTTTCCAGAAGCCTGATGCTTGGCTGCTCCATCCATTCCAAAACCATCCTTAAAGAAATTTTACGATCACTGTCTTGTCAGAAAATCTTTTTGTCTGAAGGAGATAGTCTGGGTGAAAATAACATGTCCTCCATAAGGATAATCATACATCACATATAAAAAACTGACAACTATTTGATTTTCTTTACCATGCCAAAAAGTTTGTAAAAATATTCCTGCAGAAATCTATTAAATATTAGCTGATACATCCATTTCGGTGTTGCTATACTTTCTGAATGTCCATAGATTTTCTAAGATATTTTAAAGATACAAGAGACATTCAGTGGACAGTAGATATTTTTCCAGTGCTGTAATAAAAAAAACCTCTGACATTACATCTGGTGCAGAAGTAAATCTGACAGAACGGACTTATAAATGAATAAGCCGCCTGTCAGGGTAGGCCATTAAAACCCAGGAAGAATCTCGAAAGAGATAAACGTGTAAATTGTTGGCTTTTCACCAGGAGGCCCAGGCAGAGATACTGATCTGCTGGTCGCCTCTGATTAAAGAGTGGGCAGATTATGAACGCCCGATAAGACTTTTTGGAGCAGAAATCTCATTACAAACTTCTTAAGAACTAATTTGGTTTCACTGACGAATTCATTTGGCTGGGAAGCTTAGCGGTGATTGGGAGAGAAGATGCTAAGAATCTGTTGTGGAGCTTCCTTGTGTCTGTTTCAGTGTAAGTGAAATGGTCATTCATATATCAAAAAAGTGTTCTGGCATGTTAGTTTAATTTTGATTATATTTTTTAACGTTAATCTGAAGCAACTAAAACCTGTCTTGCAAGATTGACGTGGTAGTCAAGTTAAGCCGCGTTATTAAAAATTATACACAAATACAACTTTTCATTGCTGCCAATAGAAACTAATGTAATCCATTCCTCTTTACAATAAAGACATATATTGAAGCATTGAGTGGGTTGTTTATTTTTACATTGTATATTTTCAGTTCAAATGATTGTTACGTTACAAAAGTGTGGCCTTGATTTGGACTCTAAAATATCAGTAACAAAACATGGATGTATAGAGACACTCAACTCTTTTAGAGGTGATGAACCAAAGAAAAGTAACTGCATCATTTAATATCTCTACTGAACCATTTAACCTTCAGCAAAATACACATTCAACACAGAATAGGAAGGCACTGCTGCCTGAACTGCTATTATAACATGTATTTTAGTGCCACTCAGTAATATTTCTATTAAAAAGCAATACAGCATGGAGCAGGTAAAATAAAAAATACGCATATGGGATAAATTTCTTAGTTCGTGAGCTTTCCAGCTCATATTTAGGGAAGCACAGGTTTCTAACACGGTGGAGTCTGACTGTGTTAGGAAGGATCCCTGCTGAAGCGCGTTCTGACTGATTATAGTCTCACTTGGTGGTGAGAAAATTGAGTTGCTGCAGAGTAACAAATCACCTCCTAAGTTTTCTGCAACTCAATTTTAACTTTGCTCAGCACCTTTTTACCACATGCTCTAAATAGACTAGTAGGCATAAAAATCTAACCTGCATTAACATTCAGCAGTTAGGTGTAATATTATAAGTTTGGCTTTTTGGGTATTTTTTTACAGCTATACACTTTCTGCAAAATGCTCCCATTAATATCTCAGATAGTCTTCACTAGGAATTGCCATTAACAATAATTGATTTTTTTGTTCATTTTATGATCAGCTTCATCGTCTTTCTACATTTGTGTATAAAGTTTTCCGCTCAGCAACATTAAAAAGAAAAGGGAACATTTGTATTTCGGTGACTTAGATGTTTTATATGTAACGTGAATCTGAGCGAATCAGATCCTCTCGCATTTGCTGATCTCACAAAGAGAAAGGTGACAGGGATTTTATGAAGCAGAGGCACAAAATAACAACAGCAAACACTTGGATGCCTGCAGAGCCCCGCGGTTACCACAGTAACGACGAGCAAAAATAGTAACCCACACCAGCATCTTTTCAACGCCAAATCCCCAGTGATAACACAGGATTCTATTTATATCCTCTAATGGTGAAATAAGCCGGTGTATAAATGTATCAGTCCAATTACAGTCAAAAGATGAAGAACGTGGAACAATTACATGTTGCCACCTCTGATATCCTTGTTTCTGCTGCTGGCTCTTACAGCACAGCCTCTCATGGAGAATAGTAAGATCAGGTTTCAGACTATAAAAGTGTCTGTTATGTACAAATCATGTTTATGTTGAGGACACTGGATCAATTTCAAGAAAAACTGTGCGGACTTATACTGACGCTGCAAAATATAGAAACACAACTCTGTTACCATTCTTCATTAAGCACTTATTTGGATTGTATGCACAAAAATACACAGATATTTCTACAATTCCAGAATTATCCACCCTTAGGCATCTTCAACTTAATTTTGATAATTGCCCACAATTTCTTTAAAAAAAAACAACATAAAAAACATAAAAAACAAAGCTACAGCATGTTAGTCTTGCCTGTCATACATCAGGCTGTCTGAGAGCTTTTGAGATTAACAAGTACTTTCAAATGCGATAATCAGGTGTGATTAAACTCATCTGAAGTAAAAGAAAAAATTATTTATCATAATTTAAACTTCACAAACACACACGCTGTTTGATTAAGGAGTAAATAAAAGGAGGTGCCTGAAGGATGACAAGAGAAAGAGGAACTGATATTGATCAGGTAAAAAATTTAGATTTGGAAAATTATCTCCACCAAATTACATTCTAGCAAACAATATGTGAATTCAGAGTGTTTCCAGTCCCAGACGAGGTTAACAAATCTATGGGGGAATTTTTCTGCTATAGTCCAAGAGCACACATTTTCAGTCTGAAAGCAGGATTTCATGTCTTTTGTTATCAAAACTTTTAATACTTTTGCTTACATTTTTATTTTGAAAGCAGGGCTTCATCTCTTTCTTCTCAAAACTTCTCCTCGCCCTCAGACTGAGTCTCTGCTGGGACTCTCTTCTTACTTACCAAACATTCTCTGCTTGATTCTAGAACAAAAATGCACCGTCACCTAGCAACTGCTCAGCCAATAAAATTAAAGTGTTGTATTAGGTGCGTTTGTTTCCTTCTAGAAGGAGTGCCTGTGTGGCTAATATCGATTGTAGCAACCTGCGCCACCCACTGGATGTAGGGAGTTGGTTGGATGAACAAAGTCCTGCCTAATATAAGTAGCTGTCACTGATCAGTAGCACACTGCTAGCAGATGTTTATGTAATGTTTTTTTTTTGCCACAAAAATAAAATTATTTGGGGCATAATGGAGCATTTGTATGCCCCATACAAATACTCCACTTGTATGGGGTATTTGTATTCCCCCATACAAATGCAGATTATTCCAAATGTAAGAAATTGCTAAACAGAAACTAAGAGTAAAATATTAATATGAATTGAATTCAACATAAAGAGTAAAACAAAACAATTATAAACAAATAAACAGTACAAACAGTAAGCAAAAAATGTGTGCCTATCTCTTCTGATGTGAGGCGAAAAGATAGACGAAGTTTTAACATCTTGCTTAAAACCTTCTCTAATTTTTTTCTTCAAATAGCACCAAATACCTGCTACTAAAAGCACTTTATATTATCTGGAGCAGTATGATTCTATTCTCTAGGTTTCATTCATTTGCTCTGTTGACAGTACTCTCTTTATCTTGATCAGCTGTTTATCACTGTAGAGAATATTATCCACAGTTCCAAGATACAGGTAGACAGAGCATACACAGCACAAATAAATGCTTGTTATGGGGGCAATGCCATAAATTACAAGTCTACACCAATTCTGGGAAAAGCTGATGGATACTGTTGCACTGACTTCCAATTTCTCCTCCAAACTCAGCTATTGAACAGGATAGAAGAGAATTTACCTGAAAGTGCATCTCTCCGAAGGGATAGAACCGCATTAAGCAGCTATAATGTAGCTGCTTGTACATTACAGGTACATCTCAAAATATTTGATTATGAGACAAGAGAAAAACAGTGAAAAGAAGGTAAATAACAAAAACATATCACACTGGACTCGTTTCTATCTGCTTTATTTGGGCCGACATTGGAGGGTTCTTACAACATTTACACACATCAGACCCCAGACTCTCAAACCTGTCTACTTATGTGTGTAGTTTCCAGGAATTGTCCGCAGCTGGAATATTTAAATTGTTATCTCTTCAAATCTGAATTCCTTTCTGGCTTTCTAGGTCAGAGCAGCTCAGTGCATTTGACACTGCATTTCCTGTTGAGAAAAACATGTCCAAATTACATAATTGCTAACAAATAACATGGTTATTATTCTTACTCTCTCCCAGTCTCTTTCTAAATACCGACCTTAGCTGAGGTCAATAAGCTCTGCAGTGCTCAGATGTTCTGTTCTTATGTGACCTCTTGGAAGAATCAGCCGAGTGCTCTTGATGTAATTTGAGCAGCCTGAGAAGGTGTACCTCTGTTTTATATTTTCTCAATTTGCAGGGTCTCTGGGTTACTTTGAAAATGACTTTGTAACCTTTCCAAGAACATAAAAATTGGTTTCTGGAGAAACAGAAGAAATTGTGTGGTCTGATGGTTCAGGTTTATCTCGCTCCAGAGAGAAGGGCACATCAGGGTGCAAATCGAGCTGCATAAAGTGATAATTTACAATTAGTAAATTATGTACATCATCTGCACTACAACATCATGTACAGATTCTGATCTTTGGACTGCTGTCTGTAATGTTTACTAGAGTTTGTTCAAGTGATTACTACTCTTAGTCTTCATTTGAGTTTCAGAGATAAAACAACATAAATATTAAAGTTAGAACCTTAACAATCATACTATTTATATCTATTATCACTTCCATTTTGAGCTCCTCATTAATGAGATTTGATGTTTTTTGTTTATCTTGCATTTTGTAATTTACTATTAAATAAAATAAATTTGTTATTACTAATTGGTTTATTTGTATTCTTTTTCATTGTTACACGTTGTACATTAGATGTGTGAGAAGAAATATACATCTTAATCTTGCAATTAGATCATACTGGTTGAGAGAAAGTATTTAGTCTTCTGCTTGTAATTTGATAGAGACCAATAAAAAAATGTTGCAACTTTGTTAATGAGACTGAAGACTTTTGATACTCAATATAATCAAATGGACTTATAAATTTCTGCTCAAGAAATACACTTATTCAAATTTGAATTGAGACTGAGCATTATGAAAGTTGTGATTTTGTGTTTTGGCTTGGAAATAGTCTGTTCTAATATTTTTACGTTTTAATTAAAACATTCCTAAATTTATTTATAAAATAGATTACACATATTTTATTTATATAGAGTTACTGTGCACTTGACCTGCATGTTTTTGCGGTGTCGTTACATAACTGTCAGATGAAAAAATAGTTTTTCTCTACTTAAAATAAACTGTCTGACTCAGCTGATTTGCACTTTAACACTTACAGCCAACACAGAAATTATATTGCCTTCAAGTAGAATCGTAAATTTTAAATTATAAGTCCTTGGAAAAATACTATTAGAGTGCCAAACAGAACCGCGTTGAAGTAAATTCTCTCCTTAATCACATGACAAGAAGAAGTCATTATTAACTCAAGTATATTATTTTTGAAGGTAAACTTGCGGTGAATTCAGCTGTGTTGATTTTTACTGTCGTATCTCTAATTGTAGCTGCATGACGATCATCAGAAAGGCGAGTTCGCATTGGAGACTCACTTTGTAAGAGTAGAGATTTCTTTCCGTTAACATAAAAAGTATCTAATATTTACGTACCCTATTAGCCTAGTAAAGTTTTCTGTTAATTGTCACATTTCCTACTCAGCGGAAACACGTGAATGCAGCATTAACACTGCAGCCGTTATACGACGGAAGGCAACAGAGACGGATGGTCAGGGCCGTCCCTGTCTCTAACCCGAACATGAAAGTAGAACTGATTCAAACCCCGTTATAGTACCGAACCAGGTTACGCTTTCATATACTCTTAATTTTTTTTTTTTTCAATTACAAAAAAAAAAAAAAAAAATGGAAGACGACTATGTGTGTGAATACGACTCGACATGGGACACAGAGAGTGATGGAGACGACCCGGCCGGAGAGAGCCAGAGCCGTCGGTCAAATCAAGACAAAAACAAGTCTTCCTGGGCGATAGTAAGTGCTTTCTTTGCAGGCCAGCTCAGTCTTAACGCGCAAAAACCCTGTCCTGTTATCATTCACTTCCGTTCAGGCACGTTCTGTAGTGGAAAAGCTAATGTTAGCTTTGTCCTCACTGCTGCAACCTCGCTAACTAGCTTAGCTTGCCATTGTAACTTCCTTTTTTAAAATATTTGGCTTACGTTTTAGATCTAAGCCTCCGTTTTATTATTGATTAAGGAGTTTTTCAGCTTCATTGTTAAATAGAGTCCTTATAGATCACATAAGCAGAAATAACAATATGTATCCTGCTATTATTTAACTTGCATAGTCTTGATGCGCTAATTAGCTGGAACTAGATGCAGACCAATTAGATTTTTTTTTTTAATTGCAGTGGCATCACACACCCAGAAATATGAGGGCAGCAAAAGATATGCAGAATTACAGAAGAGGATATCCTGTAAGTAATGCATAGCAATTAAAAAATCATTTCTGTTTAGAGCAAGTGATGATGAGCTTTTTTAATATTTACAGAATCTAACAGATGATGATTGCTCAGAAGACAAAATGAACAACCTACAGTTCTATCTAAACAAGTTTCCATCTGCTCCTGATGGTAACAGTTATTTTTTTGAAGATACATATGTATATTTTAAAATGCTTTTGTTTTGTTCTAATTGTATTTTTTAATTTTTGGTACAGATATCTATATTGAGTCCTTTCTTAAAGAATGGAAAAACGACTACAAAAAATTGGAGAGGGTTCACTCTTACATCCAGTGGTATGTATCAAACGTGTTTAATATTATTCAAACATACTGGAGATGCACAATATTGGTTTCTATTTAATATTACAATTGCAAAAGACTGTTTGGATGGAATATTCCATAGGCTGCAGGATGCAGTCTCAATACAACAAAACATAGAACTGCATTAGAAACAAAGCAGTAATATTTACTGTAAATATTACAGTAAATTTTGTAATATTTACTGTGTATCAGAGTTTCCCCATGCTTGTTCTTTGGCCACGCTGCCCTGCAGATTTGAGCTGTTTTCATGATTCACCACACCTTTTTTAATTTGAAGGGAAATGAAGATTAAGCTTAAGATAAATTGATTTTCTCCAGATGTGTTGGGGCATTTAAAAGACTCTGCCTGGAGGACAACGGCTGACTAATGCGGCTCGAGGTTTTTTGGGCTTGAATAAATTAAAATGTCAAGAAGTAAAGTGTTTCCTCTGTGTGTAATGTCAGATCTTCCTCAATCACTAAGCTAAATCTGTAGGTAAAATGACAAAAAAACATATTTTTTAATAGATTTAAAGCTGTATGTTCATTATATATGTATGGATTTGGCATTTGCTGCATTGTTGTTTACTTTTTGGGATAAAGAAAACAGAAATACTTAATATTATTCCGTTTACAAAGATCAGCTTGTAGCATATCTATAGAGCAGTTTCAATAAATGTTTTTTGTCTCCGCAATCATCTACAAGGTTGTTTCCACTGCGAGAACCAGGGGTTAATTATATGGCTTCAGAGCTCACCAGGAAGGAAATTGAGGTAAGTTACTACTATTGAACTATGACTTTAAACAGGTTTGTTGCTCTGACAGACCTTTAAAATTTATGACTGCCAAATTTTTTAGATAACCTAATTGTCTGTTACTTCCTGTATTTAAATATTCAATTACTAAAAATTAGCCAATGTATAAGCATTTACTTTTTTCAGAAAAAAATATAGTCTCCCTGACTTTAAAATTCTGTAACTGTTCTTTTAAGCTTTCAAAGAAAAAGGTTTATTTTAGTATTAAAATGTTAACATTGCTAATATAACTAATATAAATAAATTCCCTACCAAATAGTTCATAATACATTGATATCTATTTGCCATCTCTTTTTTTATACAACTGAATTCAACTACTAACTGACATCCGAGTAAAAAAAAAAAATAGCTGCTGCTATCAACTGGACTTTTTGTACTCTTGCAAAGCAAGAGGGGGTACAAACTGAGGAAAGAATAGATCAGATTTAAAAGTAAAAATGAACAAGTGTGCATTAAGCTGGTGTGGAGGCGTTGGGAGGCTGCAGCCTGCTCTCTTAACAGTCCTGTAATAGCAAAACCACATCTATGCACATGGTGAAAGTGTTGACACTGACAATATTTTCTGTTTGTAAATATTGTGTGCTTGAAGTGCTGATTTATCATTTGTAATTAACGTGTTCTTATGGGTACGATGCAAACTGTTGTTTTCATGCACTCCATGCAGTGCTTTCTACATATTTCTGTAAATCTAAACTAATTGCTTATTGCTGAATCCTTCTAGTTGTCATATTTCTAAAGCACAACATGATGTCATAAAGGAGAAGAAATGTGTCAATAATTTAGCTTTTACTTTGTGCAAAGTGAAGAATTACATCACTAAGGAGGAAATACAAAAAATAGACTGAAATATTAAACAATTATTTGCCTCATTTTTACATTTGGTTCTCAAAATAAAGCAGGTGTCTTCAGCCATCTGTGTTTTATTATTAGCAGCTATTGTGACAGTAGTTTGGTGTGGAGTGCATTAGATAATAGGTTGCGGTTCATGTATGTTTTGCCCTAGCACTTGTCAGATAGCTATAAAAATACACGAGTGGATCCTCTTCCGAATGAGAATGGAAATTTCCACTGGTGGTGTTTATGTGACAAAAAACCCATAATACCTTATGCATCAAAAGACCAAAGGCATACTAAAACAAAAACAGCTGCGTTTCCATAATCCTTGTCTCTTTAAATATTTTGAATTTATGCGCGTTAATTATTTTAAACTTAATCTATTTGCCCAAAAGGCTTTCAAGAAGAACGAGGATGCCAAAAGGAGGCTGGTGGAGGCGTATGAACTCATGTTGGGTTTCTATGGCATACGTCTGGTCAACAAAGAGACGGGGGAAGTGAAGCGTGCAGAAAACTGGAAGGAACGTTTTGGAAACCTGGAGAGGTAAACACCAATATCAGTAAAATCTCAGTTCTTCACGATTTTGTCAGTAATTCCAGCTTCATCTTTCTGGTGTGTTGCAGAAATATGCACAACAACCTCCGGATAACTCGCATCCTGAAAAGCCTCGGGGAGCTTGGCTTCAAGCACTACCAGGCTCCGCTTGTGCGCTTCTTCCTGGAAGAGACTCTGGTCAAGAAGACGCTGAGCAACGTTAAGCGCAGCGTGTTGGACTACTTCCTGTTCGCTGTGCTGGAAAAGCAGGAACGCCAGGATCTTGTGCGCTTCGCTTATCATCACTACGAGCCGAAAGACAAGTTTGTGTGGTGTCCCAGAAAGATCCAGAAACAGTTCAGGAAGTGCCCCAAAAACTCTGACGTTGTCAGGAATGGAGACGGGAAAGAGGATGTCTTGCACACTAAAAAAGACGGGGATGCAGCAGTGCAGCAGAAAGATGGAATGAATAATGGTACCAAGACTCCGAAAGGAAGTGATAAAATTAAAGACAAGAGCAAACAGGCGGAGGACTCTGATGAGCCACCAGCAGAAACAGAGGCTGTCGGGAACGGAAACGTGGAGACTAATATTAAAAATATGAGCAATGGAAATGAATTTCCAAATGATGACGACGACGATGAAATGGATCAGTCCCCTAGTCTAGATGCCGATGTCACAAAGAACGAGGCCTCTGCAGACAGTGAGCAGAAATCTACCAGCAACCCCAAGGATGTGGTTCAAGATCTGGACGTTATGCAAACCGGTGCGGAAGGAGAGACCGAAAAACCTCCAAAAAAGAAAAAGGAAGACGACGAGGTTCCGCCAAACTACGACCCTGCTGCTGCCACCGGCCTGGTGCAGGAAAAGGCTCCTCCTAATAAATCTGCAGGTCCAACAAGCCCTTCTGTTCACACTCCTCTTAAGACTTCAAAACACTCACCCTCTCTATCTTCTGAAAGGGAGGAAAAGATCCCAAGGACGGATTTTATTCAACCGTCGGATCAAAAAGAAGACGAGATGTCGCAGGAAAATAGTTCAGCTTCAGACAGGATGCAGAGCAGCAAAGACACAGAAGGAAAGAGGAACGGGACGGAGTCCGAGGACGTTCCCATGGATTCAACCCCCTCAAGCTCCAACGAGGCAGCCTCATGAATAAATAGTGACAGAAGGAAATTCATATAAACTTAAAAAAATTTAAATTATAAGGACCGAATCTGACTGGACATTTTTTAGGCCTAATTTCTACTATATTTGATGTTAAGATATTATTCGTTCTTTTCACTTTAAATGAATTATGGCATTCTACATTTGGGTTTCTTAAAACTTTCAAGACAAAAATTAAAAAACCGAAAGGAGCAATATGTTAAATACATGCCATAGTTTAAGGTTTAATGACATGACGTGGTTTCATAACAGGAAAAAAGTTCTCTGACGCTGAAGTGATTTTATTGTTATTCTGTGTATATTTTTGTCAGCTGAATAAGGCCATGGTTTAACTAAAATAGATTTTTTTCTTTGACGATGTAAACAATCGGACAGATAATTTGACGACACACAGGTGCATCTCAACAAATTTGAACATCATGCAGGAGTTTCAATTATTTCAGTAATTCAGTTCAGTTAAAAACCTACCCGAGTTTCAGATTTTTCAATATTCTAACTTGGATTTCATTTTGATGGTTTACATCTAATAAAAATCAAAATTTCAGTTTCTTAGAAAATTAGAATAAAAAAAAATGATTTCAAACATAGACAACTAATCAAACTAAAATGTAATGTAAAGAATATTCAGTTTTTTTTTGGGAAATTTTGGTTACATAAGACCTCATAAAACATTTTTTATGTACAGAAATATTATTTTATGGTCTAGGGAAAACCACTGACTGATACTGACTGATCAAAAGGCTAATCAGATTGCTGTATCCAGGCATGTTGATTAAAAGTTTAGTGGAAGAAAAAAAATAGATCATATGAAGCAGCTCTGCTGTCAGTGTTAGCCCCAGTTAGAGCAATCTGGGTTTCATTAAAACATCTGCACAGACTGAATATCTTCAGTATCTTCACTGGTGCAGTAATTCATATAAAATATTCCTGATCTAGGATTGGAGCGAATTTATAGATGGAATTTATTAAAAATACTTCTTTTAAAAAACTTGACCTTAGCATTTTTATTATTTGTAAGCCACAATATTTAAAATGTGTATGTAATTAATCTAAAAAAAACTTTCACTTTCCGAATTCAGTTATTCAAATAAATGATCTTTGAAGTTTAAATTTATTTAGATGCGCCTCTTTTATGCTTAAGGTGGAAATTAACTGCAGCAGAAATGTAATATTTCTGCATACAAATTTAAATGCAGGCTGAAAGGGGTTTTTGTTTAATTTTAGCCACATTTTGCACTGAGATTTAATTGATTTCTATGAACTTTTTTCTCTCTGGGCTGTTTTTGTGTTTGTAAAACAATGTGTTTTTTTTATCCTGCTGTTCAAATGAAGTTGAAGTCGTATTTCAGAAAATGCTGCGCATACTGTATGCTGTCGTGCTGATTTGGGAAGTTGATTGCAGCTGAAAGCCTTGCAAAAAAAAAGAAAAAAAAAACAAATGTGATGAGACTGGTTGATTGTTGACAATGTGTTTGTCTTGAATGAAATGAGAAATGCTTTGGCTGCAACTTAAACTGTATGTTCCTTTGAATAGGTGCAGTCCATGGAAGAGCCGGTGTGATCAGGCATCCTTTTATATTTGCACTGATTTCTGCTATGACTTGTTGAAGTTACTGTATAATTTTACCTGAATAGACCTTTATAATAATTTCCCAGTTACACACATGGCTGTTAAGAGAACTGAATAAAGTCATCCTATTTTCTGAAAATGATCTGTTTGAATTTAAGATTTGTTGAAGTTCAAAGAACCTCCATCCATGGATGGATATGGACTTTATAGTATATTTAGCGAGACTTGATCTGGTTATTTATTTGAATACAGGCTCTCTTTGGTGGAAGGTGTTGAAGTTTATCACCTAAAATGACTGGAGTTTGATGCAAAAGTAAAAAAGACATCAGTTATAGTTATCTTGCTCAAGTTTAATACTGTTCCTTCAGTTTATAGAGGAAATTCATCTTAACTGCAGAAATCATGAGAATACTGTTAAGTTAGTCATGTGGTTATCACATTGTGTTATGCCAACCTTTCTGTAAATTCCCATCTATATTGTTGAATTTTGTTTGCAATATAATCTCAAATTCTGTACGATACAAAAATCAGAAGAAATTTGTGCTTGTGAATCATAACCAGGAGTAAAATTTAGCTAAAGGAAGAAACACGAGTGAGAGTGAGAATATTCTTAGGGGTTGCCCTCTGGACAGGTCAACAGTCTATCACAGGACAAACAACGCACATTTACTCTTACCTAACGACAGCTTGGAGAGAAAGTTAACTAAACAACTAGGGTCCTGGCCTGACGGAGGAAGCTAGAGTACCCAGAGAGAACCCACTCATGAATAAGGTGAACATGCAGACTCCAGGCTGGGATTCAAACCTGTTGCAACAGCCAGCTGTGCATCCCTCCTACATCTCAAAACATATTAATAGTTTTTCACTCAAACCTGTTTATTTTTTTTCCCTTCAGGATCTTGTGTGAATTTAGAGTCTTACTTGTGCAGCTCTTCAAAGATATTCTTTACCATCAGGAAGTCAGTGTAGAAAATGACAGGAAAGCCAGATTTATTCAGAGAAAGGTGAACAGTCTTAATCTTCATCAGGTCAGGAACAACCTGACCTGAACTTTTTGCTTAATCTCTTTCCATTTTGATGTTCACTAACGTAAGCATGCACACTCTTACTTTTTTACTCGACTTCTAAACGGCAACATGTTCTACTGTGGGTATCAGATTATAGTTTGTAAATAATTTAAAATAAATTATTTTCCTTCATATCATGAATTAGTTCTTTTTGCTCTGTCACAAAGAAATTTTGTGGTTGAAACCTGACAAAATTAAAATTTTCCTTATTTCTGATTGGTCAGTTGATGTTTTTAACTCAGCCCACTTTCTTGGGAGTCCAAGCTGGGCACCCCCCTCCTTTGCTTCCCTCACCCCTCTGTGCGGACAGCTGGAGCTGGAGGCTCGGGTTTATCTGGGAGCAAAGAGAAAGCCATTCAGGAGCTGTGCGCCGTCAGGTGAAGGAAGGCTCCGCTGCCAGGGGAGAGAAGAGTCCAGAGGATTTGACCTCTCTTCCATTAAACTCTGGCCTGTGAGGACGAGCGCGGATGATGACGGTGTTCTCAGCTCTTTGGGTGCTCTTGCTGTGCCAGCTGCTGTCGTCCTCCTCAGCCCAGGTAAGGCTCTTCAAGCAGCTGCTGCTGCTGCTGCTGCACACACCTGCAGCGTATCTTTGTGTCTGCTGGGTGATGATGGTTTCCTCATGTTGTGAGGATGATAACCCACAAGCCTTATATTTACATTCCTGCTTTCTTGTAACAATTATGTGTTCACCTGCACTTTCTGCATTCAATTAAAGTAAAATTCAGAAAAATCTCAATGAAAGTACAGAGCTACGATTCTGTCCCGTGTGTGAGCATCTGTGCATTTTTAAGCCATGAATCTGTTCATTTAATGAGTAAATGTGAACTTGTTGCTCGGTGGCTGCTGCAGTCAGAGGTAAACGTTTCCCCTGAACCTGTGGAATGTGCAGACTGGAGATCAGTGCACACAATGCAGCTTCTGTTCATTCAGCAGCTCAGTTCTGCAAAGTCTTCGAACAGGTCCATTTATTCAATAATTTGATCAAAAGAAACACTATTTTAATGCAAAATACTATCAACCCAGGAGGTTTAAAGCATGATCTATTTGTTTTCTTTGAATCATTTTTATGGTGTTTTGTTGCTTTGTATTGGGATTTATTTGACTCTATATTCCTGGGTTTGAATCAAACCTGTCTTATTGAGAGCTTTGAAATGATAATATTTGCCTATCTACATATTTAGACTTTATTTTGTTTCTTGTGGTTCATAAAGTATTTCAGGCACAAGCTTCCAGCTTTATTTTATCTTGCAGAGGACTGGCCCCCGAGGAACCCCAGGGCCACAAGGACCGCCAGGACAACCAGGAAGGGACGGCACTGATGTGAGTTGACCAGAAACTAGGTCTGCTCCTGGAGTTTGTCTGGGACCTGGACTTTAAACCAGTACTGATCAGACTAACTGGCTTTTATTAAACTCTCAGGAAACTATTGGGAAAAACAGGAACAAACTTTTGCCTCAGAAAGACTCTGTAGTTTTTACATTAGTTATGATTCGGTGGTACAAGTGAAGGCATATTTGCTGTTCTCTCTGCACCTCAAGTGGCAAATCACTCTCACACTTGTAATTTTTTTAATAGACCTGAATGATCAATGTTTAGTTATGACTGCAGAAGTTTGGATGTAGTGTGAGACCCGCTCTTTGTTATCAGTGGCCTCAATCTACTTACAAATTAGAACATTTTCTCAGGGTACATTTTTGTTTTAGATTCCAGTTGCTTTTCTTTTTCTTGCTTGTGCATAAATGGAGTAAAATGTCTAAAAAATGAAACATTTCATCAGTCTGACTCCTCCCGCTGCTCCGCCTGCATTTATTAAACGATTACCTGTTGGATTTAGGGAGGCAGGGCTTAAAGGTGTGTCGCAAACGTCTGGGTTTATTATTCTGGCTTAAGAACTATGAATCTTGGTTAAATAATTTAATTTTATTGCATCATCTTAATGAAGTATTCTAAAACACTCATACTTTAATCTTTATTATTCCATGCATTTATATATGATTTTTCTTCCATTGTGTTTTTAACTATAAATTCTCAGCTTTGTTTAACACAAAAGACCTGTTTGCTTTTTAAATGTCACCGATATTGGAACATTTCATCCCATTTTAGCTCTGAATATTTTTATGTCTCCGGTAAACTTTGGGCACACAGACGACCCATTCATACATTCCCCAGCCCTGTGAGAGCATCTAGGGTTTCAGCTCGCACCTCCTCCCCGCACCGTCTTCAAACCGCACTGAACATGTGACCAGTCCGCACCGCTCCTGCTTAGAGCCGCTTGTTCTCCGCTGGTAGAGAAGTTAGACACTAAACAGTGCAGCAGTTGATGCTTCTAGCTTGGGTTATGGGTTATTAAGATGAAGCCAACCACTGGAAAGCTGAGAGGAAGTCATTTTGTTTAACACTAAAAATGCTGTAAAAGAAATCTAACTTACCTTTTCTTTTTTTTTCTGGTTGTCAGGGGAAACCAGGACCTCCTGGGTTGCCGGGGAAAGCTGTAAGTAATCCAGTCATTACGACAAACTGGAAAGACACAAAAGATTTTATATAGAGATGTAACATTTTCATGTCCCTTTGCAATAAGTTAAAATCATTTTTTAAAACTATTTAAAGCCCTTTTTTCAGATTTTCCTGTTAACGCAGCCATGATGTAAATATAAAAAAGTTATTGATTTGAAGGCTGTGTAGAGATGAGTCTTAATACAAAGAAAAGTTGCCATTTCTTCAGGAGATTATGTTATGGAGGGCCAATTATATTATTATTTATTGTTACAGGGAACAAATTTATCATGTGATTTATAGCACTAGCAATAAACTCTAAGGTCAGGTGATAGAGTAGTCAAACTACTTAACATCAGGTAAAAGTAAAAAGTTATCGAAACATGTAAGAGTAAAAAACATATTTGGCAAAAAGTTTGCAGAAGTACTGAGTGTTTGCTAGTAGCATCTGATGTTACAATGATCTGGTATAAAACAAACTAAAATAAAACACAAATAATTACAAATGAACAAATTCAGGTCAAAGAAACCTGACACATTTCCTAATCTCACTTTTCCACAACATGAAGCATCTAAAATCAATAACTACAATGTCAGAATAATGCAAAGTACTACCAGTGATGATATATACTATTTGCCTGACCTCCAAGTAGCAGAGGTCAGAGCAATGAAGCTTGTGTACAAACAAGAAACCCCACTTTGACGTGGAATGGTGCATTTTTGGTTAAAGCATCTTTGTTTGTCATTGAGTGAAGTTACCGGAGGTGAAGGATCAGCTTAAGATAGTACCTGAGTCGCAATACTTAAAAATATCATTAGGCAAATAGAAGTTAAAAGTAAAGTGTAGTAAAACTACTCTGACAAACTGATAACATTTGTAAAACTCAAAAAAACCGACCGACATTGTTTGAAACTATTTCTACCACAGCTGGTTCAAGCATTTGTAAATATCATCCACTGTCTATATCCATTTGTTGTAAAGTCCCAGGGGTCTGGTGCCAGTTTCCAGCAGTCATTAGGACAGGTGGGGACAACCTGGACAGGCCAAAGTTCATCGCAGGGCAGAACATGCAATCTCCATCCAGAAAGACCAGGAACCTTCCTGCTGCAGGACAACAGTGCTGAGCCACTGCAATCCATCAACAATATATATGAAAATATGATTGGATGCAATAGCTGTCAGCTGTTTAATGATGCAGCTGTACTCAAGTTGCCTCTCTAATAGAGTTTTTTTTTAATTGTTATTGTATTAAATACCTCAAAATATGATACATTTTATCTCCATATTGTCCATCTCTAAATTCTGCCGATGTTGCAGCAGTGAACTAAAACAAAGGGGCAAAAAGCACTTTTTTAAAGTTCTGAAGATTATTCAGCTGCACACGAAAACACCGTTTTGCGTTTTGAAAATATACACATTAATCTGCTTGGATAAGACTTTATTAAATTTCTCCTTGATTGTTTGCAGGGCCCAAAAGGGAAAGCAGGGATACCAGGAGGACCCGGAAAACCAGGTCTGCCAGGACTTCCAGGAATTGATGTAAGGGTCCAAAGTCCTCAGGTCTTACAGAAATATCAGCCTTACACAAGAAAGCTGCATGCTGTTGAGGTTATCTAAAGAGAAGCAAGTAATGATGCTGCTCTTCATCTCCAGGGCTTGACCGGTCCTGATGGTCCTGCCGGCAGAGACGGACCCCCAGGGGAAGCAGTGAGTGCATCTTCTGAACCTCTCACGTGTTTTAGGATGCAAGCCATCAGGATCATTCAGGACCCTGCAGGCGGTTCTGGTTCTGTTAAACCTTGAGGCTTTAACAGGCACGAGGCCTCTGCTCTCTGTCACCATAGATTTGTCTAATTGGCTCAACTTCTTGGTTAGGAATATTTCTAATGAGGGATCAGGATGAGGTTAAATTTTCTGCTTCTCCCTAATCCAGCCTGGAATCTGACCCATTTCTCGCAAAAAAGTAGAAGATATGAACTGCTTTTCTAAAGAAAACAACCCATAAACTCTGAATGGTCATTAAGACAACATCCTGTAACTTAACAAGACTTATAGTTTTCATAATTGGTCAGATTTATGAAATAACAGAGAATCAGTGACTACTGCTCCCTCCCAGCTAATTAGCAGACTTAATGAGGAAGCCAGCTTTAACTCACGTTGCTAATTACACAGATAACCGCACTGTGACGGCTGGCGCCAAGTGATTAAGAGCGACGCAAAGTTTAGATGCGACACAGATTTATGAGAATTAGTTACCAAACAAATATTGGTGAGCATTTGTTTTAAAATGAAGAACAGAAAGACCTTCAAAATAAGGCAAGTTATTGGAAATTATGCAAGGTAATACATTAATAAGTCTAACCAAGCAGTTTTTAAATTTCTAAACCTAATAGTAGAGGAAATGGTCAAATCAACAGCAATGTGATGAGCTGCTGCTCCAGCAGTTGACGAGTTCATTTGACTATTTCTACTTTCAACCAGAATCCCCTTATTTATAACACACTACAATGACAGTAATAGTTTTTTTTTGTAAACTTTTTCACATATTTAAGTGGGCTGTGTTGACTTCCAGCTAACAAACATGTGTTCCAGTAACCCCATCATTTCTCATCTAAAATGATTATTTTCTGACAACTCTTATTTAGTCCATGTACATTTATATAAAGTGCTGGGAAAAGGTATTTGCCTCCTTACATATTCATTCTTTTTTGTTTGTTTGGTTTTTTTAATGTCTCAGATTATCAAATAGATAATATATGTGGTGAAAAAAAAAAGTATCCGGACCGACCTGGCCCAATGTCAGAATGAATCCTTTCCCCTGGTTGAACTAAAAACTGATTGTTTTAATCACATTTCCTGGAGTTCAGTGTCACAAGCCACACAAAGTCAAAATGTTTTTAAACAGAAACAGTCTGACAACATGAAGTAGGCTAGAAACCTCAAAGAGCAACAAATTAATCTACACAAATTAAAGAGCAGATGGGAAACAAAGTCGTTGACATGTATGAGTCTGGAAAGGATTGTAAAGTCATTTCTAAGGTTTCAAGTTTTAACCACTATGAGAACCATTATCCAAAATGGAGAACAACGGGAGAACAGCTGTGACGCGCCCCCGGAGTGAGCAGTCGACCAAATGTCTCCAGGAGAGCTTCAACAGCTCATCCAGAGGGTCACAAAAACCCCAGATCAACATCCAGAGTCCTGCAGGCCTCATTTGCTACAGTTAAAGTCAATTTTCATGACTCAACAATCAGAAAAGACAAAGCAGTTCGGGAAAAGAACATCATACTTACAGTCAAGTGTAACGGTTGTAGCGCGTCGGTCAGCTTTGCAGCTTCAGGATCTGGACGACATTGAGGTCTGCTTCCTCCCAGACACCAGGAAACCCTGCAGGACAAAATCCAGCCATCAGTTTGTGACCTTTAGTTCAAATTCACTCAGGTTATTCAGCAGGACGATTTCCCAGATCACACCAGCATGTCTGCTGCAGGACAGCTAAAAATGTATCATGTATTAAGAGGATGTCTTATCTTGAAGGAGTGAAAAAAAAAGATATTTATAAAGCTACTCCAGAAGAAAAAAAAATCCAAAGATCTACATTAAATTCAACAATTAAAACCATAAAATCCATTGGAGAAACATGCAAAACAAGAAGCACAAATCCTGATACTAACCTTGGTTGTTTTGTTTTTTTGAAGAGAATAAATGGACTCATTTGCTAATTTTTGCCGTTTTTACTGTAAACCAACTGGATTCGTCAGTGATTTTCTCTTGTTGGCTACAGGGTGAAGCTGGACCTCCGGGGCCACCTGGACCTCCTGTAAGCAATCACACACACTTTACACCTACAGCAGATGTTTGTTTTTGAGTAATCCTGCCAGAAGCTGCTTCAGTGAAACACTGGATATGTTCATGCTGTGAAAATCAGCTCTAAACACACCACCAGATGAAGAGGACACAGATGTTTCCCCTTCAGTATCTGAAGCTGACATCTAATTTATAGCAAAAAAAACAAACAATGAAATTCAAAACACTTTAGCTGCAGGGTAAAAACCATACAATAAATGTTGTTTTTGTCAGTAAAATACCGGTTCTTGTTGTGACTTCATTTGTCTTCTTGTGTCTTCCGTAGGGCAGGGGGAGACCAGGAGCCCCAGTGAGTGAACACATTTCCTTTGAAACAATCTCATTACGTTTTCCCTTTGCACCCTGGGAGCTTGTGTTTGTTGCACTCTGATGCCTTCAACACAAACACTTTTGTTTGTAGGGATTACCTGGGACCAATGGGTTGCCGGGCGGAGTCGGACCCCAGGGAGCAGCAGTGAGTCCGTCACATATATGTGGTTAAGCAGAAGGTCATAATTAAGCTTCATTCTTTGTAAATAAGAGGCTAGCTTCACTCTAAATCTACAGGAAAGTGATCATTACAGTGCTTTACAAATGTATAAATATGACATTTTTTACACTTTCAAAATGTTATAATGGAATTTTATGTGACAGACCAACATCAATGCACAAATGTGAAAAGGATGGACAGATTTTTTTTGTAATCTGAGGTGTAATATGCATATACATTCAGCCCCCATTAATTTGACGCCTCTAAGAAGAATCAGATGAGTGAACAGAATCCATGTCTGTATCAAGATATCTGTTCTGTGAAAGTCTTAGAGGTTTGTTAGGGAACATTAATCAATAATCAGCTTCATAAAGGGAAAGAAACACATCAAGTTGTGGAGAAGTTTAAATCAGAGTTAGGTCATCCTAAGCTTTAAACATATCAATCCATCTTAAAAACAAACTATGACACAACTACAAGCCAACTGAAACATGTCTGTCCACTTAAGCTGACAGCAAGAGCAAGAAGAGCGTTAATCAGAACTTCTTGGTTGTCAAGTTTTTTTTCTCCTCTTAAGCCACCTCAACCCCTTGCCCAAACTTGAAAAGGCTTGCTTCCTCCAAACAAACGCGGGACCAACTCATCTCAGTAACATCCTTTTATTTTCTCTTTTTCTTTAGATGAATCTTATTACCACCATGTGGTTTCAGAGTCGTCAATGAGTAGATAATCAAAGGAGTCAGAGCAGGTTGAAAACCTACAAACAGATAAAGAATTATTAGTTACATCAAACAAAATATATTGCTGTCTATCGGGTCTTTTTGAAGGGAATTGGGATGCTGTAAACTATAACTTTCCCATTCCTACCAGTGGTGTCTTGGAGGCAGCTTTTGGGTGAGGTTCTTTGCTGAAGAGAGTCATTGTGAGCACAGGTGTGCCAAGTTACCTTATAGATTACTGCTGAGCTTGGAAAGGGATGGGTGCATTCGATTCTCTGTGAGGTGCGTGCCAGGTGGGTGGAGATAGTAGGTACATCCAAAGCTCTCCTATTTTCAGGTTGAACTTGACATTGGTAACTCTGGAGGAGCTGCAGAGATTCACCCCTTAGGCTGACAAAAAAAACTGACAGGACAACTTTTAGTTTTTCACTTCACAACAGCAGAGACAGAGAAGGAAAATAAACAGGCAGCCTCTAACAAGAAAAGGACTTGAATCTTGGTAGAGATGCATAGTGTAACATTGGCATCGGTCGATGTTAGTCGTTCTTTAACAAATCGGTATCTGTTTGATAAATAAAACTGTGCCAATATTTATTTCCATCTTGTTGCCATTTGTTTCGTAATGGGGAGGGAGGAGACTGATCATGTGGCTTTGATAGTGATGGAGCACAGGATTTTGGAGAAAAAGTAACGAAAGGGTAATGAAATTTATATAATGTTTATAATGTTGGTAAGTATCGGACGTCGGCCCAAATTTTCATTTCGGTGCATCGTTAAAAATTGGTTGTAGGATTACCTCCAAAAAGGAGAGTGATCCTAAATATTAATCTACAGCTGCAATGGAATGGTTTGAATATTTTTGCAAGGCAGTGTAAATCAGCTTTATTGTGCCAAACTACCGAACGTTACTGTAAGACTAATTTTACAGGTGGACCTTAAGCCGTACATCAAAGTGAGACTAAATCAGGTTGAATGGGAGATAAAGAGTTAGGACTTTTATGTTTTAATCAGAGCTGAAATGTGCCTTTATAATCTGTTAGGGTCCAGAGGGTCTTCCAGGACTTCCAGGACCTCCTGGCCCTGATGGACCTCCAGTAAGTGCAATTATTATCACATTATATCTGATGCTGCTTCCAGCTGATGACTAAATGGGAACCAAACGATAGAGTAATGCAGGACATGAAATAGATGTGATCTGTGCATTTTTCCCCTTCACCCATCAGGGGCTTCCTGGTTCTCTTCAAGATCTTAATGGCGACCTTCTGGTAAGATGTCTGCACTGCACACCTCAGATTCTGTAATCTGAACATGTGCTTTTCAAACTGAGAATGCGTCTGTCATCTTCAGTGTCCTGCTATCTGTCCTCCTGGCCCCCCAGGCCCACCCGGGATGCCAGGATTTAAGGTAAATAGTTCATTTAATGATTTATTTCAAATAGACAATAAAAGTAAAAACAGAAAAAAAGACACATAGTAATGCCAATTGACATGCAATTTGACAAACTTTTTAAAAAAGAAGCAGCTAAAAGATAAAAGACACTATTATTTTCTGCCCTCTCATATATAAACATACGTCTCCCCACACCAGCTAAAAACTTAAAGAATTTCCACATTAAATGATGCATAAACTTCACATTGACTATACAATTAATGCACATTATTAACATCAACAAGAGCAATTTTGGGTAATTTTTTACCTAGCAACCACAGTGAAGCCCAGTGCATTACCTATCAACCCAAGGAGAGCTTAAAAACGTTTGGTCAGCTGGTTTTACTGCTGTATAACGGCTGTATAATGGCTGCTGGAAAAGGCAAGTGTTTTGATGTTGACTTAGCATACAGAAACCACTTGCTGCTTTCCTGCTTTTTGTGCAGGAGGTTCTACTTCTGCTTTTCAAAGATGCACAGCGGCATATTTGTGCATCTGTTTGCAGCCATTTTCATGTGCAAGTGCAATTTCAGTATATTTTCTTTAAAAAACAAAAAGAATTTGGATGTTCTCAATTTCCTACTTTATGTAGGACTCTGATTGCTTTTGTTTTGTATTGCGTACAGCGGATGTAAGTTTGCTTTGTATGAATTGCTCCAATAATTTATTTCTAGCTGTTTGGATTTACACACTGCCGGTCCAAGTCAACTAACCTGATTCTTCCTACTCATGCTTCACCACACAGGGACACACTGGACACAAAGGAGACAAAGGAGAGCCAGGAAAAAATGGAGAGAAGGTGAACTGAACATGTGAGACAAATAAATCAGCTGTTACTTATGAGACTTGGCTGGTGGCGGTTTTAAGTGTCCGCTGTCATCTCCAGGGAGATTCTGGTCCACCGGGACAGCCGGGTGTTCCAGGAACTGTTGGTCTGCAGGTGAGAATTTGTCTCATTACTGGAAGTTATACCAAATTTGATCACCTATTTAATTGTTTTCCTGGTTCATTCATGGTGTGTTTCAGGGCCCTCGGGGTTTGAGGGGTCTGCAAGGCTCTATGGGATCTGCAGGGGACAGAGTAAGCATCTTTAAAGTAGCATCCCTCCTTCCTGCTTCATTTTCACTTTCAGCCCCTCCACAAGAATCAGACAGGTCTGGAGGCTTTGTTTGACTTCAGATTCCTCTGTTTGTCTCCAGGGCTTCCCAGGTTTCAGAGGCAAACCTGGCATAGCTGGAATCATCGGGAAGACAGTGAGTCACTCCTAGTTTGTTTCATTTCTTATCACAGTAACTGTGTTTGTTGGTGGTTCACAGTGAGAATGGATGGCTGGTCAATGCATAGCTGGGTGTGTTTCATCTGATGTCTGCAGGGTGACGTTGGGGAAAAAGGACCCCAGGGGTTCAAGGGACCGAAAGGAGAAATTGTAAGTCAAGATACAAGAACCTTAATTTTTCATCTACATGAGACACAATCATTGCGTTAATGCCGTTTCAATCATTCACATATGAAAACATTCAGCTCTTTTTTACCATGTAATTTGTACCATAACAGTTTTTACTTCCTAATATTAAATATTGCAAAGTTTGAAACACTTTTAAACACATTTATTCAGCTTTAAACCTACAAAATTTGATTAAAGCATATATTCCATAGTATCTGAATATGTACTGATCAGATTAGACTATGTCTAATGTGGTGTTATTATTCAATGTTTGCATTCTCTACTAACATATTTTTAATTATTTGCTCTCTTCAAAAAAATGTTCTGCTTCAGCTCAGTTTTACCCAGACATTTAAATAAGAGACATGTTCCTTTTACTTAATAATGTCTATGTCATGTATCTTTATCAGGGTAAAATTGGTCCCAAAGGAGCAGTGGGTGGAGCAGGACCTAAAGGGGAGCCTGTAAGTTCACATTAGGAGAAATTGAATGTGTGATGGACATTTAGATATGAGGGTCATATCTGATCATTTTTATAGGGTATACCTGGACGAGATGGGAAAGATGGAACGCCGGGGTTGGATGGTGAGAAGGTGAGTTGGACCTCCTCATCTCCTGCATAAGCCGAGAGCCAAGAGGTCAGAAGGTTTTTCTTTCTGCTCACAGGGTGATCCTGGACGCCATGGAGTAGTTGGAGAGAAAGGACCAAATGGACTTCCTGTAAGCACATAATCAATTCATTATTCTCTGATTTATCACTTTATTACCCATTCAACACCAGAGTTTGGCAATTATGTCAATTAAAACATGCTGATATACAATTTTTTGCTCACTTGAAATAATATTTACTAAAAAAAATGTAGCAGGAGAAGTTGTAAGTTGCATTCAATGATGTCTTTAAGAATCATCCTTAAGGCATTATGACTTCTAGATAACTACTAAAATGTATCATTTTTGTGGCGTTTCTGAGAACCAGAGTTCTTGACGGATTAAAAACTGCTGTACGTTTTAACATCCTCTCTTTCCTTTTCAAGGGTTTGCCTGGAAAAGCTGGAGCTAAGGGGTCAAAAGGACAAATCGTGAGTATTTTGACAAGAAAACTGTCAGAACCTCGAGTTCAGAAGTTTGAAGAAGAGATGTTTATCCTCACTTCTTTTTATCCCAGGGTGATCCAGGGAAGAATGGGGAGCAAGGAACCTCTGGAGAGCCAGGTATTCCTGTATGTATCTGGTGGGATTGTTTGGTAGGGTCATCAACCGCTCTGCAGATGTGCACTGTCAGGAATCCTCTAACTTGTCTACAACCTGTTCTCTTCAGGGTGAAATTGGCGTTCCAGGAAACAGAGGGATAGCAGGTCCCAGAGGAGTGGCTGTAAGTTAAATACTCTCATTATAAACTCAGAAAACTCCTGACCAGTCATATAGTAACATGATGACTTGAGACAACAAGACAATCATGAGACTAAACTGTCAAATATTTTCCAACATGGTAAAATAAACTGATCACTACTAATGTTTGCATGTCTGATTGCTTGAAAATTGCAGATAATAATATGGAGCACCAATGCTCAAATATCATATTAACAATAAATAGTCGGCTTCTGCAGGCATTTATATGCTGCAAAAGCAATTTTAAAAAATTACAAATGTACCTGAGTAGAGTTAATTAGTAATGGAGGAATATATGCAGGGATCTGAAAAAATAATCATGACTTAGTAAGGCTTACAGAGAAGCTTTTGTCTCAAGTTAGTCTCCAGGAAACAAAAAAAAACAGTATAACACGCTGTGCTGCATAACAAATATTTCACAGCGACGGCATGGGTTTGCTTATTTCCTATTCTCTGAGTCAAAATAGCCTCATAAATAGTCTAGTAGGATCACATGATTATGTCTCTTCCTGACAGGGAGGTATCGGACCACTAGGCAATTCTGGGCCTTTGGGAGTAAAAGGCTTCCAGGTCAGCAACATGAAATCACAAATGATCATGTTTTTTTAAAGTTATTAATATGTTATGGTGAAGTTACTGATTCTGTGTGTGTGTGAAATTTGCTGCAGGGAATCAAAGGAGCCTTGGGCGACCCAGGCCTTCCAGGGCCAACGGGACTCCGTGGAGACTTTGGTGACAGAGTGAGTTCCTGCAGTAAAATTGGATGCATTGTTTTGTTTTAACAGATTGTTTTAAATGATTTAAATGAAGATAAGTTAAACAAGCCTTGTGCAACATCCATAGTGGTTCTGTTTGGTTGGAGTTAACAATCAAAATGTTTGAGGAAATTTGAAAGTTTAGAAGCAATAACTCGACACAAACACTACATAGATGTCTGTTATCATATGAGGTAGTAACCAGGTCATTCATCCTGATCAGTTAAAAGTCAGGCTGCAGCCAGGAGAACGTAGAGACACAAGCGGGCCTCCTGTTCAGAACCTGAAGACAGAACAAAGACACTCTTTATGTCAGTCCAGGTTCCCCTCAACCAGCCCACCTCGCTCCCCTCCTGCTCTCAGAGCAACAGATTCTCTGCATGTCTCTTATATATTGACTCCGTCTCTGTTTCCCACCTCCTTAGGGTCCAGTTGGAGCTTCTGGAGCAAAGGGAGACATAGTAAGTTACCAAAACCTTCTCTGATTGTCACGCTACAATGTTTCTCTTTAGTGTTTTCTCTCCAGCTCTCAACAAACAATAGACCATGTTATTGTTCTTCCACGTTAATGAACAAATGATGCTTTAAACAGCATTTAACCAACAAATTCTCATTCTTTAGGGCGTGGCAGGAAGTGATGGTTTACCAGGAGACAACGGAGAACCTGTAAGTATTTTGTCCTAATCCGCCGAGTAAAATGTAACTTTTTTTAGCACCAATCAGCTGCAAATTACAGCCAAACTCTTTGCTACAACTAAAATAAAACTCTTAACTTATCAATACATTTTTACCTAAATCATAGCTTTCCATTGAACTTTGAGCAATTGCACAATTAAAGATAACAATAAAAGAAGTTATTATTTTTTCAAGTTTTTACATTTACTTTTTAGAAAAATAAATATTAAAATGAATAAAATAATAAAACAAACCTCACACTACTCGATCAAACTTAGGAAAGAATGGGAGGCATTTTTCTATAAGATCTGAACTGATTAAAACCTTGAAGCTTCTCTACTATCCGTTTGATTTTCAGATACTAGCGAATAAAAAATAAACGTTTCAACTGGCAGTAACGTTGAAGGAAAAAAGAAGAGTTTGGAAGAAGTAGGACTTAATAGGTGAAATTCACAGACTTCCAGTGAGGTTTTCTGCATTCACTTCAGCCTCAAGACAAAGAAAGTTAGTTGGTTTCAACTTCTCTGCTTTAGTATTATGTGTTTACAGGATAAACTGGACCCAGACTGATATGTGTCTCCCTCCTCAACCGTCTTTCGGTTGACCCACGGTTATCACTTTCAAAAAGAAATAAAAAAACAAAACACTGCTGTTCAATGGAGCAAAGTCCTCTTTTCATGTAATTTAGAAATCAACCTCAGAGTCTGATGCAGAGAGGAACACTATCCAGGTTGTGTCAAGTCCAGTGTGAAGCTTAACACTCAGTGGAACCATGTCTTCTTCTGGTGTTGGTCCATTCTGTTTTATCAAGGTCAGCAGCCTGCTTGGACATTTCAGAGCACTTGCTGCTTCCCTCTACTGACGAGATTTATGGAGACACTGAATTCATTTTCCAGCTACCTAGCACCAGCCTCCACTGCTAAAAGTACCAATACTTGTTTGGTATTTTTGTTATGGCTGGCCAAGAAACTCACCTGACCTGAATCTTGTGGAGAACCTTTGGAGTATTGTCAACCTGAACTTCCTTAAATCACTATTAGTGAGACTGGCTGATCACTGCAATGCAGTAATTCAAGCAAAAGGAGCCCCGACCAAGTATTTTGTCTAGAAAAACATTTTGTCTAGAAAAGCATGTCCTTTTATGTGATATTGTAGTTATCTGAGAAACTGAATCCTAGGTTTTTATTATCTGTTATCCAATGATCATCAAAACTAATCGAAAGATATAAATAAGTTAAATAAATGAACTTTTTGACAATATACTGAAATGCACCTGCCTTGTTCGTCTGACTCTGATCTGAAACTAAATGCTTGGACAACTAAGGTACTTCTCTTCTTTCAGGGTCCGTTTGGGCCAGTTGGACAGAAAGGAGAGGTAAGATAATTAATCCATTTCCCATGTACTACATTTACAGAATCTCACCCTTCAAAGCGTCTCTCCAAATACAGTTTGTGTCTGCCAAACATACATCAGATGCTGTGTGGGTGTAATTAGCAGTGCAAGTTTGCTCCAAACTCCCACTGTGTCTGTTCCTTCTCCAAACATTAAAAATGGCGCCTCACTCTGAGCAGTTTTTGCCCGCACGCCAAAGTCACGGCACATGACGCCACATTCCAGGTTTAATGGGATTATTTAGAGATAGGCACTGCGGCTTTAGCTTTATTGGCCTGTTTGCTGCTATCGCCATGAGGGAAAGACAAGTCACACTAAGCTGCACCACAATTTGTGTAATTAGCAGCACAACTCTGATGAGCTTCACTCCCTTAGTCTCACTTACTGTTTGCTGTGCTCTTTGGAGTAATTATCAGGCAAGAAGAGTCCATATGAACCCATCCCCCGCATTGTCTCAACAGGCCCAGTTTCTTTTCCTGGTGGTGTTTAGTCAGCGATTAAATCTCAGGGAGGCTTTTAGGAGTTTGGATAAAAGATTACTTGTTTCTGCAAAACATACTGAGCAATTAAACTGATAAATCTTACTAACCGCAGTCAGGAAAGAGAGGTGAACTGGGGCCTAAAGGTGTGGCAGGTCCACAAGGCGAGATCGGGGCCAGGGGTCCTCCAGGAAAAACAGGACTAATGGGCTTCCAAGGGGAACAGGGTCTGCCAGGAATCGCAGGAAAGACCGGTGTACCTGTGAGTAGGATTGTTTTAACAAACAGCTCTAATTTGATCATCTGACTTTAGGTTACATTTCATAAATGGCTTCTTGTGTTTCAGGGTAAACTAGCAAGTGAGCAGCACATCAGAGAGCTGTGTGGTTCCATGATCGATGGTGAGAAATCTTAAACCTGTACTCGAGGTATGATCCACACATTTACCAGAGCTTACCTTATAGTGTCCTCCTTCATCCAGACCAGATTGCACAGCTTGCGGCCAACCTGCGGAGGCCCCTCGCTCCAGGAACGGTGGGCCGGCCTGGCCCCGCAGGTCCTCCAGGAAAGCAGGGGGTTGCTGGTTCGGTCGGACATCCAGGGACCCGTGGGCCGCCAGGATACAGAGGCCTGCCAGGAGAACTTGGAGATCCAGGTCCCAGAGGTATGAGAAATTATACAGTTTCTAAGAAAGTGCACAAAACGAATCCTCACCTGGACTCCTGTAAGCATGCCTCATCAATGTGGCCAAATAAATCAATCGTTGTCTTGTCTGACTGTAAAATGTTTCTCCAGAAGCATTTTGGTTTCATCCATTATCGGCATCCAATAATGTTAAACTGTCTTGACCGATTGTGATAGCCTTGACCATTTACAACTCCTGGACTGAACATCATAAAGTGACAGCATGTTGGCAGCATCACGCTGCAGATTGTCTCGCTGCCAGTGTTGCTGCTACTTCGGACAAATTGAGTGAAATATTTTAAGACAGAAAACTACCCTCAAATATTTCAATTCCCCTTGTAACTCTCCAGATGAAACAGTATTACACCTCAAAACTGCTTTGAAATGGATGAAATAGGCTGATGTTAAGATTTTAAAAAGGCCCTAATATCAACACTATAGAAAGGAGTCATATTTTTTGGTAATTCAAAGTTGAAGTTGGTTGTTGTGTCACTAGTCCAAAAAGAACAGTTCAAAATCAGTTTTTACTTAACCTGGTAAAAACAAACACTTGTTTCATGCTTTCTTTCGTACAGAAGGTCTGGACTAAACAATTGTCGCTGGAGGCATCGACTCTGTTGACGTTTTAAATTTTACCCAATTGATAACGTTTGCCTGTGACTTGTATAATGTACGAGTTTGACGCTATGAAGCTTAGCAGAAATTAGCTATACTGTAAATATATAATTTAGAGCAGAGCAAAAAAATTTACCTAATTGTTCACAATTTCTGCCTCTGTTCGCTGAGTTAAAATTCTAACAGAGATATCCAAGTAAATGGGAGAAAGCCCAGATGGAGCATTGAAGGGAGATTAGAATTGAGAGGAATTGCTTAGGAAGGCAATATACTTACAGATACAAACTGGTATTATATGCAGCATAAGAACCTACAATATTTTTTTTTTCCAGAGGTGAGCTGAAAATAAATGTTTTGTTTTTAATGACAGGTGATGTTGGTGAGGCAGGTGATAAGGGACCTGTTGGCAAAGCCATTGATGGGCCTCCTGGAGACCAAGGACACCAAGGTACAAGGCGGATATTTTAAATCACCATCTGCCTCTAACACTCACCTGACCTCGCAAACCTTTTCTCACCCTCGTTAGGTCTTCCTGGAGTACGTGGGATTGTCAAAGATGGCCGTGATGGGTCTCCTGGAGATCCGGGTGAGCCTGGAGAGTCTGGTAGGGCAGGTAGGACTGGGCATCAGGGTCCTCCAGGGATCTGTGATACAACAGTCTGCCAGGGAACGTCACCAGCTGAGAAATCCACAAACCCCAAAAACAATTAAACATGACTTCCTGCAGCCTGACCGCTCCGCTTTTAGGAGGGAAGGTTAATACGAGGAGGAGAGGAATGACAAGAGAACGATCACAATAAGTCCTCTTTATTTAAATACATGTATCACAAGGGAGGAATAACATCTACAAGTGTGAATGGAGGAACATCCCAAGAGTAACAGGAACACCAAAGCAACTGAGAGACTCAAAAGATTACAGGTAACATCTTGAAATAAAGCAGATCAGGCAAGGAAAAGAAAACAAGAGAACAACTGCAGTGACTCAAAAGTGTCACATAACAACTGGCATAAGTTCGATGCCCCATTTGTTTCGATTATCATCAATGCAACAACTGTGACCGTCTCTGATGTGAACGCCCATTTGACACGGCTTATCGTGTGAATCACAGGTGTTACCTCAATATACATACTGACAGTGTAAAATATGGACAAAGGTGCTGGAGCTGTATATGTACTGTAAAAGTAATAAAATAATAATTACCCAGGTGCCCAGAAATTGTGTAGAATAATGCAAAAAAGAAAACAAAAAAAACTTAATTTTTTTTTTTGTTACAGCTTGTTTTTTTATATAATTTGTAAAGTGAAGGTGATTGACTAAAGCTAAGAATAAACAGGATAAAACTTGTGGATGCATAAATCAGACCTGTATAATTCATAAAGAAACTAGAAAAAGTTTATTTTTATTTTTGGGTTTTTCAATCAGCAATGACCACATCCACTGTGTGCCGCCGGTGCTGTAACTATTAAATATACATTACTTTAAATACTATTTATTATTGTGGGTGACTGTTGTATGTACAGTAAGATGCTACAGCGACATGTTGTAAGAACAAATAAAGCCACTTTTCAGTAAAACATTACTCTTCTCTACATATCAAATGAGCCCAACACTTCATTATAACTCCACTAATTCACTATTTTCCCAAGTTTCTATATAAAAATGCATAAATATGAATACAAAAGACAATATACAGAGCGTTGTAAGTTTAAGAACATCAGCTATAAAAGTAACGCAACAGAACATTTAAAGAAAATATAAAAGTGACACATTAATAAAACAAAATGGGTCGAGAGCAGTCTTATTCCCCTATTCCGTTTTCCAAAAGAAAACAGTGCCATCTAGTGTGAAATACAGTTTTTAAAGTCTATCAGCTGACTGGAACTGGTTTTGGCAATTCTGATACTAAAGTGACACTTAGTGGTCTTACAATGCAACTGCAGAAAACCGGCCATCTTTGAGCGTCACTCAATCAGAAGAAGGGAACTTTCCGCTCCCTATGGCAGAGTTAAATAATAAACTTTTCAAACACATAAAATGAACTTTTCAGGTAAGCCCTTCAGACTCCTTTGGTTTACTGACTCAATTTAAAGTGCCGTCTTACATGTGGATTAAACGTGAAGCAGATCATTGCTCAGCTGCAAGAGAAGTGCTCAGTGTCTTGTCTTTCTTTGGGTTGGATGGTTGTTTATCTGGAGAGGGGCTGGACTTTAAAAACCTCTCTCTCTCATTATTGAAGACCTTCTGAAACTCCTGCCAAAGAAGAAATTTTCATTTCAGATATTTTACCTACAGTCTTCAGAAAAAGGTCCCAGAAGTGAAACATAACTTTTGGAGTTTTCTGTTTTTATATTAAACTGAACAATTAATAATATCTTATAAGTTAGGAATGCACACAATTTACAGAGGTAGTTATTAATTGGCAGCCAATCTTAATTATTCTGTGACATAATCATAATTTGTCAGCTTCTGCTTTCCTTTACTTCTGTCATGTTTTGATTTAAAGACACTTTGTAGTCATTTTGGTCCTGAAACATGATTTTAGGTAAACATGATTTCATGATGTAAGACTCAAAAATACACTGATCACAAAGTAAAGCCTGCTGGAAGATACGGTTCTCAGCTGTTTTCTTGACCATTTACTGGAAGCACCATCATACAGGAATACAGGAAGCTTATCAGGATGCCACACTTTTGGCACCTCCTGAGACTCAATAAAACATTCACCTATACTTCAAGATCAAGGAAGATTGAAACCCAAACGCCACTGAGTAAGAAAACACAAGTTGAAACTGGGCCACGATATATTAGAAGAAAATCAGATCAGATGGACGGGCCTGTGGCTGGATCAGTAACAGGTAACGGAGCTCCATTTCAACTCAGAAGGCAGAAAGGTGGAGATGAGAAGACTCATCTCCTTCTGCTAGAAGATGATGAGTCTATCTTCATCTTCCAGTTGAAGATAGACTCAAAGTCAACTCCTAAAACTACTTCCAGTTTTTAGAAGACATATTTCTTCAAGCAAGTGTGCACACAGGGTACATAACTGCAAGTAAACAATTGCTATTTACGGTAAACAGACATATCTTGAAAACAGAAATAAATTCAAGACAAAAGAAAGGCCTGGAAATGGCTTTATAAGTTGTTCTACACAGGCTTACCTCCTTGAAGCTGTCTCCATACATTTTTTTGATGTATCTTAGATAAGCTGTGGTCCACTGCAGCGTAGTGACTTTGTCTGTGTTCGAGTCACAGAACGGCACCATGGTGTTCAGCTCATCACAGCAGGAGCGGATCCTCTTCCTGTATGTCACCAGACACATACAGTAAGTCAAGTAGCATTGTAATGTTTCTAACGAGTCATTTCCTAAGATTCACATACTACTTATGTTTAAGTTTTAATAATTTATTCAAAAGCGGATCAAGTTTGATGATTTCTTTGTTAATTGACCATAATTCAACCATCAGGCTGGTGCAAATATACCCATTAATTCATGTAACTTCTTTGAAAAAAATTGTTTTTAGAAAAGTGAATTGTGGATGCAAACATTAGTGTTGGGGATGTCTGTGCTGCTGCAACAAGTTTTGCTATGAAAGTATGTTTTTGGGTTTAATACCTTTGGAGATAGGCTAACTCCCTTTTGCACAACTTGCACATAATGACCTTCTTTTCCAGTGGCTCATCAGACTTTTTTGAAGCACAAATTAACCCTCGGTGTACCAAAAGAAACTATTTCAGCACAAACCTTTGTATGTCCAAAAAATTTTATTGCGTTAAAATTTTTAAAATGTCAAAATTGATCCAATTAATTAATTTAAATTAACGTGTTATAGTCCTGGCACCACCAAAAACATTCTGTTTAGATGAAAACAATGATTATTTTATATTTGGATTGACTGTTTACAATCTTAGGTTTATGTCTGAAACAAAATGAAAGCCAAAAGACATTACAACTGTTTAATAAAATGTTTCTTTATAGAAAGTCACGTTAAAGCAATATGGCCACACACGTTTTCCCCTGTGTCCACCTTCACAGCGAGTTACGTAGGAGTATAAGAGGCAACTACATGCTGCCAACCAAATGCACTGAATACATAATCCAAATGAGTTGTGGATTATGTTAGCAATATCGGACAAAGCGATGTTAAGTGTGCAGCCAACATTAAATCTAAAGAAAATACTTTACAAGATAAAATATGACGTGGATTCCACAAATTCGACTAACACAGTTTGATATGGCTCACCTGCGCTCTCTCTCTTTGCTGTTGTGTTTCTCCTTGCGTTGGGTCAGTGACAATGAAGATCGGGCTCTTTTGCAGCCGCCCCTCCTGGACTTTTTGGGTGGTTTTGGAGCAGTTTTAGCAGCCTTGGGAGGTTCAGGGCACAAGCTGCCACAATGCCCTCTGTAGACAGCATGTGGCACCACGTCCTCTGTGTAAAACAGCAATGGGTATAATAGTATAATATATTATAATAGTAGTTTAATAGACAAAGAAATTAACTGAGTTTCTAATTAAAGTAATGACTCGTACTTTCAGTGAACATCAACTCCTGCTCTTCTCTGGGGTTGCTGCTGTCAGCGTAGACGGTTTTTATCACAGAGGCCTCAGGGTGAAAACTAAATGAAAAACTGGGGGGCATTATTAAACCCTGATGTATGTTGGGCTCAGCCATGTGTGCAATAACCTGCAATCACAGCAGAAAACATTAAGGATTAAACTGTTTGATTAAACGTGCTGCCTAAATCTATGAAATTGATTGGTGATGTTAATTTCTATCCCACCTGCCCAAAGACATTGGTTATCGGTTCGAAAACACCTCCGACATGAGAGCTAGAGAGCTTAAAAGAATTTGCTCGGTCAGCTTTCACCCACTTTTGTGTTTGAGGATGCGTGGATGCCTCTTGAGCCTCTGCTGAGTGTTCAAATACTGTCAAAAGACTGAGGAGAACAGAAAAACAAAGGTTGCTGCACACAATGCAAAAAAATAATAAAACAGCATTACACTTCATAAAAAAAAAATGATTACACTATATAAGTGAAACTAACTTGCTGAGAACAGCAGAGTGGCTATCCGGCTGCGTTGTGGTGTCGGCACACATGCTGTTGAATCTTTTCTCCAGACACACTCTTGCAGCTGATATGGACCGGTTCTTGGAAAACTCTTCTTTGACAGTCACCCTGATTGGGCTTTCTTCACCTCTGATTCTGGCCAGCACAAAACTTGGAACCTCACCATAAAACACAGGAGTCTTTTCCCCTGGCATTACCAGATTGTGGTCATCATTTGAGGTTGAAGTTGACAGGTCAATGGCTTGACTAGACGTGTTGGGGGAAATCCCTGTAGAACAAGTGGCATTTTGAACCACGACTGCAGCTGAGGAAGGACTGGTATCAGAGTCATCTGAAAGCCCAGGCTCCACTTGCGATTGGTTGAGGTGCTGTAGGTGAGTGTAATCAAAATCTGACATCTCTGTTAGATCAAACTCTGAGCTAGTTGTCAGCCCCTGACTCTGGGTCCCGCATCCACCTTGGCTCCAAATCAAACCGATGACATCAGAGCTGTGTTCACTTGATATAGATGATGTATGAAGAGTTTTATAAACTGGGTGAAGAGATGACATGTTTCACTCTGAAGATAGAGATGACATAGATAAAAATATAATTTTTTTAGAGGCCAAAACCCACTTCAGGTTAATCACTTTTAAATATTTTGAATTAAATAACTATTAAGCCAGTATATTGTCTCAAGAAACACTAAAGTATAAAGTGGAATTAAAATTATGCCATTTTCAAAACCCGCAAGTCTGGAATGCAATTGTAACAGCTCATCTTTACTCTGGCCCCCATAAATAAAATGTGTCACCAAATTAGTAAATAGACAGCATCAGTTTATAGTATAATTTCAGCATAATACAACTGTTCTGTGAATGCCTCATAGGGCAAAGTGAGAGGAGTCTTAATTAAAGAAGCGGCCAAGAGGTGCATAGTAGCTCTGGCGGGGCTGCAGAGAGACACAGCTCAGGTGGGGGAATAAACATATTAGTGCTGGCTGGCTCATGCAATTTGGGATAATTGGACAGATGAGATTAAAGTTAAACCTTCTGGTCCTAATCTTGAGTTATTTTGAACAGGATAGGAAAATTTAACTCTAGACATGCTAAGCTAGTGAGGACCCAAATTCTGTTAGAAACTGATGCAAAATTGTGTTCTTCAAAATATTAACTTAAAGTACAAATAAACCCCAGTATTTTTAGATTTTTTTTATTTAAAAGAACTTTAGAGACGATGTTATCTTCACTTAAGTGTCGTGAAGGCAACAGCTATTTTGTTGTTTAAATCGCTGATAAAACATTCAAGTTTGTGGTGGTTGCGTAAGAAAATGTGAACAAAAGTATAAATACTTAAGCTACTTGACGTTTATAATGGTAAAGCTAAAAGTTTCATACTAAGGAGTCCGCTGGTTGATCAAATTAAATAAAACTTCCTCTCATTAATAAAGAAAAAAATTTGCGGAATTTACTGAAAATAAATAGCTAAACCGAGACAAAATATGCGTACATTAACACATACATACTATGGCACGGCATATATTAAGTTAAAATACATCTAGAGATTGTTTATGAGAAAACGGCTACCTGTGAAAAACAATTTCATTAATTCTTAAACAAATGTACCTAAATACACCGATTTCAAATAATGAATAATTTTTACTCACGAGGCTGTTGTTGGAGGGATTTCTTTCCAAATGAACGAATTTTGTTTCTTCAGCATTTAAGCGTTGTTTACCATAATTAGCAGCTAGCTGGTGAACGCTACATTAGCATTTTAGCTAAGCGACTATCACACTAACGTTCGGCTACGTACGCCGTCGCCATCTTTGAATGCACAATACAATACCCATACCAATAATAGTTAATTATAAACGTTTATTTTATATATATTTTTTGCATATATAAAAAGGTAAAATTGTTTCTTTCAGATAGATCTCTTTTGCTTACTTCAAAGATAACTTCTTAATTGATGGTCGAAAAAGTGATGATGTTCGACGTCAATTATGTATTGTATTGGAGAACTTTAAAGAATACTTAAAAATTATCTAAATATACTCAATTTTAGAATGAATATTACATGTTAAGTTTTTGTTTATTTTGGTGTCCACTTTTATAAATCAACGTAAATTCAAATGTACAAAAGCCAGCTTTATCAAGTAAAATATGCTGAAAACATTATGGCAGCACTAATTAGCCCTGTAAAAGTGACAGAAAATATTCAGAATCACTGTGTGTGAGGAAAAGACAAGCAGCACTTCCCCTCAAAACCCTGCAAGGATAAGCGTGTTTATATATGAAATATTCATTCTTAATGACATATCTGCATGATAATGGTGAAATATTGGAAAACATGGATTAGGAGTACAATTATTTCAGTAATATCAAACTGCTGCAAATAAAAAACATAGCTATAAAAAATGTGCAGCTGTAGAATGTTGGATGGAGCAACCTAATGTTATTGCTAAAATGTCAGATACCCGCAGGCCCCCAAAAAGAAACTGTGAAGGTCGAATCTGACCTTCTTGTCTCCAATCTGACATTGTTGATATTTTTTATGATTACTGTTGAAACCTTTCAACACAAACCCATCGCTTATAAATGTAAAATTAAACACTCTCCTAGACAAAGACAAAGAATACCCTCCTTCCATCTTAACACAAAGGTAAAACACACTTTTAGTGTAGCTGACATGAGAAGATTTTACTCGTTTTGGAAATAAAAAAAACAGTTCATTTTCCAAAAGATTAGCCTATTTTGCCTTGACATAAGATGATTTCATCATAAATGTTTAACTCTACTGTTGGACCTAATCAAAACAAAAATACAGTGAAGAAGCACTGACAACTTACATTTTTCATAAGTTTTTTAAATATTGCTTTATTGACTTTTTACTTGTAGCATTCTAAAAGAACACTGAAAAAAGTTACATTTCTATGAGCATAAAAATGTAACAAGACAACGTAATACAGTGATGTTATGACTCTTAAAAACAAACAAAAAAACTACTTTTTTACAAAGCTTTTCAAACTATTTCCTTCCAGAAATGCTTCTAGGTGTTATAATATACAACAATTTACAAGGTGTGGGTCATAATCAAACAACTACTATGACTGGAAACAAAGTCGAACATAATTAACACAAAACCTTTTCTGTATCACGTAACCATTACAGATTTTACCAATGGGCTTGAATGTGGGTCAAGTTGTAATATAAATGAAAACTGCCTTTTCAGGAAGCAATGTTAAAGTGTCTTACAGCCTTGGAATCCTAAAGGAAACATATATACTTTGAGATTTTTGCAAGTCTCAATATTAGGTCAATATGGTTTTAAGATTCAAGACAGTCCATACTTTGTTTATTTGTTACTAAAACTTTGCCGTATTGAACCTCTGTTTTAGAAATTTAACGACATTCCATCATCATAACCCTAAATTTTTTAACGAGCAGGAGCTCCTCGTCCTGGCCCTCTTGCACGCCCTCTGAACCAATTATCCACTGGTCTCCCTCTACTTGTTCCCCTATTCCTATTGAATGGAGAACCAAACTGTGGTGTTTTCATAGAGGAGGCATCATGACTATTCATCACAGGATCTAAAACTGGTAATGGACCATCAGAAGGAGTGGGAAGTAAGGCACCTCTGTGTCTTTGAGGTTGCACAGCTTGTTGATTTTGTGGGTCAAAGTCATGGAATGAATGTCCTTCTCTATGTGGACTGGGACCTAAAGGCCTATTGAATGGTGTTGGAGGTCCTTCCTGAGGGCCATGGTCGCCTTGATGAGGACCCCTTCTCCCCCTGCAAGTTGTTTGACCTGGATGTCTTTGTTCCCTTTCCCTCCTATTTACATCTCTTCTATCAGATTCAGGAAACTCTGAGTTTGAATCCCATCTACCAGGTCTAAAATCGGAATTATTGGGTGACACTCCCCTACGTTCTGCACTGCTAGGCCCTTGTCTCATTATTGGACCCCTTCTTACTCTCCTAAAGTTATGCTCAAATCGTTCAGGATCTCCTGCATCCATGTCTGCACTATGCCTTTCAGAACTGGATTCCCCAAAATCTGAAACTCTCCTATCTGACTCGGGACCTTCATTTCTGTAGGAGGTTTCTGGGTATCTTAAATCTGGACCTCCTGGAGACTCCACCTCAAATGGTCTCCTGTTTGGATGTTTGGCTCCCCTTTGATGCCAGGGCGTCGCACGATCATGGCCTCTCATATCCCCCTCAAACTCCTGCTGTCTCCAATCATCATCCATGCTTACATGTCTTTGCTGAACTGATCCTCGTCCTCTGCCTCGGACTCTACCCCAGCTTTGTCTTCTGTTGCACGGACCCCCTCTACCTCCGAAAAATGCCCCAGAATCTTCTCTATCAGGATCAGTCCATTCATTTCCTTCTCTTTCTCTGTTAGGTCCAGGACAATCCATGTCTGGGTTGTCACGAACAGGCCCTGGACGCCTAAAACTAGGCCCATTCCAGTCATCTCCAGGAACAGAAAACTGAATATTTCCTCCATCCTGTGTCCATTCACTATGATTATCATGGAAATTAAGCCCTTCACCTTGTTCATTAGGATGATCTTGGAAAGTCTCTAAACCTCTGTCGCCACTGTTGTCCCAAGTATCTCCAGAAGATTCCCCTCCCTCCAACTCTTCAAATCGTGGCCCTCTTCTGTCTAACCATTTCCCTTCAAAGGCACCACCCCTCTGACTCGGTGCAAAGCCACGGGCATTTGGTCCCGGTCTTCTGATGCTTCTTCTCATTAGCCTTGAAGGCCTAAAATTTCGACCTCTCCTATCAGATTCTAAGACATCAAAATCAGGAAATTCTTCAACAGGTTCACCCTCCCCCCAGTCATTTTGTTTGTCATATCCAAGATCCTCTGCATTTGCCCTTTCCTCCCTATCGCCTCGACCTCTACAATCACTTGATTCTCTCCAGTCAGGTCTTCGGCCATCCACGCCTGGACGTGGTCTTACAGGCATGGGTTCTCTCAAACTTGGGCCCCTTGGATTTTGTTTGTCAGGGAATGGGCCTTCATAATCTGGTCTCCTACAAAATCTTGGACCCCTCTCAGGACCTCCCACAACATTTCTGTTATGTTCCACTTCTTCAGAGTGCACTATGTTTCTATTAGGCTGGAGACCCTCCATATTTGAAAATGTTCTTTCTTGCTCAGGACACCTGAATTGTGAGTCTCTTTGAGGGCTTCTGTTTTCTTGCTTCACATTTGGAGCCACTTTTTCTGGCCACGGGTCTCTAATGTTTTGGCCTTCAGGACATTCAACTGGAGGACCTATTCTCCCTGTTCTTGGAACCCGTGATGCTGTTGTATTCAATTCTGAACTCCCCATATCCAAACTTGAACCTTTGAGATTTGGACTTCTCCCCCTGTGTTCTGAGCCTTCAAAATTTAGACACGCACCTTCTGTTACATTTCCCCTGAAATGTGGCCCTCCCTGTACAGGACCTTCTAAACCTGGGAGAATTCTTGCTTGTCCTTGTTCTATGCTATCAGGCCCAGCATGCCCCAAATATGTTCCTTTTCTTTGAGATCCTGGTCCCCAGTTTTCTGGTTCTTGTGATCCTCTCCTGTCAAAATTTTGGCTATCCACAGCAGGACCCCTCATTTCATTTACAGGCCTACTGAAATCTGGACCTCCCGTCATTCTCCTGTCGATTTGTGGGCCACCCAGGATGGCATTTTTATTACTAAATCCTTTCTCAATAAAATTTGGATGTTCAGATATTTTGTCTGGCCCAGGTCTTTGTGCAGTTAAGTATCTGCCTTCGGGACCTCGGAAAACTGGACCTCTACCTCCAGCATTTTCAATAGGAAGACTTCCTTTATCGTAACCTGGTCCTCTAAATTCTCGATTTTCAGACCTGCGTTGCTCAGCATTCACCATAGACAAGCCTCTTGTTTCAGGCCCTCCTCCTCTGAAATTTGGACCTTCTCCTCCTCTCCATTCATTCCCAGGACACTCCATATTTGGACCCCTTTGATCAATCCCTGGAACAGGGGAATCTGGTCTTCTCCTTTCGGACCAGTTTCTTTGTTCAAATCTTTGTCCCACAAGATCTGGATGCCCTGGTCCTCTACTGTCATGCATAGGGTTCTCATTTTTAGGATCTATCCATTCAGGTCCCTGTATCTTAAAATCTGGACCCACTGGTTCTTTCCTGCCATGCATTGAGGCTTCAATGTCAGAGCCTTTATTTTCTGACCACTTTCCCATCATATCTGAACATACAGGTTGTCTAGTGTCATTCCTTCTAGGTCCTACAAAATCTGACCCTCTGGGTCCCCTAAAATCATGCATGAAAGGTTGTCTGTCTGGACTTTGTTCTTTACTTCTTTGTCCATACTCAAAGACTTGAGTGCCTATTTTGCAAGGTCCCTGACTCTCCAAATTTGACACTCTTTCACCAAACCGATGGGTACTCCAATCATTTTGTGTAAATGTGCCTGTTCTGACTGGATCTGTTAACTCCCTATTTAATCCTTTTTGAGCATCTCCACTGTCTGTCTGTGGGGGATTTGAACATAAAGGTCTTTCAGGTGGACCAAGGCCCTTGTTTTGACTCATCTGAAAAATCCCTGGACCTCTCCAGTCTGGATTTGAAATATCCGGCTTGTCTCCACATTTACTGAAGTCTGGATTTCCTTTAATGGGTTGAGATTCCCTTTTTCCAAGTCCTCTTTCACCAAAGGAATGACTTTCAGTATGTTTTGAATGTGTCTGATCTCCTCTGAATCCAAAAAAAGATGGGCTGTGACCTGTTTTATTAACCATTCTAACATGAGAACCCAAAGTCCCAGGATGTGAAATCCTTCCTTCAAACGGTGGACTCCCAAACGATGTGTCTATTTTCATAATGTCTGATTTGCTGTCTGAGTTCTTTGGCTGCGATCTTAACTCATCTGTTTTCAAAAAAGGCAAAGGTTCTCTGTAATAACCGACATTTTGGTCACTAATATTTGGATTACGATGTTGAACAGATGAGATAGAATCCCTTGACCCAGGCAGAGGTCTATCTGACAACTGGCTTCTAACAAATTGATTTTGGGTCTCAATTTGTGTTCTTAAAACTGGAATTTCAGAATTTGATGCACTTTGCATCACATCAGGGCATGGATGTGTTACGCCTTGGTTAATGACTTGGAAAGAAGAGCTTTCTGTTCCTTGCATTTGATCTGTTATTTCTGAAACTCTTGGGACAGTCTGTGAATCAGTTACATTGGGATTAATATTTTTTATCAAATTTAACATTGACCCCTGAAGACATGTTGCTTGTTGCATTACATATCTCTCTGAACCATCTGCAGGAATGTTCTGAGTGCTTTGAGTAGGTCCCAAAGCATTTCTCAGTATATGCTGCATGTCTTTTCTATCAGGCCCTGTAAATCCAATTTTCTTGCCCACTAGATCTGTTTGGGTCACACTGTGTTCAGAATCTTTCATATTTGCTGTTGGATTTCCAGCACCTTGAAAACTTGGACCAGATAGAACACTGTGTAAAATGGCATCCCTTTCTGGTACTGAGTCCTCGTTATTTGGTCCTTTTTGTAGATTGGAAGTTGTTTGACCACTAACTGCCACAGAGTCATTTTCATCTTTAAGAAATGATGCAGAAGCACTGCTTTGCTCCTCAGAATCTGCAGTTCTAGCACACTCAACGCTCTCAGTGCTAAAAGGTTTTGAAAACTGAGGTTCTGGATCTGGACTTTCTGGAGAATCTCGAAGAGGTGGATCAATTTCTCTCAGAGGAATTTTGCTTTCAATTTTGTTTTGAAACCATGTTTCCTGCAGAGACGGTTTGTTTTCTTGAATAGGAGAACTGTTAATTTGATTATCGCATTGACTGATTGACGGTTCTAAAATCTCAGTCTTCACATTCTGAATAAGTGCAACCGAGTGTTTAACAGGGTTCTCAGCAAGATTGCACTCAAGCTTATGTTCATTTGGCTCATTTTTAATTCCAACAACTGATAGTGTTGATGATGCTATAGATGTATTTACGATCTCAGAAGGATTGCATGGACCACTTCTATGCTTTGTTTTATCAATGACTTGTAAAGGAGCTCCCCTGTGGCGTTTTGGTGAAAGAGAGGCAGACTGTTTTCTTTTTGGTGAAGATGAAGATCTTCTCAGCCCATGAGAATGTCTGCTAGCAGCATGGTCTTTTCGATGGTGTCCTGGATAATCAGATGGATCTCTGGTTCTGTGCTTTGACCTCTCTCTTTCACTTCTGTGTCTATCCTTGTCTCTATGTCTCCTAGAATGTGACCGAGAACGCCTCCGTGACCTTCTTGAAGGACTTCTGCGGTCCCTTTCTCGACGACTCCGCCTTTTAGGTGATGACCTTCGCCTTCTGCTGTGGTGTGAATTTGGAGAATCGAATTTATTGCCAACACTATCCCCAGTCCTTGATGAACCATCGTTAGTTTTTGTACTCCCTCCCTTAAATACATCATCTTGGATTTCATCAAAAAGTGACTCATCTTCAGGGTCATAAGCTACATCAGAGTCTTCAATCTCTCCAGCAGATGAATATTTCTCACATTCCTTTGCATTTTCTTTCGTTCCCATTTGTTCTGTCAGTGTATTTGTGGTATCTTTTAAATTATCACTGACAATTGTATGATCGAGCTGAACAGTTTCTGACTTTACAACAGAATTATCCTCCATCACTGTATTGTGGTTGACCTTGTCAGACTTATCTGACAAGGGCTTTGAGTCTGTTGGTATTACAGCACTCTGCACAGCTGACAGCTGACCAAGTGGCAAAGATTTGGTGGGAGGAGACATCAATGTATCAGAAACAGAAAAGTGGGCCATAAACATACCCACAGCTTCTCTCTGTTTACGCAGCACCTCTTCCTGCTCTTTTAGCTGTCGCTTTTGCTCTTCAATTTGCTTATTAAGTTCCTCGAGCATCCGCTGCTGTTCACTCAGTGTTGCAGCTGAGACAACTACAGCGCCTGTAGGAAAAGTCGACACTACAGAAGTTGGGTTAGATTTAAGTGTAGTTGGAGTGGAATCAGAAACTGGTGTTGGTAATGTTGGTGTCTCTGCATTTTGGACTGGAATGGGGAGTTTTATTACGACAGCATCACTTTGAAATACTTCAAAGATAGTTTCATCTTCTGGATCATAGGCCACATCGTCTTCCACCATGCCTGATAATGCAGAGTCATCAGTCTTATTACTGTCTGTGATTTGAGGAGTAAAAATTTTGTATCCCTTTGCAGGATCATATTCCTCTTCAGGGTCATAGGGTCTGTCAAAGTCATCTTCCTTTTCTTCTTCTTGTTCTACCCGTTTGACTTTTGATTTCTGTCCATACTGCTGGACTATTGGATCAACCATAGGTCCAGACACTTTAGGGAACCCTGGTTTCTTCTTGGAACTTTCTGTTACTTTGGGGGAACTCCCGTCAGAGGAAGTTGCTGGGTCTGACTCCTTTCCCCCAAACAACGTCTTCAAAATAGTCTGTAATGGGTTATTATTGCTGGATGATGGTGTACCGTTCTTGACTGAGCTGCTAACAGATGTGGACTCAGTGGCAGCAATGGATGAGACAGAAGGAGTTGTTTTAATGGAACTTAAGAGGGAAGGTATGGTAATTGAGCCAGAAGAGGAAGAATCCGATGGCGAACCAGGAGGGGAGGAAGTAGCAGGAGTCTCTGGATCATATGGTTTGAACATGTCCACCTTGTCAGAACCATAGAGGACTGGTGGTTTTGGGATCCACATAGGGTCTTTGGACATGTTAACTTTGGGTTTCTTCTCCTCAATTTCCTGAGTCAAGCTTCCTGGACGCTTTAACTTCTGGACAATTGCTAGTCCCAAAAGAAGATTGGGTCTGTTCTTTTCAAGACCTGAGGAAACAAACAAAATAAATTATACAAAGTATTCCAAGTTATTTTACCTAAATACAACTAAAAGCTCTGAAATATTCCTGACTGACAATTAAAAACAAAAACTTTTAAAAAACCAAGTCTCTGTATGTACAGCATGTTACTGAAGATATATCTGAATTCATTTAAAAAACAACTTAAAAAACGCTCACCTGGTCTTGATTTGTTTTGCACTAAATATCAACACTTCAGCTGAATTTAGCTATATAAAAAAACACGTACTTTTCTATGCAAATGTAAACTCAGAAGATGTACCTATGAGTTGTAAAATGTTCCTTTTATTGGTCCTAGTTAGTGATTAGCAGGCCAGAAAAATCTGATTTTTTTGTACTTCTTTAAAACTAAAAACTCTCACTATTTTTTGTGTTTAAAAGAATTAAATTCATCAGTAAAAATTAAAGAAGGTTAGGGAAACATATTTCTTTCATCTTCTGTTGGATTCTAGACTCCTGTCTCTATCAACAAACCTGTTGCACTTTTTTCTTATTTATTCATCACACAGAAAGATAAGTCAAGTGCTATCAAAATATAATCAGCAGCAAAAATCTGAATTGGTCAGACAAAGCCTGATCAGTGCATTTTTAGTTGATATAAAATTAAAATAAAAGAGCTTTTAAAGATAGGGTGAAGTTAAATGTCACTTAACACGATGTTAGAGTAATAAAATATATAATCAAATATTTTCATACCTGGACCTTCAAAAGGTTGTAATATGGATGGGATCGACTCATTTGCCCCAAGAGGGACAAGATATACATCTTTGATGGAACGGCTTATGTTGGCAACGACACCAAAACGGCCTCTGCTGCTGAAGTAGGAAAACAGGGATACGTAGGCTACCTCTTCCTCCTCTGTTGCAGGGTGAAACCGGATCACACACAACTCCTAAACAAAACAGAAGAATGAGTGAAAATAACTGATACACCATCAACATTGCCTTGCAAGGTGGAAGCATAAATATGAAAAATATTTGCTTGCCTTTGTAACCGAGGTCTTCAGTTTTACAACGTAATCCCACACAGTCTCAGGTAAGATTCTCCCCCCGATTTGAATGGTATCAGGCAAATCCTGCACAACACACAAAAAAGTAGTTTTACAATGATTTCCTCTATGAAAGAGGTAGATGTGTTCAGCTAGCATTAAGCACCATTGTGCATCACTATACCGCTTTGATATTTTCAGCAGGTCCTGAAACTAGATATCCCTTTGTCACAAACTTGGCCACTGTGAGCATGTTTACAAAGCCTTTCCACAGTATTCCCTGTTTAGATAGGAACTGTGTAGTATCGCCATCTGTTGGGGTCTGAGAGACTGTGGCTCTGAAACACAAGCAATGGCAGAATACAATTTACATCCTCATATCTATTCCCAAAAAGACTAAAACCAGATTTAAAATTGAAACTCTTTAAGTACCTGAAGGATGTACCACCAAGTCTTGGGTCAGCAGAGGAGGATGGCTTCATTAAGATTGATTTGGGTAATACTTTTGGTGGTGGTATTGAGGGTGGTGGTGCCGAGCTCGGTGCCAGACTACCTTTTATAGAAGCGTAAGGAACTGCTTGTTTGGAAACAGAGTTGCCACTTGAGGAAGCAGTAAACCTGTTTGCTGCAGTTCGGGGGTCACGTCTTGTAATGGTTACAGTGGAGACAGTGGGAATCACAACTGGTATATATGATCTCTTTGGTGCAGGCACTGTGGACCCCTCTGGAGTTGGGGAAGCAGGAGACTCCATGATGGGGGAAGCAGGAGACTCTAATGCTGGGGAGGCAGGAGAATCCATCAATGGGGAAGCAGGAGATTCAACAATTGTCAATTTTGGAGAATCAATGTCAGTTTGGGACAATGGCTCCATCAGTGAAGACATAGGAGAATCCATTTCAGGTGTGTCAGGTGGTGCCAACAGAGGAGACTCATCTCCCCCAGGCTTCTTCCAAGATATCTTATTAGTCTTGTCTTTTGATGTAGAGACCTTTGACTTTTTCTTAGCAGGTTCTTCATCTTCAACAGCTTGCATCTGGCCTTTGAGAATGAATACAAAATCATTTTAATTAATACGCTTTAAGCTGGCCTTACATGCTTATTTTAGGTAATGATACATTATATTACTTAAATTACATAGATAATATTTTCAGTTTCTCAAAAAGTTATTTTAAATGCACATAAACAAACTTAGATAGTTTGTCTACCCATCTCATGATCAAATATCATCTCTGATTTTCCTCTCCCTCTGTAAAAAACTAAGCAGTGCAGAAATGCAAAACAGCTTCTACTGCTACAACACAACACTAAAGTCAAAGAGCAAAGCAAACCTGAAGCTCATCAATTTTTAATGTATAATAGTAGTTGAATCGGTTAATAAAAATGTATTTTGTATTTACCTGTGCATATTTTGCATTTCAAGTCAAAGAGGTGAGCCTTGTGTTCTGCTGTTGTATCCTTAAGCATGCAGGAAAGTATATCTGGCATCTTTTTGTTCTTGCTTGGCTGCATAACTCTCGATTTGGAAGGTTGCGGAGGAAGAACTTTCTTCTGCTCCTAAGAATCAAATGTAAAATTAAAAAACAAAATAAGTATAATAAACATTAAAAGGTTCCACCAGTAGTGACAATAGTACAGACCGTGCTCTCAGGCTTTCTTTCAGGTCTCGGAGGATTCAAACTGGGCAAATCGATCTTCACGGCTTCAGGCTTCGGGATATTTGTCCCCTTAGCAGCTTCAACTTTAACCTTTACAACCAAAAACAGTCAACGCACTGAATCCTTTTCATTTGTTTTATATAATTCATTAAAATCTCCTTTTATTTTCAGATATTCTTTACCTGAATTGTTTCCTTAGTAGTTGGCTCAGGGGCTTTAGTAGCCTGCATGTCCTTTTGGGTCATTCTGACCAGCCTGAAAGGCCCGATTTCTCCATTTACAACCCGATACAACAAGCCCTAAAAAACAGTAAAAAAGGCAACATTTTAATCTGCAATATAAAGAATCAGATTTGAACATCGAGAGGTGAGAAAACTAACACTGTAAAAAAAAAAAAGTTCAATAAGACGTCAACCAACCTTATTTCTTGGATCTTTTAGGTTGAACATTATAGTTCTATACTTGTTCATGTATTTGCTGTCTGTATTGCGGAATATGTCAAACATTTCCTTCTCAATGCCAGCAACAAGTTTTACAACTTCGCTCTCAAGCATCTCCAGATCTTCACAGTCACATACCCTAAAGAAAGAAAAAATATGTCTCCAATTATTTTACATACCAACATGGAAGTTATTCTTGAGATCCAGACAAAAGGGATGAATTTTCTTGGTCACCAATACAAGTCACGTCAAAAACACATTATGCCTAATTTCTTGATTTAAGACGGAATAATAGAGCCAAGCTATGAGACTTTTTTTTTCCAAGAATAAAGTCTTGAGTTGCAGAAAAAGATGCAATATATGCAGAAGAAAGTCATAAAATTATGAGGGGAAAAATGTTTTAATGAGAAAAAAGCTTGGATAATCATCAAGATCTGACATGACCAGAAACCAGAACCGTTGGGTTCTTTCTTCAAAACTATCGTTTGCACAATTGTTTTAAAAGTTCTGCTACTGATAATAACTTGATGCTGATGTGTAAAAGAATTAAGTATTTTCTTATTTGCAAAACTCATACCAAAGGATAACTTCACAAGATGCTCAACATCAATTATAATATTACAACTTTATATTGTGATTTTTTTTTCTCATCCTGGCCATGGTACTGAAGAGGTTTAAAAGGAAATAATGAAAATAGCCTCTGTTGTTTCTAATAATCCAGCTAAATTGGGTAAACTTGATATGATCAAAAGTTACACATATTGGTAAAAAAAAAAAAAAACAATAAAACACAGCAGCACTGTGTAAAAAACTGACATAAATAATATTTTATGATTGTACAGCCACCAATAGTTGGAATAACTACAGGCGTATCAAGAAATTATAATATCAAGGTAATCCCTTTAAGTTGATGACAGAGTAAAACATTTCTAATGTTTTTCTACTAGTCTTAATTATTGCTAATGAAAACCCCAATCCTTTTTTTTTTTAAGTTAAAATATTAACTACAACCAATAGGTGAAAAAATATTATCCAGCTATATTAGTGGAAAATTGGGTGGAAGGGAAAAGTGCAGTAATAAAAAGAATGCACAGCTTTGAGAGATTGCTGAGGTAACACCCATTAAGGAGAAATGGGGAAGATTTACAAGGCTTGGATTGGTGAGTTTCATCACTGAAATAAATATAGTTTTATATGATTTTCTAATTTCATCTTTCAAAGCAACACTGAGAAATTTTGGCTCCATCTTCAACAGTGAACCTTGTTTTATTAAAATTATATTCACCCAATTATATTATAAAAACATTAATTAAAATAAAAATTGTCAATTCTATGCTTCAGAGGCTGTATTGTGAGTCTCTAAAGTGGTTCTCACCTCTTGAACAAGATGGCGGTAAGGGAGCGCTGGATGCTCTGTCGGACCTGGTTATTGGGCTGAGAGGGTCTGGAGGACGGAGCGCTGGGTGCTGGAGGCACCAGCAGATTACGGGTTTCGCTCAGCAGAGCAGGAACTGCAGACGCTTTCTGGGACGGCTGGCTGCATGAAGACTGAGGTACAAGCTGTTTCTTTGGTATAACATACGTCGTCTTTTTGACGATCAGGGCGCCCATCTCTAGACGTTGAACAGCTGAAATGGGCGGAGCTTGTGTGGCAGCAGGTTGATCAGATTTCTCAGGCGTTGGTGGTGGTGAAACACCTTCTGCATCAGTACTTTCGGGTTCTCTTTCCTGAGACGGATTCTGTAATGGGGATTCCTCAGCTACAGGCTGGGGGAGTGGAGGAGCATCTGCTGTGGGCTCCTCTGGACATTGTTTCGGAGGAGTTCTGGCCTCAGTGTCAGGCTCTGGCTTGTCACTGGTCTCATCAGCTGCTAAAAATAAGGACAAAAGAGAAGTGTGGCATTTTATAAATATGAGAAAAACATGCACAAATTAGTCACTGATTACTACTTACTTATCTTTCTAGTTTTTCTCTAGTATGTTATATTTATTCTGTATACATGATTATTTGATTAAGATGCACATGAAGTGAAAATAATTTTGATTTCTAATTCCAGCGCTTCACATGTATGAATGAACAGAATATGAATATAAGGTCAGGAGAAGGGATCAGGTCTCCCAGATGTTGGTACATTTTTTCCCCCTATATAAAAGTAAATCATTTTTACATGCATTGTGCATGCAACTTTCTTTTTTTTTCTGGACTGGTGTGTACAAGAGAATCAGGTCTAGTTTCAATGCAGTAAATTTTAAAGGTAATTTCTTATTTTAGCCACTGTTATGTAACCAAGAAAAAAAATTCATACTTTAAAGATAAACGGTCTCCATGCTAACAGGATGTTTTCTCTTGACTCTAAACTGATCAACCAACTTATCAGTCTGCTTGATTTATGTTGAGATCTACATCTAGGTAGCATTTCACAGCTTTGTATCAAATAAAATATGAGCAAATACTCTTACAAAACTACAGTAGTGTTGTAAACATACAAATTAAGCTTAAAATCCAAATAAGTAAATCTAATTAGATGTCGCTGTAAAAACACAAAGGTTAGATCGAGAATAGTTTCTGATCATGTGAACTTTAAAGATAAAACATTTAGAGTGGGAAGAATGAGTAAATTAATATTCACTCCTGAATAAATTATAAGAAAACCTTATGAATTAGCAGCAAAAATGAATGTGTATATATTTCTTGAGATTTTTTCCCTACTGTGACATTTTTTCCCTTGCATAAATTCTGCACATTTTTCAGTTCACCTTTTTGGCATCTTGTTTATGGGCTGTCATTTCTTTTCAATTCATGCTAAACAGTTTTAACAATGTTTTACCTTCAGTTTTTCTAATTACTTTTCATTTTCAGTACTTGCAATAAAATGTGCAACTATATTAGCTTTTTGAACAGAAAACAGCCTTATGAAACAATACATTTGTAATGATTTTGAAAACTGTACTATTTGATTAAAAAGAAAAACCATGCTCTACTTCTCCATTGCAGGGTTTTTATGTCTTATGCACAAATCCACAATTTTAAGGGGATACTTAGTATTTGCAAACTTTTGCATTTTTCTTTCATTTCTGTTTAATGAATGAAAACATTGTGGAATCGGTGGTATCTGTTTTGTAAACTTTATCTTAGAATTCAAAAGTTTTAACATGGTAAAGATCGGATCATTTATAAATTCACAACTTAAAATGTTTTTTTTTTTTTTTTTTTCCATTTTCATGCAGCTACCCTGCCAAAATCTTTTCTTTGATTTATTCAGGGAATATATGTTTAGGACAGGATCACTCAGAATCGGTATCTTCAACACTGGTAATTTATTTCTTTGCAAAAAGCCACATAATATTTACCCTCAATGGAGCCAATTTAAAGGTACCAAAATGTAATTTATGTACTGCAGAGATGCACTGAGATAATGTTAAAAGTGGTTAAAAGATGAAGGATCTTTCTTAGAATATTTACATCAACTAGCATCTATGACATCTGTTGTAGCCAGTTTGATATTTAAACACTTCCTCTCTGCTGAACTGAACAAATCATCCAAGTACTACACAAACCAATTCTCCCTCTTCACTGCAGATAGGTTATAGATTAGAGACAGAAACGCGCTAAGGTTTCCATAACCTTTTAAATTTGTCACATTGCCTATAGGGAAAGCCACAGACTTTAATATCTTTAATTGGGATTTTCTTGAGTCGACCAAAACAAAGCAGTGTGTAATTGCAAAGCACAAGGAAGTGGATTAATGGTTTTCTAAAAAGGTCTGGACTTTAACTAGATTATTCTAAACTATGAACATGTTTTGATCTAAACTGTCCCGCTGTATGTTTTAGGGCCATTTTCTTGCTGTAAGCAAATCCTGAGTCTCAACAGGTTTTCTTCCAGCATTGCCCTGCATGAAGCTCCATCCATTTTCGTAGCAATTCTGCCCAGTTGAAGAAAATCATTGGCACCACATTTCACCTGGGTTGGTTTTCCACCATGCACACAATTTTGCATGTGAAGTTTAATTTTGGTCTTGTGTGACCAAATCAGACACTCTTCTCCTTTCTTGATACTTTCCCAAAAAGGCTGGGATTTGTTGGCAATTCTCCTACCAACAAATTCGGACCTCTACAGTTCCTATGTTAGCACAGGCATCTTGGTCTCTTCTCTGTTCAGTGCTTTGCCAGACCCTGAGAGCTTAGGTAGATGGCCAAGTCTCGCTAGATTTACAGTTACAATAAACGCTTTCCATCTTCTGATAATGTCTGTAACATAGCATGTGGAGATGTTCAAACCTGGGAAATTGTTTTATGACTTAAATTTGCTTTAAAGCACATCCCAAATATACTCCTGCTATTTATGTGTTCTTTGTCTTTCATTCTGTTTTCTGACAAAAGGGCCATCTTCCCCAAACCGGTTCCACTTCTTTGTTTCCACTGAAAAAGTTAAACCTCTGGCCCCAAACAACTTAAATGTTGAGAAAACCCAGTTTGATGCTGGACCAGAGGAAAGTATCACTTTCATCAGGACATGACACAAATGGCAAACGGACAATCAAAAAGCACCATGGTGGCTCTTCCAGAAAGATTCCTGGTGTCATGGTGGCTCTTCCACCTTGAGGTGGCTTTAGGGTGAAAATCAAATTGCTCTTTTGACCTGTTTTAAGTTTGACGAATCATCTTTGACTGGTCAAATTTAAAACATAAATCCCTAAAAGCACAGCACTTCACAATAATAAAATGTCAGTTGAGCAGGATATCACAAACTTGCAGAGTTTAGGTAAATGGGCCTTTTAAAGCTGCTCTTTTCTCCAGGTAGTGTTGATAAAACGTCCTATTATATTGTGTTCAACCTTCTTTTCAAAATTTTTGGTGTGTATGAAACATCAGCTGCTCAAGATTGTTATTCATAACAATTGCCTTTTTGTATGAAACCGTGTTAGTTACCTTAAGGCAAAAGCTTGCCTCAAGGTAAGCCCAGAAACTGGGGTAAATAATGTGATTTGTATTTTTTTTTATGTTTCCATCCACCGTAACCCACCACAAAGAAGACAAAAGACAAACAAAACACTAGAATAAAACAGGGGAGGCTCAAATATGATCTAGATGAGAAGTTTATGATGTGGCTCTTAGGTGGTAGAAAATGAAACCGGTTCTTTGACAGAATCAGACCTGGCTAACACCACCTCCAGTGAAAGATTAAAACCTCTAACAAATTTGATAATTTTTTGTAAAATGATTAAGAACAAAACTGCTCCTGAAGCCACTCCCTTGTTATTTGTTCTATGTGCTTTGCGTCATTATCATGTTACGTAAGAAAACATTGCAAAATTATGTATACTATGCATTGTCTTTACTGAACAGCCCTTCCAAAAATAAATAATCAATGACTTTGGAAATGTGGTTATTTTCTTCAGGAAGTCATCTTTATGCATTTTTTTAGGATCACACAAATCAAATATTCCACCATCAATTCCTCGGGCCTATGCTTATTCAGGATTTATTGCCAAATATCACAGTCCATGAAAGCCACACATCTCTAACCTCGTCTCTCCTGTTTAGTTATTTATAGGGTATATTTACATATTTTTTGCTTTGTAATGTTTTCTGCCCCAATATTTTTATGTATTCTTGAACTAACTGAAGTTTTGCATTTACAATCTTCTCATTATGTTTTGAATTGATCAAGCAACTGTCGTTTGCTATACACAGATATGTTTTACCTTAATGAAGGAGTTTTCCTTTTAAATGTTTCAACTCTTATCTTGTTAGATTCATACTTCCTGTTAATCACCCAAAGTCTTTAGGCTCACTTGTTTAAACTAAAAGCCAATACATACTTTGAGAGAACAGAGGAAGGTGTCCTCTCTCCCACGCTGCAAAAACAAAACGCTGTCTTTCGGTTCTTGCTTGTTCTTGATGCATATCCTGGGCAGGACATTTTTTCTTGTGTGGTGTTTGGAGTTCTCCACTTTACTTTTTCATAATTATGACATGTCTTTGCTAACAAAGACAACAAAGACTTTGTTAGACATGCTAACAAAGACATTAAACTAATTTCTCTGTTCTTTTGGAGCATGTTCAGGCCTTAATTTGCATACTCAGGTTTATGCATGTATTGTTTCAGGAATATAAATTCCAAGATTATTCAAAATTTTATTTTGCTATTTGACTTGATCCAAGCAAAGATGCATCATTAATGGTAACAATGTCATTTAGTTTTTAAGTGTATGGCACAAAGTCAGATCATTCAGCGTTTATGGTACAGTGGACTCATGGTTTATTGTACACACGACTGGAATTAAAGAATATTTACTCTTAAGAAAATCTTGACAGCAACTTAACATGTAAAAGTTGGTATGTATTCAATAGGTTTTAGGAGATATTTGAGCAAAGGGTCTGGTGAAAGTTAATCCCCTGAACGATTCCAAATTTTTCCCAAGAAGCTGTGGACAAAATGCTTATTTTATCTTAGGTCTGTTAAAATCAAATAAATTCATGGAAACTAACTAATGTGGTTTTAGCCGAAACCTAATCCTGTTTGCCTTTGTGGTCGGACTCTAATAAAATATTGTAGTTAATATACGTTAACCCTGCTATGTTTTGTTTGTGGTTTGCTTCTGAGTATGCCAGAAGATATGCTTGCGAAACTTTTGCAACATGTTAACTGTGTGAACGTATTGTTTAAACCTTTGCAAAATATGTCCCCACAGCACTAGTCTCTGGCTTAAAAGTCCTTATATCGCAAGGTATCTAGTCTAACTGGTCAGAGCAGAAGAGTGGCTACCTTGTGACTGCAGTGGAATAAAAAGAGGCCATTTATTTAAAAAAACATTTTCGGAATTTGTTTTGAGCAAGAGAGTAGTTTAGGGCAAGTTATTTGTGTTTCAAACGATGTCAGAAATGATCGAGGCTACCAGGTCAGACCCATTCTTTACTTATCCAGAACAAAGATCAAGTTTGTTATAAGCCAGGATCTAAGCAGGCCAATCAGTCTCCAGTGTCATGTTTAAAAAAAAATCCCAAACCTGCATAGCCTGACCTGTTTAATCTATGAACGCATGAACATCTGTCTCAATTTTCTTGAATCTGGCGTTTTAATTCTGCTTCTACAAACGTTGCAACAAATAAACATCTTATGGAGATCCTCCATGTAGCCGTCGATAATCACGAGTTTGCATTAGAAAAGAGGACAGAAACTGCTACAATTTACCAAAACCATAGTACTCCATAAAATATTAGAATATTTTTGAATAAACTTAGTAAAAATACATGCTAACAATAAAGTAATAAAAATTAAATGTGGTTCTAAAGCAGCTCTATCTGGTGAAAATCATTCAGTTTGCAGGTGTGAAAGCCACCAAGAAAAAAAATATGAAAAGCTTGCATGAAAAATTTGGCATAGATTTTCTTAAAAAAAGAAAAAGATGAATGTTAATGGATTTCTCATTTCAACAACTTCTAAAATAATTCAAAGGAGGTGAATTTTTCATTTTTTACAATATTTTGGTACCAATTGTATTCAGTATTTAGCTACGTGCACTCATTATTATGTTTGAATATATAAACACGTTGAACCTTTGGTGCAAAGTTGCATGTCGTGCAAAACAATAGTTATAGGTGTGGCAGCTCAGGGAACAGCGTGAGTAAAAATGGAAGTTCATTTGTGAATAGATGTGACATTTCTGCTGAAGATTTGTTATGGACAAATCTTATATAGCATCTTTTATAAGATTTATAAGATACTAAATCGTATAATTATTAAAGCAGTACACCCAATAGTCAGGATCCAAGCCTTTAAGTGCTTAGTTATTCTGTTTAAGTATGATTTTTACTCTCAGACCTAAAACTATACCCCATCAGAAAGATGGCTAATTACAATCTTACGAAATGTTAATTATTTCATTTGAATATTAGCTTGTTCTAATTCACATTTTCTCCACATGGAAAACACTCACACATAAATCCAGCTATTTTAAAGATACTTATTTTAAGTATGTAAAGTACTTTTTTAAACTCTTCATTACTGTAAACTTATATTTTTATAATATATTTCTCCCCAGAGGTTCCTAGAATTATTTTAATCTTCTCTCACGCAGATATTATAAATTTTGAAATACTACAAATATTAAATTTGCTCTACTCTATGGATGTTTTTCTTTTGGCCAGTAGAGGGTGCTTGTGTGTTATCACCAGCTGATCTAGCCATCTGCTGTTAAGTGATTAAATTATCAAAAAATTACTTGGAACATTGATTTCAAAATAACCCATGAAAGCATGTGAAAGTAAAACACTTTGCAATGCAGCCAATCTAAATTTAACACATTCTAGAACATGTAGTTTGTAAAATAAACAAAATCCTGTCAACACTGATCCTCATCAACAAGGGTTAAGCTTTTCCCATTACAACTGCTTGGGACTCATTTTCTCAAATTACACACAGGAAGAGCAAAACTAAGTGGCAGCTTATATTTCAGGAAGTACAATGGAAGAAAAACTCATTCAAGTTCCCTTTCTGCGCAGAAGATCTACAAGCTACACGATTTCATTTCACAGCACATAATGGAGACTGGATATGTAGGGATGCAACTGAACTACATCACCCCAAAACCTTTTTACAACTTGTAATGAGATAAGTCAAGATGCTGTGAATTTTAAAAAAAAAACTGCACTTATTGTTTAGACTGAAGTACATGGACCTAAACTTGACATGATTTACCCAAAACAAACATTAAAATCACAAACCAATCATTTGTTCTTGCTCTTTTATAACTGACCTATAATTATGGTCTATAGCAATTCTTTAATTAGCATTTCCTGGCACAGACAATGCATTCTGTCCGTCTAGATACAATACAAGTCACAAGTCAACAAGAAATTTTCTTTCAGGGTTGCGTTTTGCACGGCAGAATGTGGGTTAGCACAGTCAGGAGCAAAGCCAACAAAAACTAAGTAAAGTCAATGGGTAAATTAACAAAACAGAAACACACCTGTTTATAAAGCCACAGTGACTATATAAATGAAAATGAATTGTCTTTTAAACTTTTACATGCTAAACCTTGTCAGTGGCATAGCCAGAGAGTAGGCTATAAATATAACTTCTGACAAAGTATTCTGTACATGCTATCGCAAATAGTCTTAACAGTACAGTTCATCCAGATTAATTGATTTATCAGATCTATCATGTCTATGTAAAAAATGTTTTTAAATTTTTGCCTGAGTTGAGTTTAGAGAATCAATGGGTTGCATTTAAAAGCAATAAAATAAATGGATACATATTTCCTGATTAAAAATTTGATACAAGTCTAATTCTAAGACCTTACAATAATAAAAGCAGAAAAGCAACAATTACTGTTATTACACAGTTAGAATGCTTATGTAAAATATATCCATTATTTCTATATACTCAGACTTGAGCAAAAACAAAACGACAAGTTCTTAGGTTCTTAAAGGCAGTTTTACATTTTTGTTTTGCTTTTAGTAGAAAAACGCTGATAAGCTGCTATTAGTCAGCCGACCCTTTTAATCCTACAGGCAACAATTGTTGCCTTACATCGTTTTTTTCCATCCATCCATTTTCTATACTCCCTTGTCCCTAATGAGGTGGTTGGGAGGTGCTGGTGCCTGTCTCCAGCTAATTTTCCGGGCCAGAGGCAGGGTCACCCTGGACAGGTCGCCTGTCTGTCGCAGGGCAACACAGAGACACACAGGACAAACAACCATGCACACACACACACCTAGGGAGAATTTAGAGAGGCCAATTAACCTGACAGTCATGTTTTTGGACTATGGGAGGAAGCCGGAGTACCCGGAGAGAACCCACGCATGCACAGGGAGAACATGCAAACTCCGTGCAGAAAAACCCGGGGCCGGGAATCGAACCCAGAACCTTCTTGCTGCAAGGCAACAGCTCTACCAACTGTGCCACTGTGCAGCCTCATCTTTTTTTTAACCTCTGGAAAAAATGCTGCTTTAGTTTTGTGCAGTTAATTGAGGTGCTTAAGTCAAATAAGTTATTTATTCTACTATATATCAACTTAATGTAGCAAGTCTGAATGGTCACATGGCCAGACCCTTTTATTTCCTATTACTGCTGAAGGTAAATGTCCGCCTCAAACTTGTGCAAAAGGAAGTGAGTAAAATGCTTGATTTAACTGATTTACCTGAAATGTGTTGTACATATACTCTCTGTAAGATCTTCTATTAATATACAAATGACAATTTTAAGTCTTCATGCATCTTTTGAGCATAAGAAGGGAAATGTAAGAATGGAAACATATGTCGCTAGCATACCACATCGCTATGCTAGGCACCAAGAATTCAGCTATTTTATTTATCTTGTGGGGTTTTCCCACACAGCTTAAAACCGCCAGATGCTTTAGATCTTATACACTTGAACGAACCCCAAATTAATGTGTGCTACATTACAATAATTTCTAAAGTTACACAAGATGCAACTGAAAGTCACAGTTATAGCAACTGCCTCGGATAGAGTTCCAAGCCGAAAAAAGGCCGTTTGCCTGCTAGACTGTTGAACGGTGAAGCAGAAGTGACCTAACCGAATAATAATGAAGATTTTAATATAAGTCTGGAGCTACCCACAAACTTCCTCCACTCCTATCCCATCCGCCCAGTTGCCCCCATCCCTCATCTCTCACTCCTGAAACATTTTGTGTTGGAAGAAAACCATCCCCACCACTTGGTGAGTCTCCCACAGCATCAAGGCAAATGAAAAAAGGTTCCCTGTGATAAATGAGACCGCATGACCAAGAAAAAGATGCCCTGAGAACAATGATGCCCCAAAAGGCCATAAAAAAAAAAAAAGATACTGATGCCCCACAAGAAAATGCCCAGATAAAAATGAAACTTTGCAACCCAGTAAAAAGAAAAAAAATTTAAAATACCTTCAAAACTGGGTTTTTAAAAAGTCACAATTACCAGCCACACTCAATAAACCAGAGTTTGTGACCTATGGCTGCAGATTTCATTAAAGAAACTAAACACAATCCCGTTGATTTGGTCATGTTGACATATCCTCCTACTTGGAGGGAGCTCACAGTTGAAATGTTAAATGCCTATTCAATACAAACCAAAGGGATAGGGGAATCTGGACATGGATGTGATTCTGCTCACTTCTGGCTTCAATGGAGGTACATGTATTGGTCATAAGACTACCATGTCTAAAGTGAAACCATCTTGAATGCAATAACAAGCAACCACTTTCATTAGATAATGGCCCCAACTCATCTGGTGAATAAATTAAAGGCAGCAGACAACACTTTCTACAAAATGTTGCCCATCTTCAGCCCACTGAAAGATTCCTACAGGAATGACGACATACACAAGACCGCGATCCATTGTTGATACTCTTATTATAGCAAACAAGGCTGCAAACAGTTTATTTGGGTGGAAGTCATGGAGCCTTGTTTTACCCAGAGTGTTCATGTTTCACATGGAGCCCTATTGTGAAGTCCACACACACCTTCTTGAAAATAGCCCGAGTGTAGCGCTTGGTCTGGCAGAACTGGCAGAAGTTCCTCCAGATGCTCATTTGTGCATGATAACCTTTTCACTTCACTTGTCCTCACTGATGAAATGACCAAACAAGGTTTTGGGTCCCTTTGTCCATTGAGACACTGATGTCTGCATGATGTGCCATAGTATGTTTATGTATCTAAAGCAGTTCTGAACATACTTATAACCATGCCTTGTTATTATAAGTTATGCATTTTACTGTTATTCTCATTTTAAAAGTGTGTAAAAAGGGCAAATTAAAGTTACAAAACTATGTAGTTTCCCACTGGTAACCACTGCTGCTCAGCGTAAAACCTACACTTTCTCTAGCAATACCAACATAATAAAAAAAAAAAAAGATCTAGTATGTGTTAGAGAGTTTTAAGAATTTAATGTATGCACTTATTTTACGAGGAAAAATGTAGAATTTAACGTGTAAATTAGTCAGGGTAACTATTCAGGTTACCAGGCAGTAGCTTGTCAACTATAGTTTTAATATTGTGATAGCTGGTAATTCTTTATTTTTCAAGTCATGAAAGGCATTATTTTTTGTGGAAGCAGTTTATTTTTTTTTCTTGTAGGAACTTAAAATGTGTAGTAGCCATTTTGTGTGGCTATATTTACCCATACGAGTGGGGTAAGTCTAGCACTACTACTGTGTAGCTCATAATATACTGATAGCCAGCAAATCTCTATTGAGTATATGAACTTACTAACTTCATTTAAAGCCATGGCTTTTGTATTTTACCGATTTCTGACAGATTCTTCCTTGTATAATAATTTTTTACTGTATTTTGAAAAAAAAACATTACAATATTGTGTATTGTGTGGTTATTACTATCGTTACCTTTGACATTCTTCTTGTGTTTGAGACAATAATCAAGCTAACTGTAGGAACTTCTCAAATTTTTGACCTAAACTTATAACAGATGAAATGCTTCAAATGATCTCACATCTCCGTGGGTCCTGAGGAATCTTCAATAAACAACATGCAAAGCTCTACAGATCTTTTCACAAAACAAGTGTACTGGCATTGAAGAAAAACAGTGAAGTTTCTCTTCTGATTTTATTTTTTTTATTTTTGAATTTAAGCCCTACTGAGGTGTGGGATTTAGCATTAAGAGCGGAAATTCACCTTTTTACATTTAGATAACTACTTTTGATGATATTGTAACAAGCTCAAAATCTGAGATCTTTAATTGATAGTAATATTTATAGTAATACTTATACCTGATTAAGTGATCAGGTATTTAAGCTGAAAATATTATGTGGATACGGAGCGTTTGATAAATATGACATCCTGATATTTATAATCTAGTCTGTTTGCATATAAATGTCTGATCAAGTTGTTGACATGATGTTAGTGCCCTATGCTGTGGGTGTAGGAAACCAAAACCTGCTTAATACATTATTAAAAAACTGGATCTAGTCTCACAAAAGAATAGTAAATTACCACGACTGGATGAACAGGGTGTATTATGTAAAATGAGTTGGGTTGTATTGCTTTTTACTGTATATACTGATGGAAAAGAAACATAGTTGGAATAAGGACCATAAAGCAATATTTGTGATTATCTAAAAAGATCACATTGAGTGCTTTGATTCACCAGGACAAAACTTCTGCTCTCAGCCCCGGCGATCACATTTGTTCAGGGAATATCATGGAGTGAAGACGCTGGCTCAGGTTGTCTCATCCCTTGATGTCCACCCCAGCAAGAAAGTGTGCGCTGTGTTGCTGTACCACAGCTGGAGACTTGACCGATTCCTGCCAGGGACCAGATGTTCAGTCGGGATCCTCTTCAGGAATGTGCCAGCACTTCACAGCTGCACACCCAGAGGCTCAGTGGTTCCACGAGGTGCCGAGCAGAGAACAGGTTGTCCCTTTGGTTATGATACACTGCAGGACAACTGGTGTTGTGGGGAAAGTTTTCTTTTTGCCATCAGTATATATCAAGACTCGGCCAATGCTGCAAGCATATTAGGATCCAAGGCAGGACCCTGATATTATTGTAATTCTGAGATTAATCCATTTATTTTTACAAAGGGATTGAAACAGAAAGGCATCAACAGCCCTCCAGACCCTCCATCAAATATTAAATGTGTGATTCTGGCAATTTGATCAGCTGACTGTACAAGCATCAACAGTAGGTGCCTCTGTACCTACTTGTGTTTGAGGAGTGATAATAAAAAAAATGTCAAAAAGAAAAAATGTAAAAGCTGACACTGGTAAAAAAATAAAATAAAATCTCAAAAAACTTCAGAAAAAGTAGCTTGCAGCAGTCCGTGTGTGTATATGTCAGAAATGTGTGTGCTGACATGTATTTGAGTAGAAAATACTCAAAGTACTTTGACACAGCTAACATTGCTGTATTCATGTCATCACTTGAGAGCAAAGTTGTCTTATTGTCATCCAACTTCAGGTTTTCACGCCATCAACGCCAAGATAAAAATGGCGCTCTGCTCCAGCGAAGGCTTGAATGTATAAACGAACTGCTGCTCATCCCCGCGGCTAAGCAGGAGGACAGCCTTTCACTGACGCAGACAAATCTTCCCTCCACTGTCACAAAACTCTAATTCGAATAGTGAATACCAGATTTATGTACCATGTGTAGAAACAAACTCTTCCTGCTCAAAAGCAGGAAGAGTTTGAAGAGTCTGAACTCTCAACAGTCAGTCGAAGACTTTCTCCATCTAAGAAAGCGAGATGTCTCTGGTTATTGGAAGCGTAAACAGCATAATGTGAGATTTTGTGTATCAAGAAAGCTGCTTTAAGACGGCATGGACATGGGGGAGTTTTAAAATGCAGGAGCTATGTGTATGCAGGGAAGAATCTAATGCAACAAAAAGGTTCAGTTGCACTCAGATTGTGTTTAAATGTAACCTCAAAATATCTCAGGAAAATGTTGCCTTTTGGTGGCATCAGGTTGCTAAACAGTAAATTCCTTCTTAAAAATATACTTCATCAAAAGAACCAACTCTGAAGAAGAAGAGAGAATGGCCATCAGTGGATTATATAGCATAAAGAGGGGGTTTAAGTTGCAGTTTGAAATTAAACGTCATGAACTAACCTTTTGGGAACTGGACAGGAAATGTGTTGCCCTAATATGAAGCCTTAAAATGTCTTCCAAAAGCATTTATAGCCCTCAAACCTTTTCATATAACTTGGTTTTTAAAGTGTTTCTTTAAAGTGTTTATAAAATCTAAAAAATGTGGCATGAATTAGTTTTTTTAGTCCTCGTGTCAATAATTTGTAGAGGATTCTTATTGTGGTATGTCACGAACACTTTTGAATGCCTAGAAATAACATTTATTTTCCTTATTTGAAAAATGGCTCAAACTCAATCTGACTGGATGGACGAGGTCTGGATTTGACAAATTCATTCAAACACCTGGATGTGTTTTGAGCTAAAATGTTCAGTCTTACAGTTAAGTTATCCTAATTTAATACCCTAACCCCACTGAAAATGTTTTCCCCGCAGCATGATGCTTTCACTCACAATTCACCTCTAAAATTATGCAAGATGTTCAAAGCTTAGGAAATTGTTTTATGACCTAACCCTGCTTTATATTTCTCCAAAAACTCCATCACCTGGCTTGTTCTTCTATGTCCTCAAATCAAGGGCCTCCACTCAACACCAATATTTCTGTTGAGAGTAAATTAGACACAACTGGACTGTATAAATTAAATAACTAAGTGACTTTTGAATGGAAATGATTGCAGTGAAACTCATAGGGATATCAGAGTAAAATACAATTGCATGTCATACTTTTGGAATTCTTCTTCTTCCTTTTTATAATTCTGATCTATTTTTGGTCAGTTTATGATTGTAATGCAACAAATGCTGAAATGTTTAAAAATTCTTCTGCAAGGTACAATGCTTTAAATCAAATATTCTTATTTTTGACTGCTAAAATAGAAAATCATTTGCCTTGTTGATTTGCAACATTTATTTAGTAGTATGTATTGTAAAACTGGTGATAAATTTTACATACTATGAATATTTACTGTATGTTTAATTTACTTTGAGAGCTTTCCTAAGCTTTTGGTATGAGGTGTGAGCTTTCAGCCTGGATAAACGCACAAAAACCGTACAGTCACAAAAAAAAACCATTGTCACAATCAAGAACTAGAAAAATTGCAGCACATTCTAGCTGAAAATTATTAGTGAGGTATGTTTAATATGCAGATTCTGTGGAGCTTCATGTGGGCTTCCAACGAGCCAGCAGAAATGTGTGTCAGGGATCTGACCCACCCTTTATGTTGTGAGAGCTTGTTTACTTTTTAAACTGAAAACCAAGCAAGAGAGTAGCAATGTTTCTCATAAAGCAGCCATAGAAATTGATAATTAAGATATTGTCAGAGTAAAAGTGAAACACTGTCACTAAGGAACGTTTTTGATTGAAACGCAGACAGCCGGCCTGAGCAGCCTGTCTGCACTTTGCTCCTGAATGAAAGTTAAACATGGGTGCACAATATAAAGATTAAATATAAAATCCTACTGCAAAACTGTAGGAAAGGATCTTGATAGTTTTACTGGTCGAGTAATGCTTTCACCCCAAAAAAGGTTGTTTCCAACATGTGAGGTTTTGTTCACTGTTGAAATGATCCTTCAAAGTTGAGATTTCTAGAGAGCTTTGGAGTTTAAAAGTGAAATGAAGTTGCATCAACACAGAAATTCAGAAGTACCCAGGCGTTTTGTTTTAGGGTTTACCTAATATGATGCATTAAGACTCTCTCAACACAACATTTTGGTATTTAAGTCCAAGAGCAACAATAAAATTGAACATACTTACCCAGAGCTGACCCCTGCTACTTGTCAGTCATCCATGAGAGTAAATGTATATGTACAGGGAGTGTGTGTTGGGTTTTATGTAGCCAATAGACTTAAAGGGAAGGACAGCTCTATAGTATCTGAGGAGGTGCTTTGTGCATGGTGAATAAACTACCTGAAAGTGTACGAGTACTGAGTGGTACATACACGTGGTGTTTAGGTTAGATGATGGTATGGAAGTGGACTGAACATCTGTGAGATTGGGGTCACAGGTTTTAGGAGAAGCGGACGGCTCCTCCCGCTCTGCCTGATCTTCCTCTGCCTCCACTTCATCAGCATCTTCCACAGCTTTTCTTGCCAATCTCTTAGATGTTCGACACAAGCTTTCAGCCTGGATGGAATATTTTAAAACATATCAGCATCAAAGATCCCACCCGTTATCTATAGAACAACTTTCTTAACTCTAAAACGCTTCACCTAGTCCAAGTGTTTACTCACCTTTGCTGCAGCTTTTCTCTGAGGTCGTCCTTTGGATTTAGGCACCTTAGGGCTGGAAAGAGTCTTCATGGTGAAAGCAGCATGCTGAAGGATGCAGTCGGTGCCGCAGTAAACGGAGTCAGGCAGCGCTGGTTTTGCGCAGCCAGGCCCAGTGCAGAGAGGGAACGAGTCATCTGCCTCCATCTCACACTGAGGGTCAGCTTCCGCTTCTGTTTCCCCCTCAGCTTCAGCTTTTGTTTCCACCTCAGCTTCAGCTTCAGCTTTTGTTTCCACCTCAGCTTCAGCTTTCAGCTTTTGTTTCCCCCTCAGCTTCAGCTTTCTTGAGGCTTTGTCACAAGAGCATCCCTCTCTTCATCTTCAGCTTTTGTTTCCACCTCAGCTTCAGCTTCTTGAGGCTTTATCACAAGAGCATCCCTCTCTTCTTCTTTCTCCTTCTCCTGTACTAAAACAGCCTCCTAAAGACAGATCACCAACTTAAATGTAGACTCATTCAAATTTGCCACACTTATGCTAAAGTGTTTTAAATCTTAAAATAAACCAAAGCAAAATTGAAAAACATCTATCATTTTCATTTAACTTCACTCTGAGCCTTTTGTTGAATGGATAACAATCCAAACTAAATTCAAACCTTGACGACTTGCTGCTGCTCCTCTTGTGGTTCCGTTTCACCAGCAGGAGGACTCAGTGTCAGACATTCAGGAAAGCTAAGGTCTGGCTCGAGGTGCGACTCTAGGTGGATGATGCTCTGCCTCGTTGTCGTGCAGGTTAAACACATGTAGTCTTGGTCTCTCTCCTCTATCTTCCCGTCCCGTGTTTCACTGATACCGACACATGCGTTATGAAACCACTCCTGGCAGCTGCTGCAGCAGATCATGAACCTGAAAAACGGACGTGTTCAGGAAGTGAAACAGGCATAAAAAACAGGAATGCAAATCTCTCAGCTAAGAGACTTTGTTACCTCTTAATGTGCGTTTGGCTGCAGACGAAGCACGTGGCGTTGGAGTCCTGTCCCTCTCTCTCTGTTATGCTGGGAATCTCTGCTACAGTCTCACTCTGATTCTCATCTTCCTCTCCTTCCACCTCATCTGGTGCATCATCAAATTGGCTGTGAGTTACGGTGTTACTTTGGTTAAAATCGCTGTCTAGGATTACGCAGCCTGCGCTGACAGACTGCAGCGCAGCATTCAGAGTTATACCAAAGTGTGTCGATGTGGATTCCATCTCAGGAGGGCTCTGTGGGTCATTCTGGATGCCATCTTTGGGTAAATACTGCTGCTCGTCTGCGTTAACAAGCACCACTTCATCGTCTGTGTCTTCATTGACTGCAGCAATGGACTGAAGCACCGCTGCCCTGCCTCGGCCTCTTCTCTTACCTTTCCCCCTTCCTCTGCCTCTTCCCCGGCCTCTTCCCCTCCCTCTGGCTTTTCCTCTTCCACCATTCCCATCTCGAGCTTTTGAGTCTCCCTGACTGCTGCTTCTGGCCAGCTGCTCTTTAATTTGCATCAGAGTCTTTTCATCACTGTCCTCTTCCTGACTGGAGATCACAACAACATAATCGCTCTCTCTTTCTCCGACATTGGCAGGAGCAATAGGCTGTGTGACCTCCATGTCATCCAAGTTATCAGAGGTCTCGTTTTCTTCTATGGGCTGCGGATCAGTGGGCTCAATTTCATTAGCAGGCTCAAAGAAACTAGGAACGGCCAGTGCATCTGTCAACGACAGGCCTTCGTTGCCACCAAGCAGAGAGAATGCCGTGTGGAAAGCAGATCCAAAGTCCTGCCATAAGTTGGGATCAAAGCTCCCTCCAGTAGAGGTCTCTGGTGGCTCCTTGCTGTCCTCTGACGCAGGGGATGAAGGGGCAGACCACTGCAGGTCCTCTATCACACTCCTCGCTGTTCGAGTAGTTTTCTGCTTGGTGTCTTCTTCTGTGTTTGTCTCTGGCGCCTGGTTGGTTCTTCGGCTTCTGCCCCTTCGCAGCGGTGGGGGATTGTGGGTCAGGTCTCCGACCTCCTCCATGAACTCCCGTTTAGCAATGGTTGTCCTTCTGAAGCCCCAGGACTTTTTAACCTGCGACAAAGACGGCCTGGCACCGGAGTCCACCCCACTTGATTGGCTCTGTTCATCTACAGGGAAAATTAATGATAATTAATGATCAAAAATAGAACCAACACCGTGATATTTTAGCTGTTTGCTTAAGAAATTCGTCCACGTACCTGTTGTACCTGAGTTACCTTCGTCATTAACTGCATTGGTCTTTTCCATTGACTCCATGCTGACATCAGTAGTCAGCAGTCCTGTTCACAAACAATTTAAGTTAAAACAAATTGTGAGATCCATCTCAGTAGCAGTATCATGCAGCAATTTGTATCCAGTTCAACAACAGATAGCTAAAACAATTGGGGGTTTTTTTATCTGCTATTAGGAAATGGGGTTCTAGGAGTCCAATAAATATCTAGAAAGATGATGTAAGTTTAGATTTATTTGGGTTTGACTTGGGATCTTAATCTCATATTTCCTGAGTCAATTGTGCCTAAGAGGATAAAAGTCTAAACAAATTGAAATATGTCCTTTTGTGAACTTTACAAAAAAGAAAAATGAAAACAAAATAAATCAAGTTACATTACAGCCTTGATTTGAACATTTCTATCAATCAATTGCTATAAATTGCTATAAATTATGAAAAACACTCCACTACAACAGATAGGAAATTGTTAAACATCAATTGAAGTGAATTGATATGAAGTAGTTTGTGGAAGTAGAAAGAATAAAATGGCAACACATGTATACAAGATGAGAGGAATAATTGACCTGGGCCAGGTTTCATTTTGGTGCAGTTACTGACAAAAAGTTTTTTATTTAAATAAAAAATTGAGAAAACAATAATCTGAAAGTAATACATATGAAACTGGATTATTATAAACAAAAAAAATATGCTTCTAAATAAAACGTACTTGCACAAGCCTAATATTTTTAAAAGCTTTCCTTTTTCAGAGAAGCCATTAAAAAACGGTTTGCATCAAATGAAACATACAGGACAACTGAGCTCTATCACATTTTAAAGAGAAGTGGTTTTCTTAATTTACCCCTGCAAAAATATTATCAAAAGTAAGTAAAGACGTTCCATTTTCTCTGGTAAACTTTCAGCTGTAAGTAGGCAAAGAATCTGCATGCTGCAGTAATCTGTGCAAGGCTGGCCTTTCAGGTTTAGCCCCAAGTGTGGATTCGACATAAAAACTACACATAATGATTCATTTTGTAGGCTAGAGTTTGGATTTACGTTATAACCTCGATGTTAATGTTATTTAAACCTTTGACCCCTATGTGTCTGGACTAGATTTCATGATGTTATTTACCAGAGCAGAAACAGTGAGGTGCTAGTGTTTGTTCATACTCCTTAACATTTAAATGCATTTTGAACGACGATAACACTAGTTAGAAAAGCAGTAATGAAACTAGCATTCTAAATTTAGATAATAGACTTAAACCAGCGTGAAATCGTAAAAACGAAACCATTTTTTCCGCTTTGTCGATAGCACAATCACGTTATTCTGTTAGGCCAAAGGGGAGAATGGCTACTAGTTAAAAGCGTCCGACATTGTTGTCTGTAGCTAATTGAGCTAACTCAGCTAGCCGTGACGGTTAACTGGTAACAAAGGACTACATTTTAAAGATAACTGTATTTAATCATGTTGTCTGCGAACACCAGAAGCAGACAAGAATACCATACCTTAAATATAGGATGCTGTTTTCCAGTAGTTGTTAGATTCGTTCAGCTATCATGCTAGCAAGGGATTCAATTTTCTTTGCTCTACTTTTGGGAATCTCGCGAGATTTTGCCAGAAGCGGAAGCAGTGTTGACGCTGCATCCATCTCATTATTGAGTGGGAGGTTTACCTTGGAAATTCATTGTTTGCGAATTAAAAAATTAGTGTTCGAATGAAATAATCTCTAATATGGATATTCTACTTAGTTTTATAGATAATAATAAAAATGTATGCAATTTAATGTCCATTTTATTGGTAATAAAAATAGAAATGTGACACTATTACTAAAAGAGCAAATCACATTTAAAAAATTAGTTGAAAGCGGAATTTATCAATTAAATACTACATTGTACAACCAAACCTGAGTAAGTATAAGTTATAATAATTACTTGTGATAAGTTCTACCTTGTTTATAAAAATCTTAATGTGAAACAGTTTATGTATTTTTGAAGTAAAATATTTCCTTTTTCAACACAACTGCGCATTAGCACTTAAATCTAGTTCCTTAAAGATCTGCGTGAGTTCAATGGGAAAGAACTCTAATGTCCTACTTAAAGCCATAACATCAATCAAGTGAACATGTTTGAAATGAATTAAAACTGCAGGCCATGCCTTTTAATCACACGTAAGTGTCTGGCCCCACAATTACACTTCAGGAAAAATGGTCAGACTTCTATGAAATGACCATTTCACCTTGTGAGATAACCGGCAACAAATATTGCTTTTTTAGACCATATGATTTATTTTTAAACATGTACATATAGGTCTAAAGAGTAAGAATGGCATGCCGGTCAAGTTCATATTTAAAGATAGGTGGACAAATATTTTTGGCAATATCCACCATCTACACTGCCAAAACTTATATTTTCTTACAGCAGCAGCAGGGCACTCAAGGTAAATCAGCATATCATACTGCAAATAACTTTTGGAGTGCCTTAGTTCATAACTGTCAAAACCCTTCCTGCGTGACTGACTTAAATAACTTCTGCAAAGACGAGTGACTCATAATGATAGAAAAAAATATGAATCACCAGTTTTAGCAAACACTTGTGTTTGTTGCAGCCAAATGAGGCTCAATCTTTAACTTTTGATATTATCGTTTGTCCATATATGGTTCTCTTCTTTGGAAAACAGCTTTTTGAATTCACTCAGTTTGGTAGGCTGAAACATTTAAGCAGGACAGAGGAAAAAAAAAAGATAAATTTGTACTTTTGCATACATTTTCATTCTTCATATTATTAAATAGAGGAGTCCTTTGTTGTTAGGGCGTCACATCACCACAGCAGATCCAACAGTCACCAAATTACCTGAAACTTTGGCATGTAAATTCCTCGCAGTTTGCTTTTGTTCTCATAAAAAAAAAATAGCGATATAAAATACAGCAACAGCGATGCCAGGGTGCTCATGCAGCTTCTTTGCTTCTTGGTCTTATCACCAATTTACAATTGGATTATCATTAACTTATATATTTGCAACACTGAAATAGAAATAAAAATGTCTTCATATCCATTCAGATCAAATAAGTTGAGAAACTTCTTCACAAGTCCTTTTATTCTTTTTACAATATGTAAACAGTAACAAGACAAAGCTCAACACAAACATGCTCACAGGAAATATATGGCTGAAAAAGCAATATATATTTATGTCTACTCAGATGGGCACATTTTTGATTTACATTTGCTTTGGGTAACTGGCTACACAAAGACTTCACTAGGAGCTGACATTCATGTGAAGAAGTTTCATTTCAAATAACTTTTCTCAACACATAGAAATGTGATTGCAATAAACATATTATAAAAACATGTAACACTATAAATATTGTTCAGGTATCTTCTTACAAAAGCTGTACAGTTTAAATTTTTTAGGCTTTTTAATAAATCAGTTTTTTTTTTATTTTAGATGTGTGGCTATACAACACAGAACTACAATACAAAACTGGTTTGAAACCAAAACGCCACCACTGACATGAAGCAGACACGTTGGACTGAAATGTACTGTTTAAACTTGCACTATTCGACAATAAGCAAGTGTGGCTTAAACCAAAAGAAAAAAATAAAAAAGTCTAAGTATTTGTGATGGCACCATAATCATTGTGTATAATTGTTGAAGGCTGTTTCAAGTGTTTTGTCTCGCAATATGGAGAGCAATCAAACAGCAGCAAAGTCCTGTGGAGCAGCATTGAAAAAGAGAAATTAAGAGATTATCCTGTGGGTTGATATAATCTGAGGAATAACACAAAACTGTAGAATGAAAACATTTCACATCTAGAAACAGACTACTTTCACATGATTAACTGACTTAAAACGCAGATGTGGAAACTGAAAATGAGAAGTGAACTGAAAACAGTCCAGTGACCACATATACAAATGGGAATGAAAGAGAGAGAAAGAAAAAAAGTGATTTGTCATCAAGGTGCAGGGCTTGAAGCACCAACTTCGAGGCCACCGGCCTCACATTCACTCCACCGACGTGTCCGTAGTGTATCAGTTAGGTCACAGTGACACCAGAACTGTCCTTGTTTTTGTCAGTGTAGGTGGGAGAGTTGCTTTTGTCTGATATCAAGCCTGCGGCTGAGGGAACGGACTGCACAGCGGGAGAGTGGCCCGATGGTTTGACTGACGGCTCCGAGCTGGGCTCTGCCTCTGCCTCCTGCTGGGATGCTGTGGCTGGGAAAGAGCCGAAACCAACATGAGAGAAGACACTTTTTATGTTTGAAACTGACTTTAACTTTTTGTGCAACACAAAATCAAATCAGGGTATTAAAATTGATTTTAAACAATTCCATTTTCTTCCATTGTCAAAAAAGGGACCTTGCCAATGCACACAAAAGCGCTATACAAAAGCAATTATAGCTTTTGAAATTTGTCATTTTGTCAGATTACGACCACAAACTTCTATATGTGTAATTAACCCTTTACCTCAACTGATGCCTCTAAAATATAATCCACTGCAACCAGCAGCCTTTAAAAGGATCCAAGACTGATTGAACATGTTGGCCAAAATATGTTGCAATTTTCCTATTACTTAAAAAATTGCTGTTTTTGATACGCCAAACTCATAATTACTTCCAAAATTTACGTCTTTTGTTATATTTTTCACCCATGGAAGTCGCCATTTTTTCCCCCATCGCTGGGTTGATGACGTGTTTTGGTCCATTCTGTACTGGAGTCTACAGAGTAAACACAGGAAAGCTAACTTTACCCCAGGAGTTGTTTATCATATTGTCATTTTAGATAATGCCGCACTGTGTCACTATCAGCTGTGATAAAAAATAAAAATCGAGACAGAATCTGGATAATTTCCCACATGAAAGAAAAGAGAGCGCAGTGCGAGAGCCAGAGCGAAAGGCCTAATCTGGTCCCTGGGCATTTCTCCACAACACTTTGAGCCATTTATACCAGCAGAACCAACGAAGGCTCCACCAGACAAAGTTAAGGTAGCGTTAAGGTGATCCCTACCTTAACGAGCTAAAAATAAACGGCGTGCTGCCATCATCCTAAAATGGATAAGGAATCATAACTGCAAACCTGCAGAGAAATGGTTTTCCATCAACCTGAAGAGCATTAATGACAGAAGCAGCTAAGAGGTCCATGGCAACTTTGAAGGAGCTGCAGAGATCCACAGATTATGTGGAAAAATCTTCTAGTAAGGCCTGTTTGCAGTTTAACGCAAGAGATGTAAACATGGAAGCAAAGCTGAAGTCGTTGGTCGACATACATAAGAAACAACAGCAAAATTCTGGTTGCAGCCTGGTGGGAATATTTTGCCTCATCACATGGAAATTTGTGATCGTAATGTGACACAAAGGATACGAATACTTTTGTAGGCATTAAATTTTTAAACAAGCTAAGTTTGCTTGAAAGCTGCAGTAGCAACAGATGCTACGTTTTAAAGCAGATTGAAAAACAGTCAAATTACTTAAAACTGAGAGAATGCTTGTTTTACCCGACTGTGTGCAGGACTTCATGTGCTCAGGCCAGTGTGCTTGCTGACAGGGGTAATCACAGTAGCTGGTATTCCAGCAGCAGTAGAAGATGGCCTCCTTCCTGCAGTTGGCGCACCACTGTTTCTTTTTGGTCTCATCCACCGCCTGCTGCTTCTCCAGCTCCATCTGTTTTTTCACCTCAGCAACCAAACGTTCCCGTTCCTGCTCAAGACTCTGCCTCATCTCTGCCATCGTCAGCTCTGCATTCAAGCGGTAAGTTCAACATGAAACTGTGCTCACTTTATTAGAAAAATAAAGGTAATCACATGATATCCAGGCAGCCCTGGAAGCTGAAAACCTACCCAGATTATGCTTCATCTCTGATAACTCCTGCTGATGAAGCCACTGGAGTTTTTCAATTTCTATCCTCAGCCGTCGAATCTGTAGCAAAAAAATAAAATTGATCAAGAAATCAGTCACAACTTGTTTCGGTATAATCAAACAATTTATTTATTTTTCTTAAAGATGTTCAAAGCGCATAGGCAAAACACTTAATTTATAAAAACACAAAAGGAACCATTAAACAAAACTGTTACACCCTATAATTAACTGAGGTTCAGAAATACACTGAAGACTTTCTCTTCTAAATGACATAATCCAGCTGGGACTACTTTGCTTCACTTATTTGATGAGCTTTACTGGCAGTCTTTCCTGCTATGGTCCCACCACAAACTTTCAGATTTGGACTTTGACTGGGACACTTCAACAACTCAGAACTAACTTAATCAGTCATTCTAATCTGCCGTGTTTTTACATATCCTGGCAAGTTTTTGCTCTATGAATAAAAAAAAAATCTTAATGTTTTCACTGTAGAAAAACTTTCATATACAGAAGAGTTTGTCATAGTTGACTCAATGACGGACAGATGTATTTCTTGTCTTTGAGTCATTAAAACCCTATTTTCAAAACCCAACATAAACTTTTAAAAGTATTTCATTGTTTTTCTGGCAATAGTGGTTTTCGGGGGCAGAGAAAGAAGAATGTGCTGCATATTTTCTTCCAGCGAATAAACACACAAGACCTCCGAGCTGCTTCTTTATTACTACAAGTTTCTTAAACAACTTTTGAAGAGGCACCAATATGAGAGAGATTACCTCTGCAATCGTGTTTCCTGATGTACTTTTAGAGAGATCGTTGTAGATTTCAGTCATCGTCCCCTTTATTGTATCCATAATCTGTGAGAAAAATTATAAAGTTATACATTTTAAATACTTGCAAAGCAAATCCAGAGAACAGAGCAGTAACTTTATCTAGCTTTTAACATTTGTCTTTAAACATTAGAAAATGTATGTGAAGGATTCTAACCCGTGTCTTAGAAGTATTATTAATTGTAACTGTGACTTACTTTGTTGGTGTATTTGGCGATATCTGCTGCTACATCTGCTGAGACTGTGGGGATCTGCAAGTCTGCTGACACCAGAGACGACGCAGCAGATGTGATCTGTCCTGCTGTCGATGAGGAGCTCTGACCTGGGTCTTTCTGTTGCACTGCAGTTGACAAAGATGGAGGAATGTCAAGAGAAATGAGACCTGAAATAGTTATTAAAGTTTTTTTTTATGCATAATTCCAGTGGTGTTTCTACATCACCTTTAGCTGCTTGTCTGGTCTGATAGCGAGTGCTGGAAGAGTTCTGTTGTGACTGCAGCTGCTGGCTGCGCGTCTGACTCTGACCCTGCGTTTGGACACCCGACTGCTCTTCGTTCTGCTGTCTCGGAAGCTTCTGCACTTGCCATTTCTGGGACGACGTCTGTAACTTGGTGGGATTCCAAACCACCGCCTGCTGCACATGCTGTGCCGTCTCTTTAGGAAGAAGCGGCCGCTGTTTTTTTACAGTTGTGGGTGCTGTGGACGTGGTGGAGCCAGAAGGTGGCGCAGTGGTAGATCCACTGGTGGTCGTGGAGGCGCTGGGCTGGCCAGATGCTGCACTGGAGACAAGGTTGAGCGCTGCTGTGATGGACGGCTGTAGGGAGTCCTTCAGGTTGGAGGCAGCTTCTCGTGTCGGCGTACCTGACGCAGCAGATGAAGACAGCTTACCTAAACAAAAAGCAAGAAAGAATAACTAGGACTGCTTAATAATCCACCACTTAGTCAGGATTTAGAACATCAGCATTTTAAACCCAAACGATATGAAAAAACATCGCAATTAAACCCCATTTAAATTCAATGAGATTTAATTGTAGAATGCAGAAGGCACTTGTTTTTTTTATTGAAGGAGAAAGAGATCATTTTAAAAAAAGGAACCACACAGTGAGTCAGACTGTTGCATTAACCTGGTTTGGTTTGCATTGTGTAAACCACTTGATCAGCATGTCTACAACGATTCTTTCGAAGTTTAATACGCAACAATAAATATTTTATGCAAATTTACAATGCAGACAGGCAACATTTGTGGAAGAAAATTACACTTTCATGTTTTTCCTCCTGACTTTAATCACAGGGTTTGAGTCTTCTTCCAGGTTTCCTCCAAGTTCTGCCAAATCTAAGACCATTCTGATTTCAAAGTTTAGACCCAAGTGGAGTTATTATGAATTATGAATTCTGGCATTATAGCAAGCTTCACAAACTTCAATAAATTCCTTCTGTTTGCCATTTTATTTAAGCCAGTTACTGTCGGCAGAATTCAGCCCACAATTAAAATTCCAGTTTTAAGCCAAGCCACAATAAAAAATAACCATGCCCATAAGCTGATTGTAGATAATGAAATGTGAAACTGCTTAAACATGGACTAAGATAGCTGCAGGAGCAATGTTATTTTGCAGGTTTACTGCAGAGGCTGAATGAGAAGAAACATTCAGCAGACCTTGTTGAGTCTGTGCATCATGAGGTTTGTTGCTTTGGCACAACAAACCTATGTTATTATCATGTTATGTAATAACATAGTTTAGTAATTATTATTTACCAAGATTTAAAAAATCCAGCCTTTAACAACAAATTAAATTTTATTTTGAAAACTATGGGACCTCCAAGAGTAAAAATAGGAAAGGTTGCTCTTCCATTAGGGTTGTGGCTAAAACATTTGTCCTAGAAACAGAAAATGGTTTGCATTTTTATGAATGTTTTAAGCTAAATAAGATCTGCCATGGAAATTTAAGGAAAACTATGGAAATTGTCGCCTCTTGATCATATAAGTGCATAGATGCATAAAGCACTTATATGATCAACATCTTTTCGCAAATTTTTTTCTCCCCATATTTCTCCTAAACTATTAAGTCCTAAAGCTGCTTTTAAGCATTTTAACAAAGTAAAAACCAATGCACAAATACAATCGGCTGAAAAAAAGGACAGAACTTGGCTCTAAGGAAATCAATCACCTGGAAATCCTATCTACAAATCCAAATTGTAGATATGATAACTACCAAATAGATAACTACCAAAGATAGTTTTATGCCAACATATCAAATCAAGACATTTCAGCATCTGAACATACAATAAAAAAAACAAAACAAGAACCATGTGCAGCAGAGCAGACATGGCATAATCCTACCAGCACTTCAGTTTAGGCTTATTACTGTGCAAACCAGAGCTTTCAGTGGAAAAACAAAAGTTCCAGATCTTTTAAATGCCATACAAATATGGGACAGAAAAATATATTATATCTTTATATGGACCTGTCTATTAATTTATAGATCAATAGTTTGGCAGAAACTACAAAGAACAAAGCTGGTTCTTCGTCAAATTGTAATGAGTCAGATTGAAAGTGTCATGGAGTCATCAGCCTCATGACATCAACACCGACATGAAAAATAATACTGAAGAAACAAATATATCAAACAAACCCATGGCACTTCAATAATATTATTAATCTTAAAAGTTGATGGAAACAGAGGACAATCATAAAGTGGACAGAGCCTCACCTTCCACCTTGGTAGCGTTGGACTCTTTATTAGTTTTGGCAGCAGCGGCGCTCGGGTCTCTTCTCTGCCTCTTTGCGTCCCGTCCTCCATGTTCGTCGCCCAGATCAATGACGAGCTCTCTCTCAGAATCAGAGTCCTGTTCAGCTGATGCAGCAGCTGTTTTGCCCTCCTCTGGCGGTTTAAGTTTTTCAGTGGCAGGTTGAGACTGAGGTGTCCTGGGCTTGTCCTGCAGATCCCTGTCTGGGCCGTTGCAGCCCGGCTTCTCTTTGAGCAAAGGCTCGGGGGCAGCGGTTTTATCCCCCAAAGCTGTAACTCCCTCCTTTCCCTCTCCCTCGGTGCTCGCCTTTGACCTTTTTCTTTCTGCTTTCTCCTTGTCCTCGTGTGCAGAGTTCTTGGACCGGTGTTCTTCATCGCTGGGATATTCGCTATCACTGGAGTCAGATTTCTCAGAGTCCTCCGAGTCGCTGTGGTCCACATCTTTATACACATCTTCAGATATCTCGTTGATACCTGTGTAGGCAAATGTAAAGTTTACAATTATTGTAGTAAAACACACCAATACACTACATTGCATCACTGGACTGAATTGGACTACATATAATTGTCTGATTTAAACTGAACCCATTCCTATTGTAAAGTCGCTAGAAGTTATTGTTTTACATGGGCAAAAGATATAAAGATACAGTGTCAGGCTACTCAAAACTGTTGGCCAAAGATGATCAAAGTAATTATGTTTATACATTTAACAAATCCAAATCCATAACCATGTTTCAAACAGTTATAAAGTACATCTATATTTACCAAGCTGTGCTTTGCAGCTTTCAATGGTCTTGTCCAGACTCCTGATGGGTCTCTTTGGAGTGGCGACGTTAGTGGAGGCTGCTTGTTGCTGCTGCTGCTGTTGCTGCACCGTCTCACTTAGTTCCTTCAGGTCCATTTCAGCCTTCACCCGATCTGAGTTAAACATAAAGTACAGGACAACGGTCAAGGTGATCATAGGTCAACTCTGTACCGCCTTCTAAATCAGTCAACAAAATGTTTACTGTGTTCTGATGGGATTTTATGCAATAAATCCACACAAGACAAGTTCATAATTCTGGTGTAGGAAGATAAGTTTATATGGTTTTCAAGATTTTAGCATTTTTTAATTTTTTTACAAACAAAAATCTTGTAAGTGATGCCTACATGCAATCAGTCAGATTGGATGGAGAATGACCACAGACACTCAAATCTTGTCACATTTTCCCAATTGGTTAAGGTGTGTTTTGCGACTGTGCCATCCTAAACTTATTTAGCTAAAATAAAGCCTCATAATCACAACAAAAAATTACAAAAAACAAGCAATGACCATATTTTGATACAATATTGTGATGGCATGATCAGCTTTTCCATTTATCAACAGACTAACACACGTGTTAATGTACATGGACTACATCATATTATAATTTTGTACTTAGAAGTACAAAGAGCTTTACAATTCTATTATTTCAGTAATAAATTGGGAGACTTCTGAATGCAGATGGTTGCACTGGATTTCATTTGGTGGTATCGAAGTAAAAGGGATGGAAAGCAAATTTTTTTTTTTTTTTAAAAACATGCACTACTTTGCATTGCTATTAAAATCCCAATTAAATACACCAATGTTTCTGGCTGCGATATGACAAAAACTTAAAGGGACCTATACATTTTTACTGGGTTTTCCCTCATCATACTAGTTTATGTGCTACTGACCAAGGTTAAGGTTGAGGATGCCTCCTGTTCCTGCCGTCCTTTCCTGCTTGGGAACCAGTGCAGAGTTTATGGGTTTGGGACTGCTGCTCACACTGGCAGCTGGACCAGGCTTCCCCGATACAGGAGATGCTGTAATTACAAGATTTTGCTAAATATTTCAAAAGCAGTAACCTCGTCATCATGGCCTCCAAAGAAAAAGAAACTTGAAATATGATCTACCAGTGCAGTCCATTGATTCCTCTCCGGTACTGTAGTGTAAGGCAGGGTTCCTGCTCGGCTTCTCGGCTTCTTGCTCCCCATCAGACCCTGTGTGAACCGAGGAGTTGGTGCTCATTGGAGACCGAGGCATTTCCATCATTGAAGCCCGCCGGCTCATCCCGCTGGGCGTAGAACTCTTGCTGAGGATCATCTTGGGGGAGGAAGTCATGTCAAAGTTGAAGCGGAGCTTGTCTGGCTTCTCTGTTTTCACCGTCCCGGCATTGGGGTTGTTGGGGTCCACCAGCATCTGCAGCTGGTTGTTGGGTGTGTAGGGAGTGCGGAAGGGTGCGTAATTAAAGATGCCAAATTTCTTGCGGATGTTTTCCACATAGACCTCCATCTCTTGCATGGCGCTATTGAAAATGCTCTTTGTTTTCTTCACAGAGAAAGGGATTTCTTTGGACATCAGGTAGCAGTTGTTGATAGGAACCCAGGCGCTGAACGGACGACGGCAAAAAGAGTATGAAAATCAGCAGCTTAGAAAAATTAATTAATCGATTCGCAACAAGAGCCGTTTCTCTTACCGATCATGTTGCCCAAAGAAGCGTGCGTCTACTTGACCATCCTTTTCTCTGAGTGCTTTTGCCGGCCAAAAAGGAAAGCCCTTGAGCTTAGCCCAAACCAGAGGGTGAGGCTGACTCTGTTGAAAACAAGGAAAAGTAATTCAACATGCCTCACATGTGTAAATACTCTGTAGATCCGGTTTTCAAGATAAAGCAAAGACCTACACATGGCTCACAAAACCAGTTGTCCCTTTTTTGGCACGAAGACAAATAGCACTCTGGACACACCTCAATCTCATTCATCTAAAAGTGAATTTAAAAACTGCATTAATGACACATTACTTATTTTTATTCTGTCTTCAGCAATTTAGAAGAGAACTTTTACCTCATGTTCACAGATCTTGACAATGACTTTTGCAGTTGCTGTTAATTTATGATTACCTGAAAAAGAAATTGTAGTAATTTTATTTTTCTTTGGGAGTTTGCACAACAAGAGGAATATTTATAAATGACAAATTGGCAAACCTCCATTATAGATGATGCAGTTGTGCAAGATCCACTTCATATCGGCAAGAAAAGCCTCAGTGCAGCCATACATTTTCTTTTTCACATTCTATAAAGAGGGAAAAAATATATTTACATATTCAAGGACGATAAAAGATTCCAGTGAAAAAAAGTAGCATTTGGTAAAGCTGATCCTTGTTTTGGATGCTTAAAAATGTTAGTACCTTTTCTATAGTGCTTAGGTCCATAGGGTGGAAGATGTACTCTGCATAATCTGGATGCTGTTCCAGTGACACGGGTTTCTGAAACGGCTCTGTCTGCTCATTAAAGACAAGCAAGGAACAACTGTTAAACTTTGAAAGACTAACCTCCTGCAGCCACAGCACCGTTTGCAGCCACGTCCAAGACACAGTTAAAAGAAGTTCAGATTTCATGGCAGTAGCAGAATCCCACATTTTGTTGCAAGATTTTGAAGATTTTTTTTAAAACCTCCCTGATCCAGACTGATAAGAGAAATTTATCACTTTAAGTAGTGGATTATTTATTGAAAGATTTTTAATATGTTGACCAAATTAAAGTAAGCTTAAATTCAAAGTGTACATTTTAAACTAAAACTTTAGTTTTGCTGTGAGATTTTCTGCTCTATAGATCAAATATAGTCCAACAAAAGATTGGACTTGGATTGGTCTCTAAATCTTTCAGTATGAGATCATGCTATTGCAATGAAGAAAAAAAAACTGTATTTAAAAATTGTAGGATTTTTTTAAAGTACAGTTTTTCTCCGGGTGCTGTTTGTTGCAGGGTTTTCCAATATCATTTCAAAAATCTGTGTACAATACAACAAACAAACAAATCGGCTTCCTTACCCCAGGCTGTTTGATTTTTTGGAGTGCAAATTTCAGTAAGTAGGAGAGTTGGTCTATTGTTAGCATTGTCATTGCTTTGCTCTGGGTTTCAATGCACTCGGCGACTGTTATTTTCTGAAAGAAGATAAAATTATGACAAGAATTATTTTATAATCATAATAATAATAAACATGCAAAGTTAAACTTTGCAAAGTTTATCCCACGGGTCATTTTAGCTTTACATTAAAAAAAAACAAAAAAAAAAACTAAGCGTTTTTTTTTTTCTGTAAATCTCCAGTTCATGGTTTTCTAATAGCATCAGGTTAAAAGGCCTGAAAATCAGGACTTGCACAAACCGAGTCGCGAATGCTAAGTGCAGTTAGGGAGTCTTGCTACTTACTCTAAAGTAATTTCGCATTACTTTAGAGTAATGCAAAACTAATTATTTAACAGGAATCATCAAATATAGAAGTGGTAAAAAAAAAAACTGAGATGAGACAAGATTATAATTTTTACATTCAAATTTCATTACAGCATTATCGTTTTGCAAACATGCAAACTGTAATCATAATATCAGTCACATATTAAGTATTTGTAAGTATTTGAATTTTATTAAACAGGTGTCCAAGTTTCAGGGAAACTAAGAAATTGATCTAAATGAAAAATAAAAAAAAACTATTTTAATTCAAATCAAGCAGCTGCTATAGCAATTCTTTGCATCTACATTTATACTAAGCCCTGCTCAAGGTTCGTTCATGTACAGGTGCAACTGAAGCAATTAGAATATAGTTAAATATATATTAATAAATCCATTCAAAAACCAAAACCAATTACAGACATTACACACATTGATTTTCAGTGTTTAGTTCAGGTAATTTTGATGATTATGGCTTAGAGGGAATAAAAAACTCTCACAGTCTTCTCGAGGCTGTGGGATTCCCGCCACATCTCTTTCTTCCACTCAGTTTTTCATTCAAATTTTTCGATGGAGAACCGTTTCTCTCCAGGCACACTGCTCTGCATGTTTTAGAGGTTTCTCTGCTTTAACACTCCTGATTCACATGACTGCAGTTCAGTAAAAGCCTGATAATAAGCCTGAACTGAAATTAAGGGAGCTGAAGCAGGGAAACATGCAGGGCAGTTCGCCTTAGAAAAACCTGGGGCGCAGTACAGCTGCTGTCTGCAGAACTATAGGATAACTTTTAAGTGAGTCGTCTTCGTCATGTTTATGAAGGGCACCCTCGCCAGCTATAATCATTCAAATAAATACCTGAAAGTATCAGTGTGGGTCTAATGAATTCATGTAATTACACGTTTTTAACTTTAGGATATTTATTTATCGAGCTGCACCTGAGTCCACGTTTGTCACATTTTGTTATTTTGTGCAGATTTTCATTTCCTGCAGTGACAGGATAATGTACCATGGTGGGTCGTTTGTCTCCATGTTTCGGCCTGTACCACAGGCTGAAGCAGGTCATTACACTGATTTATGTCTTCACTGAGACGCCTCATTTTGTCAGCTGAGCCATGCTAAATCTACCAAGCATCTGCCTACGCCCACACCCACACACAAACACACGTTGTCCGTGCGATACCTCACACTCTGGACAGAACCAGTCGCCCTCGGGCTCGGCTGGTAGTTTGAGGCACTTGGCGTGGTACACCCTGGGGCAGAGCTCACAGCAGAGCACCTGACCCTCGCGGTGGCACAGCCAGCAGTAGAAGTCATTCCTGCCGTCCTGCGGTACAACATCAACAGGGTCTGTGGTGAGTGCTGGCTGCTTCATATAGTAAAAGGGACCATGTCTTAGCTCTGACTGAAATGCAGGCAAGAGAAACAGGGGGCAGGTTTCAAAAACACGCAGGAACACAAAAAAAGGTGCAGTGCAACAAAAACAAGGTAGTATTAAGGTGAGGCAAGCAGGGTAAGCGGCACAAGGGATAATAAAGGCAACAAAACCTACACAATGGTGCTTTTTGCAAATAGGAGTACAATAAATTAATTGCACTAAAATTGGGCTTCCCTTGTGAGTGAAATCAATTTAAACTTTAAACATAAATGGTTTGATTGAGCTCATGGTGAATACAAGTAATACAATTCAACAGAGTCAAACCATAAACTATTTTGCCAAAAGTATTCATTCATGCATCCAAATTATTGCTATCATGGCCAACAGGTGTTTAAAATCCAGCGTCTCGCCAGGCGGACTGCTTACACAAATATTTGTGAAAGAATGGGTCGCTCTCAGAAATTTTTACAATTGCACAGGTGGCATCCTGTTATTGAACTTTGCTGTAATTCACTGAGCTCCTAAGTGACACAGTTAACTTGTAGTGGTATTATAACAAAGTGGAAGAGACCAGGAATGACAGCAGCTGAGCCAATAAGTGGTAGGACACGTAAAATCACATAACGCTGAGATGTTGAAGCATTCGGGGGATAAAGGCCAAATTTTCAGAAGAGACACTTGAGCACAGAGCCACAGATTTCATGTGGCCTTCTGATTAGCTGAAAACCTGCGTGTGGAGCTTCATGGAACTGGATTCCTCATGATGAGAAGCTGTGTCCTAACTTTACATAACCAACTGACATACCGAGAGGCAGTTCCTTTCACTGGACAATGCTCGTTTTGCATAATGCTCCAAACTTTGTACAATCATTTTACACATCATGTTCCAACAGGATTGTACAAAGCAACATCCAAAAACGAGTGAGTTCATGGAGGCCAATCGAGGAGTTCCTGACCTCAACTTGAAAGCTTCTCAAACTACTCCAAGCCGCAGAAGTTGGGCATCGTGTTAAACTCTATGGATTAGAATTGGAATATCACTCAATGCCATGCGTTTCACGGATTCTGAACAAATACTTTTGGCAGTATAGTTAATTTAATGACAATCATATTAAGACAAAATATGTTAATGTCAGAGTAAAAACCAAAATATATATAAATAGATATAATTATTAAAACAAACTCTCAGTTATGCTGGTTGTGTCTGTTTGCATGATGTTTTTATTGATGTTCTTTCATTCCAAACAGCTCTGCTGACTCTTTTAGGAAAATCAGAGACAGAACTACATTTCTTCAGTGACTCATTTCTGCTTGCATTCCTTCCACTATTTGTAGTACTAAAGTAAGTACAGAGTAGTTTGATTCACTACTGTCAGGAAACCTGTTCACCTCTCTGGGTCTTTCAACCAATCTTAAGTGCGAAGAAAGTACCGCAGAGCTCAAACAGCTCAACTGGATAAATATTATATTAGCATGTACGTTGTAAGTTCATTAGCCAACAATTATTACACTCCAAACAGTCCTTTGCAGAATGAGCACTGCACACACTGATATTGTTATTATGATATATATTGCAGGCCTAATCAGCACATTGGACAACTACAAGTGAATTGAAAATAATTTGGATTTAATCAAGATTATGTGTTTGGTTTTTGCTCTGAGAGAAAAAGGGCTAGTGGCAGGGACTGGTCTAACAATATTTATGTTTTAAAATGTTACATAACACAAAGACACTTCCAAATTAATGAAGAGAAGTGTGTGTGTTAAAGGGATCTCTTACGATCCGATAAAAGCAGCAGGCCATGCCTGAGTTTGCGATGAGCCTTACCTGGTCTTTGTTGTTACAATTCACAGCTCCTGGCTTTTTCTTTTTCTTAAGGGGGCTGGGGGAAGAGTCTGAAGGAGAGTGTCCATTGGAGGAATGGGTGGGACTTGACACCTTTCGCTTCTGTGGTGCTGCTGATCGTTCCGCTGAACCTGGTGCATCAGGTGCTGAGAGGAAAAGGCTTGCGTCATTCGAATTGCACCACTTGTGGTGTAAAAGTAGACAAGCGAGACAAAAAATAAATTCATAAATGCTCCAATAGATCATTTCCATCACCCTGGAATGTTTCAGAGAAAAAAAAACATTTTAATATCAGACAAAATTAACCCAAGTAAATACAAAAAGCGCAAAAAAGAATTATTCAAAGCAACCTGGTTGTATATAAAGATATTTAATGCCCCTCCTTGATAAATTATTAATATAATGAGAGTAACCATATTTTTGGGTTCAGTTTTACTTGCTACACTCAAGCCTGCCTGAACTGCAGAACCAAAAAAAAAACATGTGAAGTAGAGCAATAGGCTAAATTGTTCCATTAAACAACACATCATGTCCTGCTATAAAGAAACACAAGAACACATTAGAAACAAAGTCATTGACATCTATCAGTTAAGAGGTTAAAATGCCATATTAAGGATCAGAGACTCCAGGAAACATAAACAAAAACCCCACCAAGACTACTCCAAGAGCTCAGCAACGATTCCTCCAAATCACAAAACGAGATACTGCAAGCAATAGTTTCCTCAGTTACAAAATCTGGTGCTTATGATTCAACAATGTAAATGACAGTGGGCAAAAATCCATGGGAAAGTTGCAAGGCCAATATCCCTGCTGGTTTTGTTGAAAAAAATAAAATAAAATTCATCCAAATCTAACTAAGATGTTGATGCAAGACCCATTCGTGCTTGAAAATCCTCCAATGTGCTCCCCCTACTAAATTAAGACAATTCTGTAGAGAAGTGGAATAAAAGTCTTCCACAGTGTTTGAAGGTAATCCCTAAACTTAGAGAGCAGGGATTATTTCACATAGGGACAGTTTAGTTTGGATTGGGGGTTTTTTTCCACTAAAGTGAAATCATTTAAAAACTGCATTTTGTATTTACTTGGGTAAATCTCTCTAATATAACTCATTTGATGATTTATTGCATCCAAGTACAACTAACAAGGCAATTAAGGGGAAAAAAATAATAAAAAAATAGTTGCCATTTATATCCTAATAAGAGCAAAGCAATATTTTAGTTTGCTTCTTTCATTGACCTAAAGATTTATTTCAACAATATTTACGTCACTGCAAGAGCAACCAAATATTTTAAATATAGATAAATAAAGGAATGCCTGAAATCTTTAATTGAGTACATAAATTAAAACATAAAAACAAATCCCTAAAAGGCTTCATCTAAGGTGAAGGGTGTGTGCTGATTCCTGATGGAAAAAGCCATACAGTCATAACATATTACTGTTGCAGATCTAATGCCCATCAGCATGCATTAACCTCTCAAAATCCAAAAGGAAAATCCTGTTGTGCTCTCCGACACCGTCATGTTTGTCTTCTGATAGGACATGCAAGGCCTTAAGAGACTTACCTTTCGATCGCAGAGAAGCGTCCATCCCCTCTACCACATCCGGCTCTTTCTTTATCTCCTCCTCAGCCAGACTGCACAGCAACGAACACGAGCACACAGGAACACAGGAAGAGGGGCAAACACAGAGTCAGAGAGGGTGTTCAGAAACTACATCAGCGTTATCTGTAAACAAGTGGAACACCACCTAAGGCACTGGGTCCCAGAGGACCTGTCAACAGGGACTCTACCGGTTTCCATTGTTTTTTTACATCTCATCTGACTTGAACGCATCTTTGACTTTTGATGTGACGCTTTCCACATTTTCAGCTGTCAAGTCAAAGAATGATTTGTATACTCCAACAGAGAGAGACCAGTAGCAATCACCATGGCAACACTAATTTCACAAATGGATGTTCACATCAACACACAGTACCTTTTAGCCAACATTACCGTGCGTCCGTGCTCATCAGAAAATGTCGCAGAAGAAATAAAATTGTGGCTCAACTGGGCCACGGCCTGTTTTGTTTATGACAATTGGCAAATAGTAATAGATTACCAACAAGAAATCCAAAGGGAGCTGTCCCATGCTACTGAAGAGGACAGCCTCTGATTGTAATTAACAGTACATGTTTCTACCACCTTCCAAGCCCCTTCAGTAACAACAGCAGACCCTCTGGAGGATTTAGGCCTTTTCTTGGAGACCAGTCAGGTCATCTCAATATTCTTGAACAAAATCTTTACCAAAAATCTGGTTGGAATCCACCGACTATTGAGATTCACTTTCACAAATCCTGCTCAACATAGAAGTCAAAACATTAACCAAAAATAAATAGAATAATCCTCACTCCCCACCAGTCTTTGCTCCTGCAAAGCAGCTCGTTCCCTCTGTGGTTACAAAAAGCAGAATAAAAAGAGGGTTTGGCAATAAATGAGGGTCTTTGGCTCTTCTTTTGTCCAAGCAACACAGGGCCTCGTTCCAAGGATGTGCCCTTTATTCAAAAGAGCAGGGAAAGAAGCCCTCCAGAGAACCCCTGACAGGTCACACACTCGATCAGTTAATAGCTCTGGCCGCTGCAGCTCTGGTTTCCAGCTAAATGATAGGGTTTCAGTCTGCAACTCGAATGCCCACAGTTGTGGGATGGTTTTATTTTCACTTGGAAAACTAAAACAATCCTCTTTACACCTCCAGACTCCATTTTTACAGGGAAACTGCAGACAAAGTTGGTTAAATTGCAGCCAAGCTATGGATCTACGATGGGTAAAACGTAAGCCCAAAGGACTGAATGTGAACAGATGAGCCAAAAGATAAGATTTGATACAAACACTTAGTACCAAATGTAATGCAATCACAAAATTCCTCTTTGTGATTCTTCTACAACCCAAAGATCGAAACAAAATTACCATTACTCAAACCAGGAGAGACTTTAAAAATGAAGCAATTAGAAAACGCTTATCAAACTGAAATAAAGACAGTGAACAAAGTTTAAGATACGGGATCTTGTTTCAGCTTGCCAGCTTTCTCACAAGCACACACACACACCCCTTCAGGCCCTTCCTGTTCCGGACTGAGTGAACAAACGAGGCCCACATGAAAATAACAGACGTTAGCCGAGTCTCCACCACAGCCCTGAAAAGGGGAGAACGTTCGCCATTCTTCAGCGGAGCTGCACAACAACAACCTCGTTTTCAAAACCTTCTTAGAATCATTGTCAAGATATTTCTGCAGCCACCAAAAAGACAAGATGAGCTGGAGTAAAAAGGCATCCAAAGGGGCGTTTTTTTCATATCAGGAAATCAGATCCATCAAGCAGCAAGCAGACTTAAAGGCAAATAAATCCCCAGCAGAGTCAGATATATTCCAGAGAGAGATCAGATAAAAAAAATTACACACACACAGACACACCATTTCTCTTCTGCAAGTACTGTAGTACCTGATGGACAAAAAGGAAACAACACTGAGTCACTGCCTTCAGATTCCACTCCTGTGAGAGACGAGCAGGGTTCTCTCGTCACAGAAAATGGAGGCCACAGCTTGCTACCCTCCCCCCCCCACTCTCCCCCATCCCCCACTCCAAGGCTGAGACTCGGGCACATCCACGCAGGAGGACCGGCGAGAGATCTGTGGAGATTACAGTCCAACATTTCTGAAAAAATAAAAGACGGTTGTGTCAGCACGAACCTTCATGAACCAATAACAGAAACACAAGAGGGAAAAGCACAGCGAGGAGACACGGGAAAATCCAGCAGGACGAGAAGCACCGGTCTGGATTCTCCCCCCCACCCTCCACCTCTTTCTGTACGTCTTCAATCCTCTTCCTTCTCTCCTCTGTGAACACCACTGTCACAGAATAATTAGATGTCATTTTTTAGGAAGGAGAGACCCAGAATGTGAAACCCCAGTCAGACCCTGACGAGCACATTTCTATGCGCATCATAAGAGGTTTGTTAAATTCATAAATATCTGATACAAAGCAATTTCTGAGTACAGAGACGATCTCTCATGTGCGAAACAATATGTTGGACTGAAACTCCTCATGAAAGCAACTTAGATTGGTTCCACTGCCTAAAGAAAAGCAGCAACAAATAAGCATATGGAACAGAATGCAACGTAAAAGTACCAAGAAAACCATTTTTCAACAATACAACACAACTCAGAAGATCCAAAAACAGCCAAGAGACGAAGTTTTCCAACCCAGTAGTCACTAAATAGTTCCTACATTTGATAAAATAATCCATTTAACTGATTAATAGAAAAACTTATCACAACAATATTCATTGCTATCATACACAATAAATCCTGTAGAAGAGAAAAATATTAGACCTGGATTTTTATATAAGGCTGTACAGGATGAATCAAAGATGGCTGTGGAATTTTCCAGAAGGCCCTTGCTCTCCCTGGGCTCCCTCCGATTGTCAATCTTTAACCTCAGCTCTCGCTGCAATTGGCTGGAAGGCCAACAGGCTGGAACGCCATTGGTCGGCCGCACTGTGCCATACAGATCAGTGTGCAGGCTCCCCTCTTCCTCTTTAAAAAGCCTTTTTTGCTGCAATGCAGAGATTTTCCTCCTGCATTAGTCGGTTTTATTTTTCCCCTATCAGTTTAGCTTATTCCCCATCGTAATAATGTCAGCATAAAACTCTAAAAAAGGGGGATTCTAATCAAGGATTTATGGGAGATTACATTTGTGCATATACAACTGTGATCTATGTCTCTGCTATTCAACATCTGCCACCCTGTTGCCTCAGAAGGAGGCCCAGATTGGTCCCCCGACTTATCTCACTACCAGTGAGAAAATTACACGACATGCTTACGATACCTAATAATTCGCTTTTACTAGTGAAGCCAGTAAAAGCTTGACTTTTGGTTTTGATTTTACAATGTGAATTAGCAGCAGGCCAAAAAAAAAAAACCTCTCTGATTGTAATGTTCCTATTTTCAGGTTTTATGCTAATCAAAACTGCCTCCTGTCAGCCCACAAGAGAGAGAGAGATCCTTCTTTGTTTCCCCCACGCAGCTGAGACTGCTATAAGGGCGCTACATGACGTAACATGGTGTTCTGCCTATGTTCTGGTAAATACAGCATGACACAACGAAGCATTTGCTGACATTTTCAGCAATATGTTTCATATTTTTACAGAAAATCTTTTTTTCAAAGAAGTCATTTTGAGATGTTTGAATATAAAATAACCTGTCTTACCTTTGTCCGACTTCCTACATTGAATCTCTAGTTGAAGACAAACCTAGCTGGCTGTTTTGTATATGTGATCAAAGCTACAAAAAAAAAAGAAACAGAAAGCAGCAAGAGTAGGATGAGAAAAGCCACCTAACAAAGATTAGATCCAACTACTGAAATTCTTCCTAAATCCTGTTCTGATGATTAAATATTACATAATACAAAGATCCTCTTAAATTTGTGTTGTTTCTTTGTCCTGGTGTCTGATCTGTAAAAGGGAGGGTAAAGTTCTTTCAACATGAGCTCTCTGAACACAAAATGGCCACTGTGTCTATGCGTGTGTGTGAGCATGTGTGTGTGTGTGTCTGAGAGTGGAGGAAGCAGCTTCACAGTACAGCTGAAGAAGACAGGGGCGGAAACCACAAGGCCCATGACTCTAATAAGTCCCGTCTAGTGTTTTTCAGCTCTAAAGATTAGGCTGGAGGGAAAGAGGGGTTCAAAATAGGTTTGAAGCTGCAGTCATTCTTTGAGCAGTGTGAAGATTAGAAACTCCTGTGTCAACAAACAGAAAGTTGTGCAGATTTCAGTTTCAGGATATTTTAAACTGTTCTAAGTTTTGCCCTGAGCTACCTTCACTTCTTCCAAACACGTATGTTGCCACCTGCTCTTCCTCCCTGGGCCTGGTATGAGATAAGAAGCCAGAACAGAGCAAGTATACTTGCACAGGGTACATAGTACCCCCAATCTGCCCATCCCCCTTGTTTCTCTGCCAGGCTGCAAAACGAGAGCAGCAGCAGAAGCAAGGAGATGAGGGCGCAACTTTTAGATCAAGCTCTCTTTTGCCTTGTACACAGGAAAAAGAAAAAGGATTTGCCATGGTGGGATCTGCCTGCTGTATGGCAGCCTGGATGTCTGGGGCACACATGTGACCCTGAGACACAGAGAGAGAGCAAGGGTGAGAGTCGTTACCCAACCCCCCAACCCTAAAAAACCCCTGTGGAAGGCGCAGAGGCCTGACGAGGCCTCCAATCCAGCCCAGCTCCTCCTCCTCTTCTTCCTACTGCACACTAAGCTGACTTTAAAGGTGTGCACATTCATCATGAGAAACCCCACAAGTCAGCACGACAACAAGAAAGGAAGCCATGTTGCTATCAGAAGGCTGAGATAAAAAAGACAGAGCTTACCTCTGTGGATGCATGGCTGCCTGACACAATGTTATGTCAACACTTATAAAACATGGAGGACACTCTCAGCCCTCAGCCGGGGAAGGCTCCGCTCTTCAGGCAAGGCGATCAGGCCCCGGCAATGTTAGCCAGATCCTGACTGGTCGCCTCCCTCGCAGGCGATATACAAGGCCGCGCCTGATTGGCCGAAATGTTTCCTGAGTAATTATCTTTGTTCAGTGCAGGCAGGGGCAGCTCTGTGAGAGTCAGAGGCAGGGGAAGAAAAATGAGCACAGAGCTAGGTCTAAATCCACACAAATATATGATTAAGAGGAGCATTTTTGACATACAAACCCTTTGTGAGAGTGTTCTGAAGCGTCCAGGAGGAGAATCTGTCGGCAGCTCGCTCAGTGGAGGATTAAAAGAGTGAAACTGTCAGCCTGTGGAGTGTTAGGAGCAGGACACCATGGCTTCCCTGAACAAGCCTCCATTTTTTATGTGGAGAGGGCCTTTGTTTAAACTCCTCCCTCCCACTCTGCTTCCTCTAGACTCTGAGGGGGGAGGAAGAAGCCACTGCTCTGCACCTATTAAGAATGCAAAAAGGGAGAATTAAGCTGCAAGTGATAAATGATCTACACTGGCTTACACTACACCTTGTTGTGAAGGGAATCAAATAAACTAACATGACATTTAAACATAATTCAGTATAGTTACTGAAGTCATAACCTTGGCAACTAAAAAGGTCACTCAGAGGTAGACAAGCAAACAAAAATCAACCAACATCTGAATTATGATTAGCATTTCAGTCGCTAATGGTTGATTAATTAGGTTTTCCTGCACCATATTTTCTTTGCCTCTTGGGACTTCAGGACATTTCCACACGGCTGTAATAATGTTTGTTTAATGATGACATAGCCAAAAAAGCATTTTAATCAAACACATTGTACATATAAATCCCAATAAAAACCTCACACTAAGCTGACAGCATATTTTGTGACCATATTATGTTCTGGAGTGATTGGAGCAAATACAGGTAAATCTCAATAAATGAGAAAATCATTGAAAACTCCTTGTATTTCAGTAATTTAATTAAAAAATCAGCAAACTAATTACACAGAGTGATATATTTCAAGCAGCCATTTAATTTAATTTTGATTACTATAGTCTACAGCTCATAAAACCCGCAAATGAAGTCTTCTGCAACAATACATCAGAGTATCCATCCGTTGTCTACACCCACTTATCATTTCAGGGTTGTGGGGGGGATGGTGCCTCTCTCTATCTGTCTGGGCAAGAGGGAAGGTGCTCTCTTTGGATATGCCACTAATACATCACAAGCACATACAGAATTAACCACCAATAACTCTCTGCCCATTTAGAGAAACTAATTTACATGACTGAATGTTTTTAGATCGTGGAAGGAACCTGAAGAAGCCAAAGGGAACACTCAAACTTCCTGCAAAAGGAGGCCAGGATTTGAACTAATCACATTATTTTAGTGCTAACAACTTTCCTACCAATCAGCCCTACAAACGACCCATAAAAAAGGGTGTTAAGTGAGAAGCAGGTCCATATTTTGTAAAGTATATTCATTCAGATTTGTTTTTTAAGTGTAAACTAACCTTTACTTTATTTATGTATTTGCTAATATATTTATTATTCAACACTTTTCAATGTCCAATGTTTATATATATCGGCATTATATATTGTTTGCATGTATTTGCCATTTACACTGGCTTCCACTACTAAATAAATAAGAGGTTTAATAATGCCATATATTTTTTTCAATCATATTTTTGTCATAATTTATTTTCCGTATCTAGACTAAGACAACTGAAGCCTGCATTAAAAATTCTAGGAAATGAAAAATAAGATGGCCCAACGTGGGGCTCGAACCCACGACCCTGACAATATGAGTTTCATAATCTATCGACTGAGTTAGACGGGATACGAATTTAAAAAAAAAACAGGCGTCATTTTTTCTTCACATACCAACAAGCGTTGTAGCATGCATTCTGTCTGATACTGCCCTCTACTGTTTACAAGCGATTCCTCCGGGTGAAATACCTTTATAACAGGAATAAAATATAGTATATGCGCCTTATGTTCGGCTGTAAGTTTAATTTCAAGACAAAGTACGAAAGACAAATTAATAATCTTGTATTTTATTGATAAATAGTGACTCCTTTTTACAATGAAGCTATGTAATGGTTGCTTAAAAATAATTGTGAACAGTTAGGGTGCTTGGTAGCTAATTGTGCTACGTACGTCTATTCCGTAACATTACATTGACAACCTGGGCAGTAATGGGCTTAAAAATAATACATATAAACTGATTAAAACATGTATGTTCATAAGTACTGAAATGTTTGCATAAAAACTGTTTAGTATTATAAATGGACATACCTCTCAGGTGACACCAAGGTAATGCCAACACAAGAGCAACTTCCGGTCACTATAACAAAGGACAAAAAAAGCGAAGTGACGAAAAGATAAGCTATAAAAAGTAGCGAAAAATTGTTCTCAGGTAAGATAAGCAATGCGTCAATATATTTTACTCAAGTATAAATAAAACATTGTAATCCAAAAAAGTAGTCAATAATTGTGAAATGAAATGGGGGGGAATCTATTTTCCGCATTTACAATTAAAATTTGAAAAATCTTCTTGCAATGCCAATTCACAACATAGGCCACCTCAGGCTACCATAGGCCACTTTAGGCCTAGTCCACACCCCAATTTTATCCGAAGTTTATTCAGTCCAATTCATACAAGTTATATTTAAACTACAAAAGGCAAACTATTAAATGTAATCAAATTGCATTTTTAATGCAATACAATTACATTTAGGAAATAAACAAGATAAATACTGATGATTTATACATCTAAGCAAAAAGCATGTTTTATCAATTAGGCTCTTTGATGCAATCTCCCCTCCTGAGGGTTGCAGGTGACATTGGAGTTGAACAATACCATTTGAAGATGTAAAAAAAAAACTCACAGGACCACCTGATCAATCTACTTTGACAAGTTGAGGACATAAACAAATATGCACCAGGATAGGAATACTTTTTATGTGAAATGATTACAGAGGAAGAATATGAAGCCATTGTCATTGCCATAATTCAAAATAATACATACAGTGAGCATCAGTTTGTGCTTCAGCAACAAAAAAAACCCCTCTGATTTAAAGGAAAACTGCATCAGGATGACAAAAAACTACTGCAATCTTAAAATGATACAATAGAGCTTTTTCAGATTTGCTGTGATACCTTCTGCTACATAATTCTTGCACAGCAGCTAAGACACCTTTGAAGAAACATCATTTATTACATTTAATTTCCCTTTGGGATGTATAAAGTATTTATGAATTGAATTAACAACTATTTTCTTTAAAAGGGTCGTCCCTGTTATTTTTACATAGAGTATGATGTCAAAACTATAGATGATGATTAGGAGCAGAACTCAGATTTCTATCTAGGTATTCTGACGTTAATGGTCACGTAAAATGTCACTTCAATCCACTATGACCCTCCCGATTCTCCTCCTTACACAATTCACAGCTCTATTAAAGATGGTTGCTCCTAGGTGCCCATCTGAATTAAAATCTGAATTCTGAGGGGAAAAATAGGATTCAGAGATTCAATAAAGTTTTAAAGAAACAGTAGTTCCAATTCTCTTTCGTACTAACCTGACCGTTATCGCTTCACTTTCAAAAACATTAGAACACAGAACTCGTACGTTAAGTACGTGACGGCATCACGTTCTAGCGTTCTCCTACGTCAACGACGCTGGGCGGTTCATGAATGGGGCTCTGAAGTGGGAGGGCCCCTCATCTGACTTTAGCAGGCAGGAGGAAGAAAGTGGGTGTTGTGCTTTGCTGCGATGCTCCTTCATGACTGTTTTTAAGCAGTCCAGCAGCAAGCTGTTGTCTGTGTTTGCGGATTGTAGCGGAGGGATCTTCACCCCGCAGGGATAGCATCCTTCGGCTGAGACGAACAGGCCAGCGGCCACAGCAGCGGAACCAGAGGGAGGCAGAGTCGTGTCGATGAGCCATGGGGTTCCGCAAGAAGAACAAAACCCCACCGGTGCTGAGCCACGAGTTTGTGATCCAGAATCACGCCGACATGGTTTCCTGTTTGGCCATGATCATCCTCCTCGGTCTAATGTTTGAGGTACTCGGTGTGTGAGTGGAGCTGTTAGCCGCTGCTAGCTGTCGTTAGCTCACATGACAGCAGTACTCAGCAGCAGGGCGCTAGCGTGTCTCCTTCCCTTCTCATGTGTCTCTGATTGCCAAAGAAGATGTGCAGGAGGCCCCTGGCTCTCTCTGCTGATTCACCGTCTTCCACTGTAGCTAACCAATGCTTTGGTCAGCAGGTTGATCAGACTGAATGTCTGTCTGGAGGCTGTAACTAAAGCTGACAAGTACTCCGCCACGGCTGAATAAAACCAAATAGCTTTTCTCTCACTAACCTGTCCCCACCCCAGATGCACCATTCAGACTTCTACGATCCATTTTTTTTAATTAAACTATTCTCATTATAAATGTCATTTTTACATATTTAATTTCAAGTGCAACACACACAACCCAAAAGATGTAACTGTGGCAGTAGTGATGTACCACCTCATTTATTTACCCCTCCAGGCAACTCCTGGATATCTCTGTATTTCCCAATTATGATAATCTGTGAATTCAGGCTCTTTCAGAGTTGTTTAAATCACACACATGCTGCTAAATGAGCAAGCAGATATGCTTTGACAGTTTTGCCTGGTTTAGGGTAATCGTGACTATATGGTACAGGGGATTTATTGGATGTTACCACCTATTTCCACTCAAACTCCATTTTTTTATTGGTTTTCAATTCTTTCAAATGTTATGCTTTATTATTTCCCACTAGGTAAACATGTACATATATTATGCAAAATTAATCTACTAATTTGAGCTCTAGGGATGGGTGGAAATGGGAGAGAGAGAAATAATTTTGATGGATTTTGAGTAATAAACACACTAAACTCCTAAAATGATCAGAATCAGGCTGGGTTAATACCCCAAAGAAAAATATCCACGTTGCACATATAGATGGGGTAAACATAAGCCTTTCTGTGTTTGTTTTTCAATCACCAAAGCTGAAATTGAAGGAGCTAGGATTGTGGAAAAATGAGAAAAGTGTCTTTATTTCCTTGTCTGCTATTTAGGTTTTGCTGTTATTTTTATCATCAAAAATTCCAGTTTTCATATGTAGGGTTGGAAGGAAAGCTTCTTTTTTTTTCCTTCTTAAAAGTGACTTCAATAACTAATACCTACATTTAGCAAGCTACAGGCTCAGGAAACTGTAAAATATTCATGTTTAGTAAGAATTGATGTTACTGATGACTTTCAAAGCAATACAGCTCTTTGTTTTCAGGGAACATCAGTGGAGCATTGTATTAAAGCAGCTACACAGAATCTTGTCTAATTATAGTGATCTAAATCTGTCATGTTGGCAATTTTCATTCAAAGGGAAAAAAGCATTTGAAAAAACATGGATATATTTAATGATACAAAAAGTATTTGGTCTGTATCCAAGTAGGCTACAAAGTGATCTTGAAAAACATCAGCGATAAAAACTGAAGCGATAAAATTAATTCTGGTTATTTCTTATCACTCCAGGTAACGGCAAAGTTTGCCATCATGTTCATCACGGTCCAGTACAATGTAACACAAGTTCTCGGTAAGATTGTTTGCTCCATTTCTGCTCATTCCTGTTTCTAAATTCCGCTTTAATTCTTGTATTTTTAGGTTATTTTTAATAATCTCGTTTCCTTCTCTCTGCAGATGAGAAAAGCGAGCCAGTAAACCTTTACCAGTACGGCCCTAAAGATGTGGCTACAGTGTTTTTCTACCTGCTCATTGCAGTCATCCTTCACGCCTTGATTCAAGAATATATTCTCGATGTGAGTACAGTTAGACGCCACGTTTCAAAAATGTATGCCTGAGGAAAAAGCTTTCTATGTCATATATATTAACATTTTTAAGTAACTCATAAGGACTGTGGGAAGCTTTATTCACCTAAAAACAGTCTCTTTTCTTTCTTCTTTTCCCTTTATCCAAAATGATCAAAGCATGGCGGGCTTTATTTAGAGTGCTGTTTGTAATTGATCGACCATAGTGCCTTTTTCTGTTTATGAGATTCTAATGCAAAGTGACAGAGAGGACGCTTGTTCTTATTCCATGTCTGCTTCTCTAAACAATCCTAGTAGGACATTTTTTTAATTCAAAAAATACAAAAATAGACCATGCTTTAAAGCATACCTGCTCTCTTCTGAATACTGTTTCCTGTGCATATATTAAAACGGGCATCAGATGACCGTGTTCACACTGCAGTAATCCAGCTCCTTTTTGAAAGAAACACATGTCACATCATTCTTCCATTTCTAGGTGCTTGCAATCATGCATATGGAAGCCCACACAGAAATATGCAATGTGCTTTGTTTGCAATGGAATGTTTTAAGATTTTTTTAAAAAAATCTTTCACACTATTGTTATTCATTTTGGTTGTACTGCTGTTGTTCTGAAAAACATGTTATTTTTATCAGAAAACAAATGTCCTCAGACAGCTTTTGCTTATTTTTTTTCCGTGTTAATTTGAACTTCTACTATAACAAATGAGGTTGTTTGAAAAAGAGGTAAAATAAACTACAGACTATTACATTTTAAAGATCATGCATTATTAAAATGAAGGAAAAGTAAAAGAACTAATGACACTGTGGGTTTTATTGGGGGCATTTTAAGCTGGGTTTCGAAAAATACTTAGCAGACATTTTATTACCTGCAGTAGAGAAGCTTCAGGCTTATCTTATTTTCTTATTAAGGAACCATGCTTTTGGCTACTTGGATTTATGCAAATTCAAGTGAATCTACTCAAATTGAAACAAATGAAGCTCAAAACCTTCATTTTCAAGGTCATTTTTGTTTATTTTTACTTTTGAAGAAAGAGTGTACATGTTGCTCGCAAAGTCTGGCAGGAGCAATTATTTATTTATTAATGTTTGTGTAAAAAATATATATATATATTTGGTAAGTTTGAGTTGTTTTAGATTATGGAAATTTTCATTTTAACCAGGCCACCACTGGAAGCTGTTAGTTTATTGCTTCCAGTTGAATTTCTCTTGAACTTTCCATGCACTGTTCACTCATAGCTGCTGCTCACAGCCCTATAATAATCTGCACTCTGTGTAATCATATTCATATTGTGTGTTGATTCTCCATTTCAGAAAATTAATAGGAGATTGCATTTGTCGAAGACCAAACACAGCAAGTTTAATGAGTCTGGCCAGCTAGCAGCGTTCTACCTGTTCTCCTTCATCTGGGGCTGCAGCATCCTAACAGCGGTACAAAGATCAGGAGTCACAAAAACATTATTGCATGTCGTACGAGGCTTCATCTTTATGGGGGTTTAACTTTTTATCTTGACAGGAGGAGTTTGCAACAAATCCCACTTTCTTATGGGAGGGGTACCCACACACTAACATGGTGTAAGTAAAGATGCTTTTGAGAGCTGTGTGGTATAAGGTGGAATGATGTTAAAGATTTATCTGCAGGTTAATTAAATTCTCTGATGAAGCAGTTTGAAATTGCTTTATTTCAGCGTTTTTCCTTTTGTTAAACAAAGTGTTCTGTTTTTTTTTTGCATCTGGGCTTTTTATGGCACTTTCAAAGTTTGCTTATTCATGTTTGTCTTTAAGCTTGTCTCTGCATTTCTCTGAATTTTAGTTAGTAGTAACAAAAATCTTCTACATGTATAAAATAAAACTGACGTGTCATGGTCTCCTGTTTATTGCTCAACCTATTTTGTCTTTAGTTTTCAGGTTAAATTCTTCTACATTTGCCAAATTGCCTATTGGCTCCATGCACTTCCTGAGCTGTACTTTCAAAAAGTAAGGAAGGTGAGGAAAATTCTGTGCTTATTTTTTAAATTTTTTTATTTTTAATAACGACATTTCATCATTATACAATAATAGAGATTATTTTGAAGATTACTTTAATCAGGTTTGTTTAGATTGATCTTTATCTTTTTTTTATCTTTACTTTCATATCAAAATAAGTTGGGACAAAGTAAATGTCTTGGTTTTACTTTTAAATATTTTAATTACCCAGTCATATTGTTTAGATGTGAATATCCCATAAAGCCTTAAAGCTAAATGTAATTTTGCCACTTGGTTAATTAAAACAATCTTTTGACAAATACAAAACACACAAACTCAAATTTGCTTTTGTTTATCTGCCTCTTTGCTTATGTGAAATTCTGCTTATACTAACAGTGACTCTCCTTATCTGTTTCATTTCCATAGGAGGACATCCCCCGCCAGCTTTATTACATTTGCCTTTATGTTGTCCACATCTCTGGTGCCTACATCTTAAAGTAAGTCATATGAATTATTATTTGCTTTCAGATTTTTACAAGAAGAAAACTATCTTCATTGAATCAATCCTATGATCTCTAAGCAGCTCCTGAAGAGATAGTCTGAACATCCGGACAACAAGGCTTCTGACTGACACTAATCTGCTCTCTAATTAATTACTTATGAAGTTGTAATAGTTGCTCCGTTACTGCAGTACTCTCTTCTCCGTACATGCACTCATATTATGTTCTTCTTCATTTTTAAAGTCAGGTCAGCCACCTTTTCCTGGCTTGTAGATTTCAACACTAGAAGCTTTCTGCAAGCTTTTTGACCTCAGACCTCACTGTTTCAGTCTTTGGAGTCTTTGCTCATCTTCTTTCCTTCGCCATTATTGATCTCAGATGCAGGGATGCTGTCGAGCCCACAGGCTTGTTTTGTAGTTACTGCTTATAGAAGGTGATGCATTTTAATGCTTCACTTTAGTTGACAGGGTATCCATTCGTCCGTCAGTTCAATCAACCTTTCAGTGAACAATCTATTGATTTGTTCATCCAGCAGTTTGACCATTCAACCATTCATCCTTTTACTGATTTGCCCTCCTGTTCATTCATTCATGTGTCCATCTCAACATCCATCTGTCCATCCATTTGTCCATCTTCCCAAGCAAGACGAGTTTATTTATTTAGCAGTACTTAAAAACTAAGCAACAAACCGCACATTTTGCCATTGTTATCATCAGAATCATCACAAAATTTTGGTTTAAATCTCTTTCATCATAACTCATCTACACATTTGAAACTCCATGTGCCAATCATCTGTCCATTCATTATCAAATTATCCATATCTTGACCTCTCCATCTCTTTTTTAATTCCATCTATCAATGAACCAGAGACTCATCCAGCTTTTGAGGTCTGGAGTTGAACATCTCTGCTTTAGTCGGTCTATGCATCCCTTCCAACACATCTGTCCACCTCATCTATCTTTGATTTGACCATTATCCATCTGTTCATCCCTTCATCCTCAGGTTTTTACAGTTTCTGTAGTCAAAGCAGAACTTCAATAAAAGGGTGTTATTTAACTTTTGTACCGGTATCTCAAAAATGTATCAGAAAAATTAAAGTACAGAAAAGTGTGAAACTAAAACATGCGTTGGAACCTGGAAGTCGAGATTTCCGTCTTTAGCTGATTCTTCACTGCCGTCCTTGTTTGTTTTTCAGCCTCCACCGACTGGGCCTGGTGCTGCTGGTCCCTCATTACCTGGTCGAACTTTTGTTCCACGCTTCGCGCCTTTTCTACTTCAGTGACGAGAACAAGCAAAAAGGGTATTTGTTTTATTCTCATTCAGTTTTTTTTAATATGGGGTAATGGTATTTAACTGTGCCATTTACTTTTGGATCCAGCTTCACCTTGTGGGCACTGCTTTTTGTCATCGCTCGCCTCCTCACACTAACGCTGTCAGTGCTGACATTTGGTTTTGGTCTGCCCCGTACGGAAAACCACGGTTTTTCCTTGGCAGAAGGCAACTTTAATGTGCTCACCATCAGGTATGCCCAAGAAAAAGCTCTAAGTGCTTCAGTGTATGCTCAGCAAACATCCAGATGGGAGTAAACTAAAGTACACTGTACCCTCTCAGGATGACCTGCCTAGCAGCCATCTGTCTGACGCAGGCCTGGATGATGTGGAAGTTCATTAATTTCCAGTTAAAAAAGTGGAGAGAGCACAGCCAGAACCAAGCATCAAAGAAGAAGACAGTGAGCCCAAAGAGCAAGCCTCATAAAAGAGAAACTACCAAGGGTAAGTCTCCACAGACAGTGTTTCCTGCTTGCTTACCTGCTATAATTACTAATTCTTCACTCAACTCGTCTTGCTAGGAGGAGCTGCCAACGGAGTTGTCAAGTCTGAGGACAAAATGTCACCACGAGCAAGAAAAGCCAAAGCTTCATAAAATTGGACAGGCTTGGAGAGATGAGAAAATAACTTCTGATAATGTGACATTACAGGTGGTTTCAGGCTGCAGGAGCCTTTTTAATAGTTCTCATAACAGTTTAAGGTGGATTCCTCTCTTTGTTTATATTTGCGCTGCAGGAACCATGGCCTCCTTGCAGAGCTGCTTTTAACGAGTGTTTTTAAGATCCTCCTTCAGAATATTAGCCCTCCGTCTGCAATCGGGGACGTAGGCGGCCCAGTTGCATATAGATTGGTAGAGTCAGTTGTTCACTCGGTCATTGTCTGATTTTTAGGAACACACTCAAACTGGACACAACAGATTTGAGAACATTCACCAAAATGAAGCAAAACAGAAGTTAAGACCACGCTTTCCTGACTGAGAGGATTTCGAAATAAAATATGCAGGAAATTCAGAATTGCAGAAAAAAAGTCCAAGATTGCACTCATGATGTATCAGGTAGAGGAACAAATGGTAAAAATTGGCTCAACATTTTAGGTATTTAATTTAGATAGGAGTTTAGAAACCTTAAACTTCCAGGGTTTTTAAAAACACTCCAGGCCAGTTCACTGCTTCAACAATTCTCATGTCCATTTCTCCTCCACCCACCTCAGTTATCAGGTAGACGGTAATATCTCCAAGAAACACAACATTCCCTTTAGAAAGTGGTACAACATCAATTCTGTCCTGGCATGGTTTATAATGCTCTTATACTGTGTAAACAGACATTGGTCTCGAATCACACATTCTTTTTATGTGTTGTATAGGAGGAGTTAAAATGTTCAATTTAATCTTGTATTGCTAATTTGATGAGCATAAAATATTTGGCATATCTAAATGTTAATTCAATGCAGAGTTTAAGGATACCAATATTCTGAGGACAAATTAGCACCATATAAAATTGTGCTACTTTGTAATCAATCATTCAGGCTAATATTTATCAACCACTCAATGTTTTATCAGTGTGATGTGATTTGGTTGTACCTTCCCAGGGATTGTGTAGAATTTAAAAGAATAATGTTTTTATTTAGTTTAGGAAACTGCTTGTTTAACAGATTTATTTATTCAAGTTCTGATATCTTTGTCTGATTTTTCACTAACTCAAAATACTGGGGACGAGAAGATTTCCAGAACATTACGGTTCCTACCTTTGTTAGCGGTCCAAAAAGAGTGGATCGGGATTCAGGCAAAAATGTCCAGACAAATGGTGGATCTTCAAAAATAATCTGAAGTGGAAATTTTTTCACACCAGGTCAACTTGGCTAAAGTTGACCTGGTACGAGAGGTCAATTCAAGATCTTTGTCATGTCCAAGATGTAAAACAATCACTGAGTGACATTGGAAAAATTCTCTTCTCCCTAAAACAATAGAATCTTCTCATAGATCCTCTATCAGGAGCCTCTGAATCACACCCAAAAAAGTCTGGTTTGGCCAGACAAACTGGAGAAGGGATGAAATGAGCAGCAATTAAAAAAAAAACTGATGTATTTTTTGCAACTCTGCCTAAGTTACTTAACACAACACATACACAGAGACCCGGCTTCCTTTTGTTGTGGCTTTATTTTGGTGAATGTTGCAAGCCTAACTGACATTGCCACAATGATCGTCTGGCAACTGCTATGCAATCACTTCATTTTTTTTTTTCTGGCAGTGCAAATGCAAGCAAAAAAAAAAAAGTGCAAGCAAAAAAAAAGTTGCATTTCTTATTACTTTGCTGTATGCGGGGTTCCTATAACTATAGGTCCCCAAGAGTTCTTAGAAAAGTTTGGTCAGAAGAAACATTGTTTCTTATAAAATCTAAAAATGCATCTGCTGCTCTTTTGTGGAAAATGAAACATTTTTGCGCACTAAGAAACCTTTATATGAATCCCCCTCTGGGGTTGAAAAACCCCCTTTCTGAAAATTTCAGTGTTACTGTGAGCTACAAGTGTTCATTGTTCATTCGGGTTTGCTGAATGGGGATGTTGCCTGGGCACTGCTGGTTTTGACGCTTTAACATGATGGATTTAGCTATTTGAAGTGTCCTTTTTGTGTAAAACAGCGATCACTCCTTGGAAAAAGATTAAAAACGGAGTACATCTTCAGTAATTTCACATGGAATCCCTTCATATTTCCTTACAAAGCCAATACTTGACTTCAGGGGAACATAAAGTGTTCAGTGCACAAGTTAATAGCACAGGGTGTCATTTTAAGTGTTGGCCTTGTTGTTAAACATTCTGCTGTTTTCCAGGAAAAGACGCAAAATGAAATACGAGGGGCAAATATTTGTGAATAACAAAGTCTGTGCTGAACTCTCAGAACATTTGCTTCCATTATCTGACGGCCTCTGCCATTGAAGTCCGACATGTTTCAGGATTGAGGCACTTAAATATTTCAGTCACTACTCTGGTATTGAAACCTGGATTGGGGGTTCATCCGGGATGGGAGACTCACAAAGAGTAATCCGTAATCTAACTTGTGATGCTGTACTGTTTGTATACAGTTAAATCTTTATATTGGCATGATGGAAATTATGTTTGCTGAGGATGCATTTTGGTCTTTTCTATGGCAATGCATGATGGTTTCAGGCTAAAGGCTTTTACGGCTAGTTCCTTGTGCTATTGAGTTTGCATCTTTTACATACTACTACAAACACACAAACATTAAGTGACCTTTTTTAACAACTGCTGCAAGATGTTTCAGTTATTTATTTTTGTCATAAACAAGAGAGTTATTATTTTATATGCGTTTGAAAGCTATAACCAGCAAACACAGTGGTACATAGCAACTGCATTTACTCAGTCCAAACAAAACAATCTTTCTTCAAGTGTCCTTACAAATGCTGAGGGTTTATATCACTCCTTTTGTTTGCGTTTTTTGCAACCCCTTGGTATCAGGGGACAAGCTATTTACCGCTCACACCATAACTTGCGTCCCATGGTTCAATGGGAGGTGTGTTTGTGAGGGACTGTGTTTTGTATGCGTGTGCACTTGGTCTCGTGTGTGTACAGTGTTGTTTAGCTCGTAAATTGTAACTGGGAATGATGGTTTATTGCTCGTCTTGTTTAAAGAAAAAAAAATAACATGCCTGTGTGCGGAGCATGGAAAAGTGACAATCTGTTCAATGACTCCTGCCTGTTGTTGGATATTTTTATTATTTTTTCTTTTCACCACTGGTATTATGCTTCTTATCTGTTCTGGTATGACCTGCCTAAGGCTCCCAAAATGCTTCTGTGTGTAAAAACACTGAATTGTGGATACTTGTGTTTTTGTTTGTTTTGTTTCTTTGGTTGGTGCGATACTAAATGCTTCTGTGTTTAATGTGTCTGCCCTGCCATTGGGGGCATGCTCTTGTCTCCCTGCCTCGCCTTTTCAATGATCCTGGCATTGCCCATGCTCTCTTTACGATAGAGGAGGAAGTATCTGTGCACAAGATGTTCCTTTCCAGGAATGTCTGAACTAAATGGCTGCTTACAGTCTAGAGACTGAGATCGATTGGTTATAATAGCCCTAAATATCCCATGGTTTCAAAATATTAACACATAAATGTTAAATAAAAAAAAACAAAAGCAACAATTATTCTACTAATTGTAAAATAATAATATTAATATGTATTACATCTATTATTAGGGATGTCCCAGTCCCGATGATAGGTCATTTGTATGGAAGTTTCAATGATTGGGGTTTATTTTTTTAATCAACTTTTTGAGTCCTTAATATAACATACATATTGATATCTACTGTCGTCCCACTGTCTGCTGTTGCACTGATTTTTATGTCATTTTTTAAAAAATATGGCCTATTTAGCTGGTCAAACTGGAAAACAATGCTAGTTTGCATCAAGTTATTTGTTGATCATTTCTGTTCAGCTTTGAAGCCTTTTTCGCCCAATGAGGAACAATAGCATTACGTTTTACAACTCCAGAAACAATATTTCTGAAGCAGAACATTTTCTCTAAGTTTGTCTTTGAACAATTCGCAGGAAACCCAATGAAATGTTGGCGCAAGTCATTTCGAAACGAAATGTATGCTAGATGCTAGTAGCTTAGCATTTAGCTAATTGCGCCAGAAAAAAAACAACGCATCAGTAACAACCATTATGAAAAAAATGATAAAACTGCTTATTCAACGTGATGATTTGTTAGTTGCAAAGCTTTCTTGGTCAGCTGTGTCGTCACTGACCAGCAGTCACTGGTTGTGACAAAATAATTGTCGCTAATCAGAATTGGGAGGATTGGAAGAACAGTAGGCTAAAGCATCCATAATGTTAGAGAGATCTAATTATTAATTTCTGTGTTGTTTTACAGAAGTTGAAAGCTACTGGGTTTGCAAACGTGTATTAAAATTTGATAAAGCCCGAACCAGGGACTAAATTGGCCGATGTCTGTTCTTATTGAGATTACCATAATTTTATCAGCAGGTTTGAATTAGCTGTCAAACCTGCTTATCAATATTCGGACTAGTAAATTTGATTTTGATCAGAACTTGGTAATTTTGTCAGCTATATTTTATATTTCAATTAACACATTATATATATGTATATATATATATATATATATATATATATATATATATATATATACATATATATATATATATATATACATATATATATTAAAGAAAATTATTTACAGTTTAAATATTTCTCCTTGAGGAGTATACAACTAAAGCTATTTCTTTTTAAACAGGTTAACTTTCATGTTTTATTTTCAACTGCTGTAAGCAGCCAGCATGTAATTGGCTACATCCTCTAATTGTCACATCCTCCCACATGACTTTCTTTTTTTTTTTTCAACAAAAATCTCAAAATTTACATAGTTATTCTGGGTGTTTGGTGAGTTTTAGGAAGGTCAGCAAAGAGTTGAAACAATTTTTGTCAAAATTATCAGCGATCAGGACATCCCTAATTGTTAGGTATGTTTTATGTTATCTATCATATCTATTTAAATTTTAAACTAACCTTTCGTGAAAATATGGGATAAACACTTGTAGCATAAGGAGTATAAAAAGATGGTAAATTCGTCAAGCTCTTTGCTCCAGTAGCAAACCAACTGTAGTTTCCCCATCATGACTGAAAAACTACAAATGGCTAACTAAGGGAAAGTAAAACTGGAGGAGGGGTTGCAATATGCTGTGCTATAAACAGCCACTGAAAACTCCAGGAAGTCCAGACATTCATCTGGCATCTTAATGAAAGGTCTTTAAATCTTAGGAAGAGCCTGATGGAAACTTGTGTGGTTTTGAAACTGTGACTTTTTAAAACCTTGGTCTACTTTGATTCCCGAAAATGGCGTACAAGGAAGAACATGAGGATCCAAGCTTTAGCAACTTGGGGCTTTTGGTTGACTTTAAGAGCAATTTGTGTAACATTTGTGTGGCATTGCCAAGGGAGAAAAGGAAATGCAGTGGAGTAATATACCAGCCTCTTATTAAACTGTTTCAGAAGCAAAATATATATAAAAAAAAGAGAGAAATGTACACTACTAAACGATGTGTCAGATTTTTAAGCTATTTTTATAAGGGGAGGAAAACTGTTCAAATTGACTGTTTAGTATACACGTGTGAATATTTGTTTTGCATCCATGTTATGAGTTGTTTGGAATATTATTTTTAAATAGAATGACGCTTGCGAATTAAGTGTATACACATTGTGGTATGAGTGTAAACTTTATATAACCTATTGGTTTATGTAAAATCATGGCCTTATTAGAGCAAGTTGTACTCTGTCGTATAACACTAAGCTGCAAATGTACATTGCAGCTTTCACAACTACACATTTTTTCTAGTTGCCATGAGGGGTTTTGTTTTTTTGGGAGCAGGAGTTTCGTATGTGGATTTTTCCTTGTGAAAATGTAAAACCTCCTGCCTCACTCTGACACAAAACATTCAGTTTATTCTAAGCAGAATAATTCTTGTTTATTGTTTTTGTTTGTTTTTGCATTGTGTGCATTATGCACCACAACACTGCTATTAGAGAAAAACAAACTGGACTGCATTTTTATGATTGCTGAAAACTGAAACAAAAAGCAGCAAGGAAATAAATGTATGTGGAGCCTCTCAGTCCTCAACACTCCTGATATAAAAAAAACACTAAACATTAAAGAGGCACATTTATCGTACTTTCTGGACTGTACCTAATTGTTCCGGATTTTTTTAAATTTGCAGCTTCTTTATATTGTTTTTGTATATTTTCCTTTTGAAATATGTCACTTCTGACCTTCTCTGAAGATAAATATAGATAAATATAAATATATATTTATGCAAATTATTGCTTGTTTATTTTTTTCTGTCACTTTTTTATTTCATGTTTGAATAAAGCTTTTGTTCACTATCCAAAACTGGAGCATATGTTTTTAGCATAATTTTGTCTGATATCTTCATCGGTCTCCTTGGAAACTTGATAGAAAAACACACAAAGTGCACAGAAAATTATGATTGTCGCAAACAATCATGTTTTTAAAATGGACTATTGAGGAAAATATATTTTATGCAGGAGATGGTGCAGTTGCTGTGAAGCCCTCTGTTATTTACAGGTTCACTTTAATTAATTAGAAAACATTTGCAAAGCATGCATATTTTTGCTCTTTGAGTTAATATATTTTAAAGTGTTTAATCCTGCTAATATTTTTATGTAAATTTTAAAATGTGCATCTAAGCATAAGAACAAAACTAAATTGTTCACGCAAAAGTTTCGCCCTGCATTGGTGAGTTTATTTGGGAAACAATCAAAAGGCGTTAGCACCTTTGGAAGCACTGGTAGGCGCCAAGTCCTGCTGGAAAATGAAATCAGCAGTTTTCTGAAGTTGTGAACAGATGGAAGTACGAGATGCACTGGACCAAATCCAGCATAATGACACACCACCCTAAATTATTACTGACTGCAGAACGTCCCACTGAATCCTAAATAACTTGTGAATATGTCATTTCATTACTGATTCTTTCCCAAAGTATCATAAAGACTTTGTTTCCTCTCCAGACTGTGGTTATCCCTTGTCGCTTGTGTACTTTTTTCTTCCACTCAACTGTCCCTTTAATACACTTTGACTCATTCCTCTGGGAACATCTGCTGCTTTGGCAATGACCTTCTGTGACCTCTTTGTTGGACAACTGTCAAGTTAGCGATCTTCCTTATGACTTTGTGGGGCTTAATTTACATAATGAAATTTCTCATTTATATATTTTGAGCAATGTGCATGTTTTCAGAGTAACTAAATTTTTCATTTTTATTAACTAAGCCTTAACTACCAGATATTTATCTTAAGCATTGCAAAAACATAACATTTTACCAAGTATTTTAGGTCTAGTTTCTCGTGCAAATATCCTTGAACGCTTTAAATAATGCAAAACTAACTTACACATAACTTTCCAGTAAGCCATTGGAGATTGTTTTAAGTAAATAATTCCCTAATATTTTAAAAAGTGCTACTTTGAGTGGCAGATTATTTCACTTACAAGACACATTTCCCATGTTATAGGTGAAATAACTAGTCATTTTTAATCGATATTAAGAAATTATTGATGTAAACCAAGCTCCAATATTTTTTGAAAAGGTATTTGTAAGTTTGTTTTCTTTTATTTTATGTGTACTAGAAACCAAACACTACACCTTATATAACATTTTGCTAAGATTTTGTGTTTTTAATCTGAATGTATTTAAAATATGGTTCTATTTTCAAGTTTCACATTTTCAGTAGATTGGCTGAAATATGTTTTTTTTGATGCAGCTGTATTCCAGGATGTGTCGACCTTTGGCTAGTATGTGGGATGGGTTTAAAAGGTCAGTAATTGAGAAGGAAAAGTGGGCAGCTGTCTGTTTGTTTTACCTAAATACCACCAGGGGGCAACGTGGAGCTGTTTGCCTGAGGGACAGAGGCAGTCTGGGGGCATAGCTGCAAACAAACCTGCATTAATAAATCAGTACTCAGTGGCAAAAAGACAGAAACATTGTTTTATGAAGAAATATTTTGCACATCACCCCCACACACACAGAAAGGCCAAAGGAGCAACAACAATCATCTGAAAAATATCTTAATCTGGATATAATCCTGTTTTTCAGGCAGAAAATCTATGCATTCCTGTTTTTTGACAGCTGGAGCATTGGAAATCTGACATCCATGAAGGCTGAAGAAGAATCACAGCACAGACAAGAGACACCTGCAGCTCCCAGCCCATGCATTGTGTTGTTTCAGACTAATGGCTTTTCTCCAGCCGATCAGACAGCTTGATGGATCAGAGGGAACCAGAGAGGCAGGCCGAAGCTCTGCAGGGTTAGAGCAAGGACAGGAGTTCACTAACATGCTCTCCATCACGGCATGGGCGCACACAGATGGCTGCATCCTAAACCTAAACATACAGCGCTGGAATATTCTAAAGGTGGTCCCAAAATGCAGGGGGAAAAAAGTTTAAAAAGCAGGAACCGAGTGAGACATTCTTCGTTTACGCCCCTCCATCCAATGAGGATAAATGTCCCCCTGAATCGTCAGTATTATGTGTAATTTCCATATAAATTAGCTTCATTAAACTGGGAGTACTTTCTTGTTTAACGAAGCTCATTTGGAATTCTGTATTTAATAAGACATGTAATCCCAGACTTGCAGACTAATAGCCAACAATTAGCAGGACAGGAGCTTGTGTGTGTGAGAGTAGGGAGAGAAAGAGAGAGAGCGTTTAATCTCTCAGAAGTATTGTAGCCCTTCAGTGTTATTATCATTGATTGTCCCAAATAGGAAAATTGGACAGCAGCTGCTTTCCCAGTCTGGTTTATTTATGGTGATCCACCTAGCTTGAAGACATAAAAATGCTCAGAACCCTCCTGGTCATTTAAGGGGGAGCAGAAAAGGGAAATGTGTGAGTGAGGTGTGCTGTAGAGCAGGTGCAGACTGATGAAAGGGGAGGGCGTAGATGGGATGAAAACATCTGGAAGGATCTAATGAGCATTAATGAAGAGTGGCCAAAATGATTTCTAAAGACGAAATATTCCAGTGCTTTGATAAGAATGTGGCTGAATAACAGAGACAGGGTGATGAGAGTTTTTAAACTCATGTTTGTTGGATTCGGGGAATAAAACTCCTACATCACAGGTAAGAAGCAGAAAGGAGACAAAAGAGACAATGTTTAGTGTCACAGATAAAAACAAGGCTACGGTAAGAAAGTAAAAGACCCTTCAAATTAAAGATATAAATATCTGTGTCCCACTAGCAGTAAACATCTCTGCACCATTTGGAGTTTGCATGTCTACAGTGCACTGTAAAGTGTTCGTATCCTGGAAATTGCTCAAATTATGTCACTTTGCAACAAAGGTTTTATCTGGTAGATCAACACAAACTTGTGCTTTAATTGTGCAGTGCAGGGAAAAGGAAGCATGGTATTCATTTTTTTTAATTACATTTATTTTTAACAATTAACATTTCAAACAATAAGGATGAATATTTATCTCAAGTCACCAACAGCAGCAAAACTTTTCTGTACGTCTCCTTTTTCCCTATTTATTTGTTAAAAAAAAAGAAAGCAAATAGCGATTAGGTCTGAACTTTGACTGGGCCACTCTAACATTACTATGATTTGATCAAAACCATACTCTTGTAGCTCTGGTTGTGTATTAAAGGTTGTTTGAAAGGTAAAACTCCAGCTTAGCTCATTTCTACCAGAAACATCCTGTATTCAGGATGAAGAATTAGTTTTCCACCACAAACAGCTTTCAGCCCGTAAGTCTAAAAGTTATTATTTTGTCTCACCTAATCAAAACACCTTCCTTGTTGGTTCCTTAATTTGTTAAAGCAAAATCCAAACATGATTCTTTACGATTTCCTTTCATTGCTGACCTTCTTCTGGACACTTTGAGCTGTTTAGTTTAATTTAGTCAATCTAAAACACTCAGACACATTATAGTTGGTGCAAACAACACTCCAACTACAAATCAAAGAAATTCAAAACAAAGTCAATTAAAAAAATAATTCATAAGTGTTGTATTAATCAAAAAGGTGTAGGCTGAAACTACTCAGATTATGTGTTTATGTCTAATTTCAAATTTACACCACACTTTTCAGATTTTCAACTTGTAAAAAAACATGTTGAAAACCATCAGTTTCCTGTTCCTATAGTAACAGGAAATTGCTGTTAGGGTGGCAACATTAAGTGCCACCCTACTTAGTGTTGTTCTATCAAATGAAATGCTAATAAAAGGCAATAAACCTGTGATTTCAATTTGACTAAAAATGTGAAAAAATAAAAAATGTCAAGGGATATAAAGGAGAACAATAGAGAGCTGAATAACAGGTGGAAATAATTAAAGATTATAAGTTTAAACAGCACTGCTTTTGTACAAAAGTTCATTTATTGCAAAATAACTGGAAGTGACTTATCAAAATGCAAATTTAAATGTTAATCTACTTTCAGAGCTCGATTTATGTGATGGGAAAGAAACATTAGCACTGCCACAGAGCTATGAGTTGTTTACATGTTCTCTATATGATGTGCTGAATAATTGTGAAGTTCTTAAATTTATTTGTGAACCTCTGGAGACTGAAAATTCACCATTTTTCTTTGTAAAATATCTCAAACAGAGCTCAATTTCCACTTGTTCAAACCATTTTCATACAGCATTTTGATCTTAACTTGGCCATCTCATATCATTTGAATTTTTATTGAATAGCATCTTTAAAAACAATCGTGCCCACAATAGGCACAGAACGAATATATATTGAATGCCAGCAGATAAAAACAGATCAGATTATGCAAATGCACGATGCTGTTTTGTTAATCAGATCACCAGGAGGTTTTCATTGCCCTTTTCAATCTGATTTAACAATAAATCTTATAAAGCCAGATCAGCTCAGTCTGTTCTCATGCAGCTGGTTGCAATGTGTTTTAGATTGTTGTTGAATAGCACACAGAGCTAATGTTGGCCTGGGAGAAATGAAGATACTACCGACTTTCTGGTGTTTTGGGGGTTGTTTTTTTAAATAATACACCAGTTTAAAGGCATTTTCTCTTGGGAATAGAACAAAATTACTTCTTTTACTATTTCAGTGTTTTGAAACTGATCCATTGTCTTTAGCATGGTTATTTTAAATACCTCTTTGTTAATTTCTGATTAACTTACAAACCATCAGCAGCATGTACATCCCAACTCTGGTGGTTTTCTATGTTCTATTACATGTATAATAATATGTTTGTCCTGTAGAAATATAATATCCACTAACACAGTTATTAATCTGGTAAGTGATGCTGAACTGCTATTATTTTGAACATAACAGAAATATGAACTAAAACTCCATGATTATATGAAGCTAACTATGATGGGCTAACTATGCTGTTTCTGTACCAGCATGAAGCGGTGCAACAACAAGCTGTGGATCTGGAAGGTGAGCACTGAACAAGCACACACACATGTACGACAACACGGTTCAGTCAGTAAATGGGACAGCTGACAGCACCGGGTCACATGAATTTACACAGTCTCATCAATCTCTTTGTTGCCTAAACTCTCTTGACACCCAGTCTGTGCATTGAGATGGTAAACACACAGTCCCAGATGCCACCTTCCTTCCCCAGTCGTTACATTTCCGTTCTGTTTTTGTGTGTTTGTTTTTTTTCAAAAAGAGCAACTTTATGGTCCCTTGAGGCTTTTAGGCCAACAATTTAACAACTGCACCCATTTCTGCTTTAACTGCTCAATCATGTTGTATTGATTTTGCATTGCAGGATGCTGAGGGACAAACAGACAAATAAAATTTGTCTATAATTTGAACCCCTCCGGACGTCACGTCCACTGGGATGAACATGCCTTTAAATCTCTGAGTGCCTTTAAATCTCAAGTAAAAACACACCTGTTAAGAGTTGTTTATGAAATATAATCAATGAAACATTGATCAATATTTTGATGTGTAATAATGACATTTGACAATTGTTGACTGTTTGTTCTACAACTTTATTTTGTGTGTGTGTTTTTATGATGTTTTTAAATTGTGCTATACAAATAAATTTTATTCATTAATTGATTTCTGGGTTTAAACCAATAAAAAAAATTAATAATTTTGCATTTGAATGATGCCCGCTATTGATTGGTTTCTTACTGACCAAATAATTGCACAAGACAAGAATAGAAGTAAGCGTTTATTTCCAACCAAAAATATCTATTTAAATTCATGGCAGCCTGATAAAATTACTCTTAGTGTAATTTTAAGTTAATTAAAAAAATAATCAAAGATATTTTTGAATGTTCATCCTAATGGACATCAAGAGTTGGAATATATTAGTCATTGTGTTACCATCTGAGAACATTTCAAAGCTTATTTCTGATTTCACAAGTTTTACTTTATGTTTTTTAAAGCATAAAATCTCTAACTTCATTAAACTGTTTGTAAAAAGATATTATTATTTATAAAAATCAGTTGGCTAATCAACTGAAAAGAAATTAAGATTGAATAGGTTAAAATGGGAGCCGAGCACACCATTAGTCATCAGTTGAGATATTGCAATTATTATTTTCCCATCTCTCCTACATTCATTGTGTATATTGGTCCGTGTAACCATTAAAAATGAGATTCAAATGATAATTTGTAATACCAAACAGCTTAATTTAAAAAAAAATAATTGTGCCATGATTTGTCAGGAAATTTGAGAAAAATAAGTAATAAAAACAGAAAACAATCCACCATGAAGTTCTGCTCTAAAATGTCATCTGAAGTTTGGTTTTGTTATGTTTTCACCTGAGGGCCACTTGAGAAACGCCTTGGGCTGGAGACAGTTTTCTACAAGCCAAGCTGATGATTTGAAATGTTGTGTTTTATCTTATTAGCAGCACAAAGCCAACCTGCTCTATGTCCTGTCTCATTATGAGAATAATTAGGCCTATATTTAGTCACACAGCTGACCATTCAAATTAACTCCACATACAAATCTGCCGGTGCGCTCTGCACATGTTTCTGCACACATCCAAGCATAAATGTGTGTGTGTCTCCGTGCATGTTGGGAGATGTTCCACCTCCTTCCTGAAGGCTCGTCACTACCTGTTTCGAATTTTAAACAGCTTCCTCGTTCCTCTCACGTTCCCGCAGCTCTCTCTGCAGTCCTCTATATTCTCACAGAAAAAAATGTCTCCATAAGAAAATATTTTCCACCAAACAAAACACCGCCACACTGAATCCAACGTTAGCATCTAAAGAAATGAAAACAAACTCGATCAAACCAAACTGATTTGATCCAGTGCTATTAACCATCCAAAATAAGCAAATGGAAACATTAGAATAAAGAAAACTGCAGAATAAGAGTGGCTCAAATATAAATGATTAAAAATATGTAAAGAGAAACATTTATTTTGAGCTGGTTTTAAAAGTATCAGTAAATGATACACTTTTTACAGACAGTTGGAGGCTGAAAAAGTATGGAGATAAATCTAAATATAACTGTTCACATGACCGAACAACTGCAAAACTGCTTTTCCTTCAAATGTCCTTTATGAATGATCTGTTTCCCTTTATTATCTAAATCATCATTTGAAAACTGTATTTTGTATTTACTCAAGTTAAAACAAAAATTTGTTCAAGGATCTGAAACATAAAATTGACAAAAAAGAAAAATGATAGAAGAATGAAACACTGATAAGAAATTTAGGTCTCTAATCTATTAATGATTAGATTTAGATTCCTCTGGGTCTGTAATGAAATGTTCATTTTTCCCCCCTGAGAAATAATCCTGACAAACAAATGTTGCTTCTTTTTATGTGGCAGTTCCATGGAAAGTGTCCAGAAATAATCCTTCAGACTTATTTCTGATAGGTCATGATTGATTTGTATATACTTAATTTAACGCAGCTTGAAAATGCTCCACTAGGAGTCAAAATAAGGAAAAGAAGATCAGAAATATTTCTGTGGGGAAGCCTATAATAAACTTACAGAGTTGATTTTTCTTAAAATCAAAAATGTCTTGTTATAAGTGAAATAATCTGTGAAAAACTAATCTTTTTAAAAATTATTTTAAGGAATTATTTATTTAAATCAAGCTCTTCTGTCTTGAAATGTTCCTTGTAGGTTAGTTTTGTCTAATTTCAAGTGTAATAGAAACTTGACCAAAAATATTTTTTAAGTTATGGTCTTTTCTCAGTGTACTTTGAGGTGTTCTAATTTATTCCTCTCCAGAAATTAGACTTTGTTACATTTTAATGTTCATTTCTGATGTATTTTCTTCATTTTTGTTATTTATTTCTCAGTGTTGTTAAAATGTAGATATTAAATACTAATTTGTCCAAATATCTTAGAAAAACACAGATTGTCCAAAATGATTCATGTGGCTGTAAATCTGTCATCTACATTGTAACAAAACTAAATGTTGTTCTTTATGGAAAACTCAACTATAATAAGCATGTGTGATGAAAATATACTTAGTCAGTTTGCAAGTGGGTTTGGGGTTTATTATATATATTTCACTTATTTATAGCAGTGTTGTTAAAATCTGTTGTCTTTAAGGCAAGAAAAAAATTCAAGAGAAAATCACCCAACAAGCAATAGTAGCAGATAATATCGTTGAAGACATCTGTTCAGTAAATATTTATCAGTGAAATTAGTTAAAACAACAGGTTGGAGAAATGTCCCAGAATAATCTTATTTTAGTTTTGCAATCAGGACTTTAGAGTTAGATCAAAGCGAAGGAATTAGACAGTCATGGTGCTTTGTATTAATAAAATACAGCTATTATAAATAAAGAAATTATATTTTGTATAAGTCACTGCAGCACTGCTCTAGATGAAGAAACTTCACATTTTCTTTTTTGTTGTATGATAGCAATTGCTCTATAGGATGGCAAATAATTCACTTCAGCATGATAAATAGAAAGATTGGCTAATTAATTATGCAATGGCATAATTGAATTTAGCACCATATTCACTTCTTTCTGCAGGTGATGGATTGACAGATCAGCAGTAATGCGAGCCTGTGGGGGTGAAGAAGCAGCTGAACCTAATAGTGAACATCGCAGATTAGCAGTTCACCTATTTTTATAACCTCACCTACAGTTCAGACATATTTACTGAGACTGAAACGAAAACGAGCAGCTGAAACGTACTCTGCATTCACAAGGTCAGTCGAGAGTTTGATTACAATGCCACTGACCGTTGGCAGGTTTTTTTCTGGACCCATCCCACTGGGAGGCGACCCCAAACCAGACCCAGGGCTCAGGTTGAATAACCTTTCTGACTGTAACTCCTCCAGTCTGATTTTGTTCTAAATGTTTCTAAAACTGTCTCCGCAGGGCGGGAGCCAGAATCCTCAATTAATTCAAGGAATATTTGAAAAAATAAAACAGTGTTTCTCTATCTCTGTGACAACTTCACTGAATCTACGGTGCTGTGGCTGAATAGAGGAAAACTGCAACCCAGTGGAAAAAAAAATGGCAAATGGATTTAATAAGATGTTTGCAACCTGCATGTATTTGGTGCAATTTGCTTTGGGAATTTTGAAGAAATTCAGCAAATTATAGCAAATGCTATTTGTGTAGAGGAGGAATAGTGCCACTGAAAAAAAATACATTCAGACTTTTTCTCATAAATGTACTAGGGTCATTGTAGATAGAGGAAAAGGAGAAGTGAATTTGTGGCAAAAAAAAAACTGAGTTTCTAAAAAAAACATTAAAATTTCAGCTAAATTTTCAAAAGTCAAATATTTTTTTGTTTTTTATGGAAATCTACTCTTCTTCTTTTTCTATCTATAATTAACCTAATTAATGCACCATAATAAAAGCTTGACTTTTTTTTTTTTATTTCAGATGAAATTCAAAATTCTGAGAAAAAAGTCTAATTTCTTCCAATAGCCCTAATCCCCTTCCACTCATAAATTATCTCAACAAAGCCTCTGTTTTTATGCTTCTCCTCTTCTCATGTCTTACACATATCTCTTCATATAGCCTAGTAGCTTATGTCATTATTCTATTTTAACACGGTCCAGAATATTTTAGCATTAATTTTCCTTCTCAGTGTTTTGATGCACCATGAGACTCATACTTTACTTTCTCAAATGAATCCTTCTTTCTTCCTCCTTACCACACTTCAAGCTTTTTTCATTTCTTCACCTATCCGTGCATCTGTAGCACATTTATATTTTCCTCTTTAGGCAACAGACACGATTTCTTTTAATTTGTGTTCATGTTCCTGCATCTTTTAAGACTTCTTCTAACTGTACTCCACAATCCCATCATCTTGTCTCACTTCTCTCTCTGCATCCTCCTCTTGCTCACTCACAGTGTTATTGACACAGCAGGATCCCTTTCTGTCTCTGTCACTTTCTCTTTTTTTTATCTGTCCGTGTATCTGTGCTGTTGTCTGTTTGGCGTCACCATGGCGACGGATTTCGGAGCTCTCCATCCCAGTTCGTAGGCCACCAAGCATCGACGCCGCTGCTCGTCGTCGACCCTGCCAGCTTGCATATGGAGCCCACATATGGGTCTCATCCATGAGAGATGCGTGGCCTGAAGAAGTCGCAGCCCCTCCGGGGAAACAGGACCAGTTCAGTAAAGGATACAGGATGTGAAGTGACATTTAGTATTTGTCTGCAACAATGAGCAACTGGAGGGATATGGAACGAATACATTCATGTGATTCATTTAGCCGGATATTTACAGTGCAAAGAGGTAAACATCAAGGTGGGTTTTAGACAACGATGTTTGATTCTTTAGAAATAGCAAAAGGAATTATGATACACCATTTGATATCAACTATATCCTTGTCTAATTTGCTTTTTGAAATTTTAATGAGTGTTTAAATATGAAGTTCTGGACCCACAACAACCTAATAAACGTAAAATAGTTTTTATTGACAAGAAATGTGAAAATGTCCAAGCAGAAACAGGGCAGCATCTCTGCCAGAGATCTTTGACTTTCTTTCTTTGAGATTTGAACACTGACATGCTGGATTATTTAAAGTTAAAGGCAAGATAGAGGAGAGAGTCCATTTACTGGGGATTGTTTCACCTGCAGGACCGGAGAGAAACTGGAGCTCCATGTGCTGGCAACTGGGAGTGGTGAAGCCTTGATGAGCAGAAATGATCTGGTTTCAACATGGTGAAGTTAAACATCACATTGAGCTTACTGGCCTGTGACAGACTGGCGTCCTGTCCAGGGTGACCCCGCCTCTCGCCCGAAATGTTAGCTGGAGATAGGCACCAGCACCCCTCCTGGCCCCGCTGGGGACAAGGGTGTACAGAAAATGGATGGATGGATGAGTTTATTGCTCTGGTAAATAGTCCAGGCCAGCAACAGAAAAGGGCAATGAGACCTGTTTTATTTTATTGTGTCCATAAAAATGCAGAAACACGACAAGGGGAGCGGGTAAAGGTGACAGTAAGAAGACAAAAAATAGTTCAAGTATACAAGCAGGATACTTGATCAGTGATTGACAACAGACAATCTCACCCTGAGGGAGAGTAAAAGTTTAGGTAGACAGCAGCATAGGTGAAAGCCATCAGCAATCAGCCATCAAGTGCAGAAGGAGCAGAGCTACAGGTGAGAGCAAAGAGCAAATCAGCAGGTAAGGGAAATATATGGAGGAGCAGCACGAATCATGGCGGAACATAAAGCCTCTAAATTACGACAGGCTTCACTTGCCTTAATTAAGGTCAGTGTCCAAAAAGAAAAAGTCTGGGCAACAATCCAAACATTATCAAGTGGTTTTGGCCCTAGACCTCTCCCACCCATGGTAATGTTCTGCAGAAAAATGTATTAGTTTTCCAGATATCTGGCTAGACCAAAGTCCAGGCTTGAAATGTTAATTTGTTTGATGATCCCAACCATTCAAGAGTGATGAACAAAGGTCCAAAATCCATCTGAAAGGGATTGTACACACATAAAATGAATATCTCTGCTACATTGTTTTAAAAAAACAAAACGTTTCATCCCACACATATGGTTGTTTTAAACATGTCAAACGCCTAGGGGGCAGTGTAGCACAAAACTAGAACCTATGTCAGCCAATCAGATTGCTTCAAAACAAGCAGGACTTCCTGTTAGGAATTAAACATGGCGCCAGGAAGTTAATTTGAGTGGACACATATCTTGGTCCTACTTCAGATAAACTACTTGTAAATATCATATTAGAGTATAAAGTTAATAAGACACAAGACATCATCGACTGGGAATCATGTCAAAGCAACTTTATGGATATATTGGTGAACTATTTGGTGCAGACTGTAATGTGCCAGACAGACCACAAATCTCCGCTTTCGAATGTACAGAAACAAACACAAAGACGTAGTTTCCTCAAATCTCCACTTTGTTCAGCGTTTTAATAAATAATTGTTTTTGGTGGTATTAAACAGAGTTTTGGTGAAATGTAGAAACGCATGAATAATGTTTTTTAATGTTTACCCAGATATCCGGCTGATGTTTGATGATTAATAACAAAAAATCTATAGAAACAAAATATATGAGGGAAACTTTTTGTTGACAATGTAAATGGGTGAGGAAATTAATTCCTGCTCAGGGCCTCAAACAAACCTGAGCTGGTTCTGATCATTTGTATTTAGTTTTTATATATTTATATATCCAAACAACAGAAATGGAATTTAACGTGATTTAATTAAATTTGATGAATAAAAACTCGAGAGAGCTGGTTTGGAAACTCTACATTGTCTTTAGTGAACAGATAAGACACCGAGGTGTCATCATCTCTTCAGTGGCTGACATTCGTCTGTAGGCTGCCAGACAGACGGTGCCTTTTCTGTCACCTCCTCCGCCTCCTCCTCCGGTCTGGTGGAGTCTCATCTGTAGTCCGTTTCCGTGTTGAACCAGGCAGCAGGAAACTCTCTGCTCCTCATTTGCGAACTCGCTTCCCCAGAAGCCACCGCGCCTCCTCAACTTACAGACCTGGCTAAGGGCTCCGGGAGTGTTTCCCATTTAAACAAACAGTGCCGAAGATGGCGGAGAGTTAATGGTGTAAAGAAGAAATTATCGATCCGGGAGGGAGATAACGCTTTTCTCCAGGTAAGACCGCGCTGCGTGCTGGAAGACATTCAGTTAATTAAGCCGGACTTTGTTTGTGGTTTGCATGTCGACACAAGTAGGAAATGGACTGAGACGGGTCTCCTGTGGCGGTGCACACACACATACATACACACACACACACTGATAACTGGCCGGGCATCAGTGCGTTGCGGAGGGCACAGTGCACGGTCTCTCAGTGCATGACAGCAGGGAGATCACCCCGCTGATCTCTGCTCTGTGGTGCACGGTTGTTGTCACGTCTGTGTGACAGTCGGGGCTGCAAAACGAGTCGATGTGCAGCTTTTAATCAACTTAACTTGGCGGATCAAGCGGCTCCGCTTACGCGCAAGCTGCTACTGGATCACAGTTGTGTTTCCAAAATAGAGCTCAGAGAACACGGGGAAGTTTTTTTTCTTTTTAGGAGGAACAGCTCACACTTTTTTACAGGGTTTCTGCACAGTTCAACACAGCGCATGGTTCTATTCTAACCGTTTGGTCTCAAAGACTGGACAGGCACACCTGAACCTACCTCCGTCGTAACTTAGAGGAATTGAAACGCTGTTCATTTTTACTTGTATGCACTATGGTTGCCCAAAGATTGCCCTGCTGTTTTTACAGCTTTATTCCTGTGCATGGATGCAAGCGATGCTGACTGCTCCCCCTCGGACTGTGTGTTATAGAAGCGGAGAGAAAAAGTGCAGCGGCTCTGCGATGTGTCGTAACTGTGCACTGAATAACCGATGCATTGTCTTTAAATGTGTGTGCGTGTGTGTGTGTGTGTGTGTGGGGGGGGTGTGTGTGTGTAGCGGAAGAAAGAAGGATTTGGCAGTTTCTGTTCGCGGTCATAAAATGTGCCCGTGTGGGTCTGCAGGGGGCAGCAGCGTGGCCCTGTGCGCTCCCGCTGCCCTGCGCCTCGTAAGGTTCAAGGTTTGATCCCTGACACAGCCAGGCATGTGTTGCTGTGTGTTTGTCTGTGTGCGCACACATGCAGAAAAAAAAAGCCACCGTGTCCTTGAGCGTGACACCAGATCTTTACTACAGCACAGGTTTTCAGGAGATAATAGCAGTCTTCTTTTCAGTGTGTGTGCAAACACAGGTTGAAAGGATGCCAGGCTGATGTGTGGACTGCAGGTGAAAGATAAGGGCTTGAGGTAATTGCAGTGAAATCCGTGAATAAGTTTAAAAAGTCTGTTGAAGATTTTCCTTACAGAAGATATAATTTTTAGCAAATTGTCAGTATTGTCGGTACTTTCCCCATTTGTCACTTCATTTGAGCCCGTCTCTGCTTTCTTTGTTTGGTCACATGCATTTGTTTCGTGCATCTTTGCAAGTGAGCACACCTGCGATTTTTCACCTTATCATGCAAATCCCCACAGTAAAATTAAATGACTTGTGCAACATTAATAAAAAAAAACATCATCCCCCGTTTATTTTGATAACATCTGACTCAAAATGTGAAGCAAATTTACTGGATGACTTCTTGTCATTTACCCTCACTAAATGCATGTGTAAGAAAACCATTTAGAAATTGTCCAAAAATGCCTTCACACATTTGGTCAAGACAATTGGTTGTAAGATTTAATAATCTTTTGCTTCTTCCTATTCCTTTTCACACCAGATATGAAACTTTTTTTTCTTATTTATTTTATGTTTCCTCTGACATCTTGCTTATTCAAAATGAATAAGGACTTTATTTCATTTCTTGCCATGATGATTTATGTAAGTTCAAAATTAAGTATTTTAAAGTCTGAATGTTTGGGGTAATGTGTCTCCCTCGATTTATAAGTAAATCTGGGAAAAGTTATGACAAAACAAACTTTTTAAATTTGACAAAAGTTCCTTGATTATTCTTTCTGCGAGTGGTCAAAATTAGTGTCAGTTAATTACCTGGCAAAATTAATGCTGCAAAAATACCATAAAACGTATTATTATTTACAACATTTTATAGAATCGGTGTATTATTTTAAAATCTACCTATTAGCAAAACAAACACCTGATAAATTCAGGCATTCTGCTTTACTTTGCACTCCACATCTGTCCATATTTTTAGCAACCAGAAAAATTTCCAAATACTCTACTCAAGTTTTTCTTTGTTGTAAGAAAGAAAATCTGCAGGCACCCTGTTTCAGCCAGTTGATTGACAGTGTGCAGCAACATGTGGATGTGGGGGGGGGGGGGGGCACTTCTACTGTATGCTCCATGGAGTGGGATAACTCTCATTTCATTGTATTATTTTCTTAAAGCATGAGGATAACTTTTTTTGACTTTGAAACAAAGTTTTCTATCACACCAGGATAAGATGGACGACTCAGTTTGACTGTTTGACAAAATAAATGACATCTTCGCTTGGTTTGATTCACTTCAGCATAGCATTTCGTACATTAACTTCAGCTGCTAGGTTGATGCAATAACACAACAAGCTGCCCAGTATCAACAGCAGGGGAGTATGGCAAGACAGATTTAGTCAAAAATGTGACAATTTTTCCTTTGGAAGGATAACGTTTGACATCCATGCAATGTTTATTAAAGAATATCATCATGTATATCCATTTCTTTTTGCCATTAAGAGCATAATTATTATAATAAACAGTTATTTAAAAATTGTAATATATATTGGGGTACTGTGGTGGCGCAGGGGCAACGCACAACCTACGTATTGAGGCCTTGGTCCTCGTGCCGATCGTCATAGGTTCGATTCCCAGCCTGGCGATGTTTGCCGCATGTCTTCTTCCTCTTCTCTCGTTACCCTCTTTCCTGTCAAACTACTTTCAAATAAAGGCGACTAGATCCAAATAAATAAATTGTAATATATTTTGTTCACTATCCACCCTGGTTGTTGGATGGTAAAATGTTTTGCCTCATGAGACATAAATCTATAATCATTACTGTTTATATATAAGATGAATGCAGCAGTACAGAGAAAAAGAGTTTGCTGGTTTTGTCTGCACCAGATTTCCGATGGGCTTCCAGACCTGTCCAAAAGAAGAGGTGATTCAAAGTTGTTTAAAGTTGACCAAACATGAGTGTTAAAATGCCAAACTTAGGTTTACCTTCATATCTGCAACTGGTCTATATTTAGTTAGAAGATCCAAGGCTGTAATGCAGACATTGACTTCTTCTGTTTGTGATTATGAACCTAGATTTAAGGCATTTGAAGAGATTAGTGTGGTCTCAGTGAAACTGTGGTGGAGATAATTTTATACACACTTATTCATTTAGAAAAATGATGACAGTAGTCCCTGCCTGCAGTCCTCGCTGCTTGTTTTGCAAATCACTCCAGGCTGTTTTTATCAGTCTCAATGACATTGGGTTAAATTTAACTTTCACATTTTTAGCCACCCTCCTTCTGGGTAAGTTTAGTGTTGCTCCTTTGATTTTAGAATGATACATTGATCATCAACAATACTGGTCGAAGCCACAGCATCGTGCTCTGCACCGACTTACTGTTAGGTTTGCAGCTCTGCATACTCGCCTACAGCCCGGTCGCAAGGCCTTGAGGCTGGGTTGGAAATGGGGCTCAAACGATTCCTTGAGTGATTCGAGTACCTCGATTATTAAAATTATTCGAGGAAAATTTACCTGCCTCGAAGCTTTGTTAATTTATGTTATATTATTTAGCGCACCATGTTCCGGCTGGGACATTATTTGCGTTGCATGTAGCTCTCACTTCCGCCTCTGAGTTGTTGAAGAAAGCTAAGTTGAAAATAATGTCCAATTTTCAAGTTCGGCCCTTGGGGATTTTATTGATTGATGATAATGCCCGGGTTTTCATCGTTTTGGGGAACCAATAAGCATCCTTAAAATGACTGGCGCGATGCTTGGAGTATGGCAGGCTTTCTCCTCCTGGAGCAGCTGGTTCAAAGCGAACGGCGGGAAGAGCTTGACAAGTATTAGGCAAGGTGAGAGTTCATCTATTAAACTGACTGAAGATGAATACATAAACTAAAAGCTGGAGTATAGACTTTTTTTTACAATAAGCCTGCTCATTGTTTAATATCATTTCAGATCTTTGTATAACTTTTCTTCAAGTTCACTTAGAAAGTGAGCTATTATTGTTGCAAGTTAATTTTCTAAACTACAAAAACTAATTGTTAGAGAAGCTCAAATATGAAAAATTGGACTGATATTGATATCCAATAGTAACCCTGGTGTTATGCTAGATTTACCAATCTGGCATAACAGATTGGTTTTATTTTATTATAATTTTTTTATCCGATTACTCTATTAATCGTAAGAATAATCGATAGATTACTGGATAAAGCAGAGATGGGCTCAAATGAAAAATATTCGTTTACAACAGACCTTGTTGCAAACCTTGTGAGTGGTTTTCCTAACTGGAAGGAAAGATGCTGGTATTGATGATGTGGAGGAGGGTGACAGTGATGCATTATGTTTGGTGACCTGGGGTGGTAGAGCGAGGGACAAAGCTGAACTGGGGATGCCTGTGTCTGGGTCAGGCTCTGGGGGTAGTGGGTTCTGGAGATAGGACCTTATACAGCAGCAGCGTTGGTCCGGGTGTATGTATTGGTACAAGAAAGAGGGAGGATGTTTAATATGCTGGGAGGAGACGGATCAGGCAAGGCGTCCTGCTGGATATCTGCCTGGCATTTCTGTCCTTTGTGTTCATCCTGGTTGGTCTTGTTTCTCAAACCTTTGTTGTCTCTCTTGTGGAATCAGGAAGTTTCTGGGACCAGATGGTTTGCATTCTTTGCTGTGTAGACTTCTCCCCTCACTGTCCCCAGGATCCCCTTGAATGCAGCACAGTGAGCGGATCTGTTGTGCTGTTGTTATAGAGACCTCTCTCTCCATGTCAGGAAATGTTAAACAGGGAAATAATCTTCAGCAGGTTTCCCAGATTTCATGCATCTCTACTCCAAACACTTACATAATTCGAGTCTATATATATTTTTAAATTGCTTTAAAATACCTAATTTTATTGTGTAACTTGATATTACAGTAAGTATTACAGTCAGGGCAAGTGCAGCTCAGAATTATTTTAGTAATCGTTTAATCTGTTGATGATTCTGACGATTAATCGGACAAAAAACCTGGTAGATTTCCACAAACCTTTTTCATACAATGTTAGAAATTATTAAGAGATGCAAATAGGCAAATAATTCATTTCTTTTTAAAGAATTCAAATGCAATAATAGCATTCCTTTAGTGAGCGCTTGATTGTTTGTAGCAAAAGATGCATTGCAGATAAACATGCTTCTAACACCAACATGTGAAAAGATCAACATCATCACAGTACAGGGTTGATCTGTTGATTCATTTCTAGATTAACTAATTAATAACTAGATAGCAAAAAGTGCTTGAGAGATTATTTTTCTTTTATTTTATGCAGGTGAAGTTAAGGCTATGCCACTTGATGTCTTCTGGGTACAGCATATTTACAGGAAAGGTCTTTATTATTTTAAATGCAAAATGCTTATATTTTTATACAGTTTTTCCTCAGAGTATGTTGTCCTTTTTTGAGTCTATATTACCCAGATAGAAGTTAATTAATTCCTAGATTAGTTGATGATTATTTCCACAATTGATTCATCACAATTAATTGTTTCAACCCTAATTACTGGCGTATTCCTAACAACAATAGAAGAGGAACCGAGTCACCATTAAGTCCAACAAACAAAAAAATTTGGGGCTTGACTTGGACTTGAGGTCTGGGACTTGAGGTTTGCAGATTAAGATAAAAATGATCTGGTTGGATGTGTGTTCAACTGAACTTCATATTAAAAATATGGGAAATGGATAGTGAGTAATGGAAATACTTTGTGCTGCAAATATGTTATAGAAAAAGTGAGAGTTATTTCATGTTTATTTATTTTTTTCCAAATAGAAGAATTTCTGATGGGTCATGTTTTTCCAACATTTAAATCCACTTTTGTAATTTTCAAAAAACCAAAACAAAAGCTTAATAGATGAATTTAGTTTTCTGAAAAAGAAGAAGTCCCAGAGTACTTGAGCTCCATGCTGCTGTTCCATGAATGTGCTCACTCAAAGGCAGAAAACTTGGATTCTGAATGACTCTCACAGTAGAGGAGGAAACGTCTTATAATCACTTCAGACTGAGATTATCTTTATTCCAAGAAATTACTTAGCAGCATTATTTTAAAACCCCATTACAGCACAGCTGTGGCTGCAACATGTGGTGGCTTTTCTCTGAGAGAGTTTGGGAGGAAAATCAGGATGTAGGAAAATATGTAAGCAAAAAATATGAAGGAATCACAAATTTTGTAACAAGTTTTATAACAAGGCAATGACCTGGAGTTTAACCTCCAGTTATAATCTGATGTTTTTGTTATTCAGCTGCTATTAGCTCAATGTTTGATAACGTTTGAGGCTTCTTTCCGGAGCTTGAAGCTAAAATGTGAAGTAACACATTTTCCTGCTACTCCACTGAAGGTTGGCAGGCAGTTTAATGTGTAAGTTGAGTTTGTATTTATTGCCCAAATCAGCTCTTTTTTTTAACTTTTCTTGCTTTCTTGCTCACTTCCTATAAGCATCTCTTGCCTATAAAATTGCTCTAGTTTGTCCTCGCCTGAATTGTTTTTAATTTATCAACCGGAAGAGACGGAAGTGTCTCTTGAAATGCTAAATATTTAAATCGCTTGTTTATTTTATATGATATAATAGATTTCTCCTCCATAGCTGGAGCTTTCTAAATATTTATCCAATAATACTTTGAAATTTCTGTCCCTGTTACATGCATAGTGCTGCTGATTATATTGAGTAGTTTGAGGAAGTACTCTGAAAAGTATAATTCAATGCAAATATCTGAAAAAAATTAAAATGAGTAAGTGGTTTATGATCCTAGCTTCTCACATGCAACCATTTTACTTGGCCTCTTCTTAAAACGGGAAAGACAAGAGAACATGCAAGTCAAGTAAGACGCATGTTTGTTGATTTTTCCAAAATACTACATTAGTGAGGCTGTAAGTAAATTGCAGCACAATTTCCAGTGTCGGATTATCCTACTGCATAAAAGACGGTTCTTTTTAATAATGCAATTTTACTTGAGATGTCAGTAGATTTGTAGAATGTTTTCCAAAGACACAAGAGGGTGTTAAATATTTAAATTTATGTGCATAGTAGTACACAACAATCAGCAGCATATTTATTTTGTGAAGTGGTAGGTACCGTTTTCTCCAATTGTATGTGCGGAAAAGAAAATAGTTTTCATACAACGTCCTAAAATATCTAAACTGCTACAGTCTCGAAGTAATGAAACATGTGATGTTTTAAAGGAGATTATAAATTCATTGTTTTATTTGGTTACAAAAGAAAAAGAACAGCTTATGATAAAACAATAAACAGGACGGAGGTTTTAGTGAATTCCTGCACGTTAAATGTGAAGCCTGTGAATTACTAGTCACCCTTCTCCCAAATAGGAAATATAAAAAGCATATGTAAATATGGGATATGCCCTATCCATGAACCCCTGCTGGTTTGTCCCTGCGGCTGTACTGCAGAAACATGGTGGCTGATATAAAGGTGATATCACGCTTCCAACGCAGGGTTTGCCAACATGTTGATTGTAATTATCCACTCGATCTTTAAAACCTTCCCAGTGTGCTGCAGAGACACTTGGAAAACTAAGTGCGCAGATGCATTGTGACTAATGCTCCATTTGGCAGTTCATCTCTCTCACCTGCGTTTTCCTTGTGTCTATGGTCAGATTTTGCAGCTGGATGCTCTCAATAACTTGTTTTCCAAATATACAGATAATTGGTGACTTTTGCTGGCAGTGAGCTTTCTCAGATTTATTTCATTGTTTGAGAGTAAAAACCAAAAATATGCAAATGAGAGCCGCTTTCATGGGAACTTGGCTGTATTAAGAGACAAGGTGGACAATCAGAGGCAAACAACTTGAGAATGCTTGAGTTGATTAATCATAAAAATTGTACCAATATATTCAATGTTGAAGATATTTTTTGGTTATTTTTAGCTGGCAGCCATTTATTTAAGCAGTAAGATGCAATATTTTTCCTTGCGAAGTTGCATTAGATCAATGAATCCTTTAGTCCAGGTTAAAAATAATGTACATTATTTTTCAAATTTCTGGATTTTAATAAATAAATAAAACATTTCTGTTTTTTTAGGTAGCCATTGCAAATGTTTTTTTCCATCTGTCTTTTTTCTTATATTTTTGGTTCTAGAACAAATGACTCAGACGACAAGCCATTTCTCCCTCTAGTGCTAGAGACGTTTGTTTTAGTTACTTTTACCCAGAATGCCATGTGCTATAGTCCTCTTCCTGCTTTTGGAGCGATCTTCAGCCCACATGGGATTCAGATGAGCATTCAAACCGCACTAGAGTTCACTACAACTGAGCCAAAGTCCAGGTTTATAATCAGACCAGAATTTGATCCACATCAGAGTTTAATTGTCCATTTACACCTCCCCTGTAAAACCAGACTTTACAGGCAAACAAGCTAGAGTTTGGTTAAGGTGGACCAAGCAGGGCTGGTGTGAATCCACCCTAAGACTGTTATTGCAGAGTTGTCATTTTAAATTGTCTCCTATGACTTTATATTTTATGATGTGAGGCTCTTTGAAATGTCTTATTGCTGAAATGTGCTACACCATTTAATTGATTAAATTAGCTTTACCATCATATTAGCAATTAGCATGACCAGCATTACAAAAATAGCAATCATCTTTTGTATATTCTTGCATTAATTATAATTTATCTTGGAGAAAGTTTCAAGCCTAATATTTAATCTTGAAATGTTTTTCTGCGCATGTTCTCCCTGTGCATGTGTGGGTTCTCTCTGGGTACTCCAGCTTCCTCCCACTGTCCAAAAACACGACTGTTAATTGGTCTCTCTAAATTCTTCTTATGTGTGTGTGTGGCTGGTTGTTTGCCCTGGTTGTCTCTGTGTTGCCCGGCGACAGACTGATGACTTGTCCAGGGTGACCCCGCCTGTCGCCTGAAACATTTGCTGGAGATCGGCACCAGCAACCCTCCTGAGTACACTGGGGACAAGGGTGCTAGAAAATGGATGGATGGATGTTTTTCTGTTGAAGGCTAAACTAATTGAGTTTAGAATAACTTGCAAAATCACTTAGAGACAGGTCCTTTAGATTAACAAGTCAGCATTAAAACCTGAAAGAAAGATGTCCTTATTCAGATGATGAGGACAAACAACCAAAAACTCAGATGAAATCAGAAATATCTGATCTAGTTGATCTTTTTGTTCACTCAAGGAAGAAAAACGTGCCAAATTTAGTTACTATTTATTTTGTCAGATTAAGTATTGAATGAAGTTTAAGGGGGAGGAGGCAGAAAAGATTAACTAAGTATTAAGGAAAGTTGGGGGGGTGAGAGAAAGCAAAAGGAGATGTGTGGGTTGAGTTGATGGGCTGTCAGAATCGTGCAGTGCATCCTCACTTTCTATTTCCTTTCTTTCTCCAAGAATGCCTCAGTGCAGCTCATGTCCTCTGCCGCCTTTTTTTTTTCTTTCCGAGAGCTATTTCCTCTGTGAGAGGAATGTCAAGTGCCCATCTCAATGCGCTTTTCTCTGTTTCGTTTTGTTTTATAACTTGTGGCTCACTCTTGATTTCTGGCTCTTTCTCTTTACCTCCGTCTTTGTCCTCTCAACTTGTCAGGGATTTTTTTTTCTTCCTCCGCCTTACAGTCAGCGGGTTGCCAGGACTGCACATGGCCAACTCGCATCAATTAGACTCAATTAGCTCATGTAAAACAAGCTAAATTGTCGTAGAAAGAGAAAAGCAGCTTGTAGTGCAGTTCCATGCGAGTCTATAAAGATTTGAGAGATGAAGGCGGTGATGAAGACCGAGGAGTAAAAAAAAAAAAAGGAGGGGGGAGGAGACGGGAGAGAGTCGCTTTATTAACATCGTGGCACCCGCTAAAATTCAGGGAGTGCTGTTGCATCCAGCTGTTACTGGCTGCGCGAGGCTTCGTTGCCATGGCAACACAGCCCTGCGCGACTGCTCAAGGTCGTTCATCCAACTCTGAACCGAGCAGCAGCGCGCCACACATCGGATGTGCACTGAGAGAGAGGCAGGGAGGAAAACAGACGGGTAACTTCAAAGTGACCAATCAAAAGCACTTCAGTGACGGCGTGGTCGGTGAAACAATCTCAGATGTCCCTTCATCTGCCCTCTGACACTCTCACACACCCCCACGCACGCGCACACACACATTTACAGACACACAGAGATAGACCGGTACTTTTCTACATGAAGGAACAAATAACAACAATAACAATCGAACAAAAGAATCCCCACCAGTCTTGAGATTCTCCTTCCAGCTGATACAATATTTAGCTGGTCAGTGGGAGACGGAGGGATTCACTGGCTGGAAAAGATGTGAGCAGCAGTGCTTTTCTCTGTCTCTTCCTGTTTCTCATGGTGCATTGCTGTGAGGCTACCTGGGGCTTCTTCCACCTCCTCTCCTCTCTTCCACAGACAAATCTGCAGGAGCATCTCCTGGGAGTTTGTTGGCGCGGCAGCTGCACACATTGTACCCTGAAAGCTTTTCTACAGTCTCTTTGTAAAGATCTTACACAATTATTACACGTAACACAGTTTAACCTCTGTGAGAGTGGTATTTTCAGCTTAATACCACTGCTAACATGACATGCCTATACTGGCTATACTGGTATTTTTATGCTTTCAGAGTGTGATGCTGGGCTACGGAAAACTGGTGCAATCAGGTCAATTTAATTGTTAATTTAGTTATTATTACTGAATCAAAATGAAAACTAAAATGTTTACTTTCTTCTCTAAATGTTGTTAGAATAGCTAATGGTTGGACAACAAATCAATAACAATATATATTACAACACATTCAATATGAAATAAATAATTTCACTGAACTCTGATCCAGAGCCGCACGGCATTCTGGGAGTTGTAGGCAGAGAAAAAACTTACGCTGCTCAGTCGGTCAGGTTGGTGGCAGCAACTCGCCACCAACCTGACTGTGGTGGCGAGTTGTTGGTTACCTAAACAAAGAGTGTTTAGGTAACCAAACACTCTTTGGTTACCTGTAGACTAAGTTACGCAACAGCAGTTTCATGTTTTACCTCATAGCTATGTAAAAATTATGGTGTGAAGGAAGAAAATGAATAGAAAAACTCAAGAGGAAACTTTTGATAAAGCAAGAATTTGATAAACAGGAAAGGTCACCAGTTTGGTAGTATTTCAGATATTTAAAACAAAACTCTAATCAATAATTATCGACATCAACCAACACAAAATTATCATGATACATTTTTCAGCCATATCATCCAGTCATATGGTAGCTATTTGTCTGTTATAGTATTGTCAAAAAGGGAATAGTAGGGAAATAGAACATTCATATTGTCTTATATTACTGTGAATTAATTTTTTAGTGATGGAATAAAATGTCAGACTCCCTACTGACGTCCATCATGGATCAGGTATCAATGTATCATCTGCTCCAGGCAGCATGTTGCTGAAAGTCCCAAAAACTTTTGGACGTTTTAAAAATATACATATCAATCTTGTAAATTGTTTATGAATAAATGTTTCAAATGTATATTTTAAATTGTGAGATTAAAGTTTCAGCGTACAAGTGTAGCCTGCTGTCAGAGTCTGCTGCACATTCAAAGATGCTTCACAGTAGAAAAGCAGAAAATAAAATATAAATTAGGTTTAGATTTTTCTATGAAAAATCCAAAAGTGGTGTGAGTTTTATCTCAAATTGCTGGAGTAAAAACAGCTGAGAAAACTTTGGACCTCTGGACAGGATCAACAAGAAGGCTAAGTTGAACACAGCTGCTCTATTTATTTCTTTTTTCATCCATCTGCCTTGTATCTTTAAAGGAAATGGAGATATCACCATCCTGTTGACACAAGGAAGAATTAGGAACCCAAATAATTTAATTTAACTAATGTGAAGTCAGGTTTATTTAAATAGCACATTTTCAGCAGCAGGGTAATTCAGACCTTCATATAATAAAATCAAAACACAATAAACAAACAAAAGACAATAGATTTGAATTATATTTGTATCAGAAATCTTTTTTCTAACATAATTAGTAGCATCCTCATACATTTTTAAACTATTTCTTTGTTTATTATAAACAAACAAGACTGTTTGCTATATATTTCAATTGATCTGACATTAAACCTCCCAATTAAGGTTTTTCCACCAAAGTTTTGACACTGCTAGACCTGCTATTGTCTCCTCTTTAATGGCTCTATAAAGAACATCTATAAACCACAAGCGCAATTCAATGCAGAGCAGAGGATGGGTGATATCAAAACAAAGGGGTAAAATGAGATGGACCATTTTACCCCAGAGCTAATATGGCCTTTTGTTATTACTGAAGATTTGTGATTTCATCTTAAATTAGATTAAGATAAAATCACATCAACATTTTCATTGTTGGTTTTCATTAGCCTGTTTTTAAGCTGCTGAAGGAAGTTTTTCGTTCTTGTTGTCCAGCCAATAGTTGGTGCTGATATTTAATGTGCTCTTCTATTATAAAGTAGTTTCTTGCAGTAGTGAAAACAGAAGAAAGTTAGCACCAGTTTAATTTGATTGCATTTACAGCTTGTAATCAAGTTGTTTTGATTTAAAAAAATGTAAAAGTAGTTTTTACTGAGTGTGGTTGAAATTGAATCTCTGAAAATAAAAATAAAAAAAGATCAAGGGTGTGAAAGTCTTGGGAAGCAGATAGTTCTTTAAAAACCCAGCATGTTGTCGTCCAGATGCCATTCAATTTGTGCATCACTCTGCTGCCAAATATTTGACCCTATTTGTTTTTCAGATCTAATCTCCTGCACAGAGTCACCAATGTCACAGGGCCTGTAGAGTAAATATTCAGGAATCATCTGGAAGTTATGATTAACTTTGAAAAGGGCAGATTGGAAAACTGAAAAGTGTAAGTTTGTTTGATAGACAGCTAAGTACCACTCTGTCTTTTTGGATGTTTTTGAGAAGGTTATAAGCTGTTACTTAATTACTTAAGTAAATAAGTAATAGAATTGCTTCTGTTTTTGTTATTGATAAGCAATATAAACATTTTTAAAAGTTACAGTTTTAAAATTTTCGTCCATTTTATTCTCATGGTTTAAAGTATTAACAAGTGTAGACAATGGATAGATGAAAAACATAGATGTTAGAGTTACATTTTTTGTTTATTTTTCTGCATTCTGTGTAGCTTTTCTGTATTAAATAGAAGCAATTAGATTATGGTAAACAGTTTTGTTCACATTTTTTGTGTTAATACTGTAAAACTGTTACCATTCCCTGATAATATGCGTTCTGTGCATGCAGACTCTACCTGCTTTTCCTCCAAGCAGAAGGAAAAGCAGGAAGGATTAGACTTTTTTAACTCATATTGGCCAATGACGTGATGCTGAAAGGCAGTTGTGTGTGAACAACAGTTTAAAAGTAAGAAAAACACATCATGTCTGTGAGCACCATTCAAGAAGTCGGGGCTAGTTTCACGTTTCCTCTTTGCTGTAAGTTAATAGACGCTTGTTAAAGGCGTCCTTTCGATGGTGTGTTTCTAACAAGAAGAGTTCTGTTTTTCTTACTCGTTTTCCATTGTAAAAAAAAAAATCTAGGCTCATTTTATATGTTTTAAGGCTCCTCTCCTTGCTTAAACACTCACACGCGCACACATGTGCAGCATTTTATGGGGTAGGAGTTGAGGTAAATGTTACCAGCTGCAGCACAGCAAGCAAGGGGGCTTTAACTCTGCCTGAACCCAACTGTTACATGACCGCCTCCTCAACTTAATTCATTCTGGTCAGCCACCACATCCCTCCATAGCCAATGCAACACATGCCAGTGTGGACGTACAACGAATGTTTTCATACCACTTTAACTTATTCTCAATTTTGTCACGATACAACCATAAACTTAAATTTATTTAATTAGATTTTGTTCGATTTATGGCTTGTGAAAAATCAAATTTTCTGTCTATGCATATGTCCATCCATTGTCAAAAAGGACAATTATAAAAATTTGTTATCATGCAAAACTTTAAAGGGGCAGTATTGTGTAATGTCCAGGCCAGCACAATCAAGTAACTATGTTAACTTCACTTGCTAGAAATGCCGTATATATAAAATGCAACTTAAAAGAAATTTGACTGTATATTTTAATGCCTGGAATTGGGCCCATGTCTCTTTAAGAAGCTCCTGCTTTTCTGAAGCTCTGCCTTCAGGAAGTCATCACAACAATGCTCCTCTATTAACCCTCTGATAACGTTTTTACCAGCATTTTAGCGAGATGCTCAGCTGATGCACAGTTTCACCAGGTGTTTGCTAATTTCTTATGGCTAGTCTGAAGGAGCTTAATGGTGGAGAGTGAAACTACAGCTCTGAGGAGGAGCTATGTCTCAAAAGCAGGGCTATGTCCAGCCAGACATTTTTCACAGCTGAATAGCAGATTAATCATTTAGTCTGCCATAGGACATTAAAGGATTTCTCAAACATCGATGAAACACTCCATGTATGTTTTCCATGTATGCTCAAAAAAGTACATTTTACATGATACTGTCCCTTTAAGTGTTGCATGCATGTGTTTTCAGTCACGTGTTACCCCTTTACTCCCAAATAAAACCCAATGCAGCCAATTACCTTCAAAAGTCCAAAGGTTAGTAATTTAATCTCGGTAGAGACCGAGCTGTTCTGTGAAGACCTCAGAGGTTTGCTAGAGAACACAACCTACCAATGACCAACGAGCACAAAGTTTGCATTAAACCTTTCCAAAGTTTAATGCAAAGTTAGATAATACAAGCGGAACTCTATAGTTTTAGATAGAACTAAAGGATATATCCTTTAAATGAATACATTATCTGGAAATAGTCTGGCACACTTGTCAGCCAAGTAAGACATGGTTGTCTTTCTAAACTGTAAGGCTGAGTGATCAGAAGATTAGTCATAGAAAGAACCAAGAGGTCCATGGTAACTCTGGAGGAGCTGTAGATATGGACTTAAACTTTTATCACGATTCTATTGTGATAACAATGAAAGTGATGACAAGAACTATTTATTACTTCTTTTTTAGTTAACTGTATGTCTGTGACTGGGTCTGTCACCTTGGTGTGAACCGGTGTATTGGTTGAACAGGCTTTACGTTATTGGCTGTGTTTCCGCCTCCCTTTTGAGGTCATAATATCGGTGTTGTGACGACACCTGGAGCTTGTTCTTCTGTACCTCCTGTCAAGCTTAGTTTGCTGTGCACTGCAGCATTTAGCAGAAGCACTGAGCTTTCATCGCTGCTTCGTTTGACTGCATGCACACAAAGTCAAATGAGACGCAGCAGCCAAGTTTCGCCTCCTTAAAACTGTTGTGCAACAGTTTTTTTTTCTTTATTATTTTCTTGCCCAGCTGAGGTCTGAATGAGGAGATCCAAATGTATTTCATCATGTGATGTGAGAGCCTGCAGGATCACGCTGCAGACAGGCTGCTGATTTTGCTGGTGTCCAGAAGTGAGCGGGGTCACTGCATTATGCCATGTGTTTCTGCAAGCTCAGAAGTGGAAAGAAGCTCTCCACGCAGGGGCCCCAGCTCAGGCAGGGGGAGTGTCTTCAGTCGAATCAGCTTTTCCTCTATAAAACTTAACCCCTCTCATTTTCTCTCCCTCCCTCACAAAGAGTGGTAGTAAACAGTCTACAGCTCTCTGTGGAGAAAATAGGCTGTAATTTGGTCACTGATTTGATCCAGTGTGAACCAACAATTTTGGTTTCTTTTGCAGTTCTTGTTATTTAGCATTAATCTTTTTTAATATCCAAGTAAATCAGACCTTTCACTAAGCCCCACATATCAGTTCAACCATTAGGAACGATGCACCGGATGAAATATCACCTCCTGTTGTTGCCCGCTCCGGTAACCAGGGTGAGCGCTTAGAATTTCAGGCACTTTCAAACATTTGTTAGGGTTGCATGAACTGGGGCGCTCCCTGAAGTACGACATGCCTTTGAGGGTTTTGCTCTTGTTGCTCTGCCAAGCACAACACAATAATACCATGAAAATGGTGGGAAAAAAGAAGAAAGAGAATGATTAAGTTTTTCCATCAGATAAAAACACTGTTGCTCTTTTCCTCAGCTGTTTGTTTACATACATACAGAGTCATATTAGGTCATATTGTTTACATAATTCACTATAATTAATGCTAAATCCTGTAAGTTGTTATGAAGAATTAATTTGTAATGTGTGTTTTTAATGAACAAACTTGGAAATTATTACTATTACAGAATTTTTACAATAATAACTAATAATAACTGTACAGCTCGATTGCATGTTTAGCTGTTGCCTCAGGGCAATATCATGATATAAGCATTTCATATCGCAATATAATTATTGATTTATTTTTTGTTTTAAATATCCAAATAATAACCAAACTTTTCCTCTTTTATACACAATTTCCTCTGGAGCTGTTGCACCCATTCTCTCCTTTTATTCCACCCTGATCTTTTTTATTTTTAAGCAGTTATGGGATACTTTGGTGAAATTAGAAACTTATTCCAAATACTGAGGTGCACGCTTGCGCTGTCACATTTTAGATTTCATAGTCGACTGTACCCATTGCCTACATTTCTCGTGACAGATTCCTTCATTTCCCACAATCCAAATGGATACTAGCAAGTCTGGCGCCTTGCCCAGTTTGTTCTCCAGCAGGACAACCACGGAACAACAATCAGTACCGCATGGACTGATTGTTGGACCTAGAAATATATCAGAGTACGTTAGAGGCAACATGGAACTGCTGCTGCCCCAGTTACTCAACTGGTTGTTGCTAGGTAACCACTGAATGGCTCTTAGTCGTTGCTAGGTAACCAAAGAATGAGTGAGTTAACTGATTCTACCAAGCTTGCTTTGCTGGCTGAGAAAGAAACGTCGTACGGTTCTGGACCAGAGTTCAGTGAAATCATCAACAATCTATCAAATGTATTTCTACTGATATTGATCACTTGTCTGTCGCGATAGCTGCCATTATTGTTTTATCGCACAGTCCTCTGTTGCCTAAAACAGAATATTCCTTCTCTGATGGAAGATTCTCTCGTTATTCTATTATTTTACGGATATTTTTGTTTTAGATTTTAAATCACAAAGTTCAGTGGAGACAAAAGGATATTTCATGGAACATAAAGAGTAGTAGTAGTGGAAATAGTTAGGACGACCAACACAGCGGAGATTGAAGGTTCAGGGCATGTAGGTTATGGGAGAAAATGGTTCAGGATAGCATAATAGAAAGATGCCTTAAAGGCTCATCTAGGAGGGGTTCTGGTAGAAAACTGAGCTTTCCCAACCAATCCCCAAACCTTTATAAGTGGACCAGTCGTGATTTTATTTCATTCACTTATTACCTTTGAGCTACAGCAGTTTGAGGCCTATAAACATGACTGGAAATTACAATAGGAAATAGTTCCTGGAGTGCTGAAACAAAAGAGAAGGAGATCAACTACCAATAGATTTCAAAAACTAGGAGGAAATAGTGTCGGAAAAGAACCTACTGGTTTGAGTACTGACCCCTGGAAGCCATTGTTTTTGTAGTATTGATTTATAGTAACTTTCTTTTAAAGAAAGACGCTGTACTTTGGAAGGGGATATGGCTGAGCATTACTTACAGTACACTGTAAGTGAACTGACAAACGCACTTTGGAAACGCGTGCACACTTTACCATTTCTAGAAACTGATTTTTTGTTTTTTACATCTCAGTGGCAGGTTTCGAGGAAAGGCCTTGTGGTGAGTATGTTTTTGGGAGACTGATCGTTCTGGGCTATCTCAGCGAAGGCTAAAAATAAAACCATTTCTAGTGCGAGACTTAGAGAAAAGGTGGGAGGGGAGAAGTAAAGTTGTGAAACTGCAAACAGGGCTGGGCAAAGGCCAGAGGTGAACAGAGGAAGCAGCAAAGAGTTAAGGCAGGAAATGACAACATGCATTAATAATTTACCTGCAGGACGCATCAAGTTCAAGCTTTAGGTCCGGTCAGTGGTGCTCAACAGTGGGAAGGCATGGAAAATGGTTCTAGCACAAAAAGCAGAAATTAATTTGCAAGAAGAGGAAGCATGACGGTGAACCTGATAAAAATCTGCACAACTTTGCACTTTGAGGATTTCATAATCCTTGAAAGTTGTAATGAGGAAAAAGCAACCTCTTTGTCATAACATTGCAAATTAACATGCCATGAAGTACTCCATGCAGGATGCAAGATTTATTTTAGATCTGATACCATGTGTGTAACAATACTTCCACCCTTGTCAACTGTCTTTGATGTTAATCATGTAAATAAATGTGTGCTGCCTCAGCAGAACAGAATAACTGAAAACAACAATAAAACTGGCTTTTTAAACTTTTAAAAGGTTTCTGTAACTGGAGTTTGTTTCAGATGTTGAGGGATTGCACTTCTCAGTTTCTCTGCAAATGTTTATTTTAGCCTGTTCGAACGGAGGCTTTGACCGGTTGCCAAAAGGTCAAATACGGGAGGAGCAGCTTGGCTCTCGCCACCATTTACCAGATCTTTCCTGGATGGAGAAAAAAAATAGTTTATATTGGCAGAATATTAACCTGAAAACCTAATCTCCTACACAGAACATTGTTGCTCAATCGAGTTTACAGAGAGTAACACCACAGCGAGACCGAATGCCATCACTGACCCTCTACGCTCCAAGTTCACAATATTTTAACTGCACAGCACCTTATGTTAGAGTAATTTGCTCATACAGATTCCTAAGGATGAACAGTTTTAGTCTTTGTGTTCCCAGCTGCTTTAGGGACATTATTGCTCCTTTTTGACATAGCATTACTGATTGATGCACACTCTCATATATTCAGCCTTGACAGCTCAGGACTAATTTGCGGCTGTTCTGCATTTAATCTTTGTCCTGACACACTTCAGCTGCTCAAAAGAGCAGAAATACAGCCAGAGGGGCCAAAGGTGGCAGGGTCGACTTGTTGCTCTCTGATGACTGCGACAAACATTGTGTTGCCAGTAGTTTTCACTTTCAATTAGAGCTAAGATGCTGTGATACGTATTATTTTGTTCACAAGCTCAATTTTTCTTACAGTTTACCTAATCGCCTTCTGCACAAAAGACCGGAGTCAAAGGTGACGAGGTGAGGGAAAAGAAAACGTTTTTGATTGTATTGCCTCATGAGGAGTTGGAGTTGAAAGCAGCACATGTGGCTGACACTGAGTGCTTTTTCCATTATTGTGTAGCCTCAAACCTATGGGTATCCCTGCTTGAGGTGGAGAGGTTTCAAAGTGTGACCTTTAAACTAGAGAAAGTTAGTCGGGTTTGAGAGTTTTTGTCATTATTTGAGCATTTTTATCTCTGAAGGCTTTAAACATTTAGAGAAAGCTCAGAAACGTAGACATTTCAGGTTTTATTTGTAAGATATTAAACAGTTACACAGACATTCAAAGGTGAATATTCTATCAGATTGATTATCTATTGACATATCTATTGGGATATGAATTGCTATTGATTTATTGTCCTGTCCTAATAGGAGATATTCTACATTTGAAAGTAGAATATTTCTGCTGCCTCTCTTAATGGTTATATATAGATTGTGTGAGAACAGATGAGGTTCTGGGTTATTGATTTGCTTTTGCTCTTTTATTTGGACCTATAGCGTTTCAAAGCGCTTGTCCTTCATGTGCAGCTGTTGTAGTGGATGCATTTCACTCTCTGAGCCCGGAGAGCTGAGTGAAAAAGCAGCGCCTGCGAGGCGAATGTCCACCACAGGTGGAAGGAGGCCGTATATCTCATCTTGTCTCGCCGTCTGCTTTGTCTAGTTTTTATCTGGGCTCCTCCAGAAGATTCACGGCGGCTGCTCCCTCTGAGGAAATGCGCTCTCATGTGCGTGCCTCGCAGCCAGGTGGATGCAGCTGCAGTTGTGTTGCTGATGTGTGGAGAATAGAGCAGCGGGGAGCTTCTTCAGTAGCTGTTAATTAGTCAAACACACCACACACGCACACGATTAATATGCACTTCCTTGTCTCCTTATGAGCGGCTCGCAGCCGCTCTATGTTGCCTGACATGATGCCCACTCTCTATTTGCAGTGCCGCCCCTCCCCTGCCTGATGCTATGATCTAACTGCAGCCTCCTCCCCCTGCACTGGCATGTGGATGAGCACACACACACCCTCACATGGCGCTCTGGCAGCATGTGGGGTGTGTCGCTGCTGAATTTACGTGTGTGTTGTTTGGAAGTGACCTTAGCATGGACTCTGGCTTGCCCTGTGATGTAACATTTTGTTGATCTTTTTTTTTTCTTTTATTGTGTTTTAAAAAAATATTTTTCTCAGTATCCTTTCAAATAAACACTTTTCTTTATTCCTCTGCCTTCAAGTCTTTTCAAATAAACACAGGTACGGGTTTGCTCTGAAAAAACACATTTCCAAAGTGGTAAGAAATGAGGGGATTGGTTTAGAAGAAAAGGCGAGTTTCAGGTCTTTCCAGTCACATTCTTGGAGTAGGTCAAAGTTCCCCCAGCACCCGGAGATGCGTTCTGATTGGCTGCTGAAAGGTGAAATTAAAACCACTGTAAACTTTTGACCTCGTAGGAGCCGTAGAGAGGAACGCCCATCGCTGCATCGAGAGCGATCGTCCCCCTCCTCCTCCTGAGCACTGCCTTCCTACTCCTTCTCCATCCTCCATCTTCTGCCTTGCTCCTCTTTTTACTCCCTGTTTGTTTGTCATCTGGTCTTGTTTTGCTCCCTTTCATTTCTTCCCCCCTTTTCTCTGGTTTTTATTCACTCTCTCTCTCCCTCCTCTTGATGAATTTGTGCCTTGCTTGCATATAGCCTGATGAGACAGGGAAGGAGGGAGAGAGGTACAGAGCAGGAAAGAGCAGGGGGAAGGGTATAGAGTGGGAGGAGATTGCCAGAGAAGGGGGGATGGGAAGAGGAGAGAGAGAGAGTGGTAGGGAATCAGCAGCAGCAGCAGAAGAAGACATGGGCAGAGAAGGGCAGGAGGAATGCAGGATTGTTGACTATGTTGTGCACAAACCGTGCTCTGTTAGAGAGGAAGAAAATCCAAAGAGGAGTGAATGTATAAATAGACATGTAACGGCAGTTCTGACTAAGATCTGCTGAGCAGTGGGGCGGGGAGAGCCCATTTTTACTGCTAATGGTTTCTCTCATTACACATCAAACGGCCGGGGGTGTGTGCGTACGAGTGTGCGTGTGCAGATGATTTTAAACGATTGTACGAGCCAAGTAAAGGAGCAGTCGAGTCGCTCGTTGCTTTGATGCCACGTGGGCAGACATACAGTCTTGCAGATGCGTGCAGTCAGCAGTCGTTTTGTAGCTGTACAGTCAGGTGAATTACTGTCTAATCCTCACTGCTGTTCACAAGCAGACACACCAGGGCCGACTGAAGATGCACACCGCGAGCAAAAATAGAGATGCAGGGATGTTTTATCGACGTTACTCCTGCTCCAGATTTTTGATCTCACTGTAAGATCTGTAATTGACAGTGTTCAAATTATTTATTTCTAGCTGTCATTTTAGGAATAAAGGCAATGCTCCCATGTGCATGTGAGTGTGCACTAGTTTAGCTACTTTATTTAGGAGCATTTCTTGCATATTTACTGACCTTTTGAAGACCAGTGGACCTAAGGTGGACACCCTTGTCTAGGGTTAGGAGTTTGGATGCCAGTTTTTTTGTTTGATTCCAATTTTGGCCGATACTGAATTTTCTTTTGTCTGAAATTTTTTAAAATATTGCAAGAAAGTCAGTGAGTTGGCATCAGTGGAGTGGCTGTCGTTAACTGCAAACATACAGACATGACTCAGTCAGTGTCTCGCAGAAGAACAAAACACTGGCTGGACAGTGGCTGGTTTTTAGACCTTTGGTGAAGTTGATATGATCTGTGGATAATCGCCAATCATGCAAAATTAATGAAATCGGCTGGCTGCTTTATCGGTGCACCTCTAGTGGACACCCTTGTTTATGATTAGAGGTTGCGTTTAGAGGCATACATGTGAATTAAGTTGCAAATTTTGAACTCTACTATCTACTAGTCTTCCACTGGAGATTACACAATTATTACTTTTAGCATTTATAACTGTATCTTTGTGTATTCCCAAAAGAACATCCATCTTTCTACTCACTCGTCCGTCCGTCCATCCATCCATCCATCCATCCATCCATCCATCCATCCATCCATCCATCCATCCATCCATCCATCCCTCCATCCATCCTCTTTCCCAGTCCGTGCCCTATCTCTAGAACTCTACTGCCAAGAGGCAGGGAACCCCCTGGAAAGGTTGTTAATCAATCGTAGGAAAACACAAAATCAAACAAGACAGACAATCATGCATTAACGTCTAACAGCAGTTTAATCTACATTCACACTCAGGGTCATCTGACTTTTACATCATTGATGTGAGACATGCCATAATTCTGCACAAGAAACCAAGCGCAGCAAATCAGGAAGTAAACAATGGCTGAAAACTATGATCACTAAAATAATAAAGAAGTGAAGCATCACATCATAAACAGACTTTTCTAAAGAAGTTGCAGTCAGTGCTCCACAAAAGGCCATTCCTATTATTCATACTGTCTTTTTCTTCTTACTAGCATCCTTTGTGATATTATGATGTTGTGATGATACTGTCTGCTCCCAGTGCTGAATAAACTTACGGCTCTGTCCATTATTACACCGTAAACGACACGCTGCTGTGTTCTTCTTCTGTACAAACCGCTCACCCAGAAGTCTGATTAATTAATTGATTAGTAGTATAAACGAGGATGCAAAACAAAATCTAAATTGAATGCTGTTTGAATGTTGCATTTTATATGTGACATGTACTATGGCCAAGTGTGGCAAGTAGCCAATCAGAAGTAAGTGTGCGTGAATAAAACACCATCAGACAGGAAGTAAGTTTATTGAATTCAAATTTATATGAACCGGTTTTCCATTGCATATATTTAAGAAGGTATTCAATAGTAGTAATAATTTTCTATGTGTGGAAGCAATAAACAGGAAAAAAAAACAATGAAAAAAAACTAGACCCCAAAGACACCCAAGAGTTTTTTCTTGTTCTAGTCCGTTCTTTTGTATGCAGGATGATTAATGATCCATCAACCAATAACCTGAATGTTTTTAGTCCAAGGATCCAAGGCAATGGGTCCGGAAAAGGAAAGCATTTTGGTTCAATAAGGTCGTACTGCAAAGCTGTGGTGATCCAATAGCTCGCCATCCTGGGTGGAAGCAGGGAATGGGAAAAAAACCTGACTGTCGAATGGTTGCCAGAGAACACACAATATAATCCTTCGGCTGCGTTAAATCGGCTCGATTCAGACGTATTCTTCAATGATTTTAGAAATGCCAAGCAAAAGCACCTAGCCACAGCGACAGCAGCAACAGCAGTGGACCAGATCCGAGTTCACCTCTCACCTGGAACTAAATGGTGAGATTGACCCACCAAAATAAAAACATGGATTAATTATTTTGTGTTGATTACAGACAGAAACATGGAGGGGAATCAAAAATACACAAAAGACAAAATTGTCATGTCGCACTGGAAAGTCTTTTTGTTTTTTCTCTGTTAAACATTTTTCACAAACTATCAATGTTGCATATTTGCAGTCAGCCATGTTTGTTTACTCTGAGTTCATGTTTGGTATTGAGAGGTTTCCAGAGATTTCCCTTCTGACATCAGAAAGTTTGAGTGAAGTTGGCTCCTGGGTGGCGTCTTGCTTCTGCCGTGAGGCTGAAAACCGCTGTACACTGTACGACCAAACCTGTCAAACTTAAGATTTTTTATCATCATAGGGGGTTTTTGAAAATTAGCCAAAAATGTTACCTTCCTAGGAAGCAACATAAAGCAATAACCTTTAATTTGGTTTAATCTCAGTGGTGAGTTGAACGTTTGCAGCGGCATTTTGGAGGAAAGGTGAGCAAGTAGTTGGGGTTGAGAAGAAACGCAAGGTTCTTTGTCTCTTGAGCTAAGAGAGGAGACTTCGTAATATAGATATAGATGGATCAATGGATTGATGGATGGATACAGATGGATAGATAAATAGCAAGCTTTAAGTTTGTCCTGCCTCCCTAAACCTTCTTTCTCCTTTCCTTTTTTTGACCCCTTTATTGCTTTACTAGGTAATTACTTCACCCAAGAGACAGCCCATTAGATAAAACACACACATGCAAGCACACACAGACACCCACATTCCCACCATGCATCCCATTAGGTAAGGAGCACCCCACAGGCACATGCCATCTTCAAGATAACAGGCACCTCCAACAAACACTGGGGTCTACAAAGATCTACACAAACAGAGCTTTGGGATGTGGGAGCCCCTCCCCCCTAATAGGAAGGAAGATTGATAAAGTCACAAAAGATTACTCAATGTGTCGTTTAGCTCCTTCGCCTTAAAATTTTCAAAGCTTGTTTCTGATTTCTGTGTAACTTTGGAGTGAGCAGCTACAGCTCTGCAAATGAGCATGTCTCTAAATGTGCGATAGATGTGAGCTGACAGTGATGTGCATGGAAGCGAATGGAAGTTGATTTGTGACTGTTCGTAATGAGATTGCGTTTTCCTGTGTGCTGTCTCCTGGTTTCAAGGTGTGTTTGCTGCTGTATGACCGATTGTGTGTGTTTGTTTGCGTGCGGTTATACATGTTGCCATGCAGTTTCCCCGCCTCTCCTGCATGTGCTTTTGTCTGTGGGAGTGATGGATGGCAGGCAGGCTGCTAATGTGATTTAGATGCTCAACCAGGAGTGTGTGTTTGTGTGCAAGTCCCATCCACGTGTGCGCAGCAGTGTGTGTTTGTGTACCTTTCTCCAATCCTTTCGCTACTGTTTTATTCCTGATGCTTTGCAGTTGTTTGGACTCGGAGCAAATAAATAGATGCTTACAGCCACTTCCTCTTTGTTGAAGCGGAAAACAAATGAGAAGAGGAAGGTCGAGGTGGACAAGAAAATGGTGTGCTCTCACTAAGCTCTCTTATTCTATCTATGCTGTTTTTTCCTGACTTTTGTGTGCTGTAATGCTCTCACACAGAACACACAACTAGCTTGGTGGCCATTTCTTTTTGCAAACTTACATAAACTTTGGAATAAGAGAATTGAGGAAAACTTTGCTGCAATACGTTCAGCCTTCCTGTTACTCCAGGTCAATTTACCCGTTCCCCAAATCAATCAAACGTCAATAAAACTTTTTGAGTAAAATGGTGAAAGAGCAAAATGACCATTATAGTCAAAGCATGTTGTATGTATGTTGTAGCAGCATGAATCATGCCAATGACGAATAGTTTTCATAAGATGCTTGCAACCTTTATGCTTCCCCTTACTTCATTGTTAAACAACTTTCTGATGCTCCTGCTAAGTATGTTTTCATCTGGAGATCAAATGTTTACTAAAGCGCTATAGACCGGGGTTGCCCAAGTCCAGTCCTGGAGAGCTGCAACTTTCTGATACATACTTACACAGCAGATCTGAATCAACTGACTGAATTCATCACCATTCAGTCCTTCAGCTCTGATAGACCTGGTAGTAAACCATTAATTTGATTTAGGTGTGTCTAAAAGTTGCAGGATGTTAGTTCTCCAGGACTGTTCTAGGTTAACGCTATCGCTGTGTTGATACAGGTCATTGGTCCTGGTAGAGAACCGGTTCTCAATAGATCTAATCCTTGGATTTGTTAATTCACCTGACAAACTTTTAGCTACCCCTAAAAAAGTAAAATGAGAGAAGTGAAAATAACATTTGAGCGAGTGTTTCCCACAATTGGAGACTTAGAAGATTCTTCCTGAAAAGACAAATTTGTCCATTCTTATTTTTTAAGCCAGCTTTAATTTTGTTTGAATTGAATGCAATATGGTGCATATTTTGAATGATTAGAAAATCGATAAGGAATCTAATTGATAAGTGAGATCAATAATGGAATCCGTATTATTAAATTCTTATCAGTTCCCATTCCTATTGCAGCCTTATATCCTATTTCATAAACTTCATGACATTTTTGTGCTTTAGTGATACCGATTGTTTTGAATGAATGTATGTTTTCACGCAGCAGCTTGTAAATGTCTCCTAAAACTCCTAAAAAACAGAAAGTAGTTTGTAGTAGCTTGTTTGTATTGCGCAGTAAAAACTGTTTGCATATCTGAAATGTTTGCACGTCTGCCTTAAATTTCAGTAAACATATAATTTGTCTTTCTCAGTGTATTGAGCCCATAATGCAGTTTACTGCCTCTAATGACAAAACAGTTTCTGGATTAAAGAGATTCTCACTGAGCCAATTTCATCCTTTAACTAAACAAAACACTTTTAGACACTTCAGTTAGACCAAATTAATTAACATGAATGTGACCATTTTTCAATACATCTTTTATCAAACAGCCTAACAGATGGAGGACTCTGCAAGAGGGGCTTTCCTAGCAGTCGTTATATGTACAGACAGGCCAGTGATGCAAAATACAGTTGCAAGACTTTAAGTCTAATAAAATTCTGTAATAAATCCAGCTTTTAGGTCAATGTGTGAGTCTTTATGTAAGCTTGCACTGTTGTTTTCATTAACTAGCAGTTAGTTGTCATTCTTTGCGCAGATTGTTGCCGTGGCAGCAGATTAACAATCAAGTTTGTGGTTAAAGAGAAAGGGAGGTAACTTGTTGATTGTACTATATGGCTTATTAAAGTCAACCACAACCATAAAACTGATATTGTTTATTTTTAATTTATTTAACAGGCCAATTAAAAAGCAAAAGGGACTGACCTTTTCAATTCTTTTTCAGCCAGATAGGGTTGGTACGTTTTCATTTATTCACTTTAATGACATGTTTTCAGCATTCGGGCATGACCCTGTTTGTATAATTAATTGTTACATTTCTAATAAAACGAATCCCTTTGACAAAGTGGTGCGTAAACCTTGCTTAGCTGATGAGCACCAGTAAGGTTTTCAACACCTTCACAAGATTCATTCCTGTACAGCAGTTTTCTTCTCAGTTTAGCTAAAGTTGACAAATGAGCATGCCCATACCATACTTTTTAGAGAAGTTAAATTTTCTGTAACATTTGTGACACACTGTTACAGCTCCTAGGTTTTCGTTTTGTGTCTACAACTCTCTTTTTTTAGCTGCTGCAGCAAAATATGTTTACAACTTAGCAAAACTTTTTAATGGTGCCATTGTTTAAGTTAGAAAGATCCCTGCTGTGGCCCTGAGTGAGGCTGATCAGTGATAACTCATGAAGTTATACAATTTTGAAAAACAAAAGACCTTCACAGCTTTAGACTGAATAACTATGAACTGTGTTAGTGCTGCCTAGTGTCTTACAAAACCCAGGATGCCGTTTTAGCCATTTTGTCCTGATATAATTACCTTCTTTTACCAGCTTTTGCCCATACTTCTTTGCAAATGTCAATTAGATTTCAGTCCTGACTTTGACTGGGCCATTCTAACACACAAGATTTGATCTAACCCCTTCAATTGACACTATGGATTTATATTTACGTTAAATTGGTCCTCCTGGAAAGTAGTCTCAGTCTCAAGTCTTTGTGGGATCTAACAGGCTATTTTCCCCCACATATGTTGCATTTTTCTTCCTACTAAAACAGCGCTGTCATAGCATGATGATGCCACCTCCATGTTTGTCCCTACATGCAAACAGGATTTCTTATTTCAACTAAGTTTTTGTTTTTGGCCAAATTTATGGAGTGAGTGACTAATAGCACTAATAGCACTCCATATCACTAATAGTGTTCATGTTATCTCACCTGAGGATCTCTGCAGCTCTTGCAGCGTTATCAGTGGGATCCTGATTACTTTTCTAAGTAACCAATCAATGCAGCTTAAAGTGCTTTACATCTTAAAAACATTAAAAATGTCACAAAACAACATACAGTCATCAATTCTGAAACCAGTAACAAACATTACATTTGTCGAGTGCCATCATTAAAATCAATTCACATCAAATATGTTGGCGAATGTTTCATTTATTATAGTTCAACTCTAAACATGTTATTAGTCATGATTTAAAGGAACTCAGTGTTTCAGCTGTTTTGCAGTTTTCTGGACATTTGCTCCAGATTTGTGGACTGCAGATTTTGCAGAACCAGAAGACTTGAGAGGTCTGGATCGTTGATACAGTAATGGCAGATCTTTCATGTACTGCGGTGCTAAGCCATTCAGTGATTTATAAACTAACAACAGTATATTAATGTAAAAAAATGTTCCAAAATAACAGATCAGTTGTTTCTTGTTTGAGATTTATCCACCATCAGAGATTTGCTGCTGTATCTCTGCATATTATTTATTTGGGTTATAGGTAATAAAATGTTGCGCTCAAATCCCTGGGTGAGGATGACTCATTCACATACCTGAAACTCTTTTTTTTAATGTAAATCTACTTAAAATGGCAGCTAAGAGACAATGCATCCTGGATGCTTGGATGAGTTTGAGTTTTAGACCTGCTTGGTCTGTTTCTTCCTTGAGCCAGACAGACACTCTGTTTTTCTTCATCTGCCACCCCATCTCTTCCCTCTCTGGAGTGTGAAGTTTGACGCTGCAGCTTCTATTCTGTGATGGCAGTAATTGGTCTAAAGATGGACCTCACTTTCACTCTGTCTCTGAGCTAAAGAAGCAATTTGTTTCCAACAAGTGAGTTTATTTTTTGAGACACAAAGAACAATACGAAACCAAAGCAGCATCTAACAGTAATGAAGGGTGGTTGTGTATGTATGCATGTGCAGGTGAGGCTTTCTCTTTTTGCTTCTTGTGAATAGCACTATTCGCTCTTCTGCAGGGTAACTGAGAATAGCTAGCTCCCCTCTTTGGTACCTCCTTGTCTGTGGAAGCAAGAGTTGCACTCAGACATATTTTTATTAGTCTCCATGGTCTGATTTGTTTAAGAGGAGGCAAGGTGCCAATATGTGGCTTAGCTCGTATTTTACTCCGATGTGTTCGCTGGGTTTGCTGGACGGGGGCTGAATGAGAGTCATCCAGAGTGCAAACACTTCCATACGATGTACTGTTAGGTTTTCCTCACTGTGCTGTTGTGTAAAAGACTAGCAAATGGGATTTCTGCTAGATTAAAATAATTTCACAGAAAAGAAAAATGCAAAAGGTAAAATGAGGAAGAAGAGTAAAGGTCACTAAGACACAAACTGTAGCCGAGGATCAACTTTTAATGTCTATGAAGACCTTTTATGACAGGAGTGTTAATAACATAGTATTCATACCCAATGAACATGTTTTGCTCACATTCCACTTTCATTTTGTCACTTCACAATAAACAAACTTTATAGTATTTTATTGGGATTGTGCATGGTTAAGCACTACAAAGTAGCATAATGGTGAAGTAGAAGAAAAACTGATTGCTTTCAATATTTTTTGTCCAGCTGGAAGGTGAACCTCTATTCCAGTCTTAGGTCTGTTGTTACCTCTTAGCAGGTTTTCTTCCAGCAGTCTCCTGTTTTTAGCTCCATTGATGCTGGCCATCTACCCTGATTCTACTGAAAGTCATTCCCATAGCATGATGCTCCCACCACCATGTTTCACTCTGGGAATGCATGTTGGAGGTGATAAATAGTTTCTGTTTTTCATTTCATTAGCTTGTGAAATAAAAAGTACATTTTCTTCTCATATGACCAGATCTTCATAGTGCAACAAACGTCTGAGCCTTTTGCAGAACAGCTTTATTCATTCCTGAAATTAAATTACTACCAAGTGTATTCTATTTACTTTTTAAAACATTTAGTAGGAAGGCATTTTATTTAGGATAGGACAATAAAATGCAGATACATACCACACTTCTCAAAATTGTATTTACAAAAGAAATATAGCAAAAATGGTTATTAGGACAGCACGATATCATGGTAACATGTCTCTAAAGATTTAATATTTTATTTCATTTTCTGATGGTAAACAGAAAAATGAATTAATAATAGAAAACTAAAAGTGTATCAACACAAGCTGACACATGGTCTACTTAAAAGATGCAGCAACATTGCCTCCTTTTTGTAGCAAAAATATTCATTACAAAACAACCATAAATTAAAAGTATTGAAGGGACATAATGACTATAAGGACTCCTCCTCTGTATCTTACAGCATGTTGTTGTCACTTATACTGGTCTCAAAAAGCATAGAAACAATGTCTTAGTGGGTTTGCTTGCCTTATTTGGCTGCAAAATGCAAAGCAGACAAAATTTAGCCTCATATTTAAACTTTGGACAAATAAAAAATGTAAACAAAATACCAAAAACAAATGCTGTTGCTTTTGTGCTTCTTACTCTTTGAAGAAAACAGTTATCAGCTCTTTTCAAGGCTGAACCTGACTTTCAATCCATCAACTTTTGATTCACACATTGTATCATTTCCAAAGGCTGCACACTCTTTGGAGATTTTCTTTTGCAGGATTGATTGTTTTTACCCAGCAGCCCTGCAGTCGTTTGCTCTGCAGAGGGTGGGAATGATGCAGGCACCAAGGTCTAAGCAATGACATAGAGTTGACATAAAAACTCAAAGTTTCCGCTGAAATGGCAAACAATCTTGTTTTTTTAAAAAAAAAGTTGTAGGTAGAAGCCAACTTTTGTGTGACTCAGTTTGTTATGAGTCAGGAACAAATTTTGAGTGTGTGTCAGCAGCTCCAACTCAATGACTGAAGCACCCTTCAATTAATAAATGATTTGCTTTAGTAATAGTTTCTGCCTGACTTTTTCTGTCACCCTGGTTATTACAAACCCAAATATAACAAAAATCAGTTGGTAATAAACTGTGAATTAAATTAGAAATAAATTATGTCATTCACACATGTATAATATTTTTTTCTCAAGGTTGCTTTCTGGTGTTTAGTTTGAAGATACTCACTGATGTTAGCTACTCCTAAGAAAGTGTGATTAAAGCATTGAGTTGTAGCTCCTTAAAACTTAACTTAATTGCTAATGTTTTAAGCTAAACCTAATCAGATTTGATGAGGGATTTTAAAGGATTGGGTTTTCATAAGAGGATTTCATACTGGATCAAGTTCAACAAAATGTTTCTTTGCATAAAAGCTTCATGATTTTAGCTGCTTTTGTTGAAAAACGTTCCTATTTCAATATTATTGTATCACACAAACTCCAGTTATTTCTTCTTGAGTTCAGTCAGATGGGAAACCCAGCGGGGTTTTGTCCCGACCAACATAAACTATGGACTAAATCTGGATTGGGGGGGGGTTTGCATTAAAATGAATGTTGCATTAGGCTCTGGAGACTAGTTCAGTGTTCATCCATCCTTTAGAGGAAGCTAAATCTCATCTTCAGTTCCAAGATTGTATAAATTTGAATATGCAATAAATTATTTGACCTTATATGTTCTTAAAATTGGGGACATATGCCAGGTACACAATAACTAACATTAACTAATAAAATACTAACAATAAATTAATCAAAAAGCCAAGATTCAGTCTAGTTTTCCTCATTTGTAAATTGTTATAATTAAAATGGCACTTTGCAGCCAGGTGCAGCTATTGCACTGCTCCTGATTTTTCAATCATTGGCATCTCTGAAGAAGTTCTGCCAGTTTGCTGTCATGTTCAGTGTGCTAATGAGAAAATACATTGACTGTGATTTCAAACAGATGCAATTGTTGCTGCTAATCTGTCTGATAAAGTTACGGAGTCGTTTCCAAGTTATCTGGCCTTCATCATATAATAAAGTATTTTTACAATTGGAAATGCCTAAAAAACAGACCCCACTTTTTCCATGAGCAGATTTCCCAGCAGTGATCTCATCTCGACATCAAACATCCAACAGCCAGATTGCTGATTTTATATGCATGTGCACTGGGAATTAAATGTCATGAAATGTATTTAAGAAAAAGCTTGTTTCTTTTTTGCAACATTTTATTTTATAAAACCACAAAACCTCTGAAACAGTTTCAGTTGGACAGCTCTAATGCAAAAGATAATTTTCTCTTTTCTTAGGGTCTCGTTGCCTAAATCCTAATTCAGTTGCTGTAGTTCTTTGATTAAGTGTGTAAAACAGTAATTTAACCTGTTCTTTATCCATATTTCTGATTTGGATAACCTGTGTATGATACTAGCTGGTGTTGGACCCAGGTTAGTATCATATTAGAGACATTTTTAGGCAGACTTCGGGGTTCCTATGCTGTCTAGAAAAGTGCAAAAGTGTGGAAGTATTTTTCACGTCTTTACTCCCTGTCCCGTTGTGTCAGTGTTGCGTTTATCTATCTGTTCATTGGCATGTCCATCATCCATCAATCTTTATATATTTCTATCTGCCTGTCCGCTTGATCTCTGGTGAATCAGAACTCTGAGTGTTTCTCGAGTTCTGACTGGTACCGATCTTGGGTGAGTTGTAATGCAGTAAGACTTTCACAAAAGCTGAAGATTTTCTATCAACAACGACTCCTCGGTTTGTCCTGGAGGTCATGGAAAGATTTCTTTGGAAACCTACCACCGAACTAAATCAGTTTCTCTGACAGTTGGAAAAGCAGAAATGTCACTGAGATAAGATCTCTGCTGCACATGTGAGTCTCTTTTTGCTGCTAATCAGCACAGGCTAACTAGCAGCTTCTGTTCAAGCATCACAGCCAAACTTGCACTCGAGGTGCATCTTTATTGGACCTTTAATTTGTGTTTTTACAACTGAAAGATGATTATTATATTGCTCGAGTGCACTGGCAAAAGACAAGCTAGTAAAAATTTATAGAATGCTATCGTGGGTTTTATTCAGCTTTCTGGCTGTGAAGCGCAGGGTGATGATGAGAGAGGTGTCTAATACCAGAGCTGACTGTGAGAAGACCTTGGCGTCTGTGAGCCGAACATTTCTCCATTGATTCACAATCTTAAGCTCATTCACACCGCTTTTATATTCAAGGCTTTACACGGTATGAGCAACCCCACATGCCGTTAACTATCATTTTATTCATTCCCGCTTCTCATGGCTGTGTGAAAGTGAGCACAAAGAAGTTTAATAATCACACTAAAGGCACTAAGGGGCCTGCTCGTGCATGTCCCAAATTACAACCTTTTAACACGTGTAACAAACGAATCCGTTTATTCGTCTTTATCAATGCAGATCTATAGATTCTCCCAACTTAAACAATGATTTGTTGGCTCTATTTTCTACCCCTGCAATTAATAGGAAACACATCATTTGAAGTGGGGTCTTTGTTGGTTCGTGAGAGTACCATACATCACCTAAACTAGAGCACCCACTCCTCCTCCTCCTCCTCCGCCTCTTCTCCTTCCTCCTCCTCCTCCTTTCCCTTCCTGCCCACTAACCCACACATGCACACTCCCGACAGTCCCCATCTGCTCCCAATCAGGGGTGCAGCCAGCGGTCAGGCACGTGCTAACATACTCGCACACATAAACATACACACTTCAGCCACTCCAGGCATGAGATCAGCCATGCAAACATGCACACACTTGAACTGAACTTAGAGATTTGGTTGTAAACGTGCCCTCCCTGCTGCGATGTCCTGCATGTTCACTCAAGAAAAACAAAAGTGTACTCGGTTCCAGAAAGTATTATAATTATGTATTTCTAAAACAAGATTCTTCATTGAGAAATTTTATGGCATGACACTTTTTATCATGATGATTAAAGAGCAATGAAGACTTAAAATAAGCACATGAATCGTGATGAATCGATTACTGAAATCAACAACGAACTTAGTAATCGAATAATGGTTATCTTTTGTTGAATGGATGACTCAGTCAGTGAAGCAGTTAAGCCAAATCTGTGTAAAAATATATCAATTTTAGTATTTACAATGAGAAACCTTCTTTGTCTGTAAATTTGTTCTACCCAGCACTCGTTAAATGGCAGGTTTAGCTTCGCGGGTTCAAATTCTGTAAAAAAAAAATCTCCTATTAAGCAACTTTTGCTATCTACTTATGAATCCAACAAATAATCAGCAGATTAGCTGACAGTAAACAACAAAGGATGTTTACTTGTAGCAAACATTCTTTGCTACAAGTAATAAAGCATAAACTAAAGGAATGCAACTTTATTGCATTGTAGGAAATACAATTTTTATTTTGTTCAAAACAGTAATTGATTGGCTTATTTGCATATTTTAAATAGTTTTTATTATTATATAAAAGGCTTAAGTTGGTTAAAGGAAACATTTTCAGAAGGTGGCATTTCTTTAATCCAATTTAGTTGATTAATCATCAGAATAAAATTATCTGAATAATTGAATAATTTCTAAAATAATTGTTGTTTAGCCCTAATTTTCTGTCAGGCTTTCACATGATTTGGGTTTGTGCATTGAAATGACCAAAGAAGAAGTTAAATATTTAGTTTCTGGCTGAAACCACCATTTTTTGTCTTAAAGGTTCCAGTTCTGTGGAGAGTTTAAAATGCTATAAATAAACCCGCAGCATCACAGTTCTTCTACTGTACATAACAACTGACACAATTTACTTTTCCACATATTCACCTTTTATTTGGATCAACTGATTTAGACCTCTATTTGGAAAAAATGTCCATTTAGTGAAGAACAAGAATGCTTTTAAACAGCAATTATCAAATTCTTCTGGTTTTCTTCCTTGCAACCAAAACATAATTAAACCAGGTTTGGCCTTATTCTCATGGTTAAATTCCAACTGTTGTGGAAAATGGGATGCAACATAAGAACCGTCACTTGTTCATAGAGCAGCATCTTCCCAGAGGGAATTGTGGGAGTCTTGAAGCAAAAATCAATGTTCTTGAATTACTAATTTAAGTACTCCAACTAATTTGTTTTATATATTTACAGCTTATAGCAAAATTTCCTCTGGGCACTCCCAACCCTGTAACAATAATCAAATAATCTCATGATAAATTAAAATGATAATTTCCATTATGATGATAAATATTTTTTGAGGGAAAATTTATTTCCATCTTATTTATGGCTTTGGTTGTGTGTGGTTTTTATTTCTGCTTTATTTATTGCTTTTGCTTGTTGTGTTTTATTTTGGATATTTAAAATCTCTTGCAGTTCCAGTGTGAAGTGTTCTCTACAAAGTTGAACTTTATTGGTCTTCGAGCTGAAAATTGAAAATTGTGGTAAATTAAATATAATTTATTGCAATAATTACTGGGATAATTTATCCTCCAGCAAAATGTGTCATCATGACAAGTCTATATCTACCCGTTGTCTTTGTACCACAGTTTGAAGAACATGTGCTAAAAAAGTAAAAGTTTTAATAAGAAATAAAAACACAAGTTACCTTTATGTTATAAATTTTAAGAATTGCGAGTGGCGCTAATAAATAGGGCTGTCACAATAATCAATAAATCAGTTAATTGCCTGATAAATTAAAATAAGCTCAATAATTTCCATTTGCATGATGGAAAACTGTGGAAAAAAGTCTTCAGTCTGGTGCTTTTATGAAGGACAGTTTTGTTTCTTCATAATTCATTTTATGTTTTGTTTATTTATTCTGAATATTTAAAATGTCATCTAGTTCCACTGTTAAATGTTTAAATATTTTTTTATTTTTGTGAATGTTCTTGTATTTGTATGCTATTATATTACCTGAAAATGGTCTCAAAACCACAATATTATTGTTTATCACAATAACAAAAATTTATCATGACAGGCTTACAATTAAATGAATTCTACCCATATTTTACACGTTTTTCCCAGACGTTGGGTATAAGTGTGAAGGCTCATGCAATTAACTAACCCCGACCCTTACCTTCTTCTTTTGTGACCATAATCCTTAAACCTGTCCCTTAATCCTCAAAAACTACATCGTAGCTGCAGGAAAAGCAATTTGGTCCCCACATTCACAGAATGTCCCCAAAGTACGTATCATTGAGAGGTCATGATGTAAAAACCAACCAACACACACACACACCCATGCACGCACACGTATTGATGCGCAAAGACAGATGAAGATGAGTGTTCCTGTTGGTGTGCTTCACAGATGACAGGGTGTCATGGAAACGCCCAGTGTTCTCATGGTTACGAACTGTTTACCCCTACAGAATACTCTCTTGTGATTGTTCAGACAGAACACTTGAGCTACTGCAACAACCCAGTCTAGCCCAAATACACAGGCGAACACACTCCGGTTCTTATCGGGATCTAAATGGGCACAAATTGGTCTGTTATATGCTACTGGGATTAGCGCTGCAATTTAACCTAATAGTCTGGTGGCGGGGTGGGAGGTTCTACTTTTGCTCTTGAGTCCTTCAAGCACGGATCTTTGACATTAAGTTCTTGAAGTTATCATTCCTCTTTTTCTGGGCTTGTTTTAGATGAAAAGATACAGAGGTGCTCTCTGTTGAATGGCTGGTTTTTAGGAGTGCCACTTTCAGGTTTCAGCTGTGTGGCTTCCTGTAAAAGTTGTGTTTCAGCGTCACTTTTTCTGTGAGTAGTTGTGCGTGTGTGGTCGGGCATTTTTGTCTGGTGAGTGGGAGTGGTCTGGGCATCAATGCAAATGAGCAGGAGCCACAGTGTGTGTGCTCTGCACCCGTAATGAAGACAAAAGTGCATACAGATGCTCTCTCGTAGTTCCTTACTCATTAGGGAGCTAAAACAGCCTCCTGTTTGTTTTTTTTTGTTTTTTAAGGCTTCTGATTAATATGGCTGCTGCCGGTTATTCATTAATACTGCCCTAATGAACTTACACTGGTGAGCGTGAGAGCTAAACTTTTCCTGCATGTTTTTCTTTTTCCTCTCCAGAGTCAATTGATCAACCCAGATAGGAGAACACCCCCAGAGTGAGGGGAGGGGGCCATCTGACCGTCTGTCATCTTGGCGCCATCACAAGGTGGGCTAACATCCTGTATGGTTGGCATGGTAACGGCCTGCTGGGTTTAGGATGAGCCGCTTGTCAGACTCAGTTTCTTCTTGTTGCCACATTCTTGCAACATCCTCCTGACCTGAACACTGAGATTAAGAGAACACTGCATGTTTTCTTAGGCGAATATTTTGTTGAGGTGTTATTTGTTTTTATTTTGTTGTTGTTGTTTTTTTGCATATATGCTTAAGGTTTAAATCTTGGGTAGCGGAATAGCTTGCTTAAAAAACACTGATGGGTTTTGTGATTGGAAAGGAAAGAAAGAGAGTTGACTAGTTTCAGACAGTCGAGAGAATGAGGAAGGAGGAGGAAGACAGCAAGGAGACAGAAGGAGAAATCAAATTATTCTTTGTGCTCTACCTGCCACAGAGGCTGTAGGAGAGCATTAATCTCCCCCCTCCCCCACTCCACCCTCAGTCTGCAGGTAACAACACACATACACGCAGTACTGTACCCAGGCTTCACCAAACCACACTTTCTCTTTCGCTTATGTTCGTTCTCACACAAATGTTCCTGCAGACGTGCTGCTGTTGCACAGGCAGCAGGAGTGACGGTGGGAGGGTTGAAGTTATTTGGAGTGGGGGAGGGCAGTGAGAAAGAGGAAAATCTGAAAGCACTAAGAGTTTGGGAGACGAGGGATGGAGTTTTTCTACAACCACTAAAACTAAACTCACACAGAGTCTAAAACGTGTTCTTAGAGTTTGAACATTTCGAGACGTACAACTACAAATTTTAATGAAATTTTATGTTGTAGAACAATACAGAATAGCGCCTAATTGTTAATTAGAAGGAAAATGCTGAATAAATAAAAAGAAAAATGGATAAATAAGAATCTGAAAAACATGGAGCCGATCAATTAGTGGAACCAATTTTCACTGCAGCTGCAGGTCTGTTCTATGGCAGATTTTCTACTAGTTTTATACATTAAAGCTGCAGTATGTAACTTTAAAAAATATATGTTATTTACATATTTGTTAAAACTGTTACCATGTCATGACAGTATGAAATGAGACAGAAAGTCTGTGACTTCTTTCTTGTGCTGAAGAAATGCACCACTCCCAATCAAAAACAACCCATCAGAGCCAGGAGGCGGGGCTTAGCGCTGTCAATCAACCTCACAAAAACAAGTTATCATTACAGGAAAATCGTTTATCGACTGTCATCTTTGGCTATGCTAACTAGTCTTAGCATTCATAACAGGGTGTGCTAGCTGCGGCTTAGCAGAGATCAAGTGGAAGGAGGAAAAGGAGATGAGCAGCGCCAAAGGGAATGGTGATTAACAGCGCTAAAACCTTCCTCCTGGTTGTGATTGGCTGTTTCTGGTTAGCACTGGGAGAAAGCAGAGGAGCTCAGATTTTTCACGCATCATCTGTTTCCTAACATATTGTGAAAACATGGTGACAGTTTCAGCAAACATATATAAGAAACATATTTATAAAATATGTTTTTTATAAAAGTTACATACTTCAGCTTTAACAGACAGAAATGTTTTCCTGTTCATCTTTGCAAATTAGCTGAAGAGTGTCTGGTACAGCACATTTCAAGTCCTGCCAAAGATTCTCAGCTGGACTTTGACTAGGCCATTCTAATGATGATACTCACCCACCTGACAGGTTTTCTCCCTTTTCTGTCCCCGTTGAAGAAAAGTTTTCCCTCTACTTTACCCTGCCACTGCCATGTTTCACCTTTTGGATGTTATTTAGGGTGTCATCTTTCTGTCACATTCACTGTCTTGACATTATGCATTGTATTCTGGCTTAAAAATTCACATTTGGTCTCGTCTTATCAAAGCACCTTTTCCCCATGTTTGCTTTGTCCCCTGCATGAATCGAGGCAAACTGCAAACAGAACCTCTTATGGCTTTCATTCAACAATGCTCTTCTTCTTTCTTCTTTTATAAAAGCCAGATTTGTGAAGCTCCACGGTCACCATGGGCCTCTTGGCTGCTTCTCGTTTTAAAACTTTCCTCATCTGTCCTGTGAGTTAAGGCAGCCGACCGTGTCTTGGCAGGTTTGGAGTCGTCCCATACTCTATCCATGCTCATATGAAAGATTGAACAGTTCTGTGTGAGATGTTCAAAGCTTGCGATGTTGGTTTATAACCTAAATCTGCTTTAAATCTCCCTGGAGTTTTGTCTTCTTTTTTATCTTTGTTCTTCAGGATGCTGATTGTTCACTAATGTTCTCTAATAAATCTTCAAGACTCTGAAGGCGATCTTGAATTTTTTAGTAAAATGATTGATGTTATTTATTGTGTAAGCAGTTCTCCCCCTGCCCAAATCAATTGTATAACTTAGGGTGCATTCACACCAGCCCTGCTCAGTCTGCTTTAATTAACTGTAGTTTGTTTGACTAGCAAGTGTGGTTCATTTCGGGTGGTCTAAAAAGAAAAGAAAAGATAAGAAGACAAGCAAACTCTGGTCCACCAACTAACCTTTTCTGTTGGATTGAAGTGAACTCTGGCACAGTTTGAATCCTTATGTGAATGCCAAGCAGACCGGAGGCCGCTCCAAAAGCAGGAAGTGAACTGTATCGCAGGGCATTCTGGTTAAATGCAACAAAAACAAACCTGTGTCGAGCTCTAATGGGAGAAATGATTCGTGTTCTTTCACTAAAGACAAAAGAGAAATCCTACAACCGCTAAAAATCTGACGCTACTCCATTTTTTTAACTTTTTGTGAAGAATTAAGTTGCGCTCATGTCTTCTTCAGAGGTTTTCATGTTGATTTCTTCAGTAGTTCTTGGTGCAGCGCCACCACAGGTGAGGGGGGGAACAGGTGATATGGTTTCAGTGTGAAAGCGAACATCAGATGAGAATGCAACAAATGTCGTAATTAGCTCCCTAATCGAACCGGGTCTTCCGGAAAATCAGGTGTGGAAACATTTTTAAAGCTCCCAATTTTTTATGACATTCATATTGATGACGAGTGTATGTAAATATCTCCCTGACAAAGTATTTAAATTTTCTTTTTCTGGTTGGATAAGTGATTGCCCTTAGCGACACGTCACCAACGTTATTTCACGTGTCCAGACCGGGGCTGTGCGCCTCTGTTTTGCCAACAGATATTATAAAGGAGCGTCGGGCAGGCGGCTATTTGCATCACTTATCCAGTGCACTGTGTCACTTTACCTCTTCACCTTCCTGCCTTTTGTCAGCAGCAGCTGCTCTGACCCTGCTGCGTTCTCTGTTTTGTCAGCCATAATGAAGAGAATAGAAACGGATTCATTCAGGAGTTTGATGCCTCCCAGCATGTCGGTTTCCTCATTTCAGCCAGCGGTGAAGCTGTCAAGCTGTTATAACAGATCTTTATTTTCTAATTAAATTAAACTTTCTTTTATGAACTCGAGTTCTTTTGTGTTCCTCGAAGTGTAGGGGCCTGAATGAGGTGTTTTATGGTCAGGGTGGGGATTCCCTAGAGGTTAATAATGATGTTCAGACAGGAATAATCCTTCCTTTGTTAATGAAATTCATGGCAGGTTGACGGAGGATCAAGGTGGCGTTAGTTGCTCATGTTTTCCTCGTCTGCCCTCAGTAGCTCTCTGCTTCATATTCTTGTTTGTTGCATTGTTTCAGACATCCCCCCACGTTCGCCATGACTCACTCTGCTGTGGGAGTTCTGCCGTCTTTCAGCTGTGTTTTCTGTCTCCCCAAAACCATAGTTTTGCTTTTGCAGCCGCCGTTCATCCATTTTGATTCTGCTTTATTAAAGTCTGTTAGCTTAGCTCGCCTGCGATCGGCTGCTCATCGCTTTTTGCAGTGATTGCACAACAACGCGCAAAAAAACGTGAAGTCAGAAACAACATTGAAGAAAACTTTCTCCCCTTGAATATTTGCTGTTTAGCATCCATTATATGAGAGTGCAATAATCTTAGGATTACTCCTCACACATTTTAAAAAGTTTTTGGGTAAAATTATTGAATGCATTTGCAAATTTCCTTTTATTGCAGCACTGGGGGGCAGACTTTCCTGCCTTCAGTTTGTTCAAACTTTAAAACAATAATATCCCATCTCACATTCTTGATGTCAATAGCTTAACATACAGGATACTGGATTTTAATGAAAAAGTGCTGAAGATAAGTCGGTGCCAAATGACAATAGCTGTTAGGGATATTTAAGGAACCATTTTACAACAAATAATAAATTACAGAACAGTAACGTAGAAATGAAGCAACATGATTTAATGCCTGTAAGGAGTTTAAATCTAATCTCTGAAAACACTGGAAGCTTTTAGTCATCCCCTTCACAAGATAAACTTGGCTCCTTGTCGAGCCTTTTTTCTTCTTGTAGTTGTAAACTTTTTAAGTGCCACTTTGGCTCTATGCGCAAGCTAAGGTGAGTAGCGTTTTTTATCTTTATTTCCTGTCACAAACGATCAAACAAATGTTTATTTCATCCAAAGATTACCTTAGTAAACGAAAAAGCAGTTTTCAAATGATGATTTTATTTATTAAGGGAAAAAAGCTGCCCAAAAAAATCCTGGTCAGGTGTAAAAACACACCTGAGAACTCATGAATTGCTATTTTGTTTTCACAGCCAATCAGTCTTTGCTTAAAGAACACTTTTCATTCACAGCATGGACCAAATAAAATGCTTTGCATAAGATAAAAAAGGTGGCGATGTAAAGTAAAATAAAACGGATCAGACCGGAAGCCCAAATTCACTTGACTTATGTAGCAGGACAATCATCTAAGCACACAAGCAAATCCACCTCTTACCGGCTAAAAATGTAAGTTTTGAAGTGGCCTAGTCAAAGTCAAGACTATGTGGCTTGGCTGAAATAAAACAACTCTTGGGCCAGAATGATGTAAAAGACTCACTGAAACAATCTTTATGGTACAACCTGTTACTAGGTTTAGGGATCCATTATTTTTTCACATATAAAAAAAATAAATAAAATTGAAAGCAGCTGTTTTTGTTTACCTCAATTATTTTTGTGTATTTATGAGGAAGCGAATAATATTTTTACAGTTTAGAACAATAAAATTTGATGTTAAAACAACATTTGAAAGCTAAACTGTTAAATAATAAATGGTTTTAATTGGTGGTGAGGAACGTAAAAACTGCTTTTTTTCCCACACTTGAGCATAAAACCTGTTCATAAAGTTACTTGGATCAGAAAAACAGGAAATAAATAGAAATATGCTTCTAAAATTACACATTGACTCTGAATTAAGTGTCATTTTCATAAAACATGACCAAATTTATGTTATTGGTAGACTAGGAAACATGAATTTTTAGGGCAAATTGGCAAAAAAAAAAACTCTTTTGGATAATTTGGAGTGTGAGATTTATGAGGCAGTTATTTTAATTTGATAATTTTCTTCAAGTTTAACCTTTAACCTTTGGATTGTGAGCTGTAGCTGGACTCCCAGAATCACTGTTGGGTTTGGAGTTTAAACGTGGTGAAGACACGTCGGTGTTGATCCAGTGATTCTTCTTACGCACTCGACCAGTGACCTGGAAAACACACAGGTCACAGCGGAGGTGGTGACCCCATGGGTCAAGATCAGGGTTGAGAGTCAGGTCAGAGTTCATGGTACGGTTCAGAACCATTAAATACGGTCCAACTTTATACATGTTGGGAGCTGTGCTGCTGTCTTTCCTGACTGCAATCGACTCTCTAAACACCTGAAAATAGCCAAAAGTGTTAAAAGCAAGTTTTGTATTTAAAATTTCAATTTAGCGTTTAAACATCATTTGAACTTTTTATTCACAAAGACTTTTTACCTCAGGTTGAGTTTTTATGTTGAATTGAACAACAATAATAATTTTCTGGATATTTTCTATGCACCATTTTATTTTAACTATTTTATTTGGTTTCTGCGATTGCTTATTCAGGAGGTGTTTTTGTAGACATTGACCTTTTTTGACGTGTTTTAAGTGTTTTGGGTGGTAGGGTCTCTTTTTAGTCCTATAAAACATTTTGTTTTGCACAACATTGCATAAAAAGTGCCTTACAAATAAGTTTGAATGATTCGAGTCGCTAAAAGCAGCTCTGATTAAGACCATTAGCATTCTCGCTCTGCTTGATGCCTTTATTGAATCTCAACAATGTGATTAAACCTCCAAGCTTGCAGAAGAAGTCAATCTTATCCGTTTAAGTAGCTCTTGTGTCTCTCTTCTTTTTGCACTTAATTCCTACCAAGACCTTTTCCCCTTTCATTCCTTTTTTTACACCTCTGACGTCCTGCTGGATGTGCTTCTTAGCATTTTTACCTGAAAAGACTCGCCTGTTTTCCTTATGTCGTCTAAGGATCTCAAAAAGAAAGAGAGACATTCTGAAAAGCAGCAGGTTTATATGCAGGACTGCACTCAGACAGAGCCAGTTTATGCAGCAGTTTGTTCAGCCCCATCAGAAAGCAACACCACACCCAAACAGGGACCCGTTTGGATTTTCTGTGACATAAATTTTCCATGCTGATGCTGGAAGTTTCCTGAGGACATGGACGGGGGGTTTCTGAAGTTATCCAGCCATCTGAGGAAAAAAAAAGTTTCCTTAACTCTTCTGTTGTGCTTATCCCAGCGTGGCACCACATATGTGGAGGGGTGTAAAATCAGCCAGAGGATTTTAGTTTCATTTTGGATTCTTCGTTTTATTGCTGATCCAAACAAGCAGTTCCCACTTGGAATCACTAAAGTATTCACATCTCTTCACATTTTCTCACGTTAAAACCTCAAACCTTTTATGGATTTTATGTGATTGACCAACACAAAGTGGGAGGAAAATGATGCATGCCTTTCACATTTACATATAAACATCAATCTTCCTGTTTTGGTTTATTGGACAATAAACAGCATTACAAAAACCAAAAAGACAAAAACACAGCAGGCAGGTCATGGAGAAGTGGAGAAGGAGTTGTGAGAAGTTTTCAAGCAGAATCAGGTTCTGAAAGCCAGCAAGCAGAAGATTTCCCCGCAGTCGTTCATGGAAATCCCCAGCATGGTTTCCACCTACTGGGATTTGTAAGCTGCTGCCTCAGCAGCATCATACTGTGGGAATGTATGTTGTTTTGGTCAGAGTTGATGAGGAACAGGACGGCACTAAACAGGCAGGCTACAATAACACATTTTACTGGATGATAAATTGTTCCAGAAGTTATTGTTATAAACGATAATATTGTAGTTTTGAGACCATTTTCGAGTAAAATATTGATAATGACATCACTGTTGCATGCATGTTTGTGCTGGAGCTGGAAGGTAATTTATCTAAAATAAACAGTCAAAATAAAAACCGCACTCAACCAAAACCGTAAATAGAATGGATTATGATTATATATTAAAAAAAATATTAATCATCAGAATGGAAATGATTTAGCTCGATTTAATTTATCATACGACTTAACACTATATAGAACTGTTTTGCAAGAAATAATTGTTAAAAATATCTGAACCTGTATATCTAAAGCAGGTAAGAATATATTATAAAAGACAGTTCTACAGCTCCTTATACTTTTTATTTCATTACTTTTATAAATTGTGAATAAATTGTGGAATACTTATTACTTTAGACCAACATTTAGCTTTATACTTTTAATATAAAGACCTGAGAAACTCCTTTTAGTTTATAAATTATGGACAACTTATTCTCATTAAACATGTGCGAACCAATATTTAGTCTTTTCTTTTTGATTTGTTTTGTTACCTTTACCTTTTTGTCTTTTTTTAGGTTTTGTTGTTTTGTTTGTATTTTCTTCTAATTCACTTTGAACTACCTTGTTGCTGAAAATGTGCTGAATGTATAAGACCACCTTATCTTACCTTACTCACTCAAAGAGATTGAATGCAGTGGCGCTCCACATTTTGTAGACTCTTATTTGGTGGACTCCATAAAATGAGTGAAATATTTTGTTATTGGTGGCTGAAACATGAGAAGAAGTTGAATATGAACCTGATCAACCATCTCATATTTAAAGGCTGCATCCTCCCTTTCTGTTTACATTTAACTGTATTTGGTAATCACTTCCTATTAGACCCAAACTTGGCCTAAAACATGCAATAAATAAAGTTGAGAGAATCATGCTGAGTAACTTCCTTTAACCTCTCCACCCTATCCGCCCACTCGATTTATAAAATACCATCTTCATGCCCATTCCTATTTTCCTCTTGCTGCCCTCGATTCTGCCATCACCCTCTCCTGTTTCCCCTCTGTGCTCATCTCACCCCCCCGCAGCGCTGCTGTATTGTACCAAGCGCAGCCCCCGCTGCACCCTCTGCCACCAGGCCCCAATGCCTGTAGCGTGTAATTGACTTTCTCCCCGTGCTGGAATAAGCAGGCGGCCCGCGCCAGGCTGGAGGTGACCCATTTCCCTGGGGCATTCAGCAGCCTCCTAATCAACCATTCTCTGGGGCAGCCTCATTCACTCTGCAATTAGAGCGGCTCCCCCTTTGAGAACTCCATCAATAGGCGAGCGGGCAGGCGGGCTTGATCGGTGCAAGAGCAAAGGCAGAGTTTTTACTCCAGCACTTTGAGTTCTCAATCCTCCTGACTTTGCGCCTCCTCCCTTTGCTTCTCGCTTTCTTGAGTGCTGGTTTTGTCTAACGAAGAGCAGCAGAGTGGGAGGCAGGTAGACGGGAAGCAAACCAGCGGTTTAGACAAGAGGCGATGCAGGTAGGTAGACAAAGACAGACAGCCGGTGTGATGGGAGGGACTCCAGGGAACGATTAAAGCAGAAATCTGAAAGAGGGACGGGACAACACTTTTGAGAGTGCACAAGTATTCCCTTTTGTCACCATGCAAGAAAATGCAGTCTTTTTATTCAAGAACATGCATAAATGCATAACTTGCATCCCTAATGCAAGAGGTCTGTGAGTTTGTCCCAGAAAGAAAAGTGTGTTTAGGACGAAGACAAACTCAATTACATGGCTTCTTGGACTCCTCGGATCTCCCATGAAGGAGTCAGAGACGATGCTGCGTGATGATTAAATAACAGACTGGCATCTCTCCCCTGTTGCTGGCCTGATTTGCCATGCAGCGGAGGCTGTCCTCTGGTCACAGGATAACCATGTAATCAATGGAATGAAAAAGCTGTGCTGGCTGTGAAGGTTAAGAGGGGTACTGATGCGTTCAGCGCTCTCTGCACCGCACACGTGTATCTAAAACACACTCCAGACGCTCTGGATGCTCCACACCTCCCTCCTCCTTTCATATGTTCCTCCTCTCTTTCTTTTCTTTGGCATGCCTTTATCTCTCTCTCTCTCTGTCTGATTATCCCTCTGTTTTTTTCTCCCCCTATGCTTCTGCTGTCCTGGCTTTCCTCCCTCCTACCTTTCCCCAGTGTCAGCTGCTGTCGCCGTGGCAAAGCAAGTGACCAATCAGCAGTCACTTTCTCACTCCGGTTTCTCCCTCCCTCGCTGATATCTCCCATTCCTTCCCTCTCCTCCTCTTTTTTTTCATCCCATCTGCGTCTCTTCCCCACAACCTTTATCAGCTCACTTCCTGGAGACGAAGTGTGATGCATTATGGGAGAGAGACGCCTGTCTGACAGGGTTAGTTGTGCTTATCATCAGAGACACTGCACTGTGTGTGGAGTGAACTGATGAACTCATGAATGCACCGGTCCACACACACCAAACATAACCTCACATTCTCCACTCAGCAGCAGCAGCAGGAGGAGGAGGATGCTGACGAGACATGTTTATGTTCGTCAGTCGCTGCCAGGAGAATATGATTTGCATGATATAAGCATATTTCCCCCTTCTGTTTTCACTGCTGCTGCTTCACAGTCGTGCCTCTTTCTACATGACAACTGTCTTTCTTCGCTTCACAATTAGCAGTGCAACCCCGGCTAAAAAGGTTATAAGTGACCTTATAATCCCAGTCTCTGCTAATGTGTGTTGCTGTTTCGTCTTCCCCTCAGGCGCTGATATGTGCACACGATGAGCGGACTGGGGGACAACTCCATGGAGCCTCTGAGCTCGGAAAACCGCAAACGCAAACTGTCCACTTGCGACACGCCCGGTCTGGGGTGAGTTCCTGGCATCGGCACATGAGGAGGGTGGAACTGAAAGAAAGTGGGCTAGTGGGTCAGTCAGTGGTTGCTGGAGCCTGGACCCAGACGTGAACAGAGCGAAGTCTGCTGTGATGGGGAAAAACTCAACCAATGGGAGGACTTGAAGCTGAGAAAATGTGGCTGGACTAAAAGATTTCCAAACCACAAGATCTCACATTTTGGTTTTTCTTAATTAGTATTTTTTCTTTCGTTAGCTTTATCACACACTATTTCTTATTTTTAGATTACTTAATTATGTAAAGTATACATTATGTTGTATAAAAATACAACAGGGATTACCAAAATTATATATATTCTTCTTTCATTAACCAAGAACAACAGAGGGATTAATGTTTGATCTCTTCAAATTCAGATCTTTGGTTTTCTTTTGTACTTTCAGAAACATAAAAAATAATAAGTTAATTTGTTTCTTTTTGCGTATCTTCTCTGCCCTCTCAAACCCCCAGTCGGTCATGGAAGATTCAGAGTCCGGTTCTGGTTCTGCTGGAGGTTTCTTCCTGTTAAAGGGAAGTTTTTCCTCTTCATTGTCTCTACATGCATCCTTAGTTCGATGAATTCATATAAAGTCAATGACACAATGCAGCTGGTCCAGAAGGAATAAATGCTGCAAGTCAGTGCCGTAATCCAAAGTTTCCTTAAAATACAAACTTTTTTGCTACTTTGAATAATGAATTGAGTTTCTGTTCCGCTTGGATCAATTGGAACGTGTGTGAATGAAGAACCACAAGAAGATATTTGCTGTGAATTGGCACTAAACAGATAAACTGATTTAAAATGTATTAAAATTCTGGTGGGATGATGTTTTCAGAATTGCAGGCGATTCTGACATTTTAATTTCCTCAGCAACAGAGGAGGTGCAAACTGTAACTGTAAACTGCAAACTGTAATCTGGTTAATTTTCTGCTTTTTGATTAATGGCTTCTTCCTCTCTGAACGGCCTTTCAGTCCATGTTGGAACAGAACTCATCCACTGTAGGTAATGACACAGCCTGGTTCCTAACAAGGTCTTTCTCTTCTTCTTTGGCGTTGACATGCACATTTTGAAGCAAGAAGAAGTGATCTCTAAAACACAGAGCCCCTCTCCTCGAGTTCATACTTAGATATTATTGTTTTAACAGATGGGACGTGGCTTCTGCAGGCATCTGGAATTTCAACCTGGAGGTGATCCAGATTTGTGGAGATCCACAAACATCTTCCCTTTTTTCTGATTTCATTGGATTTTCTCCATGATGAGACAAAAAATAGAAAGTGTGTTTCAGGTGTCGCCCTGAAATATTCCCACAGGTGTGCTGCCAACTAACTCAAATGTTGTTGTATAAACCATCAGAAGCATAACGTTTATAATAAGTTTGGCTTAAATAATGAAAATCTGATGTAATATCAGACCTGGAGGGGAACATTGTTTATCCGTGGTATTAAATCCTAGTAATTCCTACTTATAAAACTTATAAAATAGGAAATTATAAAATCATCTGCAATTGAGAGCAGATGATTGGTAGGTTTGTTGGATATGTTTATTTTTGTTTTTTAGAGTTACATTTACAAAATTAAGCCACTAAGAAACATCAAACTCAGACTGATGTATTTTGACAAAAATTTTCCAAATAGAAAATGTTAGAATTTCATAATTTCTTTCTACCTCTGTAACTTGCTCTCCGATTCATTCATCAAACTTTAAGAAACATGTTTTAATCGCTGAAGGATGAAGAAGTTCTAATTTGATTTTGTTTAGATTATTCTGCAAAGAGCCGTCCAGATTCAGCGGCGCCATTTACTTTCATTTCCTACTTTTAAGATGTTTACCTGTGTTGTTCACACATTGTGTCTCAAAACAGAACGGAAACCTAAAGTTGCTAAAGGAGAAGCTGGTTAGCACTTACCTCTTCTCTTTTTGTGGATGCTGTAAAAATGGAAATCATCTCCCATCTATAACTTAAAGCTTTTCTTCAAAACAAGACAGATTTACTAACTTTTGCATTCTGCTCTACTTTTAAGCAATCAGCTAATGCTTTCAGAGTCGTGAGTTATGAGGCGAAAAATGTAGCAATGGTTAAGTTTGGCTCCAATCTCTGTACCTTGTCTCCTGCAGGTGTGAGAGGAAGCGTCGGGAGCAGGAGAGCAAGTACATCGAGGAGCTGGCCGAGCTGATCTCAGCCAACCTCAGCGACATCGACAGCTTCAACGTCAAACCGGACAAATGTGCCATCCTCAAAGAGACGGTGCGCCAGATCCGTCAGATCAAGGAGCAAGGTGAGCGGACGCCCAGGTCTGGAATCAGAAAGGCCACACCAACACACACTCCTCTGAGCCCAGGTGCAAGGACAAATCAGTCATTCATCTCCCAAAAACTTCACAGCTTTTACTGTTTTGGGTGGCGTTTTTTGTGCGTGTACGATCATGAACAGCTGTGTGCGGGCCTCGCCAGGGTCTGCCTAATTGGATGTTTGCAGGTAGACACATGGCTCTCCATTCTTCAGATCGGCCAGGTAATCAGCTCTGCTACAGCTGCTGTTCTCTCAGCTTCTGATCTGGTGTGTTTCTGCTGTTTCCTGCAGCAGCTACATGGAAAAGCTTTGCAGATGGGAACAGATCAACACTCAGGGCCCGCCACAACCATACACTCCTCTTTTCACATTACAACCACAAAGTTCAACGTATTTTGTTTGAGACCAGAAAAATAGTGGAAAGGAAATTATTCAATTAAACAATTATTGAAATAATCGTCAACTAATTTAGTAATCTATTAATCATTAATTAAACAAAAAACTGTATAAAGTATATATAAATGTTGCGTTAAGATAAAAACACCCTTGTCTATAAATATGTTTTAAGTATAACTCCACAAGTTGTATAATTTTAACTTCAGTTTGTTCAGATTTATTAAATGGTTATTGCATTTTAGGCAATAAAATGCTTATTTTCTCATTCAAAACATTGATTATTTATTCATTTGCATGTTTTAACATACGTAAAAAAATATCTAAGTGGTTAAATGACAAAGCTGTAGATTGTGCCATTTTCTTATCCAAATAATTGCCAGAATAATCGAGGGATTAATCGATTACTAAAATAATCGTCAGTTGCAGCCCTGAAAATAAAACCCTCTCCACTCTGATACCCCTAAATTTACACAGCTCAGGTGGAAGAGTCTGCAAACCAAACATCTACTTCACAAACCTTTATGAAACTTTTAAACAAAATCTATGTTGGAACTCTGCAAGCATGTGGTAGAAGATGCTCTGATACCCACATTGACATTCAAATTGTTATTTCTGGGGAAAAGTGTGACCCTGAACTCACCATCCAGTGCTGTAGGAATGTTTTTCTTCTGAGTGGAGCGTCTGTGTTGATGGGTGTATGGATGGAGGTAAACGCAGTACAGGGGGAACCTGTGAAAGGCTGCAAGCAGTTTGTCATGGCTGCAAAGTTTCACTTTCCACCACAACAGGGACCCTAAACATACAGTCAGAGCTGCAATTAAGTGGTTTAGAAAGTCAATCAGGGAATCTTGGAACGTCAGTCGCTCTTCATCCATTCAGACTTGCTCTAATTTGTTAAGAAAAATGGGTAAAACCTTCAGTTTCTGGATGCAGAAAAATAAATAACTGGTCTCTAAAGGGGGGCTGACTACACTTTTAAGATTTTTTGTTGCTAAAACACAACTCCGTGTTAGTGTTGCTCATCCAATACCATTAGAAAATACACCAAAATATCCTATTACAGTGTGACAAAATGTGCAGAAGTCCCAGGAGCGTGAATATGTTTGTGCAGCTCTGGATTCGAGCACGTGTGATATTTCCTTTCCAACTGAGGCTGAACTGCTGGGAGACAGCTCTGCTGATTTTTCTTGTTTCTACTGGGGCTCAGTCAGTCAGTGTCTTCAACCTCAACAGGAAGAGGAAGAGTCAAAGGCCAGCCCTGACTGGCTGCTGACAGGTTGCCATAGTTACAGGAAGTGATGACAGACATGACACGGGCGTTTAGGCTCGTCTGACCGCTCGATACCTGTTCTTTTCCCCTCCGCGAGCTCTCTCAGCTGCTCAGCCTTCCTGTTTCTCTGAACTCCATCGGTTCTTCTCTGGTTTCCTGAAATCGTGTCTCATCTGTTTAACTGCACGACGAGGCGGCTCAGAGCATTTATCTCCCATGTCTTTTTTTTTTGTTTTTTTTCTCCTCCTCTCTCTGCTCATCTTACTGAACTTCACAATGCCTAGTTGTTTGTGGTAGTGTCCTCTTTTTTACCCCCTTTGTGTGGATTTCTGTGCCTCTTGGGAGCTAATCAGACAGAATAATTCCTGTAGTCAAGCAGCCGCTGCCTCGCTCTCACTCCAAAAGCCCACATTTACACAACAACCCAACCACTATTAGTTTTTCCCAGCATCGCCCCGGACCTCTCTTTCTTCCTTCCTTTTTTTTGTCTTTTTATATCCCCCCTGGATGCCCCTGCCTTCCTCCCTCTCTTGGTCCCAGCTCCATTAATTCAGGTGCCTCAGCTCCTGCCCCTGCACCATTACGGTTTCTTCCACCGCTCCTTTGGCTCTCTCCCACTCCCTCTCTCTCAGACAATCCCTCACAGTCTGACACTGAATATAAAGCATGAGGACAGCAGCTACCTGCTCCACATGCTCCTCTGACGGGCTCCCTGCAGAAACCTGCCTCAGTCCATCTCCCTCCTCACCTGTAGTTTTAACCCCCACTTACCTCCCCCTCCTCCCTGCCTTAAAAAAAAGAAAATCGGAAACTGTGGAAGCACTGCCCCCTGCTGGTCCATCTAGGTAGTAAAATGCTAAAGTTTTGGCTTTTTCAGGGTGGTTCTTTTTCTGTTTTTAGAGACATTCCTCTGCTTTCTTTCCCACAGGAAAAGCTTCATCCAACGATGACGACGTCCAGAAATCAGACGTGTCGTCAACCGGTCAGGGGGTCATTGACAAGGACCACCTTGGGCCGCTTCTACTGCAGGTGAGTCTGGATTTGATCGAATGTGCTGCTGCTTTTATCTATTGGTGATGATGATGGTTGATCTTCAGTCTCTACACCAGCAGACTCGGGCATTTATCATATCGTTTATCATTTATTGTGATTAATTTCTTATCGTGATAGAAATTTTGATTTATCGTCGTCACTATAAATTCTAATTAATGATATTTAATCCTCCTGAAAAACTGTCTGAGATTGTTAGTTTTATTATTTTCTGCACAGTTTGTTCTTTTAGAGTATCAATAAATATCAATAAATTTGGAAATGTGATTAAATGCAGTTACTGTAATTTTACTGGCGTCTCAAATGAAAATGTTTTTCCATGCACTCATAGCTATACGACTACCTAGAAAAAACATTGTAAATATTTCTTATCATCACTTTTATTATTGTCAATAATACCACAAAATATTGTGCTAAAAATATTTTGTGGTACGTGTCACACATTCCTAGGCTCTGGACGGCTTCCTGTTTGTGGTGAACCGGGAGGGCAGCATCGTGTTTGTGTCCGACAACGTCACCCAGTACCTGCAATACAAGCAGGAGGAGCTCATCAACACCAGCGTGTACAACATCCTGCATGAGGAGGACCGCGAGGACTTTCACAAGAACCTGCCCAGGACCAACAGTGAGCAAACACACACACACACACACACACACACACACACACAATATGTGAATATGGGAGAATTTAATTCTGAATGCTTGGAAAATGGGTGTGGTGTACCACAGGGGTGTGTGCTCGGATCAATTTTTTTCAGAATTTATAACAACTTTAACATATAAAAAATCTAAATTCATAGTTTCTGGGTAAAGTAAAGCAAAGTAAAGATTTTTATATAGAAAGCACCTAAAATGCAATTCCTGGGAGTGACAATTAATATCAAAATTTGCTGGAAAATGTTAAAAATGTTATATTGAGAATAGAAAAATAATTTGCTTATATACTGTTCTTTGGTGTAGCCATATGAGAGGTATTTTGTAGAGGCTTGGGTGAATGCTTGTTGCAGAAAGAGATGAAACAATTATACATAGTCAGATTTGAGAATGTCAAACAAAATCTAATCTGGGTTTGGATGAAAGGTGTGAAATTGTGGAACATTTTAAATAGATTGTGGAACTGACCTACATTAAAATGATTATTGGGGATAATCTGTGTTTGATGACTCACGCAAAATGGAAATAGAATTAAATCAGTGTGAGTGTCCTACTCAGTTTTGTAAATATATATTGAATACTGGTGACTGATTTGTTGTTTTATTTCACCTTCAATAAATCAAACGCTTCACTGCTTGCATTTTATTCTTACTCAGAAGTTAAAAACAGATGACATGTTCCAAGTCAGTAAAACTTTGTGAGCAAATTACATGAAAATTCACGCTTCTCAGCTCTTCTTTCTAATGAGGAGCTCCTGGGAAGCACGGGCTGTTCAAACACACATACACACCTGACAAAACATGCACTCGCTACGCGGATGCTCCCACCTACTCTTTGCTAATCAGGCAGAGCGTAGCACAGCTGTCTATCAAACTCAGTGGTCCAGACAGCGTAAAACAGACCCGGGCTCTATTCAGATCCCACTGCTACCACATTAGGCTGAATAAAGCACCTCCCCTCTGCTTAATTCAGCATGTGTTCCACCGTGATTTGCTCCTTAATATTGTACTTGAGTAAATTCACTTATTTACACCCCCTCATTATTCTCTGTATTGACGTGTAAATGACAGTGATGCATTTTTTAGGGAGCAGCATGAGTGTGTAAACCCATAAGTATGTGCACTATTTATAATGGCGATTAATTATGGATGTGTGTGTGCTCGGCTGAACCTGCTTCTCGATTAGCTCTGCAGTAACGTTCTCCAGCAGAAGTCGGCTCATCGACTCGGCCGCCTGCTTCCCTGTGCGCCCCGTCATTCATTCTCTCGCTTTTTCCCCTCTAACCATCCCTCTTTATGCACTTTTCCTCTCGCTGTCCCTGGTGCCTTTCTCAGCTCGCTCCTTCTCAGCCTCATCCATACTTAATATGGCTGCTTACTAAGATGAATATTGTGGCTATCCGTTTCTCAGGCTGCCTCCCTCTCTGCTGCTCCCACCCCTCTTTTTCTCTCTCTTTCTCCCTGTGTCTGCATTATCTTTTTGGCCCATGAATGAAATGCCTTCTCTCTGCACATTCCTGTGGGATGAACGCATAGCACAGTGGTTACAGTTCTACACACACACACGAAAACTAAAACACAGATTGATGGTGAGACACAGTTAGATGTTGTGTTTTTGCATTTCGAAGGTATTTGCTCCATAAACATTTTTTCTTTGTTTTTTTCTTTTTTGTCAACGTTACACGTTTCAGATCAGTAAACTAATTTTATTGCACTGCAAAAACATAAAATCTTTCCGGTTTCTAGTGCAGATATCTTGTTCTTTTTGAAATAAGACAAAACTAACTTACAAGAAACATTTAAGCAAGATTCCTTAATTAATTCCTTAATATTAATGAAAAAACTACTAGCTCCAATGGCAGATTATTTCACATTTTTCACAATATTTACCTTGCACATTTGCTTAAAACAAACTCCTATATATTGCTGAAAGGTCACTTATATGTAATTGTGTCTTCTTTCAGGTGCACTAAGATTTCCACTAGAAACTATACAAAAAATACTCTTTAAGATATTATGTTTTTGCCACAGACATTTGGAAAAGACCTGGAGTTCTTGTTGGGGAAGAATCCAGTTGGAAATGCTTTTGTGTTCACTGCAATGTTGAGTCTGGCTAATTTATGACAACAGCGCTGCTGTTTGCTCAACTCTCACACAAGGCACACTTACTGTCTTTCAGATGGCTTGCTCCCATGAAGAGTAAAAAAAAATCACATTTTGTATGTAGTTATACTTCCATTCGGGTCTCAACTGCTTCTAAAAACAACCCAAGCGCCTAACGGAAAAACTCTCCAGTCATTTTTTGACCATAGTGTGTTTTGTTGCTGCAAAAGGAGCCACTTCAAAAACCTCCAGATTATTAAGTCGCATTCAACAGGCTCTGTGCCGCAACCTAGCAACCTAGCAACCTCAGCCAAGCCCAGTCTGTCACCTAGCAACCCAAGCGGAACTCCAGCAGGTTTGAACATCTGGTTTTACTGTCTGTGATCTCTGACTAATGGCGGCTGGAAAAGAAAAGTGTTTTGTTGTTGACTCAAGTTTCCCGTTTTGGCCAGGAAACTACCACTCGATTTGAACTCGCCTCCGCCATGCTTCCTGTAAATATCCCATATTATAACTCCCCGCGTTGGATTTGTCCAACCGTCAAAAACACGTCCAACGCTTCACGTTCGATGAGTCTGCAAGTGTCAGACGCTTGACATTTTACTCTCAACGCGCGTCAGACGTGTCAAAATCGCTTTTGGCGGCAACAAACTCCTTGGCATACGTGTCCTTCAAAATCTTCCACCATCTCTCCTTCATATATCGTCTAAATAAATACAATGTTTATTTAACATTTATTTATCGTTTATTTAACGTGACTCAACGTTTTGCCGGATAGCTCAAAAGCGGGGAAATATTTTCAAATAGTAAAAATTATAACTAACTCGACAGTCCAACTTCCTTACTGATCCTCTTCCAAGCAAGGCTATGCCAGTCTCTATTGTCATACCTTGATTTGTTGTAGATGTTGTAGTTTTGGGGTTTTTTTGAGATCACGTCAGAAAATGCACCACTGCGCCACGAAGCGGAGTGACTCTGATTGCTTGACGCTCAAAACCAGTTTGTTGTGAATGCACCATAAATGTTGAGTTGGGGGCGTGGCCTGCAGCAGCTTATTTGGATTTAAAGTGACAAGAGGTTCCAAAACAACTAATTCTGACAGAACTGACCAGATTTAATCCTCATTATCTAAGAATGATTTTTGTGCAAAAACAAATGTAATGAACTTGTTTTGTAAAGACCTGTTTGTGAAAGCACCAGGTAGTCACCATTAAAGGACATTTTGCTGTCGCTCTCTAAAGTTTGCCTCCTTTTCCTTCTCTCTGTGAAGGTGACCCCATCCAAAAGCATCTGTGTGCATGTGGTTGTGTTTCTGTGATGAGTAGTCAGGACCTAAATGAGGATAGATGGTTGCATGTCCCCAGCCTCGGCCAGCTGCAGAGCCACTGTGAGAGAGAAATATTGGAAATCGACGTCTTGGCTACATTAATCCCATGGTCCATTTAACCAGTGGGAGAGGCTTTAGCTTCTCAGTTTTAGAGACACAATGCTTGTTTGTGGTGGTGTTTGTTTGTTTTGCTTTGTTTGTACAATTGGATGTGAGCCGTTGGCGATATTTAATTAACGGCAGTCGGTTTACAGCTCCTGTGGTTTTCAGTCCCAGAAGCTTTGGGTTTACTCCTCTTAAGTAACCGTTTCTTGGTTTGCCTTGTAATTTTAGTAAATGGCGTGTCGTGGGGGAATGAGTCGACTCGACAGAAGAGTCACACCTTCACTTGCCGGATGCTGGTCAAATTTGGCCACGCCCACGGCCCAATGGAGGAGGGGCCAGGAGGACCGCGCTACGAGACAATGCAGTGTTTTGCTCTCACGCAGCCCAAGGCCATGATCGAAGAGGGAGAAGGTAGGCGGAGGGACCAGTGATGCCCAAAAAAGGGCGACTGGATCCAGAAATGTCTTCCTGCATGCGTGTGACATTGTCTCTCACAACACATTAAAATACTCTATAACACACTTAGTGGGAAGCCTCATGTTGAATATATTTGAAATACAGTTGCAAAATATCCTGGAATATTGTTTAAAATAAAAGATTTAATTAACGGTTTATATATTATGTATTGCTTGATTATGCCCTATTTATCATATTGCTCAGAAATATGGGAACATGCAAATAAGACAACTATTGACGTATTAGTTAAGTAAAAAAAAAACTATGTTGAGCTTATTATGGTAAAACATCTAATAGATCTTCCATTCAAAGTAATACTTTAAAATTTAATTAAAGTCTTCCTGCTGGAAATTTAAGCTACATAGTTTGTTAAGTAAACATACTATGAAATGAATTGAATGATGGTCTCAAATTATGTGCTTTGCTTGGTGAACTTTAAAAGACCTTTAAAATGTAAAATTATAAAAACTTCCCTATCCTTCACTATTTATTTTTTTTATTTAAACTTTTTCCTGGCCTTGTTATATAGTTGTTGTAGTGTTCACAAATAGTAGCAAAGCATCCTTTTCTTTTATTTATCACACATATATTTAATATTTGACACGTTATGTTGACAATGTGAAAGATAAAACCAATGGTAGTCATCGTTGGTGAGCAGCGGTGTGATGTCACACTGCAATGCATCCATATAGCAAAAATTACCTAATATTCTTTAAAAAGAAAAATAAGACTTGAAATATGGAAAGAAATCCATGATGAAAAATTTGATCATAAAAAGATAAACAGAATAGTTGAAAACACTTTTTTTTTGGACCCTGAAACTTAAAAACCAGTATCACTTGTTACAGGTTTGTTAACTCCGTCTCTCCTCTCCTTCCCCCTGCAGACCTCCAGTCATGTATGATCTGCGTGGCCCGTCGGGTCACAGCCGTGGAGCGGACCGAGAGTTTCAACACCCGACACGAGCTGTCAGGTCAGGAGCTAGTCTCTGACTGAGCGCCGTCCAAAAGCACACTGGGTTGACCCGGTCATGAGTGGGTTTGACCCGTCCTCACTGTGTCTCCCTCTGTCCGCTCTCAGGTAAACTGATTCAGATCGACCAGAGCTCCCTGCGAGCATCCATGCGTCCGGGCTGGGAGGATTTGTTGCGGCGCTGCATCCAGATGTTCCTGCAGCACAGCGACGGGCAGCCGTGGTCGCACAAGCGGCACTATCACGAGGGTGGGTTCAGACCTGGAGCCTCACTGCTGCTGTCAACAACTACAACACCTTTTAGTTTAAGAATTAGAAAACTGGAAGCACAAGCAAAGAGATGACTGGATTAAACAGCAACACTGTTTGATTCAAAAGTTGTTTTTGTGGGAAGAAGACTCAAAGTTGGCTTCACTCACACAAAGCTGGGAGAATAAAAAAAAAGCTGCATCGAACTAAGGTCTCACTAACTAACTTTACCATTTCTTGATCATAAATTTATATTACAAGTCAGAAAATTTTATACAAATTGAAAATAACTGAGCTAACTACAAATTTTATAAGTGAGTTTTAGAGGAACTGTGTGCAGTGGTGGTTTAATAGCACCAAAAAAGCCTTAAAAAACACCAATGTTGCAACTTTTTTCAATTCCTAATGGTGCTATAAAGTATTGTATTCAGCCATGAATCAAAGCAAAACGTAAGTGATGAGTTTTACTTGGAAAACAGTTGTGAACTCATAACCAGGTGGAGGTAGGTACTGCTTCTGACTGTTTTAATATTTTTACTCTGCGGTTCTTAAAATATCTGTTAAGAAGCATAAACATAGCAAAAAATCTCAAACATCAACAAAAAAATCCCTGACTTTAAGCAAAGACTTGTAGCATTTACATAAAATAAGCTTTACATACAACAGACGACACTGTTATTGATACCTGGGAGCCTCTATGTATGGAGCGTTAATTAATTAGAAAAAGATTTGCTTTTTATGCAGTAATGAATCAAATTTGAGGGATTGTTTTTGTTGCAATTTGCGTGCAGCTTTTCTCCAGGGTCATGCCGAGACGCCCCTGTACCGCTTCTCCTTGTCTGATGGCACCCCAGTAACAGCCCAGACCAAGAGCAAGCTGTACCGACACCCCATGAGCAACGAGCCGCAAGGATTCATCTCCACTCACCTGCTGCAGAGGTCAGAAACTCACAAGCACTCTATATCCAAACATATAGCTCTGGAAAAAATGAAGAGACCACTTAAAATATTTCTCAGATTTTACTTTTTGTATCTATATGTTTGAGTAAAAATGAACATTGTTCTGTTATTCTATGAACTACTGACAACATGTCTCTGAAATGCTTATTTGCAGAAAATTAGAAATGATCAAAATAACTAAAAAGATGCAGTGCTTTCACACATCAAATAATGAAAAGAAAATAAGTTGATATTCATTTAGAAACAACAATACTAATGTTTTAACTCAGGAAGAGTTCAGGAATCAAGATTTGGTGGAAAAACCAGGAGGTTTTCAATGGGGTTCAGTGCAGTGGGCTCTACATACAGAGTATTTCCAGTAAACTGGACTTCATAATTCCAGTTTACTAAATTCTGTCTATTCTGTCTTACATAAAGTTTTTGGATTCTCTTCCCACTTTGACTAACTTCACTTCATGAGGAACAAGCTTGTTTTAACCAAAGATTCACCGGACACAGACACACACCTGCAGATTTTGTTAGTTTCGTAGATTTTATATTGAAAGAAATTAATTTAGAAAAATATTTCTTTTCCTGAATTTTGTTACTAGACAACAAGACTTTTCAACTTCAAATATGGGAGGAATGTCTTGGTGAAACATGTAAAAAATAAACTGCAATAAACCTTCTTTCGAATGGATCAGAAAGTACAATCAGGAATACTAAATATAATGTAAAAATAAATAAGTAAGCATGATGTGGCTCAGAGCACCAATCATAGAATTAGACTGTTTGAGTTTGACTAGTAGGCAACACTTTATTTGTGCATAAGACTGAATGTTTCTGATTGTCATCATGAAGTCTCATTCAGTAAATAATGACACTTTCAATGCTACTTTTAATGCAACTTTGTTATCATGAAGTGTGATTCTGTCAATTATAACACTTTTAATGTAAAGCTGCATTAAAAGTTGCATGAAAAGTGCTTTAAAAGTGTCAACTTTGAATTGTTCAGTAAATAATAACAAAGATGATGTCATAAACGTTCATGTCTGAGGGAGTCTTATTCACACTCCCTCAAATAAAGGTTACTGAATAGTCTTGGTGCTCCACCCAAAGCTTAACCTCAATGTTTTCATGGTTTTCCCACTTATCCAAACCTTTTTGCTGTTTTTCTAACATAGGGAACCCAATGGTTACCGCTCGGCACCAGGCAGCAACATGATGCCCAACAACATGAGGCAACAAGGGATGAGTAGCGCCAACATGAACCCTCAGATGAGCGTGAATGCAGGCGGCGGGATGGGGATGGGAGGAATGGGCGCCATGAACCGGGGCTTCGGCATGAGCGAGCAGAGCCACATGGGCCACATGGGTCCCATGGGAGGCAGCTCTGTGTACGGAGGGAACGGCGGAGGAGGAGGTGGTGGTGGAGGCCTGGGCAGCCGCATGATGCAGATGAATCAGATGAACCACATGAATCAGGTGGGGCACATGAATCAGATGAGTCAGATGGGTCCCATGAATCACCCCGGGCCAGGCATGCAGCAGCACCCGCAGCAGCAGCAGCCCCCGTTCCAGAGCACCGGAGGCTTCGGGCTCAGTGGGATGAACAGTCCGTCTGGGAGCCCCAGGATGGGCGGCCCCCCGCAGGGACTCCTGATGTCCCCCCGGAACCGGGGGAGCCCAAAGATGGGGGCCAACCAGTTCTCACCTGGAGGTAGGACTTTTTTTTTTTTTACTGATTTAAATTGTGCCTCTTTAGTTTGGACTTTAACTAAAAATAAGAAACAGGGAGAAACCTTTCAAACATTTCCTTCTCCTCACCTGTAAAGATTTACACTGATGAGGATTAAAAATGGCATTGCTCCATCACTCCTAAGTGAAACATTTTAACTTATAATATGGGAAAATGCAGATTATTTCAATTATAAGTAGTAATTTTCAATAATACTAAAAAATTGTTGACTTAAAATGATTTTTAAACTGGAAATAAAATAAGATACATGCAGAAGTTCACTTTTTTTCACTGGGATTCATGCATTTAAATGCATTAAATTTGAAAAGAGGAATTTTCATACGAAAAATTTTACCAGGTCTATTTTCTAATGCAAATGTCGTGTTGCACTTGAAATATGACAAAACTAACTTAGAAGTAACACTATACCAAGAAACAAGAACTTGATTTAAGTCAATAATTCCTTAATATTGATGAAAAGTGTATGTAGCTAGAAGTGAAATAATCTGCCAGCAGAATAAGACATTTCCAATATTGTCAACTTCCAAAAAATCACTTATGGCCATTATTTTAGGAATGTGACAACATTATAGTGTAAGTTATAGTGTGAGGAAAATGAACAACAATAAAATTATAACATTGATGCATTTAGCTACAGTAACTGGTAAAATTTGTAATCAATTAATTCAGAAATCTCTTTCCATAACCGTTCGATGCTTTGTGACATCAGCATTACAAATGTATCACTTTGGAACATTATAAACATTATTACAATACAAAAATAAATGACAATGAAAAACCTCATAAACAACCTCAGCTATTTTGATAATTTAAACATGTTACTTTTCACCAGAAGCAGTTCTACCATCATTAAACATGTTTTTTTCTTTGATAGTACACTAACCTGCATCTCTCTGCTCTCTGCAGGAATGCACTCTCCTATGGGCCTCGGTGGTGGAGGAGGAGCCGGAGGCAACACCTGCACCTTCTCCAGCAGCTCTCTAAACGCTCTGCAGGCCATCAGCGAGGGAGTCGGGAGCTCGCTCCCCTCCACTCTGACGTCCCCCTCAGCAGCCCACAAACCTGACAGCTCTCCCAGTATCCACTCCTCCTCCCAGCCCAGTCATCAAGCTAAACCAGGACAAGACGGCTCCAAAAGTCCGGCCGGGGCCTTGGGGCCCGGACCCGGCGACCACCACCTCCCGGTGCACCACCACCATCAGCATCCTCAGGCGGAGAGCTCTGCAGAGCGACCGGACAGCCAGGCAGCAACTGTAGCTAAAGAGTGTGGAGAAGCGAGCGGCGAGGCGGGGATGGCGGGCGCCGACCCCCCTCGGAGGCTGCCGGACAGCAAAGGACACAAGAAGTTGCTGCAACTGTTGACTTCCCCAACCGAGGAGCTGGGGATCAGTGGAAGTGGACCTACGGGGCCCGCCGGACCCCCTCCACCGAATGGCAGCGGCGTTCCAGCGGGGTCAGAGAGCAAGGAAGCCACCGGCGGGATGACCAGCCCTTCTTCCACAGGCGTCTCCTCCTCTTCCTCCGCCAGTGGCAGCGCGGGGTTGGCAGCCGGCCAGGGCGGCGCATCGGCCTCGGCTCACTACACCGGGTCTCTGCAGGAGAAGCACAAGATTCTCCACAAGCTTCTTCAGAACAGCAACACTCCAGACGAAGTCGCAAAGATCACAGCGGAGGCGACGGGGAAAGTGACGCTCGGAGGCCAGGAGGGCGGTGAAGGTGCAGCTGGAAGCTCGGCGGCCGGGTCAGGCCCTGGGTTGATCGCGGACCCCAAACAGGAGCAGCACAGCCCGAAGAAGGAGAAAACCCACGCTCTCCTCCACTATCTCCTCAACAAGGATGACTCCAAAGAACAAGCGGATGTGAAGCCCAAACTTGAAGACCTAGAAGGGAAGGGTCTTCCTGGAGCCGGGTGCAGTGGCCCTGCAGCGGAGCATGCTGAGAGCAAGATCAAATCAGAACCTCCTGACGATGTAAGGTCATATTTCTATAAAATGATAATGATTTTTATTGATATCTACATAAATAAAAACAACTGCTCTATTTTTAAAACTTAGTTGCACAACCTGGAGTCTATTCTGGGTGATCTCAGGGGTTCGAGCTCTGACTTTTACCCTGATCAGACTGGAGGTGCCGGGGCAAACAACACAGGAAACAAACCACAGGGGTGCCTTGATGACGGCTTGCAGGGTAAGCGGTTCAAGCACTAAATAACTATGAGAAGTGACAGTTTCACACAGGGTGGGTGTTGTAACATCACATGTGATGATATCAAAACAAAATGCCACTGAAACTGCCTCTGGCACCATCAGAGGCTGTCTTTTTGGATCGCTTTCTTCCTAAAGCAAATGTCATGTCTTTCTCAGTTGTGTCTTTTTGAAGCTGGTACTTTTATACCAATAAACTGAAAAAAACATACTAAACATAAATTGAAAGAGACAACCAGGACTGTTCTTTGGTTTATAATTGGTCCTACTGGAATACAGCATTTTAGTTTGAGAAAACTCTTGTTTGCAGATGTATATGTAATGTTGAAATGTGTTTTAAAGTTGCATTGCTGCTTGGTTTATGATACAGAAAATGCATTATGTCTTTCTTATCTGAATAAATAAGTGTGTGTAAATGCAGTAGTGTTAAAATGAGAGTGCGGGCATGTCACTATATTTGCCGTAAGTATTTATATCCTATTTTATGCCATGTTATAACGAGAAACCCCAATACATTTTATTGGGATTTTATTGCTTCAAATCACAATCAGTGGAAGAAAAATGACACATTTTGTCAGTCTGTTATTAATAAAAGTCTCAAAAGGTGCGACTTCAAATAAATCTCCAACTGATTTGAGGTATGTCATGCCACAGCATAATGCTGCCACCACCTTGAAGAGGGGATGATGTGTTCAAGGCCAGATGCATTTGTTGTAAATCCTGCTTTAGTTAGCTCCGTTATTTTTAAGCAGTGAATGAAATATGATTTCATTTCAGTGGGGTTAAAATCCACATCACATTTTAAGACTTTTTCTAATTTCTAAAAACATTCGAAAGCTGTTTAACATTTACCTTCCACCTCACAATTATGCATTACTTTTTTAGTTTATCTCCTATGAAACCAATAGAAAAGGCCAACATATTTGGTTTTAAGGTGAAAAACAGGATTAGTAACTCTTTTGCAAAATGTTGTATGTATGTAATACTTAAGCAAGGTACAGTTTTTTTGAAAAGTTGTTTTCTCTCTCTTTTTTTTGCTTGCTCTATCCAGGGAGTCCAGTAATGGGTCCAGGACCTCGAGGGCCCTTCCAGAGGACCATGTCTATGGATGGGAAGCCACTGGGCGGGCCTGGAGGAGCTGTAAGACGTCCGATGCTCATCAAGCAGGAGAACATGATGGGCAGCCCAGACAGCTTCCCAGGAAACATGGGTGTGTGTCTCAGCATCCTCTTTATTGCTTCTTTGCCTCTCTCTCACTGCTCTCAGATTCAATTAACTGTCTGCGTTACACTTTCCTTTAAATATGCACAAACACACAGTCCTTCAATAATAAAAATCTCAAAAAGTGTAGGTTGAAACAGATCTCCAAGCATTTTGGGATAAGTCATACCACAGCATGATACTGGAACTCCAAATCCAACTAAAATGTAGTTGGACCTGCATTTTAGGGGTCAGGACCAGAAAACAGACCGATGATTCCAACTAGAGATGCAAAAATACTTTATTGTTGTAGTTTGATCGCCAACCAGCAGAGGGCAGCGCTGGTCATTCTTAAGCGCAGCCAATTGATACAGAAATAAAGATGGCAGGGTCTTACCAGAGCAGGAAATTGTCAGTCAATTTTAGATTAACTCATTAATCGATAACTTGCCATCCTAATTCCAGCCAATGCTCTTCTGTCATTTGTGCATATGTAGGACCAATGAATAGAGGCGCAGGCCCCCACCGGTCTCCCATGGGGGGTTCTGGAGACTGGAAGCCCCGTTCTAGCACCAGTCCTGTGAGTTCAGCAGGACACCCGTCCATGATGCGCCCAGGCATGGAGTACAACAACGGGAAGATGTCCGGGCCCATGGTCAGCCGCTCCAACAGCGTGCCGGGCAACAGGTCGATGCTGCAGCAGCAGCTCATGGATATGGGTACGCTGCTCAAACTGTTGCTTTGTGGTGATGCTAAGTAAAAAACATAGAATCAGGCAGAGATTCAAAACTGCAGACAAACAGTTTGGTGTCCAACCCGGTGGCTCTGTGGTAAAGATGTATTTCTGGGTAACGAAACTTGTTGGAAACCTTCAACATTTATTCCATATTGGTCAGAAACTGTTTCCACAGGTTAAAGGTGAACGATAGAGTAGGAAAATGAATGCTAAAAGAGGCTGAAATTGTATTTCTAATTAATGCGCAGGCTCCAATAATCCATTTATAAATCCATTTATAATATCATGGTTTAAAACACCTACAGTTTTCTCTTTATTCTTGCATATTTTTGCAGAAATTGGACTTTCATTGCAGAATATCTTTTGAAACTTCTGCTTCTTTTCTCTTTCTTTACTGGTTTAGGAGGTTCTTCTGATATGGGCATGGGTATGAGCCCCTTCAGCCAGCAGGGCCAGCCCAGCCAGTCCCCATCCTGGCATGAACCCATGATGAACATGGAGGGAAACAGGTCAGAGGATCATTTATCATGAGCTGTGTTTCCATTGACCATAAAATTGCGCAAATTGGAAATACGAAAATAAATTTGCTTAATAGAAACATGGCAATTTTGAGAACTAGGATGAGGTGGTTTATCAGCTGTATCAAAATTTGTGCATTTTGCTAAACTGCAACTTCTTTCGCATCAATAACTGGATTTTACTACTGGCAGAAATGATAAAGAAAATGACAGGAAGTGGTAGGAAGATGATGATGCGACATGTTTGAACAAACTTATGTAAAAAAAATTCACATCTAACTGACAGCCATGATTCAAACCTTTTTATTTTCTTGCAGACGCCAGTTTGGCAACCCCTTAGATGATCTTCTGGTCCCTCCCACCACCAGTGAGGGTCAGAGCGATGAGAGGGCGCTTCTGGACCAGCTAGATTCGCTGCTGAACAACACTGACGGCATCGCTCTGGAGGAGATAGACCGAGCTCTCGGCATCCCAGACCTTGTCAGCCAGGTAAGATGTCAGAAAGAGCCACACTCTGCAGCAGAGCGCTCGCTGAAAGGGCTGCAACGGGGGGGAAAGATTATTTGTCATAGTGTGAGTCACGACACACCATCATATTAATTTTTGCATTCGATATTTCAGTCATGACTCAGTGTGTCCAGGCTGTCGTCTCACTGAAGGGAGATAGATGAGCCTTAAGGAGTCCGTCTGTGCTGCTTAGAAAAAGGCAATTACCAAGCCGACCAGGCGGAGATGAATCAATTAAACTGAGAAGTTTGACAAACTTGTCTTTGTCCTCCTTGTCTTGTGTGCTGCAGACCCAGGGAGCAGAGCAGCAGCCGGAGCATTTTGGAGGACAAGACCCATCCATGCTGCTTGACCAAAAGCCTCTGTATGGAGCAGGCTATCCCGGACCCCCTGCTGTACCGATGCAGTCTGGCTACGGAGGGAATCCCATGCAGGGGCAGGGCCAGCAGCCTGGGTTTGGGCCCATGCTCTCACCGATGGGCCAAGGCGGGAGCTTTCCCGGAATGGGTGGGATGGGCGGCATGGGGCATCCTCGAGCCAACATGATGCGACCCAGGATGATGAACGCCAATAAGCCCATGAGGCTGCAGCTGCAGCAGCGGCTTCAGGGACAGCAGGTAGGGTCACACCCTGAACATCAACAATTTATAATTGATCAACAATTAGTTAAAGCTTTGGGAAATTTTAGTAGAAGCTTCTTTTTTTATTTTCTTTTTTTATTGACTCTTTGAGACATATCATTTCATTTTCAAGGGGCTCCTTGCAAAATAAAAAACAATAATAGTTTTAAGCTGAAATTCTCAACGAACGATTTCTTTCCTAATTCTGGGTGTGAGACATACCGGTTAGTATGTCTCAGACTAGATTGAGAACTTAATGGGATTAAGTTTTGTTTTAAAAACAGTGGAAAGTTAAAATATGTACATTTAAAGAAATTAGGTTGTTAGTCTGGAAAATTGTGCAAATTAATTTAGATTATTATTCAGGTTTGAAAAAGTACGGAAGAAGGAAAGTAGAGCTTGAAAAATGTTCATCTATGTGTCCATCTGTTTGTCTGTTCATCCATCCATGGTTTTATTTTTAAACAATAGATTAAACTGACTATTTTACAAACTTTGCTGATCATTTTGCAAAAAAAATTTCCAGATTAAATCAGCAGACATCAATGTTTTTTTTATTATCCAGTGTACATAGTTATGCATTACATTTTTGTTTTGATTTTTTGTATTTAGTTGTACCATCGTCCCTATATAGCTTTCCTGCAATTTTTCTGTTCCTCTATACTGTAATCTATTACTTGATTTTAGAAAAAAATATCTTTTACATTAGTCTTTTGGACCAATTAATTGCCAGAAAGTTTAAATATTTCTGTATTTTACTTCTTCTATTTTCTAATGTTTATTTTTATTTTTTTCCGTCAAGTTTATGAATCAGACACGGCAAGGCATGGCGATGAAGATGGAGAACCCAGGAGGAAACCCTGGCATGAGGCCTGGCATGCAGCCTGGCATGGGAGGACAGGTAGATCATTGAAATTACTTTTGGAATATCTCAAAATAAAGACGATTTGTGGTCATTTTACCAATAAATATGATTTCCACACAACAAATGTCTCCGTCAAATGATTCAAATCTCCTTAAATGTGTGCAAAGCATAACCAAAACATCAGAGTAAACACAATATTACATCTGCTTTGTGCAGCAGGGCTTCCTAAATGCTCAGATGATGGTTCAGCGTAACCGAGACGTTGTCAACTTGCACATGAGGAGGCAGCGCATGATGATGCTGATGCAGCAGCAACAGCAGCAGGCAGCAGCCGCCGCTGCAGCAGCCGCAGGGGGGTTCAGTCCACCTCCGAACGTCACGGCTCCCGGGAGCATGGACAGCCCCATGGGGGGCCAAACATGGGCCAGCCGGGACCGCAGCAGTTTGGCTACGGTGGGAGCTACGGTGAGTTTAGTGAATGCTGCTGCTCCCTTGTGGTGCATCTGAGCTGTGCAACAAACTTTTGGTAAAATTAATTATTCACAGAGGACCTAATGAGGTAAAATTATATTTTTGGGGTCTGATGTTTGATATTTTTTCAGTGTTTAGAAGGAGAGAGCTGAAGATTTAGGGTTTTTTTCAACAGGCATGACCCAGCAAGGTGACCCCTCTTTTGGCCCATCAGGTGGAAGTCCGCCCAATGCCATGATGCCAGGCCGCATGGGGCCTCAAAACCCCATGATGCAACAGCACTCACAGGGGGGGCCTATGTACCCAGGCGCTGATATGAAAGGCTGGTCACAGGGCGGCATGGGACGCAACAGGTACAACGCCATCACTTATTTTCAAGTTTTCCTGATGTTTTTTCACTGAATAGTTCTGTAGACTTGGTTTGATTGGGGACCAAAATTGCAACGTTTGTTACATTTTCAGCTGGTGCAGTTTACTTGCCCACTGCACTGTCAAACAAACCAAATCCTTTGGAAAAACTTGTTTAGCCCCTCACCTGTGCACCAAAAACCACTGAAGAAGACATGAGCACAACTTCCTCCTTCACAAAATATAAACAAACAGCGAGTAGCGTCAGATTTGATCAGTTGTAGGATTTCTCTTGCGTCTTTGGCAGAAAACCATAAGCCATTTCTCCGTCTATCGGCAGACTCAAGTGTTTGCTTTGCTTGCATTTACCCAGAATGCCCTTTGTTTCCTGCTTTCGGAGCGGTCTCTGGAGTTCACTGAGATCTAGGTCTGTAGGTGGGTCAGAGTTCGATTGAGCACATCCCCAATCAAACTGAACTTTCCAGATAAACGAACTGTAGTTTTATTAAAGCGGACTAAACAGGGCAAGTGGGAATGCACCCCTAGTTAAATCTGTATTTAATTTTTTTGTCACCAGTTCATACCCGCAGCAGCAGTTCGGGCCGCAGGCACCGCTGGGTCAGCAGCAGTTCGGGCAGCAGGGGAATCCAGGGCAGTACGGAGGCATGATGATGAACGGGGGCATGCCGGCCAGCGGAGGAGGCGGTCACATGGGACAGATGGGGATGAACCCAATGGTCATGGGGCGCATGCCTATGGGGCCTGATCAGGTATGTGCAAAGAGTGGGAGTTCCAATACTTAAAGAACATTATTTAATGTTTAGTTTGATGATGGTTTACATATTTGAATGCATCTCAGGGAGGATATCAGCAGGAGGAGTGCCACAGGGCTCTATTGTTGTCCCCCTGCTTTTCAAAACTAAAACATGCAAATAACATGCATTTTAATTTAAAATCAGTTTTAGCTTATTTATAATAATGACATGAACGTCACACAGGAGCAAATAAATAAATATTATTTGTACTTTTAATCTAATTCTGTTGTGAAACGCCATGGCAACTATTGCATGAAAAAACTACTCAAATCTGTATTTGTTATTATAATTTCATTTAAAAACATCAGTTGGTTCACTATGATTTTCATCCAAAATGTGTGAGAGTTATTTGTGTCTCTGGAGACACTTGTTATTGGTAATTAAACAATTTCTTTTTGGTCTCAATCTTTCTTAACAAAGGGATTCATTATATAAGCTTAGATCTTTTTTTTTTTTCAAATATATACTTTCTGTCTTTTTTTTTTTTGCTACATCTCAGCATGATAATCATTTTTCTTCAGATACAGGAATCAATGATCTTTACTGCTTTAAGATGAACTCTGCATGGTTTTTTTTTGGTCGGTTTCTCTTTAAATGCTCACGCTCTGCTCTCTTCCCCCTGATGATCCAGAAATACTGCTGATGGACGCACCAGAAGCTTTTGTCTCACTGTGATCTCCACCCAGATTTGGCAGACGGCTTCTGCGCTGCAGTGTGTGTGGAAATAAACCAGACGTATTATGACCCTCCTTGTAGCGCCACATTCCCGCCAGACGGGGGAGTGAACTTCCCTCTGGAATGATGGCCAGTAATGTCAGCCTCACCGCCGGAGGAAGAACAAGACATACTGTCACATGAAAACACACAGCCTTCCTAAAAATCTGACAAACTGTTTATCCGTCATGCACAGAGAGACAGACATGAATTTAATGCTCCTCCCTTCCTGAGCAGCCAGTGTCCCTCAGTATATCCTTTCATTGGACCAAACGGTGAAGCTACATTATATATGGACAAATGTATTTAAACAACCTCTGTTTTGTCGAATGTATCATGAAGCTATATTCAGATGTAAAAATGTTGATTCTGAACTTTCCATCCGCCATTGCTCTGCTGCTCCCGGAGGATCCCTGCAGACACGACCAGCAGCTAAAGAGCCGTCGGGTTGTGACGCTCACATGAATGTTATTAAGAAGTAGCACATCGTCTCGTCGTCCAGGATGCCGCTGAGTAGGATCGAACTAATAACCCGTTGGCTCGTTGCACTTTAAGGAAAGCCAACATCAAACAGATTGTGGCAATTTAGAGGCCTTTATTCAAGAATTACTAAATAGCAGCAGAAATTTCCTCTTTTTTTTCTATTCACATTCTTTAAGATTGGGTAAACTTTGCAGGTTTTGCTCCTCAGAGGGAACCGGAGAAAAGCTGATCAAAGTTATATATTTATAAGGAGATGAATTAAGATCTTTAAATTGCTCCTTAAAGGGTAATTTTCCTAATGATTTGGAGATTTTTGAAGTGATCTTTCTGCAATTTTAATGATATTTATAAATTCAGATATTTGGGGTTTAAACCACTTTCTGGTAGCAATGCTGGCTCCTACACACGTCATACGTGGTGTGGATCCGTCCTCAAGGTTCCTTCTAGAAATATAAAAAAATTTAAACTACAAATTCATCTAATAAAGATGCACCAAAAAAAAAAAATCAGTGGTGAGCCAGTCAGAAGCTAAAATCTGATCTTTAAAAGTTGTAATGATTTAAAAAAATGCTCAGAGCTGCAAATCCAGTCCAGGTTGTTACTATAAACTAAGCTAATTATCTTCACTGAAGATAGATCCAGTTACACTACAAAACAAAGTGCTAGATGATGGTATTGGACTCAAATATCGAGCAATAATTCTTCCTCCTGGTTCCCCTCTGAGGACAACACTGAGACATTTTTCACCCAAAGGTTGGTACTGCAGTATTAAGCTTGATGTCTTGTTTGGAACATTTTATTCCTCTTCTTTTCTGTAAATATGATCTGTAAATATGCTTCAAATGTACTATATATAAATATATTTATGCTTTTCTAGCTCACATACTGTTTTTTGCACAGATTGTAAGGCTTGATATTTAAAGGTGTAATTTTCTTATCCCGTCATAGGTCAGCTCTTCTTTTCGATACATTAATTGGGACGAAAACGCCTGTTTTTTGGAAGCAGTACATGTATATTTCTTTGATATACTGCCATTTTCCCGCTGTTTGAAAGCACTTTTTTTATTTCTAATCCTTAAACCATGAACCTCTTCCTATTTTCCTAGAATGTAGTCCAAAGCATACAGGTGCTCGTAGGTTGTTACGCTTTTTTAAATAAGTTATTTTTCTTTTTAAAAAATAATAATTATAAAAAAAAACTAAAATATGTCTATACAGCAAAAGAAGTGACACATGATTGTGTTCTGTGGGCCCAGATCTCTTGCCAGTCAATTTGTTCTCAACTCGACCGTTAGCTTCAGTTTGCAGCTCAAGCTCCTTTCTCGAGACGCTTCAAAAATCGGTTGTCAGTCATTTGGCCGTCTTGTACTTTTGACTCAAATTCAGGCTAAAAAAGGAGGAATTTAGGTCCTAATTTTATCCATAAATCTCTTGATTTTTTTTTTTGTCCTGTGGAGGCTTTTGTTGAGAAATCTACCTTTGAACACACGCTCAGTCCAAAGATTTCTGTTTGTCATCCTGCAGTGCATAGAAACAACTCAGTAGATTGTGTGTGTGTGTGTGTTTTTTTTTACTGTTGAATATAATGTAAGGGGAGCAAAAGTTGGATTCCGTATAAAATGCTCTGATCTGCTTGAAATAGAGTAGAGAGGTTGTCCAGTTCTGCTGAGGTGGTTTAAATCTTTTTCTTTCTGTGAACCTTACAGCCAGTTGATGTTTATGTGGTGCTTACATTCATCAAGAATGTCCATTTGAGTTGGAGAAGAGGCTTTTTTTCATGATTCACGTTATTTTTATGTCAAAACAACAGGCTGGAATTGAGGAAACATAAATATTAAAGACGGGGAACGTTGCTCTTCTTTTGACGTCGCAGGAGCAAATCTGGAAAACACGATCATGATCACAGGATGTGAAATACTGTTGAGTTTTGTTTTCTTACCTTGTTTCTTGATGTTAATATTGATGTAAATACAAATTTATATTTAAACATTAAAATGTGTCTGGTGTGATTTTTCACCCACCCAAAAAAACGCAAAATCTTACCAAATATTTTTGGTCTTGTTTCTACTGCAAATATCTTAGTTCACTTGAAACAAGACAAAATAAACTCAAGCAACTTTTCAGCAATAAAATAAAATATGAGCTTGTTTTAAGTCAATCATAACTTAATACTGATGAAAAGTACTGGGTCCAATAGCAAATTATTTCACTACATTAAGGAATCACTGACTTAAAAGAGACCTATTGTAGAAAAAATCACTTTTTGGATGTTTTTATAATTCCTTTTTGGTTTCTATGGCTTCTAAAAATACCAAAACACTATAAAAAAATGTTTCTTGGTGTCTGGAAAATGAGTAATTTCAAAATCCTCCCAATTTTGAAATGCATAGCCAAGATTGTTGAGTCACTGAACCGCTACCTAGCAACCTGAGTTGCCATGCGTTTGGTCAGCTGGTTTCATCACTTTTAAATGTTGTACAATGGCTGCTGGAAAAGAGAAGAGTTTTGTTGTTGATGTTCCATCCAGAAATCACTTGCTGCATCGTTGTTGGTTGTGCAGGAGGCTCTGCTTCTGCTTTTCAAAGTAGTGTCGCTGTATATTAGCAATATAACAATATAATATGTTTGCAGCCATTTTCACCTGCGAGTGCAAACGTTGAGTTTGTAGGCATGAAGCCAGCACATTTGGCTTTAAAGTAACAAGAGGCCCTAAAGCAGTTCATTCTGAAAGGAGCTCAAAATAGGCAGAAGCGACTAGTCTAAAATCTCATCATTTAAGAAGGATTTTGTGCAAAAAATGTGTGAACATGTTTTGTATAGACCTATCCCAACCTGCTCAAGGAAGCCTAATGGGTCGCCTTTAAAACAAGCAAGTTAGTTTTGTCTTATTTAAAGCATATTAAGATATTGGTACTAGAAAAATTATTGGTAAGATTTTGTGTTTTTAGAATGTGGTGCTGGATGAGCCTGTAACTTTTGTAACTATTCCTTTTAGGAGGAAAAAAAACAAGAAAAGGGTAATCTTGGCCAGGATTAAAAGGGACCATGAGTGTGTTTGAGTGGATGAGGGGCTATCAACATGTGAAGGGGATCAGAGTGTGAAAAAAGTCTGAGTCATTGTCCATGTTGTTGTCTACAGCCTCACTTTCATCTCCTCATTTCCTGTCCCTCCTACATGTGAGACCTGCTCTCCTTTCTTGTATTTTCCCCACTTAAAGGATCTTACACCACTCTTAAGGACTTCTAAAATCCCGACCCTACTGCTGTTCAGAAGCCGCTGTATTTTATTTTTTATAAACACTCTGATAGCTCTACTACCTTTGAAGTAGTTTTCTAAAATGCTAAATATATTTTCATCAAAGTCACTCATGCATGACCTTTTAAACCTTTGCTGTAATTCTATATACCAGATCAAAAGCGTTAAATTAGTTTCTTGGAGTTTTTTTGTATGGTAAAACGACACCATGATAAATCACCCTCCTTCTGTGTTACACTTATCCTGTACAATTCACATAAAAATAAAAATAAACCTGTTTGAAATGAAAGAAGCTGCAATAACCTGGATGCATAAATATGCAACCATTAATCAAAAGCTGTTTGCACCTGTGTTTAAATCTTAACCTCAATTACCAAAAATATGATGAAGGATGTTTTTTTATTTTTCAAACTCAGGATTCTTTTAAGCCATGTTCAATATTCACAGCATTTTTAACAACTGAAGGAAACGTTGTGCTGTAAAATGGCTCTATGTGCCTGGAAAATGCAAAATCCACCTCACTCCTTTAATAAATTAATTGTAGGTCTTGTTATATCATTCATCCATTAAATACCAACAAAAAACAAATGAGACAATGGCAGAAAAAGCTGTTATGCATAGCAGAGAGACATTTTAAAAGCATGCAATAAGTAATGTGACATCACATAAATAATAGATATTTTCTGTTAAATACTTATTGAGTTGCTTTGTTCATTTGGTGAACATGTATTTTTATGACTCTCAGTGTCCAATAGTTCCGTGTTCTGGTGTCAGTGGGGTGGGGGTTTCCTTTGTGCGGAGGCAGGGTGGAGCTGAGGGCGGGATGCTCCGACGGGAACAGACGCACCGCCTGTCGATTGGACCAGAAGCGCAGAGAAGGAAAGCGCCGTGAGAGTCCGAAGGAGCTTCAACACTCTGGATGGGATTTTTGTTTTTTTTCTCCAGGACGGGAGGTTTGGAGGCACCTGTCCGCTTGAGCCGCATTTCCCAACAAACTCCGAGCGAGGCTGAAGCATGGACGCGGTTTTACCCTCATTGTTAATATTAATATTATAGGAGATTTGTGCGACCGCTGCGCGTAAAGTTATCCTTCCTTCCTCTCGCTGCTTAGTTGTGAGTTTTCCACCGAGCTTTATGAGTTCGCCGCTGTTCCTGGGTCAGCTGCTCGGGGTCCCGCTAGAAATAATGCCCCCCACCATGGAGAAGGACACAACTTACACCAAGATCTTCGTCGGCGGGCTGCCCTACCACACCAGCGACGCCTCACTTCGGAAATATTTCGAGACTTTCGGGGACATCGACGAGGCGGTGGTGATCACGGACAAGCAGACGGGGAAATCCAGAGGATACGGCTTTGTGAGTTCAAATGCGTTCAGCCGGTATAAAAATGGCACTTTCTTGACCAAATTGATTTGTTAAATAGTATCTCAGCTCCTGTCAGGGCCTCCTCCACACACACACACACACACACACACACACACCACACACACACACGCACCCCGCCACTTTGTTTAAGCAACAGCCGCATGCAGCGTGTCAGATGCTGGCGGTCACATGCTGGCGGCAGGAAGAGCAGGTTATTTCTTGTGTCATTAATTATCCTCGTCCTCCTAAACTACAAACGAGCTGCAAAACACTCCGCTTTGTAACAACCAGCTGCAGCTGTGGGCAGATGTCTCTGCAGGGGGGAGGAGGGGATCTTAAGTCTCAGAGGTGTGACATGTCGGTTGGCTGTGCGAGATAAGGCTGCTATAGTTTCATTATGACTTCCTCCTCCTCCACCCCATCTCTCTCTCTCTCTCTCTGCCAGATTTGGGTGTTTGTGAGTTTCTGAAAGAGATAAAAGATGAGAAGGAGTTGTGGGTATTGGACTTCCTCTCGGTTGGGCTGACAATTTGTCTCTGAAAGGAGCAGTATTGTGTGAAATTGACTTTTTTTTAGCTTTGTATTATGCTGAAATGTTATTCCCTCACCAAAAACGTATTTGGAGTGTTGCTTTTATTTAATAGTTTATGAATGTTTGAGAAATCCTTGAATCTCCTGGAGGTTTCAGCTCCTCCAGACTAGTGGCAGCAGGAGTTAGCAAACAGCTGGTGGAACTATTATAGAAACTACTTATCAGTGCAAAATGTTGTCAAAAACTTAATGGAGGAACATTGGTGAAAAGAGCAGGAGCTTTTTAAAGAGGCAGAGACCCAGTTTAAGTCATATTTGATATATAAAGCATTTTTAAAACAACTGAAGGAAACATAATTACTTGATTATGCTGTAAACTGATGGCATATGTCTGCAAATTACATAATAGTGCTCAGCTAATGAGTCAATGTGATAATATTGGAATCACTTTTTACCAATCGGCAGTTTTGCATCATATGGTTGAATTGGGATGTTTGTCTTTGAATCTCATGCTGACTTCATGACTGGATTGCAGTAAAATTAGAAAAATGTATTTACGAAACTTGCAAAGTCAGGTTTCTTTTAAGTCATCTTTGAAATATGCAAGATTTTTATATCAACTGAAAGTGTCATAATTGCTTGATTGTGCTATAAAATGGCCTGGAAAACACATAATACTGGCCCTTTAAAATGTCTGCAAAATGATCTGCAAAACCAAGAGCTGGTATGTTTTTAGTTTCACTGCCCCACTTCTTGGTGGTAGAGACATCTGCAGCTGTGGTTTACCTTGCGTATGAGGAGTAGCAGCTCTGTGGGTGTTTGTTAACCTTTATGGACTCGCCCAGCTTCCATCTGTTCGCTCCCTGAAGGTAGATTCCAGTATCTCATCCTGCTACCCACCACAGATCAGCCCACGCCGGACCGGACGCCTGGCATAAAAATGCAGATTCCTCATCTCATCATCAGGCAGAAAGGATGTCCTGTTTTGCTTTTACACAAAAAAAGAGAGAAAAAGAGACTGAATGATTTTCTGGACAGATAGGAGTCCAGAGGTTGTAAAATGTTTTTTGTTGTTTGCAACCACAACTTCAATGTCAACACAGGAATTTACCAGCTGATGCAAATGATTCAAGCACTTTCACTTTCGGTAAAAATCTTAACGGTGTGGCGTGTGTTTGTATTCAGCAATAGTAGCACCTTTACTATAATTACAGCTCCAAGTCTTTTACAGATATTTTTGCCCATCTTTCTTTGCTGAGTTACTCAATCTCAGTCATATTAGACTGAAATTGTCTGTGATAACCATTAGGAATATTCTTATTAGTGTGGATGTACTATCTCATAGATATGCTTTGATCTAAACAAAGGATGTCCAATTCTTTTGCACTGAAAACGAAAATGAACTCGGATGGGGCATCTTTTGCTACAATAAAAATGCTAAATAATTTTATTGTAAATCGTTATTTTTTATGACTTAACTATGCTATATTTTCATCAATCTTCCTTTTAAGTCTGACCAGCTCCAATGCATGCTGCTGCCACCACCATGCTTCAAACCATTGAAGTGGTGTGTCGGGTTGTTAGTTCTCCACATTGCATTTTTAATTTACGCCAATGAAATCTGTCTTGGCCAAACTTTAAACACAAATCAAACTTTAGCCAAACTTTTAGACATGAATCCTTAAACTCATCTCACAGCAGTGGCTGCTTTCTTGCCAGTCTTACATAAAAGTTACATTTTTGGTTTTATCAGATTCTACCCGTTGGATCCCTGCAGCTCCTCAAGAGTTACAGTGAATCTTGTTGCTACTTCTCTGAATAATCTTTACCCAAACTGTTTGCTTAGATGGCTGGAAACAATATTTGGATTGTTTCCAGATGAGATATTTAAAATTCAGGTTAATTTATTGTCCTATCTCAGTAGTTAGGGCTGCCCAGTGGCGCAGTTGGTAGAGCTGTTGCCTTGCAGCAAGAAGGTTCTGGGTTCGATTCCCAGCCCCGGTCTTTCTGCATGGAGTTTGCATGTTCTCCCTGTGCATGCGTGGGTTCTCTCCGGGTACTCCGGCTTCCTCCCACAGTCCAAAAACATGACTGTCAAGTTATTTGGCCTCTCTAAATTGTCCCTAGGTGTGAGTGTGTGTGCATGGTTGTTTGTCCTGTTTGTCTCTGTGTTGCCCTGCGACAGACTGGCGACCTGTCCAGGGTGACCCCGCCTCTCGCCCGAAATGACAGCTGGAGATAGGCACCAGCAACCCTCCTGACCCCAATAAGGGAAAATGGATGGATGGATGTCAGTAGTTTTATAACCCTATTATGCTTTAAACATCTCTACTACGTTATCTCTGATCTTTCTAGTGCGTTTCTTGATATTCCTGGTGCTGTTTATTTATTAACGTTCTCTTGCGCAGTGTTTCCCAAAATTGAGGTTGGGAATAAACAAGAGTCTTCAGATCACCTTCAGAAATGAAATGAAATAATAAAAATTAGGACATCTTTTATGTTTACGCTGTAAATAGAAACTTGCAAAATAGTGGCTTCTGAAACCATTTGTGTTGTCATTGTACCTCATGTAGAGACTCTGTGGTAATTCTGCTATATTTTTCTAATAATTGAGGTTAGGAAAGTCTTCCATAGTCACTTTTTGGGTTGGAAACTGAAAAGTTTGAGAACCACTGATCTAATAAGGTGCGTGACCATCACAGATCGTCTGTTTTGATGCTCATTGGAATCTGCATTACATCTTTTTTAGGGGAATCTGAGTAAAGAGGGCTGAGTACAAAGACATGATACATTTTTTAGCTTTCTTTCTCTTACAACATATGTTGAAAACCAGATATCCGTCCAATCTTAATTCATGAATTAATTCTTGTGTTGATTTATCATTGGGTCTCTGCAATCTGCGGCTCTGGAGCCACAAGTGGTTCGCCTAAAACAGCTCTAGTGACACCAAATACAAATTTTAGCAGTTTTTCATGTAATAGTTGCATTAAATTTCCACTATGTTTACATTAACAGTACCAGGGAGTTATATTGTGTCTGTTGTTTGATCATTAGTTTGAAGATTTGCCAAACACTCAACAAAAGAACATTTATTTTCTTCTTTTTGGAAAAAATATAACGCTTTTCTTTATTTAACAACTTAAAAAAAATAAATAAATAACTTTTTATAATAACTCACTTATTTCAGTAGATATTTAAAAAAAATTATAAGATCTGTTTGGTCAAAAGGTTACATGGCTCTAGGTCACTAGAGCCATGTAACAGTTATGGCTCTAGTGAGCCTTATTGAGCTCTTTGGCGTCTAAACACTGCAGACCCCTGATCAAATAAAATCCAAAGGAAATTTATTGAATGAAATGCATTTGCTGGAAGGTCACAGGCCCCCTTCTTCTCTTCAGCGCGTGGCTTTCGAGGGTTTTCTGAACGGATATTGATCAGCATCATTGTTTGCAGGTGACCATGGTGGACAGGGCAGCAGCAGAGCGGGCGTGCAAAGACCCGAACCCCATCATCGACGGCAGGAAGGCCAACGTGAACCTGGCGTACCTTGGTGCAAAACCTCGCAGCTCACAAACAAGTAAGATTACAGCTGAACACGCCTTATTTCATCTGCTGGTACAAATATTTAACAAGTATAAACGGCTTTTATACAATGATGATCATTAAAAAACAGGCAACACACTAACCAAAACAAAACTGATTCTTTCCTCTTCAGGACAGAACTGTATTGGTAAACTTCAGCTTGTTTAAATGGGCATATTGTATATATTTGATCAATTAGGTTTTTTTTATTCCTGCTGGCTGAGAAATATTTAGGATATAATAAATATCCTAATTATTTAGATATTTAAAGATTTTAAAATATTTTTTAGAAATATTTTTAAAAATAGGAGATTTAAGCTGATCAATATGAATAGTCATCTTCATAATTCCTCTATATGAAGGGCTCACAAGATCATACAAACTATTTTTATTTTTCTTATGATCCAATACACATAAAAAACGTGACATTGGTTTTAACATTGATTTTTGCTTTCATATCAACATGAGACTTTACACAGAGTTTTGCGTCTTTTTTCCTTTAAGATTGTAACGTCATGTATGCATTAAAAATCTCTCATTGTGCCTTTTATGCTGGTACATCTTTTCCAGTCTTACCACAGATGCTCAGGTGGATTCATGCCTACATTTTGTATGCCGATATCGTAATATGCTTTGATCTAAACTCTTCTATTGTCGCTCTGGCTTTGTTGTTCTGCTGGAATGTGAACCTCCGCCTTTGCCTGAGGTCTTTTGTAGCTTACAACAGTTTTCTTTCTTACTATATTGTCCAATATTTTTCTCAATTCACCTTCTTAACACATCAGTTGATCAAATATTTGGCTTTTCTGGATTTTTTTCACCAGTGCTTGCTTTGGGTTTTTATCGTTCAGAGAGATGTCAGCCCGTCCAGAGCCGCCATCTTGTTTGACAAGCATGTTTTATTCATTTGGACTTTGAATTCAGATCAACATAATGACAGAATATAAAGATAAGGTTAAGATTTATTTATTTTAATTAGAAGAATAAGGTAATAAAATTACAATTATACAGTTGTAACATTAGGAGAAGAAAGTAGTAATTTTATGAGAACTCCAACACAGGAAGCTAACAAAGAATGTTGAGCGTCTTGTAAAGTTATTCATTAGCATACATTTTTACTGATTTGCAGAAATATTTTTTTTCATTTTTTAAAATGTTAATTTTTTTAAAACATGCAATTATTATCTATAGCAGAGGCAATTTTGCAAACAACTGTTTCTGTTTCCAAGAAAGAATTGCATGAACAGAGCTGCGTGGACCAAATCCTCTATCAAAACTTTTTTTTTGTATTTATGTCTCATAATTACAACATTTTTGTTGTAATTATGAGACATTTTTCAGTTATAATTGCATCTTAGTTGTGCTAATATTATGATTATTTGTTGTAAATAAAAAGTCTCGTAGCTCTAGTACATTGTTGCACAACTCACAGAAGGGATTATTGAGATAAAAGCCACTTTTTCTAAGTATTTTCTGTCATTTGTAATTTTTTTTTTTAGAAAAGAAAGCAAGAGAGGGAAAAAAATAGATTAAAATTGGAAATTGAATCTGTTAAAAAAAAATTATAGATTTTATTTTCACGCCATGTCGGCTATTCCTATTAGAATCTGTGCATTTTTAGGGGGATAAAACTCGGTAAACCACAGGTATGCTTGTCACTCAGCTGAGTACATCAGCTCATCTCCACCCTTGTATTTGGTCTTTGCGTCAGCTTTCCTGACGCCATTTTTTTTCTTTTGAGAGATATCCACCACTGCACACGCTGCATGCTTTCCCTCTGAGATCTGACCTTGAGAACCTCTTTCCTTCGCTCCTTCTTTTTAAAAAAAATATTGGCTTGAAAACAGCCGAGCGTAGGTGTGATTGACAAACAGTGGCGCCAACAACAACTGACTGTGTTGCCTTTATTCTGGAGCCCGGCACTGCAACGCAACTCCCCGAGCATGCAGCTGAAGGGAGATGGCAGCGCTTGGTATTTTGTTATTGTGTTTCAGAGAGGCAGACAATGCCTCGAGAAAGAGGGGATGGGACCGTTATGGGGAAGAAATAACAGCATGTCTGTCTCGTCTTTGTCCTCCCAAAGAACGAAAACGTGCGCGTAAATATATGTTTGAACAAAAGAAATGTTGAAGTCACACAAGCATGGTGAAGAAAAACAGATGAACAGAGGAATGAAGAAAACAAGTTCCAGAGGAGGAGCAGAGATGAGGAGGACAACTTTCTCCTTTCTTACTCATCTGCAATTGATTCCTGATGAAGTCTAGAGGCAACAAGGTCACAGATGTTTGTCAGAGAATGTTGTGCAACTCCATTTGTGTGACAGTAAATGTTGAGGGTGTAACAGTCTGTGATATCATTATAAGCTAATATGTGAGCGAAACAAACAGAAACACTTGAGGGAAGAAAAGCAGCTCTCACTCTGGATGTCTGTGCTACCAGAAGCTATAAAACATCCCCTCTGTCTTTCTCTTTGTCTTCCTGTGCAGCTCTTTCAGCTGGAGTTCACCAAGTCCTTCCCACGTGGGCTCAGAGGCAATACGGGTAAGACACAGAACAATCAATAACGCTGTTTCTACCTCTCTCTCTCTCTCTGATTCGTGACATTTGGATCCCTCCATCCTGCTGTGACTTGGGTTTTGGATACTGTGGCCCTGCAGTGCTGGAGAAAATAAACACTCAAAATAAATGATGTCTGAATAAACTCTAAATCGCCTATAGAGGACTGTGTCTATAAATATACTGTTGAACTGGATGCATCCTCTGTCTGCTTCTCTTTCTGGTCCATTAAATGCGTGAGAAGCTCAATTCTGAATTTCACACACGCATTAGCTGAGCTTCACTGAAGCTGGGAGGAATTTAGTTAAACTGCCTCCTCTTTTTCCCAGCGTACACACACTCTACTTCACTGGATGCGCACTGTTATTGATATTAAAACTTCTCTTCTGAGGCAGAAAGAGACAGAAAAGATGCTTAGACACAGATAACCTTTAAATATCTTGATTCAACAGAGGTAGCATCATGTTAATAAGGAAAACAGTAAGCTACAGATGCTACCATGCTAATGTTTACTATGGCTTTTGTTCTTGAAAATTGTCTTATTTAGTATATAAATAGATGTGCTAGCTCTGGATGATATGGTTGAAAGAATGAGTGAGTGAGCTGTTGCTAGGTAACCGGAGATTGAGTGAGTCAGTTGATTCCACCAACTTCGCTTAGATGATTTCCTGTATTTTTATTGGTTGGGAGATACAAAAGGAGGTGCTACTCTCGATTTAAGCCATAAAAACACAAAAGTAACGGCATTAAGATGTGAATTTCATAACGGGTGCTTCAGTCATCTAATTAATGAAAATATATTTCACTTAAAATAAATTTGGATGGTTCTAGATAGAGGATCATTTGAAATTTGTTTAAATTCAGATGTATACAGATGAATTGAAGTGTTCAAGTTTACATAAAGGAAAAATATAGTAATAAAAGAATATGAAACAGGAGACTGTGCAGCAAATTTACAACTTAAGAAGGTGTTGGTGTTCTCTTGATAATGTTGCATAATAACAGTTTTGTTTTAAGGCCAAACATTATTGCTCAAAACAAGGGTTGGTTTCAGCAGACAAGGGACAAGGGAGATTCAACCACTGGACCCGGATGTTTAACATTTGAGATTTTTCCTAAGAACTGAATCCTTTCACTGTCAGCCTCTTAGTACCTTCCATCACCAGTTTCACGCTTGTCTTTCGAATCGTTTTAATGAAATGTCCAGTTTTTTATAATGTTTTAGTCATACGACACTTTCTCTAAACACTGATTACTTTGTGTCATAATACTGTTAAATAATACCGCTGAACTTTTTGTGCTTTTCTCTTGACTAATACCTTTGTATAGACGGCATCCATCAGATCATTTGTAATCATAAACATAGGCAGGTTTTATTGTCATTTAACTGCACATTTAAAAAGTAAATGTTGAGCGAAATCGTGTTGCAAGGTTCTAATAATATGAAATGAATACATGAAATAATAAATAAAAAGCATGACAAATAGCTAGAATAAATAAATAATAATGAGTATAAATGTAAGTGTCCAATATTTTCAGGAGCCGTCGCAGCTGCAGCCAAACAGTCGTCGCCATGGTAACCGTTATGACAGCCATTGTTTTTGCCCAGATTCAATGCATGAAATGACCTCAGATCAGGATACATTTTTATTTTTATTAAGTGTTTTCATAAGGTTAGTTATCCTTTAGTTAATAAAGAAAGATGCTATTGATGCCTGAATCTTTCAATTATTTAAGAAAATAATTCCCCTTTCCGGCTTCCCACAGGCCGAGATGCTGCAGCTACAAAAAAGCCCATTAAAAACCAAAACTGTTGCAAGTGCTATTAATATTGCAGCCCTCAATTTGTGAATGAGGGATGAGGGAGTTTAAGCTGACCCAGATGGGTCTATGAATGAGTGATGAGATGAGGTTTGATAGAAAATCTTCCAGAATGAGGGCAGACATTTGAAACACAGCGGGGGGTTTTGGTCTTTTAATCTCTGCTTCCAGGAAGACTCTCGGTTTGACACCTCGCAGATGGAAACAAAGCAGGCAACAAACATCACCTGGTACGCTAAAGCTAACAGACACACATGTGAGGCGAACGCAGACAAGACACAGAAACACCTTCAGTTCAAGCATTTGGATTCTTTTCTAGGGTGTCTAAATAATTGATCAAATACTTGAATTTGCTTTCAACTTAAAAAAAAATAAGTTAATTAAGACAAGTTTTTAAATGAACATTTTGCTTTTAACATTAATCTTTAAAACTAATATTTATTATTAATTAGAGCCTTGGATTTTTATTTTAATTTGGCTGGAAAAATCTATTAAAGCTACAAGACAACTTTGTGTTTTATTTTTCTAACAGCTGGACAATTCTGATAAAAACTTAAGTGAATAAGCAGGTAAACATTTCTACTGCATGATGAGAAGAAAGGAAGTTTTTAAAGAATGCTTTGAAGATATTACTTCCACAGAGTGTGCACCCACGGGCGCCAGATTATGTTTATGCATATTTGGAAGCACTTTTGGAAAAATGCATTGATGAAGCTACAAGGTTGAATGGGTGAGAAGCAGAAGTATAATTTTGGACTATCGTTCAAAGTATCTGGCATCTTAACTGCAGGGAAATGGTGAATGCTAGCATTAGCGAGAGAGACAATGGTCTGCCTGTCAGATTAGTGACTAGAAGTGGTTTGTTCATTGCTAAAACAATTTTTATTATGTAGTGTTATCATAAAAAACAGAACTAAAGTACTCAGCTACTGAATGCAGTTCATTTCAGCTCCTGAGGGTCCTCCAGGGTTGTTGTGCCAAAAACTAATCATAAGCTTAAAGGAGGCATTACTCTTACTGTGGCAGCTCTTAAAATGGATAATGACCAGCCGTGCCACATCAGACTGGCTACATAACTGTCTGCTACACCACACGGGATGCTTTCTTGAATTTGTGTTTATTTTAGCTTAGTTTTTAATTGCATGACTGCTTGTATGTCATTTTAAAGCATCCATTGTTGCACTTCTACTTAATGTGTGTTCATTTAAAGTGCTTTATAAATAAAGCCGGGTTGGATTGGATTGCATGGTTTTTCTTTCTTTCTCAGCTGAGGTTTTCCCATCTACGACGCGTCACTAATGTCTCTAAGGGATCTACATAGAATGTGAAACCTTTTATATTTCATGTAATCAAAACACTGTTTGCAAAGAAAAAACATCTGTGGTTTGGCATCTAGCCCTTAAGTTTAAAGTGAAACATAATTATGTAAAGTAAATGTCTAGAGATGTGGAGTTTCTGTTGCTTTGGACATGCGTTGTTGGTCAGAACTGGAGCAAACATTTTAACATCTGACCTGTAATAAAGTTACAGTTTTTGTTATAGGTGGTCATTCATGTAGAGAAGTCTCACCCTCTACAGTGTCCTGGTTTGATGAGTCTCTAATCACTCTTTACTTACATATTTCTAGATTTCAGACCTAGAAGTGAATATAATTAAGAGTTGCAAGCCTCAACACAGTTAAAAATGTAAAGTTGTGAGCAGGGTGAGGTTCTTTAAATGAAATGAGAGTAAAACTATAAAACAGGAATCTCAGAAATTAGTTTCTGTTTCTGTATCTCATCTCTTTTGTTAACTATAATTAGGTAGGGGATTATCCAGACAAACTTATTCAGCTTTATTCTGAAATAATTAACAAATTAACAAATATTATCATGTTCATTTTTATAGATCTATTTGGGGTTTTTTTTTTACTGAATCCAAAGACTGAAAAGTCAGCAAAGTGAAAAAACGATCTTAATACAGATGTCACTGCTTGCATTTTGCAATCAAATCTGATCTGAGATCATTTCAGGAAAATATTTCTGATCCTAGTCCTGATGAAGCTCATCTTCATCATCTTAAAGATGATGTGGCTCAAATGCAAAAATGTAAAAGAAGAGAATTTGTTAATTTCTTTACTAATTAGTTTCATGTATTACTTAATAAATTCTGTATTTTTCTTGTTGATCTTATTTATTTTAATTTGACTGGAGGTCAGCAGATTATTGTCATGTAGCCCAGCAGGAAAACTACTTGTGACTTGAGTGCCCCTTTAATCAGATAACAGTTTTAATATTTGTATGTTTTCTTTCATTTTAAAACACAAAACTCTGAAATAGACATCAAACAATCAGTTTGTGGTTCACCGCAGTTTATTTATCTGTTGTGAAACAAGAAGTGAGACCAGAGCTTGCGACATTGGTAACCTCAAGAGGTCTTGGTGCTGCACAGCTGCATGAAGTATTGGGCTTTAAAAAAATAACAATAATTTGTCAATTAAGATTTAATACTGTCACTTCAGATGCTGTGTTATAAAGCCAATGGAGCTAAAGAAACATGAGCGAATGTTGATGTTTTAAATTTAATTAAGTAGATTTCATGTTTAAATATGGTACCAAAAATCCAAAAACCTGTGAAATAATAAACAAATAAATAAATATGTATTTTTTTGTCCTGCATGTGCAAAGGACACATCTGTCTCCGCTCAGATGTTTTTGCTCTGAGGCCGTGTGTGCCTGACATGATCAGTATGACTGCAGTCAGTTCGCAGCTTTTGTTGGCAACATATTGGGGTTTTTATGTGAGGCAGAAGTAAAAAAAAAAAAAAACAGAGCTAAGCAGTGCTGACAACAAAGAACGAAGCAGCTTTATTACCAGAATCATCCAATTGACTTATACTATTTTTAATCTCTGCCTTTAGAGTATGAGCTCCTGCAATATCTGATTTTCATTTTGGATAAAAGTAGTAATGTTGGACATTTTTACAGTGTTCCACCAGATTCACCCATTTTATAGACTGATTCTTTTGTATGTTTAAATTTTTTATAGTAAGAGGTGTAGATGATTAATTGCAGGAAGGGCTAGAAAATTAGGGGGAAATCATTTGTTTTCTGTATTTGACCTGATAATTACACATAAGAGATGAGAAATAGACTTTTACTGGTTCACTATGGCATTTTTACTAAAAACAAACTCTGGGAGCTGTAACTATTCCTGTCACGATAACAAATGTTGTCCCAAAAGTTATTGCAATAAACAATACTATTATTTTGAGACCAGTTTCGAGCAATATGATGGCAACAGCTTAATAATGCAAAAGGATAAGTCATGCAAATAGAGATTATTGAATTAGTTTAAATTTGTAACACAAATAATTGATGCATTGTTTATTGTGACAGGCCGAATTGTAACTTCCTTCTTTAACTAACAAACAAAATGTCATTTTCAAGAGAATTCAAAGAATTGAATCTTTTCTGATTATCTGGAGTTTTTTAAGCTAATGGGATTTATTTCCCAAATGTCACAATAAACATAAACTCTATTCAAATGTATCAGCAGGAATTCGGTTGCTTTCACCCCTTTTCTTCCACCATTCTGCTCAGACACTCAGAGTATAAACAGCAAACATCAAAGATAAACAAGGCACAGCTCTGTTTGCTACCTCTGCATATTTGCTCAAAGTTTTAAGAAGTCGGAGTACGCCTCGACGCCAAATGTGCCTCTGAGATACAACCGAATCTGGGTGGTTCCAATTTAAAGGAGCGACTGGAGGAAGGGTGCGTCTGTCGCCTGTGGTCGCCCGCTTGTCTGCCTGCAGAAGACAAGGTTAACGCACTTCCTTAGCAGAAAGAAAGTTGCTTTTTTTTTTCAACAGGTTTTTTATGTTTCTATTTCTTGAGAGAAACTAAGAGAGGAAGGAGATGGATGTGTGGTGAGACGTGGTGTGAGAGCAGCTGGGGGAGGATTTCCTGTTGAAGCAGAGGAACTGGATGAGGTGACAGACTCGTAGCACACCTGTGGCTGAGGGTCTTCAGTAAAGCTCCAGAGCTGGAGGTGGACACATTGCTGGAGCTCATTTTATATATTCATACCAAAACCCCGGTGCTTATATTCCCTCTTATTTTTTAAAGTCACACCCTGCTTGTTCTCTCTTTTCCTTTCACCTGTTTCTCTTCATCTAAAGTTATCATTTTCTCTTTGTTCAGGGCTTTGCGATAGATGGCGAACCCTCTGGTGGATTTTTTTCCCTCAGCTGGGGACCTAATTAGAGGAGGCCCTTCTGTTGGATGAAAAAATACAAAGTCAGAAAAAAAATCTGACAGTGAAAACACAGCTGAAAGCTTTTCAAAATGCTCCTGTTGTCGTTCTGCTTTGAGCTTTTGTTCCTGTGAAGTGTGTGGCAAAGTGATATGTTCAGCTGCCACCTCTTTCTTTTTCTATTTTCCTGTCAGAGCTATGAATGTATGTGAACATATGAAGATTTACGTCAGGCAGGTTTTTATTGAGTATCTCAGGCTAACTTAAGGATTTTGTACATATCTTGCGCCTGCAGGCAGATAAGGACCAGGAGAGAGAAAAGCGAAATGGAACAAGAGATTTTACAGCTAAGCACAGGGCCGGCACAAACCTTTTTGGGGCCCTAAGCAGATTTTCATTTAGTAGCCCTCCATACCAACATGTCGGTTCATAATTCCTCTGCTACTCTTAAGTGCGTAACATACGATTAGTAAGTATGTTAATTTAATTTATAATTTAAATGTGCTATATCATTTAAAATATTTGAAAGTAACATCAGCAGAAAAACTCTTAGTTTACAGAAAACAAGCTAGGTATAATACGTTATATTTTATTTGTGTGTCTATAATTCACAAATATTTCTTAAATATAAGTATAAAAATTAGATCAAAATTCTCATGTGTAATTTAATTTCTTAAGTATACAGACTAAATGTAAGTTTTAGTTTTACAGCTATGAAATAGTTTGTATTATATATACACACACATATATATATATATATATATATAAATATATATATACATATATATGTATATATTGTTTGGTTCGCGTTTTGCTCTTGTGGGCCCCCTGGTGGCCTTTGAAGGCCCTAATCAGCTGCGTAATTCGCATTTGTCTTGGGCTGGCTCTGATGAGCAGCGTTTAAAAAAGCAACACTGATGCAAAACAGAGATAAAGTTGGTTAAAAATGTATTGTATTTGCTTTGTTGTATAGATCCATATTTTTTTCCAGTTCTGGATGCACTGCAGTGCGTTTATTTGTTATAGCTAAAGCTCACAGCTCCACTTGAAGACGTCTCTTCAGTTTCAGGCCCTTGAAGACACATGATAGACCAGTCAATAGTTTTTGTCTGACATTAGTATGAAGCCCAGCCCTAAGGGCAGAGCTGCTGAATGGAAATCAACAGCTTGCAGGCAGATTTATATAAAGTGAAGGTCTGTGAGACATTTTTCCAATTCCATCCAAATATTGAGTTGCTTGTGTCATTACTAGAATAACTGATGTACTTGAAGCAGAGAGGGGAACGCTCTCTGAGGAGATGGAGCTGGTAATCATCGCTGCTTCGGAGTTTTAACATATAAATGACCACTAAGGAAACTGCATCCACATTTACAAGAAAGACACAATAAACATCATGTATTGGTTCGGCATGAAAAATAAAATAACGACGCTCAGTTCTGATAGTTTTTACAGCGGCAGTGAGTCTGTTTAAAATCTGCTAGAATGAAGCATTTTGGGTCTATTTTAACATCTTTGAGCTTTAACAACTCTTATATAAGTGTTTTTTGTCAAATGCCTTGAGACAATATTTGTTGCAAATTGGTGCCAGATCAATAAGATGAACACATCCTTACCTTTACTCTGAGATTTCCATGAGACGACCAGCTTGTTATACAGCATGCATAAGTTGAAATTTCAAAAAGATTAAACAGAGAAACTTTGCTGTACTGTGTTCAACCTTCCTAATACCTGCTGGAAATGCCTGTCTCTCCTTCTTTTACGCATACCTGTCTCAACATTTCACAGAATACTGATTCCTTTTACATTGCTTCTTTAATCAATATGCTATATCTAACAAATGGATCTGAAACCTGCAGTTCCAGAGCTTAAAGTTCAATTTTTGGGTTGAATTTCACAAAGAATGACACAAAAAGTGCTATTAGCATGCATTTATATCTGTTTTCTTTGCAATTAAGTTGGCAATCTATGTACTTTTTATTTTATACATCATTTTCCATCCTACAGGAAAAAGAATCTGCTAAATGTCATGTTTATTTTTGTTTTAAATCCTAAAAATTGACAGAAAATAGCAACAAATTTCCTGTAATAGATATTTATCTGATATTCTAGATTGTCTTTCTTCAAAAAGTCACGTGACATTTGCAGTTCTAAGGTTTTATTTTGCTGGTTTATGAGTAAAAATGGCTCTCTAGGTTGTAAAGTATCAGATTTTATCAGACTACTAAAAATTAAACTAAAAATCAGCTAATTTTAGTCACCTGTCAATCAAATCAGTTTTGACCAATAAAACGTGATCTCCGATACAAATACTTTAAAAAAAACACTTTCAGCTTCTCAAGAACTGGGTTTTTAGAACATCAAGTGCAATTTTGGGGGTATATGGGGCTTATTACTCGGCCGTTTATTACACCAACTGTGTAATGTACCCTTCAGAGTGCAGTCTAAGGCGCGCAGAAATCATCATGACTGAGTTGTGACATTATTCAGTAAACCCGTCAGTTGATTTCTGCTTTCTCTGACTCACTGAAACAGGGAATGGTGATACAGACAGAAGCGCCTGAACCGAGTGTCCGGCTCCGACGCCGGCCCGCACTCCCTCAAGCCTCTGCGTGTTTCTGGGAGAGAGGACGGAGGGTCATGAGTGTGCGTCTCTCCGACTGACTCACATCCCTCATGTGAGCGCTTAAAAGTGCGGCTGGCTCAAGGCGTGAGAGATACTGTCGCCGATCCTTCACCTAAGACGCAACCCTGACCTTTGTAGGGAAACAAAGCAGAGGAATACGCGGACGTTCATTCTCTGTAGTCATTGTTTGCTGTCTCTTTCATCCCGTGCCTGGTCGGAGCGCGGACGGTGAGGCGGAGTGCTTTCTAGTGGAAGATGGCTGTGAGGGAGTAAAGTCCACAGAGGGGAGGGAGATGGGAGTCAGCGGAGGTTATTCTGCTTTCATGAGTCTGTTAGTGAGCGTACACTCATGCAGCTGCGCCAATTAGCCCTGCCATGCTTGAACCCCCACTCATTCACCACACACACACACACACATCTCTTTTTAAGCTACTAAACTAACGACACACAACCTGAGACGTGTGTATTACCGACTTGCTCTCCCTGAATGTGGTGAGTCTGAGCGTGCTTACATCTTCAGTGTGTGTGTGTATGAATGTGTTTGACAGTCTGCAGTGATGTCAGGCCCGGGAAGGAGCGAGTCGAGTCAAGGCGAGGCACAGCTCCCTCCCTACGATAACGCTGTCACATCGGATCAGTCAGGCCGAGGCACAGGCGGGCGGGCGGCCGCGGCAATGACACTGCACTTCTGCTCCGGGAGACGGGATTCAGGGAGGACGAGGGAGAGCTTTGTTTTGACTTCGCATGTAGCTGGATGCCATTAGCTTGCAGTTTCTTAGTTCTGAACATGCCTACAGCTGCTCAGTAATATAACGACACGGTTTCACGATTTTATTCAAATGAACTGCGTTTATCTTTGACTGAACATTTCTAAATACAAAGTAGGATAATTAAAGAGTTTTAATGTATTTAATTAGTTATTCATTAATTAATATTTAATTAGTTATTATGAAATCCTAATAGAGAGGGTTTAACTAACCGATACTGATTTTAGGTTGGATTAGTGGATTACTATTTGGACAAATTTCATATATTAAACTAAAAACTATAACATAATTACCTGAGTACAAACACAAAATCTTACCAAAGATTTTCACTCTTGTTTTGGTGCAAATATCTTAATACAATTTGAAAAATTGTAGTAAGATATTTTTTAGTAAGTGGTGGCAAAGAGGACACCCAACTTCAAGAACCGAGAATGTTGTCAGCAAATATAGCTAAAAAAAAGAGACAGGTTCAGAATTATTTAAATCTAACTTCAAAGTGGAAAAGCTTTGAGTCATAAGTCTTTCATGTCATTGTGGAGGAATTTTTTTCTCATTCTTTATACAAAATTGCTTCATTGCTTACATGACCCATCTCGGGCCGTGCTTCACAAAGATGATCTACATTTTATTTATTTTCCCTTTGGGATTGATAAAGTATTTTGAACTGAGCTGAATCTCACTTTTGACTCTAAAATACTTCGGTTCATCATCGTCTCAAATCTGGAACATTCGAAGCTCCTAAGGCTACAAAACAAACTCAATTCATCGCCCTCTTTCACTGCACTTGACACTTGGAAAAAGGTGTTTTTCTAGAGGAAAGAGGCTTTTGTTTTGAACCAAACATGCACTGCTTTATCGCTTTTTGTTTTTTATAATTGAACTGTCAGACACATCGGTATTTATCATGCTAATTCATACCTGTAGTATCTGAGATGAATCTCTTTGGGATTATTTTGCACTTTCTAAAGCTTTGTTGGCATTTTAGTTATTCTTTCTCATAGCAGGATAAAGGATCTCAAATTACTAAAATATTACACCAGACACACAAGTGGCAGCAAGCACTCCTTTAAGGTCATTGCTAATGTTTTTCACTGTAAACTTCAGGAATATCTTTAAGCACCAAATGAGGGGGTTAATACGCCATCTTGTCTTTTCACAGAAACAGAAAATAAACATTGAAGAAAAAATGTCTTCTCTTGTGTTTAGAAACAAATACGAATTGGTCTTCAGACATCTTTTTAACTTGAATGCACACATGATATCGGACTTTTCTTACGCTTAGAGTCACTTTACCTTTGGTTGATTGTTTTGCTTCATTTATGTCAGTAAAATTAATTTTCTTTTAGCTGGTTTTGATTGGGACACAGCAGGGTCAGAGGGGTTTACAAGTGGAGTTATTTTTGGTTGAATTACTTTACAGGCTTCATGAGAGCGATGACAGGCGCGTTCTGGTGTCGTCTCTGTGTTGTGTACACAGCAGGGTGGGTGAGAACGGGCCGAGACGCTGTGTTTGTTGTGAAAGCACACTTGATCGCTGCGCTGACTGTGTTTATGGGTAAGCACCTTTCACCTGCTCCCATTCAATGACAAACCTACAGTCACGATAACGGGAACGTCTGCAGGCGTGGAAAGGCAAATGCAAGGGTTGGGAACAGTCTCGCTCTGCAGTTAGCGTTTTAACACTGCACTGTAACCTAATTCTTCTGACATGATTGCTGTTGCTTTTGCCAGATGTAACTGAGGCTGTCTAGGTTAAGTGGGCAGCCTCAGGCAAGGGCATGAGTGAATAAAAGAGGACAGTAAAGAGCTTTTTTTTCTCATTGTTGAGCGTTGATGTTCTCATAAAGAGCAGCTACTGCTGCACATGCTTCAGAAACTAGAATACATCCAGCTCAGAAATGCATGAAATCATGTATAAATGTTTAATTTGGATTAAAGTAGGATTTGTTTCACGTTTTTTTTTCAGTCAGCCTGCTAATTAAATTTAAACTCAGGGGAGAATATCTATTTTAAACCAAATGATGAGAACCGCAATTAAGGGAGGAGGAAAACGCCGCTAACGAGATCATTGTTTCAGATATAATGAAAAGGACTTTCCGTACCAATATATAGATCCCAACTGTGTCCAAATATCAATCAAATAACTGTATTAATCTTCCTACAACACAGTTAGATTCAATTACAATATAGTTATAATATAATTATTGTTTAATTCCAGTTGGTAACTCTATTTAGTGATTCCAAGATAATTGCATTGAATCTGTGAAGTAATTCTGCAATCCAAGTGTTGAGAAGAGACAGTTTTAAATTTAGATAACTAAATACAGAAGTAATAAACCAGAAGCAATTTCTATAGTTGGTGCATGAAGGTGATGCATCAATTGTTTAGAAATAGGACACAAAAAGGAGCACTTTACAGAGGAAAGACAAATAAAAAGAAAACATTACTGGCTCTTTCCATGAAGGAGAAACACAAAGAAGGGCTGAGTCACTTTCTATGGAAAAAGAAGAAGAAAAGCAGAGATTACAGTCAGAGAAACAAATACTTCCACACGAATGAATGAAATGTTTTAACATTGGCATTTTGCAGACAGTTTAGGCCAGATTGTCCATAAAATGCCAATTCACAAACATATTTGGAAGAAACATGTTAACATCCACTTATATCTTAAAGTTGAGGAGAAGATTGTAAAGTCTGTGCACATAAACTGTTACGGTTTTTGTTTTTTTTAGTGAGATTATTGTTCATTTTAGGATTCAAAATTCTCATAAAAAAAAATGGTAAGAAAAACCAGCCTAATTCCTAGTATATAAATTCAAAAATACTTTATTGATCGAAAAGGGAAACTAAGTATTGCAACTGATGAATTCAAAGTCTTCAAAGAGTTATTGCACACTATAAAAAACATTTTAAACTTGCAGCAAAATACCAGTAGCTGTGGTTACCATAATTTTACCAGATTTATACAATAAATGCAGTAAAATTTTACCTTATTATTCAGTAAAATTCTGGTGGTATTTTAATGTAAATTAGAGAAATTGTTTTTTTTTGTTTTTTGTTTACTGTGTAGGCAGTAATGGTCGTTGGGAGGAAAGATTTCTTATTTTACAGTGAATATACATTAAAGTACCAATATATTTTTTTAGTTTTTGTTATGGGTTCCTTTTGCTTGCTTTGTTGTCAACCTTTTCAGTCACCTGTTGTTCTGCAGAAGAACCGTTTGACTTTTGTCAGTAGATAATGTAAGAGTTATTGCACACTGTAAAAAAAAATGTTTTAAACTTACAGTAAAATACCAGTAGCTGTGGTTACCATAGCTACTGGTGGTAATCCTCATCCTCAGAGCCTTCCTCGACCAGCTCTAACCTGCTCCTCTGTCCCTGCAGGTTCACCCAGCAGTACGTCTACCCCCAGGCGTTCCTCCAGCCCAGCCTGCTGCTGCAGTCCCACCTGAGCCCCACCGCCACAGCCCTCACCTCCCCTTACCTGGAATACAGCTCCACCTACAGCCCCTACTCCCCATCGGGTCTGGAGCAGTACCCTTTCGTCCCCTCGCCATCGCCCTCCACAGGCTACCTCAGCTACAGCTTCTCCCCCGGTACGCCGACGCCCGCTCTCACCGCTCCTCCCACCCCTCCAGCGCCCATCCATCCCCCTCTGGCAGCACTCACCGCCACGCCGCCGGCCTTCCTCCATTACCCCCTCCACCAGCCCGACCGGATGCAGTGAGAGACCTAAGCGACCAATCAAAATACGGGGACCGGAGACTGGACCGGGTTTATAAAAAGGGCTTTTTGAGGGAACTCTCTTTCCTCAGTGTAACAGATAATGATCATCCTGCGTTGTCGTCAGCAACACACTGTGAATGTTTTCCAGAACTGGCAGGTCTCTGTTGTGATCTTTTAGATGCCTCTTATGCGAAGGAGGGAACATAAAGTAAAGACAAAGAGAAATCTGTCTTTCTGCCATGTTGCTGCAGTTGCATTTTCTCCAAAGGTACTGCACTGAATTCTGGACTTCAGCCTATCTGAGAGACAGGTTCTCTCTGAAACACGGGGCCTGTTCCCTTGCTTCAAGGTTACCTTTCTATCTGGGAGGACAATTTCTCTCTACACCTAACTTATCATTTTTATTACTCTCTCCTTTCAGTGACGAACAAAAAAAAGTTTATTGTAATCCCTCTGTGTTCCTGTTATCTACTGCTAGGAGGTTATAACATGAGCATCTTCACAGAATATGCAATTAGGATGAGTAAGAATAAGGTAGACAACACTGGCATTTAGTTTTTGTTGTTTTTCTATTCCTAGAGCATTACTCAGAGCACAACTCTGTCAGGATTTAAACACAACATTCATAAGATCATTTTATTTATGTTTTTTTTCTTTTCTTTTGTCTTTGGGAGCAAATGTGCATTTTTTTGTTTTTTCATTTTAGTGCCCTCCACAGCTATTAGCAGCTCTAGTAAAGAAAAAGTTAAGAGAAATTAAGTTGAAAAAAATCCAACATTCAGAAAAAAATTATTGTGCCATTATTGTGCAACTTTAAATGCAACTGTAATATATATATTTTGTCTTTTAACATTGATTTTTAAGTTGATCTGTGTCTTTTTTATTCATAACCTATTTATGCTTGTGGGTTAAATATGACACAAGACAGGAACTAATATATCTTATCCACTCTCCAAACAGGAATAGTCAGTAAATGGCTTTAAGAATTTAAATAAGCAAAAACTAAATTATTAATATGTAAAAATGCACCAATGTTAAGCACAGTGGAGGATGTGTTGCTGGGGGTCTGTTGTTCATAAGCTCTTTCAAATGCTGGGGTGTTTTAAATAAGAAATCTGATTTATTCCCCCAGAAAACTGAAAGAGCTGAAAATATTTTTGGTCTAATTTCTAGTGCAAATATCTTAATACACTTGAAATAAGACAAAACTAATTTACAAATAACTTATTAGCAAAATAAAGGAGCTTTTCTTAGGTAAATAATTCCTTAATACAGATAAAAAAGTACTTGTTCCATTGACAGATTATTTCATGTTTAATATGAGAAAAATGTCATAATAAGTGAAATAATCTGCCAATGGAACTGGATCTTTTCTTCAATATTAAGGAATTATTAGCTTAAAACAAGCTACTATATATAAATGAAAATTACTTGTAAATTAGTTTAGTTTTATTTCAAGTGTACTAAGATATTTATACTAGAAAGTAGACCAAATAGATTTGGTAAGACTTTGTGTTTTTGCAGTTTGGTCATTTAGTAGTTAATTACACTGTATTTTTTGTCTGATTTCTAATGCAGATTTCTTAGTACACTTCAAATAAAACAAAATTAATTTACAACTTTCCAGCTAGAGATAGTAACTTTTGTAAGTTGATAATTTCTTAACATTAAATTTAAAAAGGTACTAAGGATGAGTGAAATAATCTGCCAGTGAAACAAGACATTTTTTTATCTAAGTGAAAATGTCCACTAACAGATTACTTCATTTATAACTTGTACTTTTTCATCAATCTTAAGGAATAATTGGCTTTAAAAAAGCGGCAATTTCTTTCTTTCAAGTGTACTAAGAAACTAGTCAAAATAATTGGTAGGAATATTGGTTTGCAAATATATGTGGAGGGCATTGAAACGTGTTCGAGTGTTGGTAGCCTGTGTGTGTGAATGGGACGCAGAGCGCTGCACCAGGCTGCAGAGCTCTCATCCAGCCTCTTTTTCTTTTAGCTACGTTATATAGACAGGTTCATTAGATAATGGAGTCTTCTAGTGTTGCAGCAGTGGCACCAATGTTAGTGGTCTAAACCAAGCCATATGTCAGATTTTAAACAAATATGCAAAATAAAAATGAATGTTTGAAGTGTGTGGCTCTCAGTTTCTTAGTTCTCTGGTAACTATGAGTGTTATTTACTAAAACTGTTGCAGCAGCCTAGAGATTCAGAAGTTTCTTATGTTTCACAGCCACTATAATGCAAATGTAGGTAAATAGGTTTAAAAAATATACTATATTTGTTTCACAGTATTCAATATCAGTCTCAAGTCTTTATCGGACTAATAAATAGCTGGCACATGCTATGACAAAAATGGGAAAGTTGTAATTTTGCATTAGATCAAGGATTAATGGAACTAGAATTTGAAGTAGAGTCCAATTTGCTGGACACGTCTATATATCATAATTCTACTGTTTTATAAAATCACTTTTCCTTCTTTAAGCTTTTGATTTAACCGGTTTGTTGAGTCCCAGTTCCTGTTTCTTCCTGGATGCCTGGGAATAAACCATTCATTGATTCACTTGTGTTAGAGCAAGGATCCATCCAAAACTTTCAGGACAGCAGGAGAGATGTAATCTGACGTTAAATTAGTTCTATCTATGAATTTCAGCATGAATTTCAGAACATGTATGTTCTTAGTTAACCTGTTTGCTTTATCTTACAAGAACCCACAATCTGATAAAGCAAATATTAACTTAGGAGATGTACAGCTCTGGAAAAAACTTAAGAGTCCACTGCACTGAGCCCCAGTGAAAACCTGGTTATTCCACCAAATATTGATTTCTGAACTCTTCCTGAGTTAAAACATTAATATTGTTGTTTATAAATCAATATGAACTTGTTTTCTTTGCATTATTTGAGGTCTGAAAGCTCTGTGTCTTTTTAGTTATTTTGACCATTTTTCATTTTCTGCAAATAAATACTAAACGTTTGCTTGGAATTTGGGAGACATGTTGTGAGTAGTTCATAGAATAAAAGAACAATGTTCATGTTACTCAAACATAAATCTATAAAATGTCAACATCAGAGAAATTGATCATTTTAAGTGGTCTCTTAATCTTTTCCAGAGCTGTAAATGGAAATATAAAGGCCATTATCTTAGCCTGTTTAGCCTCATTATATTGTGAAGCTAAATTTTAGGGAACTTTACAGCCTCTGATTTGATTTTTGGGGAGTTGTCTCTCATGTGGACAGTAAAAGTTTTAAAAATGTTCTTTCATTTTCCAAATTGGACTGCCTGTCTGTTACTTGCCTGAGAAATTATTTATCAAGGTCACTGACAAACATAATATTTAAAAGAAACAAAAGGTTTGTCAATGTTTGAAATCAAACTGAAAATACTGTTTAATTTACGAGCTTTGACTGACGCCCATTTTCAGCTGCAGATTTATGCTCGTCTTGGGGTCCTGGGGCCTCAATTATGTGGCCTCTACCCAAAATGACAGCTGCTGTAGGGTTAAAAGAGCCTGCCCTCTTTCTTAACATTAATTAAATATTTTCTGAAATAGTGTACCATAAACACCACTATTCGTATTTATTATGTTTGAGGTCACTGTTTCTATTTCCTGTTTAAGGTTTTCTGTGTGTTGTTTGTGCCCTCTTCTGGTCACGGTCGTATATTGCAACTTAAACTCTATCCAAACACCCATTAAGATGCTTTCATAATTTTGGTTTGCGTACAACTTAAAGTGAAAAAACAATGCAAAGGGGCAAATAACTGCAGCAAAAGCAAAAAGAAACATGGCCTCTGTGGCAGTTCCACTGACTTAATTAACATAATTTTGGTTCATCTCATGGCAAAGCCTATTTATTTATATTTTTTAAAAATGATTCATGTTTCTACCAATGAACATTTTTGGTATGATAGCGCTTCCAAAGTGGTAGCTTAGTCATAGTTGTCACCTCATGAAGTTAGAAACCACTTTGGATAAATTCTGCGTTTTGAGACTGGTGTCTGTCTGGTTTTGGCTCATGGTACCATATCAAACATCTCTGGTTTCGTACAAGAGGTTTGGTATCATCTTAAAGGGAAAGATCTCGACCTTTGTCAGCACAAAGGTCACTAGAACTCATTCAGTCAAAAATAATGCACATTTTCCCACTATTTTCATCTTAACTAAATATTTTTTTTTATCTGTGTGACATTTCAGGGACATCTGGGTCTGGATCTTGATTTTGTCTGTATTTTGGTAAACGAGGGTGATTACAAACGAAAACTTTTCAGACTCTTATTTGTAGAAAAATTAATAAACCAGGTCTTGTTTTTCTTCCACTTCAAATTTATGAAATATTTTGTATTGGTCTGTCACATAAAATCCTCCCAGAATACATTAAAGTTTTATTGAAGGGTACTTCAAATGCTTAAAAGTTACAGGTAAAAAAAAGAATAAAATGAGTCAACATTTGTGTAAAGTTTTGATTTTTTATGCTTTTTGTTTTTTTTTATTGAAACACCATGTGCTCCCAGTACGAATCAGATAACTAAGAAGACCAAATGCCTGGGATACAACATCTGTTGTGGATTATGCTGGTTCAGAACAAAAAAAGCAGATGATTTGTGTAAAAATGAATAAAATAGCAAATAACTGTGAGACAGCAAACGGGGTGGGGGAGGAGAAATGACCATGGCATGACAAACTGAACACAGGTAACGAAACAGATGAGCGGTTATGAAAATAAAAATAAGAACAACTGGATCTGCAAACTTGATCACACAAGTAAGCACATATACACACACTCACCTCCAAACACAAACACAAACCCTCTCTCTCGCTCTAAATCTCTTTCGCTCTCTTTCTCTCTAAAACACACACACCTACAGATAAAATGTGGTGAATGAAATGATTGAAACCCTGTTAAAATCAAACTTTTTTTTTTTTACATCCACATCTTGTGTCTGAAGTGCAGGAAACAAAGAAAAAAAAAGAGAGATAAGCTCAGATGAATACTGAAAAGCAAGCCCATCTTCACTGGTCTAATCCAACCTAAAAATGACAGCGTTCCCGTCTCTGTCATATCCAAACCCCATTCCCGCTTTACTCCCATCTCTGTTATTCCCGCTCACCTCCATCCTGCTCCCGTCTCCCACTTTCTAACACCCTTTTCACCGCTCGGTTTGATATCAGGCTTTCCTCACGCTTCTGCATTTTAGATGGCGGTGGGGAGACGAGGCAGCGAATAGTTCAGGCTTTGAAAAGCACAATGTCCTGTTGGAAGTACAGAAAGAGGACTATGTGGGGAGGGGGGTTGAGGAGTCTCGTTGTGTACTGAGGTTGAAGGTGGCGAACCTACATTTTAGGATATCTGAGAACATTTTGGGTTAGTCTGGTACAGAGGAGCGTGTGAAGGCATGAGGTCGAGGGGGAACAGTTGAGTTGGGTGGGGATCAGGGGATCAGTCCCTCATCCCCAGACTCCCAAAATCAGAGAAACAGGGACTGGGTCAGCTTATAAGGATTGCGTCTTGAGCTCAATGGGTTCCCCTCGAGCGTCCTGCTGAGTCTCGCTCGGTGGGGGTCGACTTCCCTTCAGTGTGGCCAGGCGCTCTGAGAGACCTCTCATACGGGGGAACAGCAAGAAATCGTAAAAGATGGCGCCCATGGCACCCCCGATCATAGGCCCAACCCAGTACACCTGCAGGAAATGACATACAAGTCGTCAATGGTTGAGCTCTACACGATGCCATTCGCAGCTGTGCAGGCACTTGTAGGTGTTTTTCTAATCAATTTTAACTAGTTAGCACTCTAGCTAACTAGCTAGTTAGCTAGCATTGTGGCTAACTAGGTAAATAGCTAGAAATCTATCTAGATAGATAGATATAGATTTTCTTTATTGCATATTTTGTAGTATTACTGTGGTAAGAACTAAAGTGTGATAATAACTAATTATTACTTCTTTTTTAGGTAACTGTGTGGCTGATACAGCAATTCTAGTTCCAGAAAAACTAAAATTGCTAGTATATCGCTAAAGAAGCGATATTCTTCTTTAGGATGCTAGTTACATAAAGTAGTGGGATTTGAATCACTAATCTACACAGTAATTGCATTTAATCATATTTTCAACTTTTTGGTAATTATTGATATTCTCAATAAACAAACATTGGGAAAAAATAGTGAAGCTAATAATCACAGTAATACCTAGAACTTTGGTTCAACATCATTAATCAGAATTTAGCATGACAACGATTCATCTAAATTCTTATTAAGATAAATGCCCACCCCTAAGTTGAGCTCTTACCCAGTGGTTGATAAAGTTTCTGAAGAGCACTGCAGGGGCAAAAGATCTGGCAGGGTTCATTCCAGCACCAGTGTAGTACATCTAAAACACAAATCATCCATCTGTTAAAGATTGTGTGCACAATTTTGCAATGCTTTTACCCTTTTCCTGCAACTCTCACCCCCATGAGATGCCCAATAGTGACAGAGAAGCCAATGGAGAGGGCTGCTGATCCCATACGGCCATTTCTCCTCTCATCGGTCACAGCAAAGATGCAGACAACAAGCTGGAAGGTGAGAAACACCTCCACTGTGGTGGCCATCCCCAGGCTCATGCCAGGCTGCAGCTGGAGGCACAAAAATGAAGAGATGCAGTAAATGTTTAGCTAGTAACCCATAGAATATTGAGCATTAAACCTTGATATTTACCATGTTCATTGCCATGTTGCCTCTCATGTTCCCAGGCGTGACCCCGTACAGCACTGCAGCCCCCGCCACGGCGCCCAGGCACTGAGCGAAGATGTAAAAAAAGGCACGGAAAAACGACATCTGTGAACCGACAAGGTAGGCAAAGGTGACCGCAGGGTTGATGTGGCCGCCGCTGATGTGGCCAATGGACTGGATGAAGGTAGCGGCCGCCAGACCGAAACACAGGGCCACATGAAGGACGTGATAAGGCCCAGTGGTCCAGCGCAGGGCGGCACCCATTCCGAAAAATACAAAGAACATGGTCCCGAAGAACTCAGCGAAGACTGCCCGCCAAAAATTCATAGACCGAAACTCCCACATGATGAGTGCTTGAAGTTCTTAGCCGAGAGGAGTGTTGGAGATTCAAGAAAAGGTAGTTTACCTTTTCAGTCCTTCATAAATGAGCTAAGACAACGAAAACAAATCTTCTTTTTTTAGTGTCAGCTGAAAAACAGCCACTTTCAACTCAAGTCTGGACTCTGCTGGTCTTTACCAAACTGTGCACTACGCTGGTAAAGTCAACTCAGCTGCTTGCCACCTCTCTCCACCTGTCGCAAAGACATAGGTGTGAGATGATGTGGGATGTGAGTACAGACCAAAGATACTTAGATTCTTCGAAAGTAGGTGGGCATCAATGCTTACTAGGGGATTGTAAAGCACAGACAGGGATAGACGGATTGTCCAGTGGACCTTTTAGCCTCTGTGAGGGAGGGAAGGGTGCCAGTTGGACGCTTTATAAAACCCCCTCCTGGGGCCCCAGGTGACGTAATAATCCCCCTATTGGGCTGAGGGTGGGGAAGTGGTGAGGTACTGCAGCGCTAAATATCCTAAATTTAACGTAACCCCCTTTGTTGCCTTCTTTCTTACACTTTCACTAAAACCACTGAAGAGCCTAATGAGATGAAGTACATGTTAGAAAAACCGATCTAATCAGAAAACCGATAGGATCAAGAAGGGCTATTTTTGTATATTCAGATCAGCAGTGGAGCCGAACCTCCAGGAGCAGCAGAAACTCAGAGGAGAAGGTTTTCTTTAGGGCGCATGTCATCTGTTGACAAATTATAACTGTCACAACGTGCAGATATAAATCCTGACGGACAAGGGCAGAAAGCACACACTTGTGCACAAAGAGACACGCATGCTTGTGTGCGCACACACACATGCATGCAGATAATACAGTTGGGGCCCCACACGGAAGCGCCTAAAGCTAACAGCGCTAACACTGAAATGGCTGACCCTGTGAAACCATTGTTTGTAACAAGCAAGGGCGCTGCATATGCTCAGAGACAAGACAAAAATACAAATGCAGTGAAGTTCAGGGGAATGTTTGCAGCTTCACTTTGACATTTTAAAGGCATTTGAAGCATCGCTGACGATTAAAACTGGCGACGAAATCTAAAACCTGTACTTGACTATCTGGGTTTTGGTTGATTCTGCTACAGCAAGACACAATTAGATGGAAAATGAAATATAGAAGAAAAAAAAAACACACACACACACACCTAAACATGAAATGCGATGATTGAATTGATTGAAACCTTGTTAAAATCAAACAATATTTAATAAAGAAAAGTGATTGAAGTGATTTGTGCAAAGAAGGAAACCAAGAATGCTAACAGAGCTGCAAGCCAGGAAGTCAACCACCAGTCCCACCAGTAAAGAACCAAAGCATTGCTGGTTTTTGTGCTTGGCAGAAGACTTTGACTGATCACAGTGTGGGGTCTGTGTGTGTGTGTGTTGTAGAGACATGATGAAGGGGATAAGCGGCACTGAGTAACACTGGTCCTCACCAGAGCTGAGCAGCAGAGAGCCGTCACTGTTAGTGTGTGTTGGCGGTGATGAATGCAGAACGCTGAGCTTGTTGTTTTAACTCCCTTTTATACATGTCAGAAAGAACACACACAATGCTGGTCCTGCGGTAGATATTGTGCATTTTGTGCGTGTGTGTGAACTCCTGAATGCAATGTGTTGTAAAACTGCAAGCTTTTCTGAGTATGTGTGCATATGTGCAACCAGAATATACAGAGTAAGAGCAATGCTCATTTATGGCAAGAGTTTTATTTAAAGATTTTACAATAATCGTCAACATTAACTTTTTTTAAAGGGTCGGTCTTATGCAGTGTCTTGCAGACGTTTTTCTTAAACATTTTCTCATGTAACAACCACAAACTTTTATGTATTCATGTAACAAACCAGCACAAAGAATTTGTGAAGCAAAAAGGAAAAGGACACATGTTTTTCAAATAGTTTCATAAATAAATCCAATTCAGTTCAGATTATTTATATTTGGATCATTCATTAAAAAAAGGCAGTCAAGTTCAATTTGGTTTTCTATCGAATCAGCAATCCCTCCTGAGCGATCATGTAGTCACAGTGGACATTGAATTGCATCAGTTTGTTAAATTATGCAGCAATTCCTTTTTCAAAGCATTATAAACTGTGGAGGTTAGCCCATAGGAGCATCTTAATGTTTATTTAAAAGAACTAGTTCCTACTTGCAGACTTTTGGTGCTCGATTATTAAGGGATTTTATGTGAAGAAGATTTTGACAAGCAACTAGATATTAAATGGGGGCAATAAAGAGAATATTAAAGGCTTCCTCAGACTCACCAGAAATAAACTAAGTTAATGAATACTGAACTATAACAAAACAAACGTTTTTATGCAACACATTTATAACAACAAAGTCCAGTCTTGTGATGATCGACATTCCAATTACAAAAGTGAACGAAATCAGATTTTTTGAGTTATAATTGAATATAAACGGTACGCAAAACGTCCCAAACTGTTGCATCATTTTATAAAACCAGACACGTGATGTGTGGCAACATGAGGACGTGCTTGAGCTGTTATGCAAAGATGAATAAACAAACATTTCTGTCTCTAGATATGATGAGTTGGTACAAATATATGTCTAAAGACTTGTAGTCGTTATTGCAATAAAAGCTGGTTCTCTAACCATCTTGAAACCACGCATCATTTTCTCTCCTCTTTACAATTACACATTACTTTGTGTTATATAACATCTCAATAAAATACAGAGATTTTTGTGTTTGTCACATGAAAAACGATCTAAAAATAAAAACTGGTAAAATCTAACAGAAATTAGATAAATATCAGTTCATACTGAGAAACAACAATTCTTAAAGGTTTCATGAAAACAAAACATTTCCTCAGAAACTGTGCTCATGCTCCCATTGTTTCCATTTTAAATTACAAAGCTTATTCTGTTCACTCTGTTGGACTACAACAGAGGTATGAAGGTCCATTTGCTTGTGAATAGCAGGTTGTATGAGAAGAGATAGACCTTCACTGAACCCACAGCGCCGGCGAAGAGCCGCTTTAGCATTTCAAAGTGATTACAAACACGAGATGCATCTGGAACATCAGGCCGTTATTCAGCAGGATTTCAATTAGTCCCTTTTTTATTTACATATTCTAATGAAGTGAAACAGAAGACTGAACCTCCTCCCAACCCTGCTGGGGACAAAGGTGTGCAGAAAATGGATGGATGCATGGAGAATATTGAACCTAGCGATATTAGCCTCCAACCACATATATGGCAATAATGGCAGCACTTATCCTGTGTCATATAAATGGTTTTATCTTTTTTTTATTGTGAAAATGAAAAAATATTATTTATTTTTTGTAGCCTAGGAAGTTTAATAATTCTGAGTAAAAATGAGTCTCGTGAAGAGGATGCTCATGGTTTTCTCTCCACCATCATCTCCATTGAAGATTTTGAAATTAAATTAAGAAAATTACAAAAAGATTGTTGGTTAACCAAAACAAGATGGTAATGGATAAACTCAAGGTCAAAGGACAAATTCTTCAAGAAATCTGATACAATATTCAATAACTTCACCAAACTCTGATTCAGAACCGCACAGCATTCTGGGGGTTGTCGGCAGAGCAAAGCCTTTAGCTCTCACTGCTAGATTAACAAGACTGGTGGCATTAACTAAGCTCACTTACTGTTTGGTTACCAAGCAACAATATGTTGAGTACCTTGTGGTTACCTAGCAACAACCTGCTGAGTAACTGCTGCAGCAGCAGTTTAAAGTTTCACCACTTTGCCTCTGTTTAAAATAAAAAGCAACGGTGTGGAGAAAATCTTTGAGAAAAACAGGAAATGTCACACCACCAGTTTGGCAGTATGTTAGATATTTAGAACCGGCCCCGGTCTTTCTGCATGGAGTTTGCATGTTCTCCCTGTGCATGCGTGGGTTCTCCCTGGGTACTCCGGCTTCCTCCCACAGTCCAAAAACATGACTGTCAGGTTAATTGGCCTCTCTAAATTGTCCCTAGGTGTGAGTGTGTGTGTGCATGTTTGTTTGTCCTGTGTGTCTCTGTGTTGCCCTGTGACAGACTGGCGACCTGTCCAGGGTGACCCCGCCTCTCGCCTGAAAAGATAGCTGGAGATAGGCACCAGCAACCCTCCTGACCCCAGTAAGGGACAAGGGTGTAGGAAAATGGATGGATAATTATCAACATTGACTGATATGAAACTCTTAGATTGTGATTCTTCTGTTTTAAGCGAGTTATCATAATCAGATTTGTTTTTATTTATTGCACAACAATCTTCAGATCATTAGTCTGATTTGTATTTTTTGGCACAGGATGTTTAAGGAGCTTAACTCTTGGTAACTCAGCTCCTGCCTTTGCTGCCTTTAGTCGAAGCCTGACTAAACCGCCGCCCGTCTTTAGTTGCTTTCCTGCTTGTTGGCATGTTTGGCTCTCATGGCGTTCTGAGTGACTGTGGACAGAGACGATCCGGTCATGCTGGCCGTCTCAACGATCTCGATGTCCTTGCAGGTCAAACAGGCCACCAGCTTCTGGCGAGAGGCGGTGCGGGCGAAGAAGAACTCATGGGACACTCCGGCCAGTAGAGCGCCGATGATCGGACCGATCCAGTAAACCTGCAGGTGGATGACAGAGTAGTAGAGCGAACCGCGCCTAAGGAGGAGCTAAGGTTGGTTTTCTGTGTAAACTGAACTTGATTAAGACTCACTGCCTGTAATACATCCCATGCAACTTTTTAATCAGCATAAAATGTTAAAGCAAAGAATAAAAATGTCCTTACTTATTGTAAATTATTTTTTAAAAAGTTAATATGAAACACCTTCATGATTCAGAGTGAAAAGTGTTTCTTACCCAGTGATTTTCCCAGAATCCAGTGATGATGGCTGGACCCAAGGAGCGGGCCGGGTTCATACTGGCACCAGAGAAACGAGCCTAACACAGTTATTTTTGTTAATTGGTGGCGTGACATATTTATTTAATGGTCAACTTTTCTCAGTTAAAGTAAAAACAAATTATAATACCATATGTGTATGTGATTTTACAAACTACAAAATCACACCTGAGGAAATCCCCATTTGCAGCTTTTGAAAAGTGATTCTGAATACAAATGCACTCCACACTTTTCAGATTGTTTTATAAAATATTCTGAAATTTATGCATTCTTTCCTTTCAGTTTTATAATCATGCATTACTTTTTGTTCATCTGTTCAATAAAATCAGATGGTAAAATGTAAAAAGAATTTGATATTTTTATTTAAACAAATATTCCATGAATCTGGTTGTTTTACCCCTATTAGAACTCCAGCGGTGTGAGCAAATCCAATGGCCAGATTTCCTGGTTCCACGCTCTCCTTCCGTCTCTGCTCCTCCACTGAGAAGACGGTGAAAACCATCTGAAAGGTGCACAGAACCTCGATGCAGAGAGCCTGCGCTGCATTCAAATCCTCAGGAACCTGAGTGAGATTTAAGAGGAATCGAGACAGAGGAAGCATTAAGAAGAAAAGTACGTGAAATATTTACCAGGTGTATCCTGCAAACTGACCTTGTTAACAAAGTGCTCCGCAGTGGCCTTGAGGGGTAGAGCCAGATAGAGGGCTGAGGCCCCTAAACAGGCCCCCAAACACTGAGCCACCATGTAGACGAGCGCCCGCAGAACGTCCAGCTTCCGGGTGGCCAGCAAGGACAGCGTGACAGCAGGGTTCACCTGGTCAAACACACAAACACAAACTGCTTCTCTACTTTCTAATGAAATCAAATTCAACATTTTTGAATTTCACCTCACTGTAAAATCACTACAAGAAAGTATTTTTTATTTTATGATTCTATGGGATGCATGTGTGTGGATTTTATTAATGGAACACTATATTTTCTGCTTTCCTTTTAAAACAATTTCTATCCTGATATTGATTACTGTTGCCTTCCTAAAATGATGGCTTAAGCCATTTTTTTGTCAAAAGTGATTTCAACAACGAAAACGCCACTTTTTTGCCATTTGATGATTTGGGTAAAAAAAAAAAAATCACTTTGACGTAGGTCGTTATTTTAGGAAGGTGACTAAAATAACGTGACTTTTTGCAAGAAAACTGAAACCGGAAGACAAAAGAGAAACTGCAATTATTTGGTTAACTTTACATAAAATCTTGTTTTTACCTACTTTTAATTTAATTGACAATTTTATCACATTTATTCAATATCCTTTTGGCTGTTTTGTGGAAAAAATAAAAATCTGTTCTCTAAATGTCACTGTACGGTGTTTACCTGCGCTCCACTTATTTCTCCAAAGCAGTGTGCCAGTGCAACAATGACCACACCCACTGCCACAGCTGGATACAGCGGTCCCCCGGGGGCCTCGCCGGGCCCTGGAACAGAGGCGCCCAGCACGGCGCTCACTAACACCAGGGTGCCAAGCAGCTCTGCTAAGACGGCACTCCAGAACTGCCGACTGCGGAGCTCCTCGGCGGAAAATGGGCACATGAACACAGTTAGCTCATATTTAGTCCTTGTATTTGATTTTTAGCACTAAAATGAATCAAAACATGAAACTAAAATGTTGTTGAAAGTCAAAGGTTTGTAAATATGTGTTTGCTAAAATAATAGGGGGACTTTGAAATGTAAATATATGCAAAATGCAAGGATTTGCAAACAGGTTAATACTTCTTTCTGCTAAACATTTTCTGATTTAGTTCTGGATTATGACACAAGAATAAAACAATGACAAACATCTCCTAAAAAATAGGTTAACTAGAAGTGGGGCAATGACAGATTATAAAATGATAAACAGAGAATCATGGTATGATCTACAGTTTTACATCAAGATTTAATAAATCCAAAGTAAAAGTGTGGCCTGAATTGTTTGGGTCATTTGTTCGGCACATCTGGTTTAGTTCCCTGTAGAAAAGCTGAGGAAAAATAGAAAAGTGATTTAAAGTTTTGTTTTTTCAGAAAAAGCTGCTATTTATGTTTTAGAGAATGTAAATCAAAATAAGAACAGGATTGCTTTTGTTTTTGCTCATATACTACATGTCTGCGATTTTATGGGTGCTGACCACGTGACCTGTGTTATATACAAAATAATGAGTTTTCAGGACGCAGGACTTTCAAACCAAATGCAATGGAGAAACATTTTGCTTGTACCGCAGTCGATCCTCTGACTCTCTAGGTTCTTTAAAACAAAGATTTGACTTTAAGGGACAAACTAAGAGCCACATTTTGGAATAATTTAAAAATCTTTGTTTAAAAGCAAACATGAATCTATCAAAAACCTGAGATAAATTTGGTCAAATCAAGATCCTGTGATCTGGAACTTCAACATAAACACATAAAGGAAAAATTACCAACTAATAAATTAAATCATCATAAACAGCCACTTTTACTGCAAATATATTTATGTAAGGGCTACTTTGTTTTGTTGTCTCTTTTCATTATTATAAAGAAAATGTATAACTTTCCTGTTGCATCAAATGAGAATCCTCACCTCCCGCCACGTCATTTCAGATCCAGCGAAGACGTTTCCCTCCGGCTCCTTGTTTATCTCTGTTTCTGTGTGGAGCTGTTGGGGTCTGAGGGCTTTGGGGTCTCATTAACTTGAGAGCTCTTTTGATGAGAACAGCCTCCTCCCTCTCCGCCTCACACTCTCCTTCTCCAGGCCCTGCTCAGCTTTCCTGCTGCTCACCCACACACACAGAGCAAAGACGTCCCTTTGAGGTTGCATATCTAACATCTTGTCCTCTTAATATCAGAAAACAAATTATGCCTCCATAGAAATCTGCAGAGCTTCTAACGTACATGCAAAAATATCTCAATAAATTAAATCAAAATATGGTTACAACTTCAAAATGTGGTGCATATGAAGGTGAGGTATATTAATTCTCAGTTGATACAATTTGTCAACACTAAATATCGTCCCAAATTACATAAACACATAAAGACACTATGCCAGATTAAAACTTAAAAGTGACACATTTTGCTAAAAATCCATAAAATTTAGTAAAAATTCTCCAACATAGTTTGGATTTCACAATTTAAACTTAATTTAGACATAATTTTTCTCAATGTATTTCCATTTATCTTTTAAAAGATTGTTTCCTTTTAGCATTATAATAAAAATGCTAATAATAGTCACTTATCCTAATAAATTACAGACAGCGGAAAATAGCCTTTTTTACGTTAGTTACATAATATTTATTATATGTAAAATAATATTTATAATAATATAATATTACAAAATTTATATCACAATCTGTTTCATTTGCATTTTCAACATTTACAAAAGTGCATTAAAATACATGTCACAGAACAATACTTTGGCTACTTTTAGAAAAGTTTCCTAACTTTTCCTCAGCTAAAAAAAATCTAATTATCATTTTTGTTATATCTTATTTAATAAGTGAATCTATGTTGTTTTATTGTTGTTTAGGTGCAACTAAATCATGTGCAGAGATTAGACGTTGATATGAAAGTAGTTTAAAAAATTGAATATGTAATTATCCATCCATCCTTTCAAATAGCTGTATTTCTGCTGATCGCTCCAGCAGCACACAAAATGAAACTGATTGCTGTTTTTTAATACAAATAAGTTATACTTATAAGTCTATAAAACTGACAAGAAACCGTTTCAATCAATGTTTGCAACTTAAGATGGAGAACTAAACCAACCATTAAAGTATGTTTGACTGGTCTTGGTATGTGCCTAGGTGGCTCATAATTTTGTTTCTTTTTTATTTTATGCCAAGAATTAATTTTTTCTATGAAGATTTCAAACGTACACCATATAGAAAAAAGTTTGTTTTGTTTGGGGGTTTTTTTGGTCAAACTGTGTTTGGTGTGAACTGGTCACCTAGAAACTGCAGCTCACCATGTCTTTCAAACCAGTAACAGGAGAAGGAGCCAATTAGTGAGCAGAAGTGAGGCGAACAACAAGAATAAACTTCATCCTTTGATTTCAAACCATCTGTTTCTCTAATATGCAGCATTCCTGTGCCAGATACGATCAATCCCAAAAACCTTTTTTAATTGTTTCAAAAGGCCCGTTTTCGCCTCTCTACATGCTGTTTGTCAGGTATCCCTCTGATCACCATGGGGACTGTCTCTTTCATGATGCTGTTGCCATGGAGGCTTGTGAACTGCTGCATCTCTTTTCATTGTCCCTCTTTGATATCACTGCACTTCAACGCTTCGATCAGATGATGCTGCAGGAACCGCTCTGGGTCCGAACCGAGCGAAGGGGCAGAAATGACCGGTACGTGATGGTGGATTTCTGCTGGTGTGCCCCATTATGTCATGGATTACCCCCTCCTCACTGTGGCAACTGTGTGACTGTTATCCCCCCTTTTGTGGCGTTAAGCCTCAAATGTGCAGCTCTGGAACCCGCTGGCGTGAGGAGTTTTTAGGCCGCCATACTCACCCAGAGTGCTGACACTGACGCTATTTTCACACATACACTCAAAGTGCAAACTCAGGGCTTTGAGCTGCAGAGCAACGGGGAATTAATTGAAGCACTGGATACATGATGCAGATTCTGGAAATAAATGTAAGGTAAAAAGGAAAAAGAAAAAGAAAGAAAAACCGTGTTGTTTTTCGTTATTTTGATTGTAGATTCATTAGTGAGTTTGAATCTGGAGCCTCCATCAGAGTAGAGCAGCTGGAAGTGACGGCAGGATGTTTCCAGCAGCATGTGCTCCAGACAGGACTCCCCGGATATTCTCTGCAGAAATATTCCATTTAAATAACAAAAGAACAAGACAAAACAAAACAAACAACAACAAAAAAACAGATGCTCCCAGTATTTCTATGGGACACAAATGATTTTAAAATTTTTCACAGTAAAGTTCAAGTTTAGTTTATAAAACATGGGAGGACAAAACATATTAATGATCACTGACATGTAAATACATGAGATTATAGCCAGGTGGCTAATTTCCATCGCTAGTCCTATAAATAGCTCTCATGTGACATCATATTTTCGGGAACTTTGTAGCTGACAGCCATCTTGGCAGGTATTGTAACTGTCATGACAGTTGCTATGGAGTTGCTATGACAACAATAAGCGAGCCACAAGCTTAGAACTAGCTTTCGCGTAGTTTCTATCTAACAATATAAGTACAGAGCAACTATATATAAATATATATATACATACATACACACACACCCCTACACACCCCAACACGCACACACACTTTCTTTTTGTTAGTCTTAAAGCCATGTCTTCAAGCTTTGTGCTTGATTACCGGTTCAGACTTGTGGGAACTGTGGCGCGTTGATGTTGAAGCACATAATAAATGCAGGGATAAAAATCACAAAATAAAACTATGGAATAAGAAAACTTTAATTAGAAAATCTATATCTTTGTATATAATAAATGTTGACATTTTAACTGGTTTTACAATTGTTTTGGTGACCAACTTATGCAATACATCATGAGGGGCTAATTATTACTGCATCACCATTTCCTAAAGTTAATTTCCAGCCAATTGAAAATTAGACAAATTCAATTCTTTTCACAAGCTTTCTCTTGTTTAAAAAATTGTGAATCCAAGATAACCCCTAAATATTTGAGCTGTTGTTCCGGTTCAAGTTTTTGTTCTTTTTTGGGAAATATGAAGTGTGTGAGTGCCTTAAATCAAAGTTAAAAGTCTTGTTTGGACAAAGTCTTGGCTTAAAACCTGCATTCTTATTTTATCTTTATTTACATACAACAGATGTTCTCTGGTATCCGATTAGAATTAAGTAAACAAAAAAAAAGAACCAAAGAAACAGCAGCAGAACAACTCCTCTCTACAAGATGTGTTTTTATTCAACTCACAGTACATTCTACAGATGCACACGTGTTACATCACTTTAATACAACAGAGTCCTGTAATACCTCCTCTTAAAAATGATGAATTGGTCCTAAAAATATAAAGAATCAAATTTAAAGTCACCAAAACTGTACATTATTAAAAATTCACTTAACACCACATTTGGTTGTCATGTCTTTTTTTTTTTTTTTTAATATATATATTTTCTGAAAAAAGAAAAAAAAAGTTCAGTGTAAGGAGCAAGTTTAAATAAACCCAGACTGTGGAGTCATCCTGTCACCTTGGTGGCAAACCAACCGTGCAGCGTCATACGTTGGCCCCCCAAAAAGAAAACAATAATAAAACAATGAAAAGGAATGTAAGACAGAGGAAGAAGGCAGAAGTGCGCCCAGTACGTCAAAAATGAGCTCTTGAGATATTCTAGTCTTTAAAATCAAACTTCAGTCTGCTTTAAATATTTTTCTTTATCTGATCTAATGAGCTAAAAACAAAATGTGATATTTAATTTAAACCCTGCTCCAGAGCAGGCCTTACAGCTGCAGACTTGATGTGTAAAACATGCACAGACGCTCCTAAAGCCTGCAACTAACAGCAAAAACTTCCTCCTAGTGTCCAATCAGCACAGCCTATTTACAGGTGCGAGAACGCTTCTTGGTTGCAGAACGTTTTGCTCTTCACAGCGACGTCTACGAGTCTAAAACTGACCGGATCTAAAAAGCCTCCAGATTCTGAGTGTTTCCCACGAGAGCAGCAGGTGAGGTTGTGGGTAAAATTACGTATTCATTGGTGTCGTGTGTGCGTGTGTGTGTGTGTGTGTGGGAGAGACTTTAAGTGGAGGTTATACAACATCTACTGGTGACAGTCCAACAACAGATTCCTTTAAGTTTCACTGGCCTTTTTTTTTTTTTCATAAAATGTCTAAACATCTCTATTGAGTCGCCTGTACACATTCACTACGAGCTATTGCTATTAAATAATCCCAGCTATTGTAATCTTTATATATATTTATATATAGAATATATAATAAAAATATAGTGAGCCATTGAAAAAATTACTCCTAGGCATACGACCACATTACATTACATTTCCAAACAACAGGTAAGAAATGCTCAGAAGAGTCTGGGTGCGTTCAGTCGTCGGGCGGCGCCGAGCAGGTCCGGGATGCGGTGACAAGGTCACACTCTGACCTTCAGTGCGAGTGTGGAGCCGGCTGAGCGGCCTGATGGGACGCGACGGGAGGAACACGAGATGAGGGGCCGAGGTGGAGAGATGGGGGAACGGCGGTAGAAAAAGACTCGACCTGTCCAGAAAAGGATAACAGACAAAGAGCCAAAACCTATACATATATACCTATACATGAGATAATACAGGAGGCCGGAGCAGGACTCCAGCCAGTCTTGGCAGCACTGGAGAGTGCAGCAACAGTCCACAGCGCCACCCTGAGGCCGATCCTGGCAGGCTCCTATTTGTCCTTGTTGGAGTAGAACTCCGCCCAGCGGCTCTCGAAGAAGCGCCTCATGGAGTGACCCGCCATGCCCACCTCCGACGTGTCCTCGTTGAAAAGCTCGCAGTTGTTGAAGACCAGCTGAGCGTCGGCCGCAAACTCATCGCAGCTGCAGTAACTGGAGAGGAGAAGAAGAGAGGAGAGTGAGGAGCGAACAAGGAAGAGTTACAAGCAAATCCCTTCATGTTTGAAGATTAGAAAACGAGAATGTGAGATTTAAATATCATGTAAGGTGGAAATAATTTATCTTTCTGGTGATTCGACATTTAATTGATTATAAGTTGATGAGTATGAATGGAGCAGGACATTATAAGATCTTGTATCTTCTACCTGCTCCTTTACGAACAGATAATATAAAATTGCATGTCACTTGGGAGTGATAATTTGTTTTAACCTTTATTTTCTTTCTTGACTTTACTTTTGTCTGTTCGGAATAAATAAATAAATAAATTAATACTTTGTAAGAGCTATCTACTGTGTGGCAGTAATGAAGCGATTACTGAAACAATCGTTGACTAACTTAGTCTATCGATTAATCATTATCTGGAGCACACAGATTCAAAAGGAGGGAATTGGCTGAAAAATCAACACAATCAAAGCAGTAATTGAGTCAAAACAGTGGAAAAAATATGTACATTTTGCACTTCAGACAAAAATCTCGTTTTGGCAGTTTTAGCTTCACTTGGTTCAAAGTTTTTTGTTCTTTAAAATAAAAAAAATAATTTTTAATACTATTAGAATTATTTCAGTTACATGCACCAGTATATTTTAGTTTTCCCTCAACAAGCATGAAAAAAATGCTGATTTCTACAGAACCGAGGATGTCAACACCACAAAAACAGACATTATGTCAAATATATTTATATTTATATGCATGTTTTAGCAGCTTTAATAAAGGTTTGTCCCTTTTTTATTGAAATATTTTACCACTTCCTGATTTAGATGTTAGCTGTGTAGAGAGACGAGGCAATGACGATGAATGTGTTATCTCAAACAACATTCATCGTCATGAATGTGTGTTTGAGGGTAAAGTGAGTGGTGCCAATAATTTTAGCAAAAATATTCATATACATATCTTTATATAAATAGTAGATTATCTACTTGAATTAACAGTTTAATTTGTTTAAAGGCGAATGGAGCATTATGGGAATTCTGTCTGAACTGTAATGGAAGTCCTGTGTGTGAAAGCTAAAAAAAAACAAGAGTTTCTTCTCTTACGCTCCCTGCAGCAGCCTCTCTCTCATGGTGAGGAAGTCCATGGGGTTCTTGATGATGCGGCGGTAGCCCGGCACCAGTCGGGGGTTGACGGGTTCCAGGAACGGCCAGGCGTCTGCATGAGCCTCCATCTCCATCAGAATGATCCTGGTGGGAATTTGAGCCAACCATCACCAACTTACATCATCAACTTCATTTTAAAATCTGAAAGAAGAACTGCAGTAATGTTTGAGGAATCCAGCTGGACTGAACAGTGACTCACTCGCAGAAGGTGAGGTCGGGTTGGTTGCGTGTCGTTATGCGCCGGCGTTTGCTGCTGCTGCTGCTGTTGTTGTTGCTGCTGCTGCTGCCGCCGCCGCCGCCGCCTCCGTCTCCAGAGTAACGGGTAGACAACGAAGATGAAGGTGCAGGGGTCTCCTTGTGCCGCGTTGTCATGCCGCCGCTGCGTCTTTTTGTGGTCTCGTCCTCGCTGCTGTCCTCTTCATACCTCCTCTTCTTCGTCCTGGTGCGCTTTTTGGACGAGCTCTGCAGCTCGCCTTCCATCTTTAAACAAAAAACATGTCAGAAACTAGACAGTATGGCTGGATGTAGAAAAGGAAAGACATTTCCTTTGTTTCCAAATCACCTTAGGGACACAGGTTGGACAAAACCAATCTCCTTCTGGAACCTGGGTGATTTTGGGCTTCAGGCAGTACATGTGGCAACCGCGATCGCAGCCGTCACACAGGAGCAGGCACTCGTCATTGTCCCCCTTCCTGCACACCTGGCAGGTCTAAACACACACACAAAAAAAGCTTAGAGAGACAATCGTGTGCAGATAATCTGCAAGAATATTCACATTTTGTTAAAACTCCAGGTCATAGACCAACACGATGTGATGCACAGCTAAGAAATGCAAAGAAAATTATACATATTTTTTTTTAAAGACTGCTTCTGAGAAGGACATTTATTCCTCATACTCTCCACAGACCTGAACCTTACAGTGAAAGTCAGAAGAGGCCTGTGTTAGAATGTACCACATGATTTTCTTCACCAATTGAAATTCTGATTAGTGTGGATGAATCAAGTTTCCATCAACCAAAATGCCTCCATAGTCTCAGTCGGTCACAATGAAACACGACTTCTCACCACTTTTGTGACCGATCTCTCCCAGGCGATGGCCTTCTCCAGCTGGAACACACAGAGGCAGAGCTGTGGAGCGCTGCGGCAGCGATCCAGAGCCTGTCGCCACGTCCGCAGTCGAGACGTGATCTCACTCTCCAGACTGAAACAGAAAACAGCCACAAATCAGTTACGACACGTCTATAAGGCTGGAACTGATGGCTATTTTGATGACCGATTAATCAGATCTCTGGGAGAGATCGGAAATTCTGCAGATTTTTCATTTAACAACAATATTAGAAATACTTAAAAAAAATTATTACAATTTCTTTTTTAAAATAAACAATTTTTTTGCCTAAAATTAAACAATATGACATTACTTTAGTGCACAATTGATCATTTGAAGCAAAGCATACTACTGAAAGAAAAAAAACAAAAACCAATCTAAAATCAACATAGGAAAAACGGTGAAAGGATGAATTACTGATTTTTTTTAAATCAACTAATTAATAATTGAAATGTGTTTAATAGGATTTTTTACAAAAAGAATAATTCTAAAACGGAGAAGTTTTGGGTAAAGCAGATTTACAGACGAGACTTTTAATCTTAAATATAAAATGTGTCTATTTTTTGTACAGTGTTGACATGTTCCTTTAGAAAATGGCCTTTATTTTAGTCTCTTTACTGATTAATTGATGACTAAATAAATTGACGATTAGGAATTAGGGGCAGGAAATCACAAGATCTTCAATCTTCTAACACCTTCGATCTTGCCAGGGAACATGATAATTTGTTTTATTTTTCTTTCCTGTTTTTACTTTTTGCCTTTTCAAAATAAATAATTTAAAGAATCAATTCATCACGATTATTCCTACTAATCGTTTACACATGCCTCTAAACTCCTGTGTGATCTTGAACCGCTGCTTCCCACCTGAACACGTCTAGTGAGAGCTCCTCTCCGGGTGTCGGGGTAAGCGGTGCGAGGCGCATCACTTCCGACGGGTTCCACAGCGGCTCCTTCAGGTAGCGCCTCTCGATGTTCCTCTCCAGGTTGGCGAGGCGCAGCACGGCCAGGTCCAGCGGGTGCGTGGCGATGCGGGGCAAACCGGACCACTCCTTCTTGGTCCGCACGATCCAGTCGTCGCGGGGGTCCACGTCGTGCTCATAGTACTGCAGGTCGTCGCGGGTGGAGTCTGGGTCTGGGATGGTGTAAGGCTGGAAGGAGAGGAAACGTTCACAGCATTTTATCAAGAACTTTTCAAGAGAAGCTTTCAAACATTTCCAGCACTTTGGAGATGAAAACAATCCAAACGAACTTAAAAAAGAAAAAAAGTTTTAATTCACTTCTATATGATATCATTTATTACTGTTAATGTCTTGTGATAATTTTCTACACAGCAAGGACAATGTACACTAAAATATAACATTTTATGTTTTGAAAATTCCTTTTCATACATTCCCTTTAACCTTGACTGATGCGAGAACAAATCACAAATTTTACAACAGAGAAGTTTTCCGATTTCAATAACTAATGTATAAAATAAAAAAACATTTATTTCAGTTACACAGATCAATAACTCATCATTAGCAGTAATGGCTAAACTCCTAATGGCAGGAGTTTAGCCATTAGGAATAGTAAATATTCATTACATTGAACAAATTGGTTTGTGTTAAGGTAAATGCTTAAATGTCATATAAATAATTCAGATAAGCTTTTAGGAGAAAATACTCAATACTGAAAGTCAGGTTATTACAGAAATGTGCAGATAGAATATCAAGCACTTTATACAGAAATGAAGCACTTTCCAAACACTGAAAACACTTTATTGAAATTCAAGCATTTTCAAGGGTTTCAGACACCCACAGAAACCCTGGTATAAAGACGGTAAGTTGTTTTGTACTGAACATTTGAGAGCTCACCTGAAATTCAGTCACTGTTGTTTCTGTGCTGCTTTCAGCTTCGTTCAGAGCACCCTGAGGAAGAGCCTTAAAGAAAAACAATACAGTTACTAAAACACATCAACACACTCACACAACTAAATTTAGTATTTTTAGAAACACATTTCTGAAACATTTCAAAAAGTGAATTTCAGTTTCTCTTGAACCTTTAAATGTAGATCAGCAGCGATGACTCTCTGCTCCAGGTCCTCCACCCACTGCAGGGCGCTGACATCCACTTCCATCGCCTTCTCCTGCACCTGCCAGGGCTGCTGCAGAGCCTCCAGCAGCACATCTTTGTCCTCTGTCTTCAGCTCAAACAGTGGATCTACGCAGAGAGCACATGTGAGGGGAGAGGATCACACGAAGACGTAGCGACAGGCGTCTAGTTGGGGTAACTATGGAAAGGTGGACAGGATGATGGTCTCACCGGTTATGGGTTTGGTGCACATCTCAGCTAAACTCTCCATGTGTTTGGCCAAGTGCTTGTGGAGAACTTTCTCCCGGATGCCGCGTGGATGGAGCGCCTGCAGCGTGTTATAGAGTTCCTCTGGATCCTGGATCCACCACCATCCTCGCACCATAGCTGGAAGGCAAATCAGAAAACACGTCAAAAAGAGCAATTAAAGGGGATTTCAGAAAGAACTGGCTCTGCTAGAATGGGTAGAAATGCATTCCACACTTTTCAGATTTGCATTTGTAAAAAAGACAATACAACAAGCACCAAAAAGCATGCATTCTTCTCCTTTAAGTCCACATTTTGTTTTATGGTCTATCACATAAAATAGAGTTTAAAATCTCACCGGTGGTTTACAAATTACATCCCAGTAAAAGCCCAGACCACATATGTGGTCTTCTTCAATGCTATAAACTATTAAGAGCTTTAATTATAGTTTTTAATTTACTTTATATTTAAATCTGTTTAATCTAAATCTGTTTTTATGTATTTTATCTTAACTTCTATGCATAAGCACTTACAATTGCCACCTTCCTCAACTTTGGAAGGTGCTGTATAAATAAAGTTGGCTAAGAGTCCAATGAAGTACTCTGCAGTAGTAATGTCACAACATTCAAACTGTTTGAATACTTTTGAAGTAGTTTGTATATTTAACATTGGACAAGCTATTCAACAGTCAGCTTATTTGGCATAAAACAAGCAACAAAAATCCCAACATACATGCTGGTATGGGTTTCACCACCAGTTGTGTGAAGTATTGCTGCTCCAGTTCCTGGAACACGGCATTTGGCGGGCGGCCGCGGCGTTTTGCTGCTGCGCCGCGGGGCCCCCTGCGGGCCGGACTGCTGCCTCTGCTGCCCCGCCTGCGCCTCCGACCGGGCCGTCCAGGAGTAACCGGAGCAGCTGGAGGAGGAGCGATGGCAGCTGGCGGAGGCGGAGAGGCTGTGGGTGGAGCAGAAGGAGCCAGATCGGTGGGGGGACCATCTTGATGTGCTGCTGGGGTCACAGGGTCAGCAGGAGTCAAAGTAGGCAGGAGCTGGTCATGCTAAGGAGGAGAGAGAGGTTGGTTTTAATATCAGCTCCCAGTATTAGCTGCTTTAATAAGTGTTTGAGCTGCAGTGGCGAACCTCCATGAGCGGAGCAGCAAGCGCAGGCAGCGCACTCGGGATCTGAGGGAGGAGTTTGGGCGGAGAACCCGGGGACGCCAGCGTTTGGGGCTCGGTCAGAGAGTTCTCGTCACACGGCTGCTTGGGGAGAAGGTTGAACCACTGTCCGTGTTTCTCCGCCATCTCTTTGATGCTCTCCTCCATGCGGCCGCCTTCAGGAGCGTCCCCTGCTGCTCCAGGGCCGCCACCATTGGTCATGACGTCCTGCGACTGGCTCAGCCAGCTCTTGAACGCCGCCTGAGTGAGGTCCAGCAGGCCGCTGTTGGGCGACCCGGGCCCCTCCTCTCCTACAGACCTGACGCTGCTCCGGCGCCGCCGGCGGATCTTCGCCGTGCGGAGATGCAGCTCGACTTCCGGTTTGATTTTCCGGGGGCGTCCGCGGCCCCTCTGTGTGCTCATGAGGGACGCGGTGCCGGGAAGCGGGTCGTCTTCCACAGAGGCGGTCTGAGGTTGGCTCGGCGTGGCAGAGGACGGACCAGAGGGTGAAGCGGGAGCAGGTGGAGAGGTTGGCACTGGGATCTCCTCGACTTTGGGCTCCTTTTTCATGAATGTGACGGGAACCTCGGCAACATAGACTTCTGCTGAAGCTGCAAGATGGAGATGTAAAAATTTAAAATTTTCTAAGACGTTGAGGCAAATATGAAGGAAATTTAAGACCTCAATCGCCAAGACAGTTAAGGCCTGAATTTTAGATGCATGAATTCAAGACTTTCTAAGGTTAAATCTTAAAGCGACAGCAGAGCCTCAGACTCACTCAGCAGCTCCTCGGGTCCCTCCACCAGAACTCCTCCGAGGTGAGGAAGGGCCAAGTATCTGCGGCGGTAACGGTCCTGACCCAGCAAGACGACCCGCATGGAATGAGACGACTGGAGCAGCTTTTTACGGAAAAACGCTTGACGCTGCAGCAGAAGAAGAAAAGAAAAATCTGATTTAGTCTTTATCAAAACAAAAAAATACCGTGTCTGAGCTGTATTAGGCTTACCTTAGTTAGCTTATCTATTTGCCTTTCAAGCTCAGGAATGCTGGCAGTGGTGGGGCTCTCACTCTGTAACAAAGAGGAAACTGGATAAATATGGCAGCTGAGGCTCAACTCTAAAACACAAGAGCAGATACGCACATCGCTGAGTTTGGGTTCTTCTTTGCGTGCACGCCTGCTTCCTCTCTCCAGCACCAAACCGCTCTCCTCCAGACTGAAGTTCTCCTCCTCGGCGACTCTGGCGCTGCGCCGCCTCTCCTCGAAGCACAGCTCCTCCTCCGAGCGTCCGGTGCGACGCGCCAGCACCGACTTCAGTCTGACAGGGAGAATCCAAACATGAGCGACATCATTTAGAAGATGTTAATGGACATCTGATGAATCACAGCACTCCACATTTTCAAAAAAAAATGGGAGGAAAAGAAGTGATCGTACTTGCGAAGTTTTCTCTCAATAATCCATTTATTCTTCCTGTATGTTGCCATGTTCTCCAATGTGTTGTCAATGTCACTAAAACACAAAGTCAGCCATGTTATGAACATCAAAATGGCTACAAACATCCATAATCTGCATGAATGTCCTTAATTCTGTAATTTCATTACATTTTGGGTTTTCTCTAATCCACACGAGATAAAATATAAATTACACAAAAATATAAATTTGGACTCAAATAAAATGAGACAGGCCCATTGGTATGTGGTCAAATGTCCGTTATCAAATTGACATTTTTGTAGCCTTCAAGGTTCCGGCATAATTCTGGTTTCATATTTGACCAGAAATCCTGGTTTTCATTTCAACTGGTTGGGTTCCTGCTATGGATTTCAGAGTCTATAAATATTCCCCGTACTTTCCTAAGTGGAGCATTACAGCTTTCACTATAATGCTCCAAATGCACAGGAAGTGGAGAAGGAAAAGACAAAAAAATAAAAGAAAGGCAGAGGTGGGGTAAAAGTTAAAAGAAAAGAAAGACATAAGATTAGAGGAGAGAAAGAAAAATCCGCAGAATATAAACAAATGTCATAGAAGTCTGCTTCTACTTCTTCAGAAAGAGAGAAAAACAAAACAAAAGAGAACCAAGAAACCACAGCAACAAATAATATGTGAAGAGTAGAAAGTGCTAATTAATACAAGATGCATTTAGTAGCAACTGCAGCCCAATATCGTAGATTGTAACTAATGTGGGATGAGGGTGGACCTGTTGAACTACTTTTAAAGCTAAACTACCTCTTCCAATTCTAATATTGATCTAATACTCAGTTAGAATTATGTTAATAAACTTATTGATGGCTACAAAATGTGTGCAGATTCTTTTAAAGGGACATTTTACCAAATGTTTTATGGGGTGTATGTTGTGGATTAGAGAAAACCCATAATAATTCAAACTTGTGAAGATATTTCTTATTTTTTAAATTAAAAAAACAGGATAAGTTGAGATGAATCATTAAAACCTTGAAGCTAATGCAACACCAGGCCAGGGAGAAATGTAACGGAACTTGTGTTGTAATGAGAGCAGGAAGTTGAGCGGGCCTGACCTCGTCACAATGTTGCTGCTGTTCAGCTCCTCCACCAGGAAATTCAGGATGGCTGCCTTGGTGTCAGGAGGAAGGATGTGGAACGTTTTGGTCCTCAGCGTGTTGCACACTTCCGTCTCATAGCCGTGAGACTCCAAATAGATGCGGAGAACTTCTGAGACCGTGTTGCGGGTCAGCTCCAAATCAACCAACTTCTCCCCAAGTATCTTCACAGACTATGAATGTGGATTAGAGTACATGAATTAAAACCTACTGATGCTTGTTCACGAGTTGAAAATACTTGTTTTAAAGTAGTTTTCTCACCTGGTAGTAGGACGGGAGGCCTGGATCATGAAGTGCTGCCTCCACCAGCTTTATAAGGAGGTCCTGGACTTCCCCCTGGCTGTCGCCCAGACCAAGCAGACCCTCCTGCAGGGTAGACAGGCTGGGAATGTCCTTCAGCACGTTGATGCCGATTATCTTTCCGTAGCCATGCAGGAACTCGACCACCGCCAGGCAATGCGCGAACGCCGTTCCAGAAAGAACCAAACCAGGAATGCGGCTCAGCTCAGGCAGAGGCTGCAGGACGTAGAGTTTTAGAAGTGTTTGAAAATCTCAAAAGATTCACAGAGTTCAACTAAACCGGGCTCAGTAGGAACTCACTTTGTGATCAGTGAGACACATGTCTTCTGTGGGCTTCTTCAGCTCCTCTGTGATCAGCTGCTGCCTCTTGCGTTCCTCCAGGCGTCTCTGGGCCTGCGCTCGCCGCTCCGCCGCCCTCTTCGCCGCCAGAGCGGCCTGCTCTGCTGCCTCCGCCTCTGCCTGGGCTTTAGCCAAGGCCTTGGCTTTGCTCCGGGCGCTGGTCACCCTGTTGCTCTGGACCACCTTCTCCTCGGGCGGCTGCTGGGCGGGTGTGGCGGCTTCGACTTTGGCTGCTCTCCTGCGGCCGGGCTTTTTGGGTTCCGGAGCAGGTTCTGACTGCGTGAGCTGTAGAGCAGCCGGATCCGACGGCTCAGCGAAGCCTTCCAGGAGTTTGACGTCATGCTCGAGCTAGAAGACAGAACAGCAGAAAATATTGACTGGAAGCTGAAGTGACGCTTGTGACAAGGCGGCAAAATATTATTTAGTCTCATTTTGAAGAACCTTGGCTTTCTTTTTCTCCTCTTTCATCTTCTTAATCTTTAAATCCTCCCTTCTCTTCATTCGGGCCTACGACAGAGCAGCAGAAACGGAATAATGAGATCTGAACGGTTTAACGAGCCAACTGTGAAAGCAGCTCGGAGGTCATACCTTTCTTTTCATTTTCTTTTTGATTTTTGCGAGTTTCTCCTTTTCCTCCTCTGTGAGAGCTTCTGGAAATGCAGAAACAGCAGAAAGTCACGTCTGCTCTCCTCTGAACGACTTGCATAAATGTTTCTACGAGCCAAACACCACAAACATTCGCTCACCCTTTGCCTCCAGACGATTTAGCAGCTTGGCGTCAACTTTACTGAGGAGATCGACGGCGTTGAATTTAGGAGGTCTACCCGGGCGGCGGGCTTGGCCGGCCTTCGGGGCTCCAATCCGGCGAGGTTTCTCTTTGTCGGGGTTCGGAGGTCGACCACGCCGACCGGTGATGGCCATGATCATCGATGGGACCTCCTCGTTAGCCAGCAGGACCCACTTCACACCCTGTGACACACACAGGGATGTCATTGCTACAGTTTACGTTAGGGCTAAAACGATTAATTGGATTAATCTATTTTCTCAATAGTTGATTAAAATAAACAAATTTTGAGTCATATCTTGAGTGTACAGACTCAAAAGAATGAAAGAACACAGTTAGGGCTATAATTGTGCTAAAAACTTACAAAAACTTACATTTTGAATCATTTGTGTTTGCAGACTAACTCAACTATTGTTGATAATCTGCAACTCAAGTAGTAAGACTTGATGTTCAGGTCTTACCACAGATTTTCAGTTAAACACGTCTGGACTTTGACTGGGCCATTCTAACATGCCTTAAGCTTTGATCCAAGTAATTTCAACATGGCTTTGGCTGTACGTTTTGAATCCTTGCTCTTTAGCAGAAAACCTCTGCCCCAGTTTTAGTCTTTGTTATTTATTCAACCTTTGAAGCCTTCACAGAAAAGCTGCATTGACGCAGAGATTAATTTACACAATGGTGGACTTGAGTTACTCATGAATAGACATCAGCAGATAGCTGGGTGTACTTAGGGATATCAAAATATGGACAGAATGGAAATGAACACTGCACCTTAGACTTTTTCTTAAAATCATTTTCATTCTAGTTCACAGTTATGTTCTGCTTCATACTGGTCCAGCACATAAAAGTCAAATAAAATGAGAGAATATTGAAAAAAGCTCAAGAGGTTTAAATACTTTTACAAGGTATGATATAAGCCCCCCCAAAAGAACAAAAGTTTTACCTCTGAAGTTTCTCTTTCTTCATAAAAGTCCCCAACAGGCATACGAGGGCTGAAGCTGAAGTGTTCTCTGGAGACCACGCCATCCGAGTGTTTCTTGAGGTACTGAGAGAGAATAACAAGGTTTGTCAATAAAGAAGAAAGAGGAAAATAAAGACTACTACGGGAAAAAAATAATTAAGAGCAGGAAGACCCATGTGTTGTTAAGAACAGCAAAAGTCACCTTGATAATTTCTGGAAACTGCTTCATCCTCCTTCCACATGGAGTGTAATACCAAGTTTCCCCCTTCATGCGGTTATCCATTTTCTTCACACGAATCTCCCTTTTCCACCTGAAAATTAAGAGAGGTAAATTTGGAGTAGCATCATTTAGGAACAGTTTCCACTCATAAGACATTTTTATTGCAACAAATAGGGTTTTCTTCTATACAATGTTTACTTAAACAACTCCATAAAACAGCTCAGGTTCTCTAACCTATCCTAGGATTTAAAGGAAACTTCTGTAAAAATGGGATCGATACCCTTGCTGCAGCGGGAACTGGACCTGCTCTTCTGTTGCAACCCTTCTTCTGTTCGATTCGCCTGTTAAAGACAGAGTCCAATCAGAACCAAACCTGAAACCAAGCCACATGAAAATACGTACAAATCTGTGAACTTGCTTCATTACCTGCAGTGGAGCTGTCGTCGTTTTCATCAACATCATCAGCAGTTGTCTCTGTGTCTCGTTTCTGAGCTCCCACCGCGCTTCCGTCCTGGTCCTGTTTTCTGACCCGCTTCATCTTCTTGGGTTTCTGCACTGCTGTGCTCAGGGCAGAAGCGTTGGCCAGAACGGCATTAATTGCAGCCGTTATTGGATCGACCTCCTGTGCTAGAGAGCCAGCCTCCCCTGATGCCTCTATTGTTTCTTTAACATCAACCTTGAGCGTTTTCTTCCTCTTTCTGCCCACGGCTCCTTCCGCTTTCATCCCTCCCTCTTCATCGGTCTTCATCTTCTCCACTTTGGGTGTTCGAACCCGAGGCTTTCGCAAGTTCTCCTCAGGAGCTTAAGGAAGAAAAACTTTTTTACAGCATTGCCAACATTTATCATTTTTGCATATTCCATAAATTAATCAACCGAATGCTGTAGGTGACCTCAGGTTCAGCAGAAAGCTATCTTCTTTAGCATGTGGGTAAACTTGTATCAGCTCCATTATATTTATTAGTAAAACAAATTTTTAAAAAGTGTCAGTTTGACTTATTAAAAAATGTACTTTAATCAAATTTGTATTTGTCATGTTTTATCTAATTTTCTGTTATATTTCACACTTTGGGAACCACTGATCTAATCAATTACATCTTTTTTTCCCCCAGACAAGCTTTACTTGGTAAAAGGAAATCTGATGTTAATTTTGATGTAGAAATCAGAATATAGAATACCTGCAGTCTTTGGAGTTCGAGGTCTGCGTCGTTTGCTTGTGGTCTTCCCAAGATCTCCTGCAACTTCGCCGGTCGGCCCGGTTACCGGTTGGAGAGGATGCACAGCGGCGCTTTCTGCCGGAGCACTAAAGGCGACAAAGTTGTCCTCCCTCACTGTGAAACTCGGGGCTGTTGCTTCATCAGAGTTGCTCTTGACGGGTCCAGCTGAGTCCGGTGCATCATGTCCTCTCGGTTCCCAGTCTCGTTCAGAATCTGACACAAAAAGAACATCAAACTCTTTACAAAATTCACAACAGCATCCAAGCATATTGGAGATAAAGTGTTCCTACACATTTTTATGTCAGATTTCTTGAGTTTTTTGTCTATTTAACAGCAATTTTCAAAGTATGAATAGAAAATTTCACTTTGAATTTACAGCAAAAATTTAAGGCTTTTAAATATATAAACAATAACAGAAAAAAAAGAAGAGGAGCAGTGGACAGAGCAATCGATGAGATTGAAGCAACCTTTTCCATCCAAGAAACAAAACTCGCGTAGAGCCGCAAATTTTTTTCTAATAATGCACAACATAGAATGTTTTATTATGAATCTTAAATTTCAACTGAAATTTATTTTGATTTCTAGACTTTTTAACAAACTATTCCTCTTTCAAAAGAAAAGAATGGAATGAGCTTTTTTTAAAAATCAACAAAGAAAAAGAAGCTAGATTGGCAGCATCATTTCAACTAGTTACTTTTAAAACCTGCATTGATATCAAATGATCCCCACAAACCTGAAATTAAATTAAATTGGTGTCAAATGTTTGCGCAGTAAAAATTTTCATTTGTGCCCCAATTATTCTAAAGACAACAAATGTTTCCAGAGGTCATTAAAGGTCAACTTGCATGTCTACATTTACAAAATCAAATTATGTTAAGGATAATTGCTACATTTGTGCAGCAAAAATGTTTGTGTTGTTCTAATTTTTAAGATTTTATTTAAAAATTAATTACACAAAATTGGTATAAATTAACTGTTATCCTTTTGCAACTCAAATTTTTGTAGAACAGTTGTTTAGGGCTGGTTGACCTTTTATGACCTCTGGAAATATTTACTAAAATCTTTAAAGTGACAATGCCACAAACAAACACTTTTGCTTCACAAACCAGCACAAACTTTTGACACCAATTTCATTTGATTTGAAGAAGGCAACTTCACTTGATATAGATAATATTTTAAAAGACTATGTGATACTTCTCTAGTTTGCCAAGGAATCTTTTATACATAAAATGTAACTTTAAATTAAGAAATGTTTCAATGTACCTTGAGGAACTGGCTGAGGCGATCCAGATAAACACGAGTTGTTCACGTGGCTCGAGTCGGCAGCAGCGTCTCCGGTCTGAGTGGTTGTATCTAAAGACGACTCCAGCATTGAACCTTCTGTAACCTGGCTGCTGTTTCTGGTGGCCTCCACCTCAGAGGTTTCCACTTCCCTGGTCGACTCCATGGTGTCATCTCTGGAGTCCTCCGCTGAGAAGCTGTCTGCTCTGGACCTGTCAAACGTAGCAGACTGGCCCTCCTCAGCACAGGACGTGGTCTCCAGCTGAGAGGTGTCAAACTGAGAAGAATCGTCTAAAAACGAGGCACCGCCATCGATATGAGAGGTGTTTTCTAAAATGGAGCTGGCACAGAGTCTAGAGGAGGAGTCAAATGTTGATTTATCATAAAAAGAAGCAAATTCAGAAGAGTTGTCAAAGCTTTCTTCATTGGTTTGATGTTGTAACCTTGTGCTTTTGAGATGCGGGGGCTTTCCGATTGGAGTAGACGCCATGGGAGAGTCTGCTGCGTCTGAGAGGATGCTGCTCTTCACTTCGTGCTTCTCTAAATCTGAGGCGTCTTTGAGATTTTGTTCAGATGTTTGTAACAATTTTTCTGGCGGATAAGTGGGAGATTTATACTGGCAGACTTCTGGCTTCTTGATTTCAACCGCAACCAAGTGAGATTCAGTCCTTTCTAGGTCTGAATCCAGCTGGGATAGGCTCTCCTCTGGTTTTCCATTCCTTTTATTTTCCACTTCCTTCTTCTCCTCACCGGGAGCATGACGCTCTGACATCAGAGAAGAAGCTGCGAGGTTTGGAGAGTCAGAGCTTCCGACAGCTTTAGAAGACATCCCCATCGGCGGAGGCATGTAAACCAAGGCAGGAGGGTTGGACAAAGGTGCAGTCCTGGAGGCTTGAGTGGTTAGAGGTAGGGTGAATGGAGGTCGGACTGGAGAGCCGGTTTGGGCTGTGACAGTGGGTGCTTTCACCAATCTTGGTGGCGTTGATGCTGCAAAAGCAATGGAAAGACTTGAGTCGACAGCTGGAGGAGTGGGTTTGCGATACTGGGATGTTCCTGAAGTTGGTTCAGAAAGTTTACTGCCAACTGAAGGGGATCCTGCTGCAGATGCTGACAAACTGGGGACAGGTAACGCTGAAGGTGAAGACACTGGAATCTTTGAAGACGTCACACTGGGAGATGAGGAATTTGTACTCAAAGATGAAGGAGCAGATATCAACCTTGGGGGAGCAGGTATATCATGCTGACCTCCAAATGCATTGGTGACAGATGACGGCAAAACTGGCTTGGACCCATAAGACATCGGCAACCCTGGAGATGCAACGGTTGCAGATTGAGAAGTGATGGAAACGAGTGGAGGAGAAACACAAGTAGGTTTAGAGACGGTAGGAGGAAGTACAGACTTGGTTGGATCAACTAAAAACTCGGATGATGGTGAGGCAGGAGGGCCCGAAGAAACTGTGCCAAAAGACATGCTCTCACTCGACATGTTTGAATGAATTGGAGAGGAAGAGTGCCCCTGTGGCAGAAGCTTGGACCCTAGGGTAGATGTTTCCGACGCCCGCGAACTAGAAGACCTCAGGCCTTGGACTACAATAGGAGGTGAGGAAATTCTTGAAGAAGCAGCAGAAGACGAAGGGAAGGACACGTCCACATCGCCGGATAACACTACAGGAGATCCGGAGGCAGATGTCGGAGATCCAGATGACGAAGAGACCCCTGGTGGAGTCAAAGCCTTCATAAGAGACATCGAGGCCCCTGAATCTGATGCCGAAAGTGGAGGTGTCACATGCAGGAGATGTGAGGAAACGACTGCATCTCTGGCAGGGGGTATAACTTCTGGATACTGAGCTGCTGGTTGATCGGAATATTGACGATAATCGCTGTTAGGACTCGCATGAGGAGCAGAAGGTTTAAGTTGGTAGCTGTCAGTCTTTGGTGACCTCTGGACAATAGGTGGTTTTTCACTGCCAGCGTGGCTTGCATCAACTTCCTTAACAGCTTCCCGTGAAAATCCTACAGGAGAAAAGAATCAAAATGTCAAAACTATAAGTTAAATCAATCAAAAGTATTTATAAATGATACTTTATCTCAGTATAAATAACATCCTATTATGCAGACACAAACAAATTAGTTGAAAGATTTAGACAAAAGTTAAACCTATAATTTGGTTACATTTATTCAATGAGGGGGACAAAAGATCATCACTGAGTCTCCTAAAATGTTTAAACAGACGTCAAAGTCTTGTTTGCCTCGTATGCTCCATACTCTTCTCTGGTTTGTACTACAAGTTTTAGGTATTGTGACTGAGACAGCCATGAAAGAATATTGACTTTGTGCCTCATGAACAATTTCTCTGTTGGAAGATCACATGATGACCCAATTTAATTTTTTTTCTTCCAACTAGCTTTTTATTACAACTGTCCTGGTGTTTTAAAGTTTGAAGTTTTACAAGATTTCCAGAGTCCTTCAAACATAAGCAGGTCTTCCATATACTCTATCAAACAACAGAGGGAATGAGGGGCTTTTCCATAGTTAAATTTTTTTAAATCACCAAATTTCCTTGGAAGGTTTGTTGTTGAATATTTTTGTCTAGTCAATTTGAAGATTAGCAAATTGTACATGTTTATATTTGTAAACATAGGAGAAGAGAGACTCTTCCAATTATCTCTTATTAATCTTCTAAAATTTTACAGTGTGATTTTTCAACCTTTACAGAAGGCTTTTCACATCTTTATAAGATGTACAACTACATATCGCTGTAAAATAGAGGTTGGGATTCATTATATTGTTTATCATGATAAATTTATTATAAGAATTTAGATTTATCATTGTCACAATAAATTATAACCAATTATGTTTATGCCCCTAGCAAAATTCTAATATGATCAAGATTGATATTCTTACTTTTTCTCTTCAATGTTATTCGATGAGAGCATCAATAAACATCGATACATTTACAAATATTATTAAATGAAGTTAGTTTGTGCAACTTAATGATACAAATCACACTTTCTAAAGAAGTGTATTATCAACAGAAATGTTTCTCAAGAGCAGTAGTGCGTTTGTGGTGCTAAAAAAAGCTAAAAAAAAAAGTTCTTATTGTCACTTTTGCTGTTATAATAATTGCACCATAAGATGTTATGTTAAAACGTTAAGTTCATATTGCCCACCCATCCTGTAAATAAAAACGCTTCTCCCCCAAAACAAATCTTCTGGCTTACGTTTTTCAAAAGTAAAACAGTGACACCTGCTGGTGATATAGAACTACTATCCCAAAGCCTGGCTGTGGGATAGTACACACAGCCACGAAACTAACCTAATAACGCAGTAGACGCACAAGTTACAACTTAGCCTGTTTTTCCTTTGGAGACTTCACAATCACTGCATTCCCATTATGTCTTCTGTTAACACGGAAGTGCAAGTTTTCAGCAGAGGTGACGATGTCAGTAATGGCAAAGCAGAAATAAAACCATATGACGAGCATGACCCATGTCCAGACATTAGAAGGAGGAAATAGATTGTCGACTAGGAAACTTTGACTTATCATCAAAATCAAAGATACAAAATGTCTTCAACCTTAAGGTGGAAATGACAACATGAAGCAGTGCAACATATCAAAATGAAGATCTAGGAAGCAGCGAGAATATAACCATCATAATTAGAAAAAGTCACCTTGCAGTGGAGAGGACATCCCTGCACTGCTCGTGTGGGGGCTGCGATCCCTGCTGAGGCCTTTGGGTGACCCACTGTCCTGTATTGGTGGTGATACAACTGGTGTTGGCGACATCCCCACCGGCAGAGGACTGCCGCTGCTCCCTCTGCCCAAGCTGTGGTGCTGCGGGCTGCCGCGGGGTGGGGTGAAGTTCTGGGCAGCTGGGGGCATCATGCGAGTCTGGGATTGAGATTGCTGTGGCAGCTGCTGCTGGGGGGGCTGGTAGAAAGGGCATCCCATTTGTCATCATACTGTAATGCTGCTGCTGCTGTTGCTGGTGGTGGTGATGGTGAGGCTGATGGTGGGAGAGGAGGGGCTGCTGAGATGGTTGATGGGCGGGCGGTTGTAAGGTCTGCTGCTGGTGATGTGGGGAATGCGTAACGCCAGGATGAGATTGACTCTGGAAGCTCCCATACATGCTGGGGGAATTATAACTCATCTGTTGTTGGGTGGGATTGCTCCTGTTCCAATACTGGCTACTGCCTGTTAGAGGGACGTTTGCTTGGCCTGCGATGGGGGGCTGGTGGGACGCTTCCACGCCGCCGTTCAGTTGGTACTGGCCGTGGCTTTGGAAGTGGTGCTGTGACTGAGACTGTGCAATCCCAGGCGCCGGCTGCTTCTGATGGACCCCCTGCCCTGATGACGAGCCCATGCCAGGGCCATACTGAGGGAGTCCCCCCCACAGGTATTCGTAGCCAACGGTGCCCTGGTGGTGGCCGCTCATGTGCGGGTAAGGAGCTGACTGGGGGTGGGACCCAGACACGCTTGACCCATGTACAGTAGTGATGCCATTCACATTCATTTCGCCATTCAGATCTGTTGGAGAGCAGAAACAGAGCTAAAAAACTCAAATAGAAAGACATGTTTATTCCTAAAAACAAATAAATTAAGAGGAAATGTGTGCATTGATTCTCTGTGTTGTGACGATTATTTAATTTCACATTATAGTTAATTAACCAGAAGTTCTATATTTTAAAATACATAAACTGACCTCTGAGCACCCAGAGGTACCAAGATTTTAAAAAATTAGGGATCCATGATATTAACACAAACATCTGTATCGGACGATGGGGTAGTTTTTTTTTAAAAGATTTATTTATTCATTAGGTTTATTTGATATGATATGCAGTTTTATATGAATAAAACTGCAATCCCATGCTTGTATCATGGTTCTTATGGTGTAATTTGCAGCACTTGTCCCTGGATAAGCTTTCCTATACGATATATATTCATCAATATCGATCCGATAAATAAAACTGAGCCGATATCAGCAATCGATACCGGTTGCCCTTTTTTTCTAGAGAGGGCAGGGGCAGGAGTTGGTCATGTGGTATTTGTTTGGTCATGTGACAGTGATGAAGTGCAGGATTCTGGGAAGCTTAACTGAAGTAGTGGTGAAGTTTTTTTTTAAAGGTGCCAAAAGAACAATGAAATATATGTAATATATACAGTATTAGCAAATAATGGCTATCAGCCATATCAGCAGTATTTATATCAAATATTGGGGCAAATTTTTTATATTGGTGCTTTGCTAAAAAATAAAAAAAATAGATACTAATTTGCATTTTTCTCATCTAAATATGCTGGTGGAGGGCATCAGCAATTATTTTGAAGACTCACTGGCGAAGCCACTGTGAAGCACCTTGAATTGCCTTGTTGCTGAAACATGCTGCACAAATGAACTTTCCATGCTTGACAGTTTTTGGTACGTTTTAAACGCAATTTTAATACAATTATTAAGCAATTAAGAACAAATCAAACGTATCACAGTTTGTTGCAATTGCAGACAATTCAAGATGCAAATGCTGACCCCTCTCCAACAGCAAACACATATGACCATCACAACCTAACCTTGGAGAAACACAGTATTGTGTCACTACCTCTGCATTCAATGAGTACCTATTAAAATAAAATAATGCTCAACATCTTTTCTATTGAGCAGTATACAAATTTTAAAAATGCTTTCATTTGGTGAATACGAAATAATATTTGAGCACACAACTGTTATCTTGAAGTTTTTAATGTGACCCTCTAAAGCCTACAGGGCCACATAGAATCGTATGGCGGACCGGATTTGGCCCCCATACCTTGAGTTTGAAACATGTGTATTAAAGGATGCAATACTCACTCTTCCCCTGCTGAGGAAAACTCACGGAGGACCCATTAGTATAAAGAGAATCCCCTGAGGAGAGTTTCAGTCCTGAGTTTGTTGAGGTGCCATAGTTGAAATGGTTATTTGAGTCCATCTAAAAGAAAAAAATTTATAATAGTACAATAAAATAAAATCACAACACTAGTCTGTTGTTCGTCTCCATTAAAATTCAAGAAATCACAAATAACCAAGTTTTGTTTTGATCCACAGAGCCTGGTTAAATGGTTCTGTGGCAGCATTTTGGGACCAACGGCAGCAGCCGTTAAAATGTCGCAGCCAGCAGCAGCAGAGCCCAGGCCCGAGCGAGTGTAATGGACAAGCCGAATATTACGGTAGAAGCTCATCATTACCGCTGATGAAGCGCTGCTAATGCGGGCACAGACTAAAAATGTTCATTACAGGTAGAAACATAAGCACCAAACATCATCAGGAAGGCAGTGGAGGGAGGTGAGGGGATAAACTAATAATGTATTGATATTTTTAAAGAACCGTTGACAACAGCAATGGCTGTTTACCAGTTTTCGATAGTCCTCCGGGATCTTGATTTCCTAATTCAACGAGGCCGTTGCAACAGCAGGCGCCGCGTTAGCTTAGCGCCCTCAAATGAACCAGCCACTACTTTAAAGCGCTGCCAGACGGCTGTGCTGGTCATTTTATCCTTAATATTAGATTAAAGTGCGAGTCCGAAGGGTTCCCGGCAACTTTTCATGCCCGGAATATATAACAGAGAATATCAGCTTAGCACCCCCCAAGGTTATTTAGCTACATCATCACAAAAGAACAAAGCTAACAGATAAAGCTAACTAATAGCATCCTTATCCGGAGTAAGTAGGCTGCGACGTTAGCAGGTACCATAACCACGCTGGTTTATCCCGTGGTGAATGCAAAAAATTCAAGCCGGTTTGTTAAAAATAAAGACGAACTCACAAAAAACAAAACTCGCGGATTAATAAACCGAGGCGTACTCCCTTTTGATGACGGGCTAACGTTAGCTAGCAGCCAGATGAAGTTACATTGTTTACGCACACAGACAATTTCTGCAGAGCATCATCCTCCTACACCGCCACCATCCAAAGTTTCACCGATATTCCACTCAAAACAGGCCAACCTTTTTTCTGTTTAGTCCTTGGGTTCCGGAGGCGCCGACGGCTTTAAACCCCCTCCGTGTTAACGGGTTAGCGTGGGTGAAGATGACACAGCGATAAATTATAAACAACTATTCCCTAACCTTTGGGTTTTAAATTAGCAAACATGGCTGTTGAGGTCCGGTGCAGCCATGATCACAGAACGGAGTGAAGCTGGAGCCGCGTTAACGTCCCAACAATGAGGCGCACACACATCCGGTAAAAGTACTTCAACAAAGTTCAAGATGCGACTATACGCACAGAGCAGGGAAATAAAGCCAAAAAATAAATCCTTTTAAATTATAGCCAACGGCAAAAAATATTTTATCACTTAAAGAAGCATGTTTACTTGATTCAGCAAGTAAAAATAATTATGAATATAGAATACATTTGTAAAATACAGTTTACATAATTATTTGTAGCGACTAACACACGTATTAATGAGCAATTCTTTCATTGAGTATTTTCTATCTAAAATATATACACTTCAAAAAAATTGAACAATTATGTTTTTAATATTTAATTTATTATTTGAGCTCTAAACTTTTATTTTATTGCAGTCGGGTGTGTAAACAGGAAGCTACATTATTGCATCTTGTGGCAATTTTCTCATAAATGGCAATCTGTGAGGAAATCGGGCCTAAAGAGGAAGTATGCTAATATATTATTCTAGGCCTTAAATCCTGGTGCTTTCTGGGTCCTAGCGCCGATGGACAACCCCTCAGAAAGAATCTTTTATTATGAGTACTAAAAATTATTTTCAGGTAATTAGCATGTTGTAAGTAGAATACACTTAGTTCAGTTTAATAAAGTTAGTCAAGATTTGCGACCTAAATTTTTTAATGTGCATGTAGCTTAATGTGCATGTAACACATGAACCTACATGTGCTACCCAAATGTGCTCAAAGTACACATTTAGTCAGGTGCAGTTTTAGCATTGAGGTTGATAGAAAGCATCTCTGAACATATTTTCAGCTGATTATGTCTGGATTTGTGCAGCAGTTTAACATCAAAACCATCCTATCTTCAATGAATCTCCAGTATTGACTCTTAAGTTATATTGTCCTCATTTCTGTTGTACAGTTCAGCTGACCCACGGCTTTTCCATATTCACAACCAAGCCATTTGAGGCATTCTACAAATACCATTTAAAGTTATAAATCCATAAATAATAAAAGTTGTTTCCCAGACCTTATGGAACATTTTTCAAAATGGTAAACAAGTCAACCTTTTTATTTCACTCCACAACTTTGTTGGCCCATCATATCCCAATGAAATACATTGACGTTTGTGGTTGTAACGCATCCAACTTGCAGAAAAAAAGGCTTTCGTCGGCAACTTAAGTTTTTTAATTTATTAAGAAAAGTTTCTACATAAACTGAGGCGTTGTTTCATAGCTAGAAATTGGCTTTACATCTGGCAAAAATAATTATCTGATCAAATGCTGTGTGTAAAGTCAAAACCTAAAACTGACCAGAGGCAATTCAAGAAAAAAAAAAGACATTGATTCTTAAACTGTTTATTAGAAAGATGTAGACAGTAAAAAACAAAAACATTTTCACTGTAATTGAATAGTACTTGCTTCTCCTTACATTTTCAACAGTGCAAATATGATTTGGTCATTACTTATTTTAGTTCCAACAATGTCCAAAAACCATGAGGGAGTATGGGTTAAAAAAACAAAACTGTAGGAGAGCAACAAACCACATAATTCTGAGGCTTAACCAAACTTTTAACAGCTGCAAAACAATTTAATGTGCCTCTTTTCAGATATATGTGAAAGCCAGGTGGCAGAATTAAAGAGGAGATTTTAATAAATTCATCCAATTAATGGAAACCAAGCTGTTGTTGCAGTAGGTGACAAGTGGAGAAAAGCAAGTCATCTTGCGATGGTTTCAGATTGATTCAGGTTTACAGACATTTAACGAGTGAAAGGGGGACATGTAAGCTGCAAGGTCAAGCTACAGATACAGGATTCCTGGGTAACTAAATTACAGCACATGGAAGTCTTTAGAGGACCCAATCAGTCAGCCAATGCATCTAATTCTTAAATCATGAGATACACCACACTGGTCGACTACCTTTAAAATCACAGCATCGCCAACAGGGGGGGTCCAATCATTTTCAAGCAATTCATTTGAAAAACTGCAACTTTTAACATGTATTGCTCAGTTAGGTACAACTGTACAGTTTTTCCCCAACAAATAAAATGTGTGCTTAGTTGTAATATTTAACATTAAAACAAGATACCCCAGAAAAGGTGCAGTACAGCAAATGGACATGGAGATAGCTGCTCTGTACAATACCATGCAAATCAACCTTAGGTAGACTGACTGGTCAAAGAGTTTGGAGCTGAGGCTATGGATTTAAATATGGCTACTGAATCATATGTACAGTTGTTTGTCACTGTCTTCAGTTTCAAGATATACATTTGTTAAGATTTCTCCCTCATCCTTCGTTCTTCCATCTTCTTTACAACACCTTACTCCAAGTCCGGCATTTCTGAAAGTGAAAAATAGGCGTCACTGAATCCATGCATAGAAAATTATTGCTTTGGTTGCGCTCTGTAAAAATATTCAGGAATACTTACTCTCATCGTCGCTATCTGCAGTGTCATCCTACAGTTTAAAGACAAACAAAAACAGAAAGATCAGGTTAAAGAGATAAACCTGTTAGCTTAAGCAAACAGCACAGTGGGAGGAGTGGCCATGCATTATTAGATTTACTCAACAAAAATGTCCTAACACAGAAAGAAATGCTTCTAGATTTGTCACTAGTCGCTTTTTAGGAGAAAAGATGGCTAAATAATGCAACTAAGTCAGTAAGTGTTAAAATGGAGCCATAAATCCATCTTCATTCATGGTAAAGCTCGGTGACAGTCCATGTCCTCAATCTTGCTACCACCTCCTTGAATAAGCATTTTTTTATTCCAGTCATGCAAAATATTAGTTCAAATGTCATCCCAAATTTTGAGCGTTAGGATTGGAGATTTGTTAAGTGTATGCAATTGGTAAGATTATTTCAGAGGAAATAGTCAGAAAATGTTACTGGACCTGAAGAAATACTACAACAAATACTCACATTTTCAGACTGCACAGATTTATTGAGTTTTGATAAGTTTATTTATGTTCACTAAAGATTGAGAACCTAATGATAAAGCAGAAAATCTAAAACAAAACTTCATACATCATCTGGTACATCATCTGCACCATCTAGATCAGGCAGGTCATCCTCTCCTCCCATGTTGTTCATCATCTGCAACAATAAGTCAATATTAAATTCATTATTTGATTTTTGCTCAAACAAGCTAATGCTACCAACTTAAAAGCTAACTTAATATTGTCATAACACCAAGATCAGTACATCTAGTACTGATATACTGCACACAATATCAACAGCACACGATAACCAAAAACGCAGTCATGCTGAAAATGCATTTATTTAACATGTTTGTATTATTCTTGTATTTACAATAACTGTCTATAAGTGTCACCAAAATTGAAAGTCAACATTTGAGGTGTTAAGACTATGGATGAGTTTTATCATTCAAACTGAATTGCTAAAAAAATGTAAAAAAATTCAACAAGCCTCTAATGAGGCTTGTTTGTTGCCTCAATGGAGGAATTTTCCTCAAAATATTCTCAAAGCACCTACATCTGAGAATTGATCAAAGTTGCCAATCTCCTCATCAGAGTCGTCTTCCCAGTCCTTCCAGTTGTTGAAGTCGACACTGAGCCAACACAACTGTGAACAGAGAAGACCAGGATTATTGTCTTTGCCCTGTGCATATAAAAAGATGCATATAAATATGTAAGTAATACAATTGATGTTTCCTTGATTTAACATCTCAAACCAATCTTATCCTCAGACAGGGATTTTTTTTATAGTAGCTGCCGTAATGCTATTGTGAATTTCAGGTTGATAACTGTACAGAAATTTCAGCAAAACCATCAATCTTCAAGTTTTTCCATAACAATGGAATTGCTTTATTCTCAGTGTTTCATGCATACTTGACTGACCTTAGCCTTCTCTTTTGTTAGTCTTGGCCACGCCTTTCCCGGTTGCGCTTTTCGTAGATAGCACAAGACCGAACGATCTGTGCGTTTATGTTTGGATTCCTGCAACAAGAGAATCAGAGCGATAGGGGAAAAATATATATATATTTTTCATGAAACTTTTCAGCGCTGCGTCTATTTACTGAATAAAGCTGCAACTTACATTTTCATCAATAGCCTCAAAAAGATCTATTTGGTTCTCCAATTTATCAGTTCCAGAAACACAGCTGTGGGAGAAATTTGCAAGGATAAGGCGTTAGTTTTGTGCATGAATTTAATAATATTTTTATACAACCAACTGTATGGACACATACCTGAATCCACACTTTGTTTTATCAAAGTTAACTTTAACATCTTTGCTGTCGGCCACACAGAACTCTATAAAAACAGAATCCCTCCTGTCGTACCACTTAGCAGTTGCTGAAAGCCTGAAAGAATAAGAATACACATAGAGAAGGTTAAGACTTTTTATAACTATTCAATGAGAAGCAAAAGGCAGAAAAGCACTAATCTGTAATCTGAATTGACCCACGCATGCACAGGGAGAACATGCAAACTCCTTGCAGAAAGACCGGGGCCAGGAATCGAACCCAGAACCTTCTTGCTGCAAGGCAACAGCTCCACCAGCTGCGCCACTGGACAGCCCACTTGCAGAACATTTCTCTTGTAAAAAAAAACAAACAAAAAAAAAACAAACTAAAAACTGGTTTTGGCAGGCCAAAAAATGAAATAAAACTCGACATTGGCATCAGCCAGGAAATGCCAGGTCAGGGAATCTGCCATTTCAGATTAAACCAATCATGGTAAGTGCCATAAATCAGGTTTTGGTTAATTACAGTACTCGGATTCAATTACAAAACCATATTTCACTCTATTGAAGGGCTGGCCATAATTTCTATTAGGACAAAATGGTCACATCAGTGGTTTTTCTGCAGCATCTAAATCACATCTCTTACAAAAAATTTCTTACTGAGCTTCAGCTGGGAGAAAACCAAATATATGCTAATGTGCAGCTGTAATGACAAAATTCTCAATCGGGAAATGTTTAACAACACAGTTGTGGGGGTCTAATCTCATTAAACTTCTCATTATTTTTAAATCTAGAGCTTTTTTAATCACACAGCAGAAGTAACTACAAACTACCTGTATCAACACACACCAAATGTTTTTGCTACCGATGTCTGTAAGAACAGATGGCCTTCAACAAGACCTTGTGTCAGGTTGCCACAGAGCCTCAAGTTACAGACTCTTCACTGACAAAAGTATACGCAAGCATGACAAGTCAAATTAAGATCAGTCATCCTCAATTGTTTTTATTCATAAGCCTGACATTTTTGGCTTATTAAATTAATAATTCATTAAAATATTGACTACTAGGGAAAGACTGGTGTTTCGACAAAAGGAAAATGTTTACATACGACAGCAGAATTGGCATTACTCCTCTGATCTGTCTGATCAGACTGATTTTATGTTTTTATCATTGGGTTTCATGTTTCTGAATGGTCTGGTCCAGCTGCATTTACACATTCTTTTAAATAATTAACCCATCCATGTAACTTTTTTAAATGGTCATTATAGACTAGGAATAAGTGATATAGATTTGAAATGTTGGAAAAATATTGTGATATGCAAATTTTAAAAGAATTGAATCATGTCAGTAACTGCCTTTTTGGCAATAAATCAACAAAAACACAAAAACAAACACATTATATTAACATTATAAACATACAATAAAGTGGTGTTTAACTACTAAACAATGGCAACACAAAAGTATCAAAAAAAGGCTTAAGGTTTTTAAAAAGTGTGCTGAAAATGAACTTTGTGTTCAGTTTGTATAGGAGCTTCTTTTTTGTACACATGTTCAAACATTCAAGCTATCTGTGTGTTTGAACCTCAATGTGACTGAGATGGCCCTCAGCAATGGTGAATACCTTTCAGGATATAAAATGAACTTTTCTACTTTTACCCCTTTAAACAGTTACATGCATTCCCATTACAGTAGGGTGGCCAGTTTGAACACATTTTTAATCTTGGATAATTTTTCTGACTAGTGAATATTTTTTTTATTTTGAGTTGACATTGTAATGATGTTGAAAGAATCACTGATCCAATCTGTACATACCACTCCATCCTGTTCCTCTGCATAAACTAGCTATATGTGTTTTATCTGTGCCAAATGTAACTGCAATCCATGTGTTGATTCACACAGAGGCCATCTGTTTTACTCTGAATTCAAGTAAACGCATATTAACGAGGAATTGTTAATATTCCTTGTAAAAACACGAGAGCGGTTAGCTGCCTGGCGTGATGTCATCAGAAGCACGTGCACACGGAGGCTTGTTTTTAAGACGGATAATTAATTTTTTTTCTTTTTCAATTAAAACTAAAAAGGAAAATTATACAACAAAATGTGATGCGATAGGAGCGAAACCTTTTCTAAAGGGAGTTTGGTTAATTTACACAGCTAAGATTCGCTAGTAGCTTTAAGTTTCTGAAGATCTCTTACTGCTCTCTCTCTTAAAAATAAAGTAGCAATTAAAGGCTTGGATTTGCTGTTGAAATCCATCAGATTTTCTATTCAGCGGGAACATCCTGACTACTTCCACAGCCCTGGTGCTAATCTAATGACTGAGCCTTCCAGAAGTCTCAATGAGCACGGCTAGCTATGCTAACAAGGCTACTGTCCTCACTGAAACCATGCGGTGCCCCCGCAGAGCCCGCAAAAAATAGCCAACTTCCCGGTTTAACGGCGGGCTTACTGGATATTATTGTAACCGGACACTGCTAGCTTTTCACATGGAGGTTAAAGTCAAGTTAACATCAATAAGCTCTCAGTTCATATAAGCAAGGCCAAAGCTCCCGCCTTTGCAAAAGCATGTTATGAGGGCAGCGACACCAAAGCTACCGCACTTTCCACACGCAGCCTCCTCCCGATCACTCTCCACAACTTACATTTCTCGGCGTGAAGTGGGCTTCTTTACCGAAGATAAAGCAGTCTCAGAAGAAAAATGATAATGCTTGTTTTTTTGTTGTTTTTTTTTAAAAAGAAACCGCCGCTCACACACGACCCGGGCAAACGCCGCTAGCTTGTGGACTACACGCCGGATTTTCTTACGTATACTGCAAAGAGAATAGCAGAACTGACGCAGTCGGAAGTGAAGTAGATGTTTCTAGAGCTTTCAGCTACAGCTGCTAGTGATGGCGGGGCGGGGCGTTTCACGCCATAACGTCCTGTACAGTCCAAGTCATGCCCGCTATGCTTTCAATGAAATACAGTTTGATAAATAGATTTACGGACAGGAAGCATAAGTGTGTGCACAATTAAGTAATATAATTGAAAACAACATTTAATTTCCCTTTAGGATCAATAAAGCATTTGATTTTGAAGGATCATTTCTATTAATTTAAACTGACTTGTTTTATTTTTCGCACAACAAAACTATACCACACGTATAACAACGTGTATTACAGATAGAGAAAAAAACATTAGGGTACTGAGGTACTAATGTTTAATAAAAACATAAATATTTCTGAACTCCAAAGTCCAAACTTTGCGAGAAGAACACAAAGAAATTTTCTGGATATATTTTTTTTCTAAGCTTTAACTATCGAAATTTTGCAAGAACAAAAAATTTTGACGAAAAAAATTTAAGAAATTCTATAGAAAAAACGTATAAAATCTTCTGAGTTTGTAAAGTCAAAAATTTTCGACTTTTTAAATTTGATTAATCTCAAAACCTCTGAGTTTTGAGACCTCTTGTAATTTAGAATTATTTTAAAGACTAAAATTAGAAATAAAGATACTGGTTCTTTAAAATGACATTTCCTTTAATTAATAATTAAAATGTGTCTTAAAAAATAGTCATGTAACATTTGCAGCTTTTATTAAGTCTTATGAAATGAAAGCTTAATTTATTCAGATCATGTAAAAGACAAAAAAATATATATTAAAAAAACCCTTAAAATTCCCGTTCTCTAGAATTTTAATTATTAATTTCTATCAAGTTATTAGCTGATATACACTGATATTACTATACTTTCAAGTTGGCAAACCAAGATGGTGTCATGACTTTGTAAACCTGTGATAGGTTAATAAAACTACTATGGATTATATAAAATACAATATTGTGAAGAGAATTGCAGGCCTCTTCACATCTGGCTCCTTCCTGGGTAAAACCTTGTTTTGAATATATAGTAGCAAAGTTGACATGTGATAGTTAGACCTTTTATGAATTTGAATATTCATCCAAAGTTCCTTTAGCAAATCTTGTTAAATTTTCTTTTGATTTCATTCTTAATTGATGATAGTGGTTACTAATACATCAGTGAAGAGCTTCAATATAATACCATTGTAATTGCTATGTTGGTGTCACTGTGGTTTTTGTTATACTAATCGGAGGCAGAGGAGACCGTCAGCTTTAATTCCTCACTTTTGTGATTTTCATTTCTAAAAGCTGGTGTGGGTAAAGCACAGGCTGTCAGAAATAGCATTAAGCCATGTGATGGGAACTACACATTCCTGCCTTTATTATGTAATCTTAAATTATGCATGAGCGTAAATACAAGGTAGAGTGTGAGTACACCGAGTTTTAATTCTATTGTTTTACATATCAGGACATTAAGGACTCATTTAGTCTTTATGGTGTAAATAAATAAGCCAAATACAGACAGAGGTGAATAAAACAGCAAAGGACATGATATTCTCCTCATCTGGAGGATGGTATAATGTTACATTTGCAACTCTTCCTGCTCATCACTCTGAAAAATGTACTTTTAAAACCTTTATTACGACTAATTTGGATTTCATCATTGTACAAGGACAAATACTTCACCAGTGGAGAAAACAAAAGTACTATATGTCTTTTTTTTAACATTCAAATAAGTGAAATTCCCCTCGTTTCCCCAAGAGTCTCAATAAATGCCAGATTTTAATTTCAACAAGCCACAACTTTATTTCCATCTTGGTATAAATTGTATAAATGAGCTCAGATTTAATCAGCAACCTTTCTTCAATCCTTTGTTGACAGGATCCCATTACATCGTCAATTCCTGCAAAGCAACAAAAAACACCAGGTCAGCAGGAGCTCGAAACATTTTAATCACCACTTCCAAGAGTTTCTCTCTTCTCAGAACAGAAACGTTGGCTTCAGTAGAGTCAGAAGAACGAAAGTCACTGTATTAAATCATCACTGAAGAGTTACACATTGCTGACTAAATCAATTTTCACCAATAAGAGTTTTGAATTCTCACCATAATAGCGTTGACAATGTCGTTGTTGTTGTTTTTCAGGGCGCGTACAGCCTTTGCCCGCGACACGTTGGCTTGTGACATGACGAGTTCGATGTCCTTCACCTCGACTCCGGTCTCATCAACCTAGACATAAAATTACAGTAATGTTATGGTTTTCCTTCCTGTATTTCCTTTGCTCAGAAAGCAGCATTCATTTACCACTGGAGAAAAACAACACCTTACCTCTTCCTCTTCGCTTTCCTCCTGTACTGTGGGCGTCTGTGTGTTGTCCTGGATCTTTGCTGTAGCTTCTCCCTGTACCTTGAACTTTTCTGCTGCAGCCAGCTGGGCTTGCTGAGAAAGATCTTCAATCTGTGGCACAGATGAAATGAGAAAAAAAGATTGTTACACGAGTAAGCTTCAATAGATTCACTTTCAATATGACACCATTAGAGGCCTTCATAAATAGCAGGGCTGCTGTCATTTGTCAACATAATCAATGACTTCTATGACGGAAGAGTCAGTACTGATGTTTTTAGTCAATGTTTTTGAGAGCATCCTTATTTGCCCAATTTCTTTTTGATAAATGTTTACACATTTCTTTATATGTAGACTCTGTATAGCTGACTAAATCAATTTTAATTGGCGATGTCCAAATAAATAATTTGAACCCAAGAAAAACTAAAAACATATGTACAAGTCAACAGCATCCATTATTACATATTAAGTTGATGCTTTGATACAAACATATAAGCAAAGCCTATTTTTCATTATTTTCATCAAAATCCAATATTTGAAATGTTAAATACTTTGGCTTTTCATTATTTGTAAATAATGAGAGTTTTCTTTTTACTGTAGTTTTGTCATGCTAAAGGGAGGACATAACTCAAAATTCTTACATAATCTGAAAATCTTTGCACATTATGTGTATGCAATAAGATAACAAAAAAAATTATAAATAATTAGCTTCAATGGTTGGTAAAGCAAAATTGGGCTGTAGGTTAATAAAAAATAGTGGTTATTATAAAGTGGTTTGGTTCATGTTGAGGATACTAATGCTGGCCGGTTACCTTAGCTTCACCAAAGACAATGTATGTGTCTGACGCAGGGCTCTTGTAGACGTCTGGTTTAGTGATGACAAACAAGATGTTCTTTGATTTGCGAATGGTGACCCTGGTGACCCCCGTTACCTGCCTGAGTCCAAGCTTTGACATTGCCTGCAATCATGTGGAATAGTGTTACAAATTTGGCAGAAATCCAGAAGAAGCTGTCTGCATTTGTACGACAAGGAGGTCACGATCATTACCTTTCGTGCCTTCTTTTCACTGCGGCTCTGTTTGGCTTTGCTTACAGGCTCTTCGTCTATTTCAGCAGCTGCTGCAAGCTATAAGAAATAGAAATTTTATGGATTATGGCAGCATGGAAATTAAAGAGGAAATTATTAAAGTTTTAACATGAAAAACATCTTCTCAGAACATAGAACTGGCTTCAGTAAGTTCAGAAGAACGAAAGTCACTATGTTAATCATCATTGAAGAGTAAAAGGCAGGATGTTTGATTTAAACCGTGGTCAATTCAAATAAAACTTTGCTGGACTGAGCTTTAATCCTTACCTGAGCTTGTTGCGTCTGTGTCTGTGCAGAGTCCTGTTCTTCCAGCTCAGGAACTGAGTCATCACTGTCCGACTCTGTGCCAGATCCTACAGAAACCAATACATTTATTTATAGGGTAAACCTTCAAACTGTTTAAGAAATTAGTGTAAAAAAACCCCAAAAAAAACATTTTAAGTGGGTCTGAACTTTGCTAAAAAAGAGCCACAGATGAATAGATTCTGCAACAAACAATCTGAACACTTCAGTTAAGAGCCAAACCCTTATTTAATGCGCCAACAGGTAATCTCTGTACCCAATACATCAACACTAACAAAAGGCCAAAACAAAACACAATGCTAAACTGCCAACAAAAATAAAACTGCTGACACCATCAGCCCAAGTCAATGTAAACTTCCCACACTAGATATGTGTGAAGGTGAATGACTCTATCTAAAAATCTTAGAAGTTTCCAGAACACGGTGCTGGGAAACAGACAGCACAAAAATGAGAGAAAGAACAGATACCATTGTCGTCCTTGATCACAGACTCCATCTTGGCTGGGGTTTCAGCAGGTTTAGATGATATGACATGATTAGAGGGAGCAGTGCTGATTTTCTCAGCTTCAGGCTTGACAGGTGCAGGTTTTGCAACTGCCTCGGCAAAAGTAAGTTTACGTGGGGCTGGGGGTGGAACAATAGGTTCAACTGGAGCAGGTTTTGAGGAAACTTCAGTAGTTTGCTTTGCTTGTTTAGGTGCCTCATCAGCCTTCGGTTTTGCTGGTTTAGGACTCTCAGTAGCTGGTTTAGGTGCTTCAGCAGCACTTGGTTTGGCTTGCTTGGGCACCTCAACTGGTTTGGCTTGCTTGGTTTGGCCTGCACCGTCAGGGGCTGTTGATTTGGCCATTGGTGAAGCCTCTGCTGTTTTAGGGGCGTCTGCAGCCACCTGCTTAGCCTCTTTGGATGCCTCGAGAGACGCCTGCTTAGCCTTTTTGGATGCCTCGGGAGACGCCTGCTTAGCCTGTTTGGGTACCTCGGGAGACGCCTGCTTTCCTTGGGCGCCTCGGGAGGCGCCTGCTTTGCCTGTTTGGGGGCTTCGGGGCTGATCTAGGTGCCTCAGTGGAGAGGGGGGGGTGGCTTTGGCCTTCTTGGGTGCCTCAGTTGGTTTGGCCAGTTTAGGAGTCTCAGAATCTGCTTTAGGTGCCTCAGCAGCTGTCACCTTCGAGTCAACCGACTGAGCCTTATTAACTACCACAGCAACCTTTTCGGGTGCTTGTTTGGTAACCTCAGGAGGGGTTGTCTTTACACCAGAATTTGGCTTGGTAATTTTAGGAGGTGAGGCCCTACTGTCTTCAGCCTGTTTAGGACCTGTGTTAGAGATCAATTTAGTCTCATCTGCTGGCTTCACAGCAGCAGCAGATTTGTCTTGGCAAGTCTTCCCAGCAGCAGATTTAGCCTTGGAATCTGTAGGAGAAGGCTTAATGACCTCCTGAGTTACAGTTTTCACTGGAGCTGCTGCCTTAGGAGCTTCGATGGGCATAGGTTTGGGTTCAGTTCCCATCTTGGCTTTACTGACCTCTGGAGGAGCAGAAGTAGCCCCTTTAGGTCTAGGCTCAGAAGGAGACACAGCAGGCTTTGCACTCTCTTTGGCAACAGGAGGTGCTGAGACTTGCATTTTACCAAGCTTCTCAGGTGGGATAAGTGGAGGAAGCTCATCATCGACCATAAGCAATACCGGTTTTGCGGAAGCAACCTTATCACCAGCTTTTGGGGGGCTTGAAGCAATAGTATCAGAGAATGAAATTGGTGCTGCAACAGCAGGCTTTGGGGTGACTTTAAATGCAGGCGGTGGCTGAGATTTTGTCTCAACTGGGACAGCTTTAGCTTCAGTAGTGATAGATTTCTTCAAGTTAGGCTCCTCTGACTTTTCCTTTACTTCTGGGACTTTGTGTTCGACCTGGACAGGAGCAGGCTCAAATGCCTCTCCTTTCTTAGCCTTTCCTTGTTTGCCAACCTTAACCACTTTTGGGGCAGAACGATTGGCAGGGGAGCTACTGGCCGAGGAAGCCAAAGGTGATGCCAAAGGTGACACCACAGGTGACCGTGGAGTAGAGGAGGGAGTAGATTTAGGTGAAGTGGGTGAGGAGGAAGAGGCAGACATAGAGGAACGTTTTCTTCTGCCAGGTACAGCCTTTGGGGCAGAAGAACCCTGCCCGCTCTTGGCATCTTTGCTTTTGGCCTTTGCGGGGCCAGAAGCTACCTGAGCTTGCTGAGTGGAAGCTGGGGCAGGAGGCGGAGCTGAACAGGAAAGAGATTCTTTTAAAATTGTATCCCAATAGTTCAAGACGTAGGCATGCGGGTTGAACATTCACAAACCAAAAAGCACTCTCGTGTTTATGTTAGAAAAAACAAAACCTCGGCAGATCTTCCATAACTTTAATACAATTCCACAAACTGCATATTTCCACACAGAAACCTTGTCCGTATTTCATTAGAAAATAGTTTGGGGAAAGAAATTTGCATAAGAAGTGCCATAAAATACTGCAAATCCTTTGAAAAAGTCCACGAATATATTTGCATTTAACAGCACTCAGAATGACTTTGAAATATCATGCAACTTACTGTAATAGTGCAAATATTTTTATAATTCCGCTTTATTACAGTCTTGACTAAATTATGACAGAAAAAGAAAATGTCATTATTATTAGCCTGCCACTATACTTTTGGGATGTACAAATTAAGCATAAAAAATCTACAATAAAACTCCGAATATTAGGGAATTTGTGCTTGTGGTCTAATGTCTTGTGGCCTTGACAAACCTTAACGTCTTAAAATCTCAATGACTTCCCTGATAAAAGATCTGAGACTAATCAGTTCCTGCTGCTTCTGGTCTGTCTTTTTTAATCAGACCTCAAGAACAGACGGACTCCATGTGTGGCACAATTAAAACTGTCCTTAAATTACTGTTGGATGAAAAACTACATTTATAAAGAATGAGAACTAACTTGAGCCACACAGAGCTGATTTAACTCTGTGTAAATATTTTGTTGATTTATCAATAGAGGAAGTAAGCTAATGATAGCTTTCCTCTACTAAAGTAACACCAATGCTCTTTTTTGGACATGATATATTTCAGTATTGTAAAAAATAAAGTTTTGCTCTTTTAAATGCAATGAAAAATTTATTTCCAAACTCAATGAATAACAATGATCAATTTCGTATTTATGCTACATTTGAAAAATTAACTTATACCAAACAAACGTATCCCTGGTTAAATAGGTATTGTACAAAATAATTACCAACTATGTCTCTTGTTAGTTGTTTTGCAGTTAAGTTGAAAACTTGATTGGTCCGATAACGAATCTATATCAACAAAAACTAACAATGAAGGCAGCCAATGAATGGTAAGTTTTCCTCTTGTGCAAAAGAATAATCTTAAACTGCATGTAAAAAAATATATATGAAAAAAAAGGGACATGGGTTTGGTTTTCATGGAGGATAAACCAACCTGAGGGATGACGGGTGGCTTCATATTTATCAGTCCCCTTGGTCTGAAAAGACTTTGATAGGAGGATAGGAGGTGTGTTCATGTCACAAATATTCTCAAGGACCGCGTCGGAATACATTATATCCTCATCAGCCTGACCATCAAGTGAGGTCTTGGGTGAAGCAATCCTCCCATCTTCATGTCCAGGAACAACATCTTCTCCAAATGCCGTTGCATCATCAGAAACCGGTTTGATATCTTGTGCGGATAACTTTTCAACCGCAACAAAGCAATCAATTTGTTGGCCTTCAGGAGTAACCACATGCGGCCCCATGGAAGCCAAAGCAGCCTCAGAAGGAGGACCACATTCTTCATGAGCTGCCGGACCGGCTGAAGCCTCTGCTGAGACAGCAGCCAGCCCTTGCTCTGGGACAGCTGTGGCCTGAAAGCTGCTTACTTCTTGATTTGCAGCTACACAGTTGGCTTGGTCACAGAAAGCATGAGTTTGTGTTTCTTCTGCCAGCCCTACTTCCTGAGCAGATAAAGTTGTTGCTGGAAGATTTTTACTCATTGTGGGTGGAAGAGGAGCGTTCAAAACTCCAGGAGCTGATGAAGGAAGAGCAACAGAGATGACAGGAGGTACAAGAGGTAAGACTTCAGACCTCACAGAAGCAAATAAAGGGAAAATGTGTTCCACAAGTGAAAAGATGTGAATGGTGTTGGAAAAACTAAAGGGTGAAGAAATTACTTTGATGAAGAGTGACTGTGTCCCAAACTCCATGCAGTGTTTAAATGTGACAGCAGTGAAGACATGTCTTATTTTTAGGAAGTTTAGAAAAAGCAACAAATATACTTATTACTGTGATAAATTTTATACAACCACTATTAAATACATTTCATCTGAAAAAAAATTAACGACCCTTTATTTCTTACAACTTTTCTTCCAGTGACAATATTCCACAAGCAGATAACCACTAACTAGAATAGTTGCTCTGTAACCTTAAAGAATGATTGAAAAAATATATAATGCAAAGGTCAAAACATAGAGTTGCGCAGAAGATGCCATCTTTAAGGGCTGTAGTAACCTCACATTGTTAAACACACTTTTTATCATTCTTAGACTAAAACACAAACTGATTTTATTCACATTAGAATGTAGCTCTTTTTAGGAGATCAACTTCTTTGAGTCCTGTTTATTTTGTAGTCTTAGTCACCTTTCAGAGCTATAAGAGGAATTTCAAGTTCTTTGGCACCTGCCGTGTATTGTGGGTAAGGTGTGGCAGCATGTCTTGATAGAGTCTGTATAAATGGGTATCTTTTTTTTAAATAACCGTATTCTATATGAAAGTGTTGCAGTTATATTGTCACACATACATTCCCGTTTCTGTTCTTAGCTACTGTTATATGATGTTTTTAAGTAATTGATTTCAACAGGGGATGGCAAGAAACGCAATTCTGGTTTCTCAAATGTTTAGCACTCTTTCACAATAAAGAACACTTCGACTTTTGTCAAAAAGCCTATTCTAATCTACAACATTTTAAAGTCACAGCTTTAAGTACTCAAAATGCATAGGAAACCTAAATCTGCCAAAACATCAAATCCACACACCAGATTGTTTCAACAACAAGCAGTGTTACAACAATGTACCTCAATTTTAGTCATTCTGTGCAGAAACACAAACACCACTCAACATGCATTGTGTGCCAAATCCAGTTAGCCAGTCCTCATTATACAACTCTATTGTGAGTTTGAGTGAATGAAAGAGGGGTCCTGGATTACACTTCATTCTGAATCCTAAACCGGATATAGACCATCACCAATCTCAGATCACATTAATGCTGTCAGCTTTTATATCAACACCTTATCCTGCAGAGTCCACTCCCTAAACCGAAAACGTACCAAAAACAATTCTCGATTCAAAACACATCCATGCAGAAGCCACTCGCTGACAGATGTATAATCTCTGTAGGATCCAACACCCCACTTTGCAAAAATGCAGAACAGCAGCGTGCAAAACTGAAAAGTCAAGCTGTACAAACCAGTCTCCGCGTGAGGCTGCATCTCCTGCTCGGTGACTGGGACCGTTTCTGTTGCTTCGCCAGGCATGGTCGCTGGTAGGGGAAATAAAAATACATGCTTTAGATTGTTTTTCAGAGTTCTGAAACCAAATACTGCCTCTGTCGACACATAAAAATCTAAACACAGAACTACGGAGATCCGCTGGCCAAGTAACAGAGCCCAAACTTTAGTTTTGCGAACCGTTTGTAATGCATTAAGCAACACTAGCTTCAGCTAATCTCCTGTTAGCCTCAACCGAAAGAAGACAGCTGCTAATAATAACTGTATATTGACATTTTTTCCTCCTGTTAGTCATGTTTATAGCAATCCAGGTGGTTGTCATTGATATTAAAATTAATATATTGGGATAAACAAGTAACTGCGGCCCTGACAAACTGCTAGCAGTGCGTTTTACATCATGCTCCCCCATTTTGAGCCGGTAATCAGCGCTAACAGAGGCTGATTCTCGTTAAACCGAGAGCTCTTATAGAGTAATACTTGTAACGGTCTAATGGTCAAACTTCAATCAAACAGACCAAACCTACCGCAAAGACAGAAACAAGTGAAAAACAAGAGGATGTAGACGGATTGTTAGCGGAGAACTCACCGACTCAGGACGCTATTTCCAAGATGGCTGTGAGAGAGAACGCCTGACCTCAGATTCAATGTAATATCCGGTGGAGAAACCGCTTCTGCATCCGGGTCAGCTAAATCAACAGCGATCTCGAAATATGAATCATTGATATGAATCACGATCATATCGATGATAGTGATCATTTTAAACAATATGTCCAACTATCATAACTGCTGTAAAACGGTATTACAACAATAATTTCTCAGCTTTGCAGAAATAGAAATAACCAAAGGTTGGTCATATCTATAGTTATATTTATTTGAGCAACTCAACTTTTTGGTAAAATAAATGTTTATGTCAGTATTATTTTAGAAAGTAAAATAAAAAACACAAGCTTTTTTTGTTGTTTTTTTATGAGCATGTTGTGCCAATGTGAGATCAAAAATATACAGTAAGGACTATATATTTTACCTAAAGTATTTGTTTAATAAGTGTTATGTTGAAAAAAATTATTTGAAAAAGTTTTTCTTCTGCTTTTGTATTTTTTCAGCCCTTGAAATACCAAAATTTAATTTGATTTAAATTTTGTCGGATGACATTGTTTTTAAATATTACACCAAATGTTATCAGTTACTCAGTTTTAAATCGCTCTTTTACCAATGACTTTTTTTACTCTGCTCTACCTTGAGTAGGGTAGAGTTTCTTGAAAAGTTACTCTTTATTTGTGCTCGAGTAAAAATATATTGTTGTGTTACTCTTGAGTAAATATCTACTCCAAATCCAGACTTTTGTCTGGTACGTCCCTCAAAATTACCAGACAAAGTTTTGTCCTTAGACAAAACTACTCCATCGTCTGAGGATGAGTAAGGACTGGACTACCACTGATGGGGTAGTTCCAAACTAACTCAACAAATCAGAGTTAGGATGGCAGAACAGACTCAAGTTAAAAGGCTTTTCAGCTTCTAAAACATTTACTAACATTTAAACAAATTATTTATAAAAGAAAATTGTAAAAACCAGAATCTAATTCAGGTCATGAGCAGAATTTCATTTTTTTATTTTTGTAATTTGGTACAAAAAGATTGTTAAATTCTGTATGAATCTCAGGATTTCTGATTCTATGATTTTATTACTAAATTAATGTTTCAATAATGATTTTCCCCAGAAAATTAGAAAATTCAAACTTCATGAGTGCTTTCTTCTTCTTCTTTAGACAAATTTCAGGCTCATGACGTAATGGGACTGGGAACCATAACAATCAGCTACACACAGATACGAACAAAATCATGATGATGTTTTGATCATCATGATCATGTTTTGATCCCTCCAATCAAAGTACGCTGTTCTTCCCAATTTCTGGGACAAATACACAGAAACAAATACACTACAATACCTTAACTGCTGACTTTGTTCTAAAAAAATAGCCACCTGTTTATTCAGAGAATAAATTGACTCACATAGAGAAATTTATCTCTATATTGCAACATCTTGTTATAGATTATTTTATTACACCATTGATTGGGTTAGTGATGTTGGACTGCTATTATTTTGAGCACATTTGTAGCTCATCAAATACATTCATGCTGGAAATATTACACAAAATGTGTAATCAAAATAAGAGGGGGGGGAAAAAATCTCAAACAAGGTTTGCAACAACATATGAATTTAATTTCACTACATAGCAGCAGCCATTTGCTGCCATTTGACAAGAATTTTCTGCAACAAAGTCAGATTTATTTGGCGGTTTAAAACAGAAATGTAGCGTGACTGAATAAAAGAACATCAAAACTGGTGTGATCAGATGGTATTGTATAAAAAATACGTTATCTCCACAAAATGAACAATACGCATGGCTCCTCAGTTACATTGAGCAGTAGGGCAGGAAGTGTGATTTCAGATTGACGATCCTGTTCAAAATTCTTTCTGAAGATCTAAAGGAAGACAAGAAGAAAACAAAAACAAATCAAGCATAAAGTTCTTAAAAATGTGCTTCATCTGTGTTAAACTCACCACTCTGTTTGAGAAGTTTTCCTTTCCATGATTCAGCCATTCCAAGCAGAAACTGATCAAAGTACTTAACATACTTTGCCAAACTGGTTCGCTTGTAATCTGAAAGGAGACAAAAGACAAAATTTACTTAACTAAACCAGGCTGAAGATCTGAGCAGCTAGGCCAGATTAATACTGCAAAGAGGACACATTTTGTGACAATTTCATATAAAATTTATTTCTGATTTATTTCACCCTCTTTGTCACCTCTGATTTTCCTCTTCTCTGTTGAATTTTGTTTGTTTTCCTTCCCCTTCGTGTCCTCTGACTTTGCTTCGTCCTCATCTGCCTTGGGTCGATCCAGCTCCTCACAGATCAGACTGAAAAATAAATAAATAAATCAATAAAAGTTACATGTATAGCACAAAAATAGTGCATCAAAACAATTTTATTACATACTTGATTGTGGGCACAGCAAAAGGATCAAACTTGTCCAAGTCTTTAAGATCTATGGGAACAGAGATGCGCCCTACACAAGCGAAGAGGTGAAGTTAGAAAAACATTTCCTGGTGAAAACAGTTAGCGAGGTTTCATGCTCACCTGTTTTGGGATGAACACTGAAAGGGCTTTTCAGTAAATGGTTCACGCCTTTACTGACGTTGACGTCCAGCCGAGGGTAGCAGTACTGCAGCATGATCTCCTTTTCAAAATACTGCCGCTTTTTGGCAGTGGACTGGAGGAGGAACGATTATAACCAATTTATAAACAAGACAAATAAAATAAAAAAGAATTATTATTATTGTGAAGAAAGTTTAAATCCAGAACAGCTGGAATGTTTTGTAAAGTACAAAATAAAATGTGTTTAATGATTTTGAAACCCTTCTTTAACATACTGGGATTAGCATAACATTCTTACAAACCAATCGTATTAATTTCCCACTGTTGCTGCCAAAATACCTCTGATTCATAGAGACATGGACGCCACAGGACCCCTGAATGTCTGTGGTACTGGAATCTTACTACCTTACTACCTTTAACTTGCAAAATAATGCCTTGATTGTTTCAACTTATATGGTTCTATTTAAGAGGCTCCAACCTTCACATTCATAACAGACATCTTTGCACAGAGATTCATTTGAAGGGTGCAAAAGACACAAATTTACTTGGTATATAAAATCAATAAAAACATTTTTTAGATCAATCAAATTTACAGATTTTCAAGCTTTTCTGGAAAAAAGACTTTGTATAAATAAAGTATTATGTATTGCATTAGACAACCATAACAACCAACCCGTTTCTTTTTGGCTTGTGCTTCAATATGACGCCAGCGTCTCTCTGGGTTTCTCTCCTCCTGAAATATCTCCTGTAATTCTTTTTTTACATGTAACCAATTATGTTAAGGTAAAATCATTATAAAGTTTTTTCTCATTTCAAGATGCCTGACTAATAAATGTAACGTTTAATGATTTACCATGGGCATCATTGGAAATGTCCATTCAATTATGGTAATGAAAACGCAAAATTATTGTGCAGCTGTATGCATATTAAAAATGGGAAGGATATCTTCTGGTACGAGAGCCAGGACTTTCTCTTCAGACTCGTTGCGTCCCAATATGTTCTGATCCTGTAGTGCGTATTGTGGAAAGTAGTTCTTCACCACTGCTAAAGACTCTCTGTTAAGATTACAAATGCAAATTGTTAAACACATTAAACCACATAACCAAGTAATAATAAAAACAAAGCAGTCAATTTAGAGACAAATGTCGAGTCCCTTTACCTGATGAAAGGATGAATTGGATCTGTCAGAACCACTTTCTTCACTGTCTCTTCACCACCCTGTGAATCAAAAATAAAAGAGTCAAAATTTACTTATTGTCTCTAAATAAAGTCTCGATATTGGAATCATTTTAGAAAGCTTCATGATCACTGGCATCCTAGAAGTCAGGTTGGGACCCAATTATTGAAGTTTTAGTCATCCAAAATGTGTTTTTAACCAATTCAAACAAAAACGAGTAATTGAAAAACAGCTGTTAAATGGGACACACGTTCTTTGATTGAGATGTGTTTAAAAATGGATGGTTTTATACACAGTTATTGTGTCTTTTTGTCTAACTTTTAAGACAAAAACATTCTAAGTTAGCCAACCTTTAAACACAGTAATGGACAAATGCATCGACCGACAATTGAGTAGATAAATGCATACAGATGGATGGATCTCAGAAAAGACAATGTTTAGATAACCAAATCCTTTTACACAGAGAATGAAGTCTTGAAATACAAATATTGTTCCACAATTTATTTTTAAATCTTTATCCACACCTTAAAATGCAATTTAAAAATTTTTGCAAATGAATCCTGCAAAGCGCGCATTCGAAGTGTAGACATCCTTAAAGATTCCTATTATTGTTCATGTCTTATTCATACTGCCCTTTATTAGTTTTAGCCTATTTCTCATGTATTCGATGTGTTTTTCCTTATAGGTTTATATTAAAAGAGAAGTGAAACTGTTTTACCTTAATCAGGCTGAGATATTCTGCTACAGCGGACCGTGCGGCTGCAGAGAGCTTCCGGGCAGCTTCGTCACACACCCAGCAATGAACTCCTCTTCTGCCTGAATACACCCACAGCAAGTGGTGGAAACCAAAGTCCTCTGCAGACAGAAAAAAAATCTAAATCAAGTCAAGTGATTGTGAAGAAAACCAATAAAAGAAAACCTCTTAAAATAAATCAGAAGCATACGGCGAAGAGCTTTGTCCAAAATACGGATGGCGATGGTCATCAGTGTCCAGCACTTGGAGCAAATATCTGCAGCGCTGCAATAAAGTTTTTAAAATATTACTACTAGAGTGTATCTTTGAACATGTGCAAATACAGATCCTTAAACAAAAAGTCAAATAATTTGTTTTACCTGCAGCAGCTTCGAACATCATCGTAATCCGTCATGTCGATATCAAACACCAGCTCCTTCTCCAAGGCCTGGAAGCTGCCCGACTTCACTGTGTTGTGTTGATTAGGCTGCGGACGACAAACAGGGACTCTAACTTATCTTTAAACATGTGCAACAACACATGACCCAGAGAAGCATGCATCAGACTGGAAAGGTTTACCCTGTGACTGTACACCGCTCCGATGTCAATTTTGTACGGGTTCATTTTCTGCATTTCCTTCTCCAGCTCGGTCTGTGAGCTGAACGACTGGTAACGCACGTAGATGTCGTCTTTGAGCGTGAAGGAGAACTCTCGGTTCTGGAAGTAGTTCTTCTGCACTGAGGATGCAGAAAATGTAACAGTCAGCAAACGACATATTGCAACAGGGGTCTAGATAAAATTATAAAACACATTTGTGCAGTTGCTTTGAACCTCCTCTAGTCTCAAAACGATTAATCAAATTAATTATTATTAATTTTTTATTCAAATCGTCATCAACGAACTAACTTACTAATTGATTAATGACACTGTACACTATAAAAATAAAAATTTTCTGAAAGAGCAAGCCAAAACTATACAAAAAAATAAATATATTTTGCATTTCAGAGGAAAAGCCTTCTTTATTTCTAAATATATTTAAATATTTGGATTATTTCCGTTTATCTTGTAGTCTACAATGATCTCTTCTCTCTCTCTGTACTTTTTGATCATCTACAGGATGGACACTCCTTTGGTTTGTTGCAGTAAAGAAAAAGTTGAGCCAGGCAAGAAAAGTCCCTAAAAAGATTTGCTTCTGCTAATTTTTTTTTAAAACAACCTAAATGAGTCTTTAAAAACAAACCCAAAATAATATTTTATTCGAAACTCATGAGCCAAATTAAAAATGTAACAATGTTACTTACAAATATCAGTTTTAAGTTTTTATGCCAATCTCAAGTACAATCACAAGTAATTTGTTACATATACGTTCAAAAATGTTAAAAGATTAAAAATCTAAAGCTTAAAAGCTACCAGATTTTTTAAAATATTGATTATTGTTTTGAGCTCGTCAATAGGGAAAAGAGGAAAGCATTTTCTGCAGAAATCACATCCAGCTAGATCATCCACACATCACTCGGGTCCCTCCAGCTCCCTTCCCCGGGTTTCTGCTCCCTTCCCCGGCCTGTTTGAGGACACTTACCTCCCCCGTAGCTCAGCCAGCGGTAATACTGAGCGAAGGGGAATAGACGGCGATAGTAGAGCGGCAACAAGTCCGGTAAACACGCCGGATCATAGTCCGAGGACGACATCTTATCTGGAGTTTGGAGTTTATATTAAATATAACCCTCTTACTGACGATAGTTTAGCCTAATGAGAACAGCGCGGGAAAAGTCTGAAACAACAGAGACGACCAATAACATAAGGCCAGGACAAAGACGTCACCGGAACAAGGAAATGGGCTCATTTTTAAGCTCTTTCTCTAAATATATAATATAGCTATGTTCATGTTTATAATTTTTATCAACTATAAAATTAAGATAAATTTTGAGACATCTAAGAAATCTTGGGAAGCTAAAACCTTAGTTACAAACCAGATATAGCTGCTGGTGACGTCATGACGTTGACTTTAAGTTTTTTTTCAACTCGGCCGACAACTACCGGGTGCGCTCCATCTGCTTTCTCGGCACAGCCGCCGGCTGCTTGGCGGTGCACTGACTAGCCCATTTTTTGTGTGGCTATGATGCGTGTCAGTGTATAAAGGGCTCAGATCTCAACAAAAGGCGGTCGTGACGCACAGAAGGAGAATATCACATTAAAGTGTAAACTGTACACTTCAAGTTTCCTTCCTGACCCTGAAGATAGGAACCAGACTCATAGGTGTAGTCTTAAATTTATTTACAGCTAATTTACAGCCTAATTAGCTTAATTAGGCTATTTACAGAGACACATTTGTAACCCAGATAATATCAACCATATTTTCAATCCAACCAGAGTTTGATCTTCTATATTTATCCCGAAGATGCATTTCATTAAGTCTCATTTAATTGTCTGAAAACTGGCTTCTTTTTTCCCCTCTGTACAAATGTCTTCTTTGCAATACATTTATTAAATCTTGTGGAAATAAATTACTGCCTCAGTCAGGAAATACATTGTACTATAAAGATTTCTTGTCACACTCCAGTTCAATTTAAATAATTGAACATAGTAGCAAAATTGTTAATCCAGCTGAACAATAATTTCTGATTGAAGAAAAGAAACTTAAATAAAAAAATGCAGCACAAGAAGTCAGAAAATGTGTTTTCTGTTGAATATTTCTTTATAAAAATGCTTCTTGGTAATACATCTCATGCTGCTGTAAAGCTTGTTTATTTGCCATGTTTAAAAGGAAAATGCATTTGTTGGCAGAAATATCGCTATCTACATCAAATTATTTATCTTCTTTTCTGCACTTTGTGCTCTACACCTTCAGATGGCAGTGAAGCTTTATAGCAATATTTTAAATGTTGCTACGCTGAGCCACATTTGATGTCAACATGTTTCTGTCCTGCTAGAACTAATGCACCAATCTGTTGCATATGTATGCGTTTTTCGTCAAAAGAATATGGAGCAGCAGAAAAACAGCACTACAGAAATCCAAAGATCTGTTGAAGGTGTTTGTAGTTTAAATTTGAGACAATCATTTATTTGAATTATTATTTTTTATTATGACAGAACCTGGCACCACCCTTCCCCCATTTTTTGCCCTGACAGCTCATAGCTTCACATTGTTATGTCTTCTCCACTGTTTGTATTTTTTAAACCGAAGTGATGCTCTTCAGTGTGAAGGTTGAATATTTGTAATATTTGACAGTCACACCTTTTCTTTGTGCTGTGGCACATTAAATATGAACCTCTATGATTTTATTTATTCTGTTTTATCCTCTTTTTGCCTTTGTCTGTGACGATTGCAAATGAAAATAAAAAACCAATTCAGTAGCACAGCATTGGTGGTGGTTACTGTGAACTGGATGCTATTTTAATCATTCAGTGAAAACTTGGGTGCATGTAATTACAAAGCGAGAGTGTTTAAGGGAAAATGTATTGGTGTCAGTTGTTTCTGCACAACAAAACACTGTTTCATTATTGCTTTTTAATGTACAGTGCTGATTTGTTCTGCTTTTGCTTTATTGTCTCAAGAACCGTTTCTAAATGAGGATTTTTATCTATGAAAGGGAAAAAAGCAATTCAGACTGTCTTTATGTACAAAAATGATTGTCTCTGCCTTGCTAAATCATAGATATCTGTGATTAATCCCAGCATTTGGAAGCTGAAGCTGAGTTTAGTTTTATAAGCCACATCCAGGACTAATTACTGACTGACTTGAAGAACCGAGAAATTATTTAAACACAATCATAACAAACATGCTAAAAAATATGAAAACATATTAAAACATAATATAAAGGTCCATCTCAAACTTGCAAAAAACATCTTTAAAATAACCTGAAGAATATTCTGCTGACAGATGAGAAGAATGAGACACTTTTGGAAACTATGCATCCTGTCACATACGACATAAAAATCACACAGGATTTCAAATTAAGAACATTACCACAGTGAAACATGGTGGTGGTAGCGTGATAATGTGGGTCTTCTTTGCTGCGCCAAGAACCAGACAGTTCTCCAGAATGGATGGAACCAAAAATGTGTGCTTTGTGAAGGTAAATAGATGTGGGAACGAGCATTTCCCATCAGTTTATGACTTTAAACTTAAGCACACTTGACAGATGCAATTGGACAATTAAGGTTTTGGAGTGGCCTAGCCAAACTCCAGATTTAAATCTGAAGGGAATACTGTGGCATTGCCTTAAAAGGGTTAGGAAAGCCTTATAGAAACCCACCACTGCGGCTGAGTCAAAGCAAGTTTACAAAGATTATGTGCAATAATTTACAAGTGTTATTGAACATTATAACAAACACTGGAAGAAAAATAAAAAATAAAAACACACTTAATGGAAGCTGTTGTCATCCAGCCAGAACATCTATTAGAGAATTACTTTCTCACATGCTGTCAGATTAAATTAGAAACCGTTTTTACTTTTAATATAATCATGATTTGAAAACAAAATTATTTTATAATTTCTTAACTTACCTTAAATAATAAAAAAATAAAAAGGAATTACTAAGAGAAAGGTTCTATCTAGCAATACTTAACATATTTGCAAATAAAGGTAAAAGGTAGCTGTTCAAGAAATTACTCCAGTGAGAGTAAAAACATATTTGGAAAAAAGGCTTCTCAATTACTGATCAAATTATCAATCCTTTAATATTTAAAAGTTACTCCATCAGAAGGACCAAAATATTAAATTAAGTGGAAATTTTGTCAATAATTCATATAAGTAACAAAAAAATAAGAAAATCAGAAAAATATTTTTTTCCAAATCAGCTTCTTTTAATATAAAACTTCTGAAACTTTACCAAAAACTGCCTTGTCTCTATGTCTGTTTGTTTTTCATCCAGTTTTACTCAGTTTACTCTAGTAAAAGTAAAAAGTACAGCATAGTAAAATACTCCTAAAAGTGCATTTTGTCAAAGAAGTTACTCAAGTAAATGTAACTGAGTAAATTAGTTTTACCCAACGTGCTGCTGTCTTTCACCTGTTAACATGTAAAAGCAGATGGTGTCTGGTGTGTTTCCGCTTTGTTCCAGTGGTGGACGGCTGCAGTTCAGAGGATCTAAACAGGAGCTATTAGCAGCATATTTCCACTTTATGACTGCACTTGTGTATTTTCTTTCATCATGTCCTGATTTACATAATGCAAGAGCTCTCATGCTCGTCTAACATGAAATATGCAAATGATTTCACTTTGAGATCCATTAGATGTGAAGGATTTTCTGTCTGTTTTCCTCTTTTCAGACACACTTTTTAATGATATTTGGGATTTGCCTGATTTCAGGCAGAACTGTCGACTCAGCATGGAAAAGTGGGTGGATGAATGCAAAACGCTGAATTAACACCACCTGCTTTCCTCTGCTTTCTCCCACTTGTCCTGTGTTATCTTGTTGTCTAATTAGATTTGCAGTATACAGCATCAGTGACAAGTTAAAGGTAGAACTAAAAAGAAGTTAAATTCAGAAAATGACATAATTAAGTAAAATATTTAAGATTACAGATAATGACAGCTAAAAATTAATTGTTTAGAAAATCTGAATATTACATACAATTACATACAAGATCACTACTTGATAGAAGATAGTCACTAACACCTTCCACAAGGAGAGTAAGCTTCAAAATGTCATTGCTAAAGAAGCTGGTTGTTCAGAGAGGGGCAAATCCAAGAACAGGTTAAGTTTAGGCTTGTTTTAGTAATTTGCTCAAATGTACCATTCATTAATGAAAGTTAGTTGTTTATTTTATATTTGGTGAGTTGTAACCATGCCTGATTCATTTTTGTCAAATAAAAGTTTTTTTCATTAATATAGTTTTGGTTTGATTTGTATTTCACTTCTCACAATCACTGCAGAAAACCTTGGTGCTTTAGACCCCCTGGTAGCACAATGTTACCCTGAGGGAACAAACCCAAATCTGGTTCCGGGAGGTGTCAGGGTTTTATGATTGGTATGTAATTAGTGACCACAAATCTCCCAAAGAATGCAAGAAAATATTTTTTTTTCTCCTAAAAAATAAAAAGTCATGCCATAGAGGGTTAATAAAGGTTGTTGATTTGTTAAGTATTTGTAGCTATAAATGAGCTGAGTATTTCCCTGCGGCTGTTAGAATAAGCTGGGCATCTTCTCGTGCGCGGTCCTCGTGCACGACGCACTGCGCCGCTCTCATTGGCTGGCGCGACAACATAAAGTCCCGCTGCGTCTCCGGCTCCTTCACTGAAACTGAAACTAAACTGCTGCTGCTGTTCAGCTTCAGAAACGCTCCACACTTTACCAGACCATCTCCACTCGTTTCTCCTCCAGTTTTATTCTGGGCTGCAGTCATAGCGATGAAGGAGAGAAGACTCCCGCAGCCTTTTGTGGCGAGGTGTAAACTGGTCCTGGTCGGAGACGTTCAATGCGGTAAAACAGCGATGCTGCAAGTCTTGGTGAAGGACTGCTATCCAGAGGTGAGACACTGCTGCTCACATCTAAAGCACTGGGATATATGAAAAAGCTTTTCTGTTTTTACATCCTTAGAGGTAGAATAACTATCAGTGCTTTTATATTCAATTTTAATATTTTAACATTATTGATTTCTTTTGATTAATCTTTCGATTTGAGTGTGGATACTACTTTAGTATGATGTCAAGCTTACTGTAGGAGAAAGGTAGTTTAGTAAAAACAATTTTTTAATATAAATTTTCATATAACTGAACCTCATCAATAAGAAAATTAAAGAAATTATAACGATAAAAATTTGCAGCATTTCTTAGTTTATTACAAAATCCAGCAGTTCCTTCGGAGTTAATCTAACATGGAAACCTGCAGCACTGTGAATATGTGATGAGAAAGCTTCCTAATCCCGTTCTTCATTCCTCCTCATCCAGACTTACGTCCCCACTGTGTTTGAGAACTACACAGCTTGCCTGGAGCTTGAAGACCAGCGTGTTGAGCTCAGTCTGTGGGACACATCAGGTGAGATTTACAAGCTCTGATGCTATTTTCCTCTGCTAAATTCCCTGAATGTGATCTCCTCTCTTCTTCATCTTTGTTTAAAATTATCCCCAGTCTGGTCAGGGTTGAGCAGTGAGTTCAGTCTCAGAGCCGCATTGATGGGTTTATATCTGCAACATGTTTACTCTCCCTGTAAGCTCAGCCAGCCAGGAGCGGGTAACGATTACCACTGTAAATAAAGCAAAGTCTCATTCTTTTGTTTTGCTTGCAGAGCTATCTGTGCTGTTTACGCAGACTTTATCTCTGCCTGTTTGTCTGTCCTGTTTGAAATCTTCTGAGGAATCTTGCTTGATAGCTGAAAGCAGACAATTTAGAGTCTGTAATGTTTGTGATCTAAATTATCTAATTGTTTCACTGCTTACATAAAATCTTTAAGTTAATCACTCCTGACAGAAAAGCCATAACATTGCAAAAAATTACTCGAAGCTTAGATTTCTGGGATAAATTCATAAATTATCAAGGAAATAAAACTGTACAATCATATTAAACAATAGGAAACAAAATGTTTATTTTTATTTTTTTGCTTAAAAGTAGAGTAGAGATACAACAGTCAATGCCAGATGTCTCAGGAATCAAGCTAGATCCATTTTACAGTATTGTCCCTTAATGCTAATATTTCTTTTATCATTTATGAAACAAAACAACTAAATTAAATCTTTATCAGCTCTGATCTGTAGGCTGAAAAATATGATTTTTTTCCTGTACATTAAATGCATCAAAACAAAAGGATGTCCATAATTTTCAGACTATATAGATTTAATATGCACTATCTTACACTTTAAAACATTTTTGAACTTAATTAAAGTCGGATAAGGATTAGGAACCAATGTTTTGATACTTACATCACCAAATCAATTCCATAATTTTGGATTCAAAAGCATTACCTCTGTTTATTAACATTCAATGTGTTTTTCCTCTCCATAGGGAGCAACATAAAATCTTTATTAGCCTGGATTAGTACATTTCTACAGCAGATGTAATAAGATTTTTAGAGTTTTTAGTCCCATTGTGAGAACAGCAGTTGTGCACCAACTTTGTAGTTATTTTGTACCATCTGAGTTGGTGAAAGCAAATGTTTCACCAACTCAGATGGTTGAAAGAAGTTGTTAAAATTTTTTCCAATCTGTTTTACATATTGGAAAAATATTCCAAAGATTTAACTATGTGGTGATAATGTCTTTTACCTGAGGTTAATCTAAAGAAAAACTAAGTGGCAGATTAACATTTTCCCTCAGCAGATATTAAATGACTACATGTGTTCTTGGATTGTAAAAATCTAAAAAAAAGTTTAATTGTGAAGCTAACCTGCAGATCAATTGATAATACAATCGGCCAGAACGGCCTTTAGGTTTATGGCTTAACGTGTGAAAAGATAAACTGCATGCAGTCGCCGAGTCATCTGAGCACACAGAAGTCATTATGTAAATTAAATCGATAAGAAAAGCCACCAAGTGCACCAGCGGAGCTCTTTTGTAACAGTGCTGGCTGCAGCCTGAGGCTTGGTGTTCAGAGGAAGTCGAGTGGTGCCAGTTGGCCTTCAGAGTGGTTGTTTCACAGGGGAGAGGGGGGGATGCCTCGTCCATACGGGGGGGTGGAAGTCTGCAAGAGTGAAGCCAATCGTGGTTCTTGTGTGTGTGTGTGTGTGTGTTGTTGTTGTGAACAGAAGGTACAAGCGAGGGATACTGAGAGAAAATATGTGCTTGACCTCCATGCTTATGTAACCCAAAACAGCACTGAGATAATTTGGGTTTGTACATTTGTCTCCCACAACGGAAAAACTTTCTTGACAGTCACCCATTCTGGAGGAAATGTTGCATAAGACTGATTTCCACTTGTATAAATAAATATAAACACACCTTCACTGCACTGTGTATAAATATCTATGTTGTCTTTACGTGTATGCCATACTGCTTTAGGTAAAATCTTTCCTAAATATTGAATATTTAGGAAATACAGTATATTCCTAAATATATTTCTATTACTATTTTACTATTTTTTTATAGTAAAAAAAAACTTCTACTGAAATTAATAAATTTTTCTTTTGGCTCAAAAACAAATTCACTATCTCATTTTACAATCGCAACAGAGAGAGAGAAATAAAATGTTTAAATTGTTTGTTTAAAGGTTCTGTCAGCTCTGGTGGCCTTCACCTGAAAGTAGTCAGAGGGTCATGAGAGAAGGAAAAAGACATGCGGCAAATGTCCACCACGAGGACGAAGGCCTTAATGCTTTGCCTCAGCTCCACCACAGCACCCAAAAATGCTTAATTCTTGAATAAAAATGTGTCTGTAATCAGTGTTTGCCAGTTCAAAACCCGCTCTGTCCATATTGTCGTGTCCTCTCTAAGACACTTCATCCACCTTGACACCTTCAGTGTGTGAATGTGTGTATGAATGACTAGAAGTAGAGTAAGCAGCTTTAGAGTCCTCTGACTTGATCCACCATAAAATGCTGGCCATGTTGCCATTTAAGGAGACAATGGAATTGGTTAATATCTATCTTTATATTGATCATCTATGGGTCAGCAACACACATATCAGCATTAAATAACAATTCTTACTCAGAAACGGGCAAGTATAGGAGAATTTTCATGTGAACCTCAAGCTTGTTCTTATATAACTGGCATTTGTCTCATTTTGCATCTTTTCCCAAAACACGCTGATGAGTGAAGGCGCTCCATTCGCTTTTTTTTGTCTTTCACAGTAAACCAGACAGTTTGAACAGATCGGCTTCTGTTGCTCAGCTAAAAGCATTGTGCATCTTTGTGTGAGTGAGTGTTATTTGTGTGTTCAGACGAGGTGGAGGTGCTAATGTGTGGGAGGCGGTAGGAGCAAGTTGTGTCCTCTTTAGATCTGTCTGCCTCCTCTTCCTAAAGTCTTACATCACCTCGGATGGTTATATAGGACATGGATTTTGCTTTCTATAAACAGAACACAAAAGTATATTGATAGATACAACTTGTGTAACACATCCTACTTTGCAAAGTTAAGTCAAGAATAAAGACCGGCTAAGTAAAACTTTGTAAAATATTACATTTCACCAGGACGCCCTGATTGTTGGTTGCTCTTGCTAGCAGAAGCATCTATTTCTACCCTAATTACATTTCTTATATTTGCTTCTTGTACACATTTGGCCCCCGAGGACAGGACAAGGAAATTGAAGCTTGCTGTGGTTGTGTAGGTAGTGATTAGGTGGCAGAGGGAAGACAATAGAGTGCGGACATCCTGCCTATTTGTTTTTAGCTCTGGAACTTGTTCTATTTATAGAAATGCAAATTTCCTTCATTCTTCTGTTTCAAAATACCTGAAGGGGACTCCCAAGACCTTGGACTTAAAAAGACCGGCGTACACAACTAATATGATATCCAGTTTTGAGTGATTGGTCTTGTTGCTAGTTAATTATCTGAGGAAACATTTTGACATGTTATGCACCACTGTTGTTAAATATTTAATTTCTAGGTGTGAAGTGCAAGTCCTTGCAAAAATATGCATAGTCATAGATCTTTTTCACAAACTGTCACATTAAATCCTCATAAGAAAATAGATGTACTTTTATATGATACATCAACACTGATAATTGTAAACAGAGAAGAAATTCTAATTGAAATCTTTCATTGAAACAAAAAAAATGTAAAATCTCTGGCATTTTTGTGTTCTGTTCAGCCAGCTGCACCTGAATCTATATTTTGTATATCTACTTGTGTCTCTACAAGTTTTGCTAATCTAGAAACGTAATGTTTTGCTCACTCTTTGCAAGAAAGCACAAGTTTTGGCAGATAAGACGGATTTTGAAGTCTTAACACAGATTTTCAATTGGACTTTGGTCTTGGACTTAAATGTGGACAATAGGAATGAACAATAAATCAATAACAATATTGATAAACATGTGGTCAACATTAATAGATAATACATCTGATAAATTTTTCAGAATTGCACTGAACTCTAATTCAGAGCCACACAGCATTCTGGGGGATGTAGGCAGAGAAAAGACTTTAGCCACTCGACCTTTCATGGCCAGATCAACAAGATTGGTGGCAACAACTAACTCACTGACGCTTTGGTTACTCAGCAACAACCTGTTAAATAACTCGTGGTTACCTAGCAACAACTTGTTGAGTAACTTGCGCAGCAGCAGTTTCAGGTTTTGCCACTGTGCCTTATAACTGCTTAAAAATAAAAAACAGCATAGAGAGAAAACTGTGGTTAAAACAGAAAATGTCACACCATCAGTTTGGCAGTATTTCAGATATTTAAAACAAACAACCTAATCAATATTTATTCATATCGACTGATATGAAACGCATTATATTTATGATTTTATGTTTATTGTTACCATGTCAAACGTCCTATTCAGCTAGATAAAGGTTTGATCTGACTCCTTTCTGCCCATTTAGGCTCTCCATATTACGACAATGTCAGGCCCCTCTGCTACAGCGACTCAGACGCAGTGTTGCTATGCTTTGACATTAGCCGGCCGGACACAGTAGATGGTGCTCTGAAGAAGGTATGAGATTCCTGCTAGGTGGCATATTTGCTTTACTATCTACAGTAATGATAATTAATGATAATAAGCCTGCTTGTTTTGCTTACAGTGGAAAGCAGAGATTCAGGACTTCTGTCCCAACACTCGAATCCTGCTCATAGGCTGTAAGACAGACCTGCGAACGGATGTGTGCACACGCATGGAGCTGTCCAATCAGAAACAGGCTCCAGTCTCCCATGAACAGGTGAGCTTTTTTTGGTTCCCTTTTCCTTCTTATGTGACTTTCTTAATTAGAGGTGGGCAATATGGACTTTATTTTTTAATATGCTTCTTTAGGACACCAGTAGACACATTAATTATTAAACTTAAAATCTTAACTTAATTTCATTATATTTTCCAATTTATTGATATTTGTTGATGTTTTTATTGACCAAACAGTGGAGAAAATAGTAAAACTAACAAATCCAATAATAAGGGCAGCTTAATATAAACAACCTAATCAATAACATAATAAATCCCAATTGTTAATTGGGATTTATCCTGACAACAATAAATGAAAATTATTATCATAGACATACAGACACACTGTATTTATTCTAGCAAGTGAGAATCTAAAATGCACAGTAGTAATTATGGTAACAGTTAAAACCATAATACAAAACATGGAAAAGTTAAATTTAACATGAAACATTGTTAAATTTGTCTAAAATGTAATACTTGTAGAGAAAACGCAGAACTGATCTAAAGTCACAGACCAACAGGAAAAAGGGGAGGAGCGGCCAGTTACTAGTTGCCATGGTAACCACCAACTGTCAAACGTAGCACAGCGTAGCTTATGTACCAATAAACGTCAGGATAAACAACTTTTTGATTAGACAAAATGAATTTGAAGAATAAATAAACACATTTGACAAATTTGTACAAATCCTGCATATTTGTAAAAATGTGTAGTATTTTTACAAATACTACATATTTGTAGTATTTGTTGTCTGTCAATAATATATTATAATACAAAAATAGCATATTATTGTATTATTGTATAATACAATAATATTTTTTATTTTAATTAAAAAATACAATAAATTCCCCTTTTTGAATAAAAAAAATGACCTTTTTTTAACATTTATTAAAAAACACTCCTCTTCATTTTGTAGGGTTCATCTTTGGCCAAGCAGCTCGGAGCTGAAGCTTATCTGGAGTGCTCGGCTTTTACTTCGGAAAAGAGCATCCACAGTGTTTTCCGTACTGCAGCTCTTGCCTGCATGAATAAACTGCAGCCTCCCAACAAACCCAGCCCGGTCCGTCGCCTCTCCAAAAGACTGCTGCACCTTCCCAACAAGACGGATCTGCTCTCCTCCACCTTTAGCAAGGACAAGTCCAAAAGTTGCTCCATCATGTGAACAGCAAGGAGCGTGCTCAGAGTATGGAAAGAGAGGACAAGAGAACAGTATCCTACCTGGTTCAGGTGGGGTTCAGGGTGTGCAAGGGAAAGAGAGCAATCATCGAGATTTTCACAAAACTTTTTACTCTTTTTGCATCATCCTCCTCTAACTGCTGGCTGCCACAGTTTCCACAGAGAGAAACTATTTGAAGTGGAGTTTCATGATCCTGTATAAAGGGAGAGTAACATGTTGCAACCCCACATAAAGGTTGTTGTGAATCAGCTTAACAATGCTCCGTACTTTAGCTTGTCCATGAAGGAAGCATTGTATCCTCTCCATTAAAGTGATGAAATCCATTTAAAGCTCTGATAGCAGTGCCATATCCCATCCATCTCTCTGTCTGGAAGTCTTTTAAAGGTCACAGCATGGGCTGAGTGATGAGAACGTTAAATCTGAGAATGAAGCTGCATCTGCAGAAACCTAGCTGAGGAAGATCTTAAAAAATTATTCGCCCACCAGAGTCCTCGCCGTAATATATATTTTGAAATTAAAGTTGACAGCAGAACAAAATAGATGACAAAAAGGGAGGGATTTGGCAAGCGGTGCGCTCATTTGCAGAAGGCAGTGGGAGGACAAAGTGAGTCCGTGAAGAAGTGCAATGTGACTCAGCACTACCATGAGCCGCAAGGTCGAAAAGGGTGGATGCATTTTGTTAAATACTTTCAACTTGTCTTCAGGAGGTTCTCTGCCATGCACCATCAACACACGAGTTCAGCAACCACAGGTATTTATTTTAGTGGTGTTACATGGAGGAATGACATTTCCAGACTGTTTAATGGGTTCAGTTTTCATTTTGTTTAGTTTTTTTCTTAGTCTTTTTTTATAGAAGAGACCAAGAAAAGAGGAATTGTTTTGAGCTCCAAAATAAGTCTATGGATTATCTATTTTCCAGAAATACTCTTCCTCACGGACTATAAGGGAAACAATTGTTCAGCTTGGCTCTACAAATATCTACTCATCACGGCCTACTGTCCTGAAACCTGGCCAGAAGACTTCACACCAGTGAAAAATCAGTTAGAACCCCAAAATAAAACTAAACTTGAGATATCTTTATTTTTGCATGTTTTTTGCTTTTCATACTCCGCAGAATTTAGTGTTTTGAAGCAAAGAGCTGAAAGTAAACGCAACAACACTGTGCCATCCTCATCCAAGACCTTCTTGTTCTTAAAGGGATAGTTCAGAATTTTTGAAGCAGGGTTCTCTTAAAAGATTATGATTTGTGATTTATGAAACCCTGCTAACGTTTTAAAATTCTGCATGAGCTCTGATAGTCGTCAGCCTTATTGTTATCTGCTGAAAATCTTGCTCTCATTCTTCAGTTCATTCATAGCCTGAATGAACTGAAGACATGAAAACAGAGTTCTTCCCTCTGTAACAACTTCAACACCAAAGAGTGTTGTTATTAGGGACCTGGCTAAAAACATTGGTCATTACAAGATGTTTCCTCTTTAGATCCGATGACTCACAGCATCCTAATTTGTATGAATTAGTTGGTAGCAGATGCTAAAGCTAACTGCTAGTCCAAGCATGGCTAAGCACAACACAGGCTTCCACAATCCTAAAAAGTCTCCTATAAAAAATATTTCATTGGTTTGAGCAGATACCATTTTATAAACTTTTGAGTTGCTGTCAAGTTTGCATTGCTGGTTATTTACAGATGAGTTATTGTTATTTACACTGGAAATAGAGAATGGAGTCGCCGTGCCATCAATTAGCTTCCCTGTAAAACATGTACTGAGAACATCTTTCCACTCAGAATAAATAATACAAAAATAAGACAGTGCATAAAAACTAAACTAGAGAACAATCTCCATTTTCTACCTCTTTAAATAAACATAGGTTTTGTGTCCAAACATTCAAGCACATATCACTAGAATTTAAAGATTCATAGCATAGCATTGCATAAATCACAATGCCATTTTTGTTATTGTGAGATTTTTAAGATAATAAAAGTTAGAAGTGCTACTCTGATTATCTGTTTTCTATAGTCTCCAGGAGTAATGCTGGATACTGAGAGAATTATGTACTGCAGGAGAAATATAAATTATTCATAACCTTCTACAGAATCCCACTTCAAAAATCATGGTCTCTCACATTTTTTTCTGCCATTGTCATTTTCGTTTTGGAGTTTGTGCTGCATGCTTCTGTAAAGAGGAAAATCTTGCCTGATACCTTAAATCCTTTCAATTTGTGAAAATAAAATGCTCCTTTCTGGTTGCTAACATCCAGAGATTAAGTGAAATAATTAAGACTTTCCTCAAATTTTAAAAACAAAACAAAAGATTTTCATATACCTGCTCTAAACTCAGCTCTATTATTCAAAAATTCTAACTTTGTAATTTCAATGCACAATTAATGCTTTATTCAGCACAAACTTATATAAACTCTGCATATTTAAGGTAATAGGACTAGTTTGCAATTAGACTAAATACCATGAGAAGAAAACATGAATTGAATCCCCCCCAACAGGCTGGTCCTGTCTGTATTTATTTTCTCTCCAATCATTACAGAAAGCAGAAGATTTGATACTTTTTTTTCTGGATGTTTTGCTTATTGTTGTTTTCTCTGGCATTGTGTTCTCTGGAGTCTCCTGGCATTAAGCTGTTGACAGCTTGGCTAATGGAGGACTTGATGATTTGTAGGTCTGCACCGGGAAGCGCAGCAATGTGCACAGCGGCGGAATTGAATGAGTTGCCTAGCAACAGTGTGAGCAAGGGTCTCGCCTATATCTCCGACGGAGAGGAGGGGTAATGTCTCTGAGAGAAGCGCACCTCACCTTTTCTTTGTAGCATTAGACTGAAGCCTCAGCAAAGGTGACGGCTGGACATATCAGGCTGAAGCTGTGCCTTCAACATGTGTTTTCTGGTTGGAACGCGGCAAAAACTCAACATCTTACCAAGTAATATTGGTCCTGTTTCTAGCTTAAATATCTTAGTCCACTTGTAATAACACAAAACTTACAAGTAACTTTTCATCAAGATATAGGAGCTTGCTTTGAGTCAATAATTCCTTGATTTTGATAAGTACTAGTTTCATTGGCAGATAATTTTACATGTCCAATGTCCAAGCATCAACCAGTTTAAGTAAATAAAAAAGCTATGCCTGTGTTCACACTGCAGCCTGAAGTAACCCAATTCCGATTCCATTGTTAGCCTCCATGTTTACTTCCGCCAACACAGAGCACTTCTTTTTTTATGGCGGTTGGCAGAATACTGAGAACGCGCCTTCTACTGCGCATGCGGGACACTTTCAGGTCGTTTGCCCGTTCATATTGCACACATATAATTTTGGAAGTGTGAACGGCCACGGCAAAATCCGATTTCATAAAAAATGAGAATTGGGTCACTTCAGGCTGCAGTGTGAACATAGCCTTTGTTACAGATAACCTTATCTGAATGTTAGGTTGCTATTTACAGTTGTCATTGCTACTGTTAGCAATATCTGTACATTTTCTTGTTTCATGAGTTAGTTTGTAACCATTGTGTCTATGTAATACAACTTATTGTTGACTCTTTAGCATATTGAACATGGGCATAAATATTATGACAAGGATTTTAATTATAAGTTTTTGATACTTATGAGTCAGTAGGTTCAATATTTCATTAGATTGAGATAAGAGGTAGGATTAAATAAGTTTGATAATCCTTTTCAAACAGAATAGTAGTATTAAACAAATTATTTTGTTCTTGCTTATGCTTGCATTTGTTCTCTTGTTTTTTTTTAAAAAATAAATACAAAATACTTATGACATGGGAAGAATGTCTTGTTATAAATGAAATAATCTGCCAATGGAGCTAGAACTTTTTCATCAATATTAAGGAGTTTTTGATGTAAAATAAGCTTATATCTTGCTGAAACGTACCTAAGAGTTAGTTTTGTCTTATTTCAAGTGTACTAAGATATTACTAAGATAGAAATTAGTCCAGAAATACTTGGCAAAATGTTGTGTTTTTTCAGTGAAAGGCCTCCCATACTAGTAGCAGTCATCTTCTAGTATAGGAGCAACAGCAAGTTTTTAAATGTGAATCTTCAAGCTGTACTGCAGTGCTTATTCAACCTCTCCATGCTGTATGGAGCATCCCAACATCCCAAACTACTTAATTATAATAACACTGTTTCACAGCTTCTCTTGCTCCTTTTTTTCCCAGATTTGTTTTGTACATAATCTCCTTCATGGAGCTGTTTACTCCCACAGAGGAATGTTATTGAAGCAAAACAACATGCTTGTATGAAGTCACTTAAATTATTGACAAGATCCTGTATTTGTTATTGTTATACCGTCTTTAAAAGTTTAATTTAAGTAAATATGCCTGAATTTCGTTTACAAGTGTTACTTCTGTGATAAATAAAAAATAAACTTTTGATGGACATATTATGAAATAAAGTCAATTTTTAGGTTAGAATGTTTACGCTCTGAGTTGAAAAAACCAATCTCAATTAAACATACGTATATCGAAAAGACAGAACTAGGAACAGCAGAAATCCTAAATACATGCAACACTTTTTATGTATGATGAGTTGAGACATTAACTCTTCTGTAAGTTCAAACTAGGCTAGAAACTTATCAAGCTATCAAAGTAGAGCAAAAAGCTATTTTGGGGATTTATTTGATCTCAAGGCTCTTATAGAGTGAGTAGCTGATAGCTTGGTGGCACATTGTCTGTGTTGACTGATAATATGTCTTTATTTTCTAATCAAGGACAAAGGAAGATGGATAGAGTAAACTTGGAAGAAAACTTGCTAAAGGCTTTAAATAAAATTTAGACTGCAGTACAAGCTTCCTTTTAGGAGGTCAACTAACCAAACCAGATTAGATAAACATTGGAATTATTGGACTGAACTTGAGCTATTTTGCAAATAATAATGATGGATTCAAGTTTCAGTCCTTAGATGTACAAAACTGCTCGTTACAAAATGACTTGAAAGTGCTTCACCACATGGGGTTATAATACATGTTTAGCACATTATTTTGCAATCAATGCATCCCTTTCCTCTATGCTTTACAAAATATGGATTACTTTGGCTATTACATGAAACTCCAATAAAAATTCTTTCAAGTTTTCGGTTTTAACATGATCTTTTGTGAAAACATTTGAGAGGTGTGAATATTTTTGCAAGACATTTTACATAATGTTTATACAAATAAATAAAAAATCCATTATCACTTTTGCAGCTAGCTGAATCCAAGTTGTTGTGTTTATGCTCAAATCCCTTGTAGGACATTAATGCTATGTAATGCATGTCTGTTTTCAGAATAAACCTTTAATAATTAAGCCTTTAATTACTGTGTTGGATCTGAGGTAAAAGAATTATTGCATAAAAAATAGAAAAAATGTAATGAAACATATAAGACAGGTATTCATGAAAGAAAACCGTAGTTTCATTTGTCCTTTGGAAAAAGAAGGGATGGAAAAACTTTTCTGTTTGGAGTGTTGGAGTAAAACTTTCATCATTTTATCCAAAATATTATAAAACTTTCCTTTCAGGTAAGGAATGCCCTGGATTGTATGTTTCTGTTGTCTCTCTTTGTCCTCTTAGCCATCCATCATTTTCTCCGTCCAATGTTTCCTGTCTTTCACATGACTTGCCAGAACTTTGCCGTTATCAGCTTGTCTCTGTTGGCTCTCCGGTGAAACCATATAAATGAAGTGGACTGTGGAATCTTTGCCATTCCTGAGCTATCACACAGGATACAGCTTATCCGCTACCTTTTCACAACAGCAGACATTTATGAGCAAATATGATAAATTTCATATTTTTTGATTTTACACAACTAAAGCAGAATGGCCACTTGATCATCTTTTGGATAAGTGGAGCTGTTTCTGTAAGTTGACATGTAGTCCTCTGTCCTACTCATTTTGCTGTTACATGTCTCAACAAATCAGATAGCCTTCTGACAAACCTGTCGCTCCAGGGCGTGATTATGCAGTTTGGCACATCCATGGTGATGTGGTGCCAGTCCTGTCACTGTCCTTTTACAAAAGCACATACTTTTTCAGTACTTGTTGTTCTGTCTTTTTCTTAGTACTGTGGTGCTAAAATATTATTGGAAAACATGTCACAACACTAGCTGCCCAGTGGCGCAGCTGGTAGAGCCGTTGCCTTGCAGCAAGAAGGTTCTGGGTTCAATTCCCGGCCCCTGTCTTTCTGCATGGAGTTTGTATGTTCTCCCTGTGCATGTGTGGGTCCTCTCCGGGTACTCCGGCTTCCTCCCACAGTCCAAAAACATGACTGTCAGGTTAATTGGCCTCTCTAAATTCTCCCTAGGTGTGAGTGTGTGTGTGCATGTTTGTCCTGTGTGTCTCTGTGTTGTCCTGCGACAGACTGGCGACCTGTCCAGGGTGACCCCGCCTCTCGCCCGAAACGATAGCTGGTGACAGGCACCAGCAACCCTCCCAACTCCAGCAAGGGACAAGGGTGTAGGAAAATGGATGGATGGATGGATGTCACAACCCAAATACTGTAAATGAATCAGTATCTGAGTTTCTTAACTTGTACAAAACAGGTTGAATTAATCTTTAAAAGCAACTAAGCTAAAGAGCATAAAGGTGAGCTTTTACAAATTTAAATATGCAGATATAATCTGCATTCCCATGCATACTATGGCTAATCAATAACATTTTTTAACAACTTCTTAATATACTTTTTTGTTCCAAAAACACAAAACCCTCTTCTATTGTTGATAAAATGGCGGAAATATTTTAAAATGTTTTTGATCATTATACTGATCATTAAATAAATAGAAATACATTTTGTAGCATTAAAAGTTTAGTCTGATTTGATGTCAGGCTGTGAGGGAAAAAAGCTACAGTGAACGCAATCATCTTGTTTCAACTGAATGTATAGGAAAGGTTATTACTGAATGGAGAACAGGTGAGTGAAAAACAAAAACAAACTTTAAAATTATGACTTGTAAACTAGTCATCAGAATAAATATTTTCTGCAAGTTTTAGATTTTACCTCAATCTTCAGCTGAGGAGACAAAAGTTTAAGTTTTATTAACCTGAAAACAATCTAATTCTGAGTCACACTTTAGTTTTGGGTAACAAAACTGAACATGTTAGACATGTTTAGTTACCCATGTTGCTCATGTTGTCCAACATGGGCAATGTTTTTCATATAGTTTGGCAAACATTATGAATCAGTTTAAAATTATGCAAACGGATCAGTATGGTACCTATGGAGAGAGACTCAACTTCTTTGGTAAATGTGAAACGATGTGTATCCTTTAAAGGTTCATTTTTTAAAACAAAATGTTGAATTTGACATGTTGAGGAAGGGTTTAACAAAGAAAACCTGAATTACTCTGACATGTTTGATATGAACCAGCGACCAGGATTGTTCTGGATTGATCTTTGGCGACGTGACTTGTGTCCTCTCCTCTCAGCCAACATATTAGCCTCCAACAGAGAAGGTGGAAGTGCTTACATTCATAAAAAAGAGGCATGTGTGGAAAAAAAAGACTTCTGCCATCTGAAACCCTCTGAGAAATTTAGACAAGAAGGTTCCTAGTGACATTTTTCTCTGGCACGTAAACTCTTAATCTATCAGAAAGGATGGTGCAGATAACACACACACACACAAGAAGCAGGGTCACACATTCCCGCAATCAAGCCCTCATTCGTGCCTCACACTGCAGCAGAAGCAGCAGAAAGAAGATGATGAGGGGGTGGAGGGCTTGAAAAAGCTTTGCCGCCTGGCTGCTGGTGATGAGCTTTCTGCAGCCTGACATATGGGTAGCATTCCTTCATGCAGCAGGCTCTGTCACAGCTGCTCTGACAGTGTTGTAACTCCTGTGTCTGTGTGCGAAATAGGAGTGCATGTCAACGTCTCAGCCAGGCGAGGAGGAGAGAAAATTAGTCGTCTTTGACTATCCGCCTCTATCTGCAGCTCAAAGGAACATCGACTCCATCGTGTCTTTTTTTTGATTCTTCAGCTTGTTTTATTGCTAATAATCCAGGTATTAGATGCAAGAGGTAAATAGAAACTTTTTTTTATCAATAATGTGCTGTTAAATTGCTTATATTGGAGGTACACCTGTTGCAAGTGATGATAAATTAAAATAATCTCAATAATTTTTATAATATTTTTTGAAGAACAAGTTTGTTTCCAGAGATTTTGTCCAATTTCAGTGTGGAGTGCTCTCTGTAGTAGTCTCTGGGAGGCACATTTGCATTATTATTATATTTATATTAGTTAAAACTGCTATCAAAATGACACTATTATCGTTCATCCTAAAATTTTAAAGAAATTTTTAAAATGTGCGGTGAACTTGCAAGAACTTGTTAGTAGCTGGAACAAATCCAGCTACTAATTTCAATCAGAAGTAAATAATTAGTGTGGTTACTTTTCTGCGGTTGTAACATGGCTGATTGTGAAATATTTTAAAGGGACTGAATACTTTTGGGGCTGCCCAGTGGCGCAGCTGGTAGAGCTGTTGCCTTGCAGCAAGAAGGTTCTGGGTTCGATTCCTGGCCCCAGTCTTTCTGCATGGAGTTTGCATGTTCTCCCTGTGCATGCGTGGGTTCTCTCCGGGTACTCCGGCTTCCTCCCACATTACAAAAACAGGACTGTCAGTTTAATTGGCCTCTCTAAATTGTCCCTAGGTGTGAGTGTGTGTGTGCATGGTTGTTTGTCCTGTTTGTCTCTGTGTTGCCCTGCGACTGACTGGCGACCTGTCCAGGGTGACCCCGCCTCTCGCCCGAAACGATAGCTGGAGATAGGCACCAGCAACCCTCCCGACCCCAGTAAGAGACAAGGGTGTAAGAAAATGGATGGATGAATACTTTTGTAAAACACTTTGCATTTTCTATGAGAGCTATGAGAGTGTGATCAATCTTCCTGTTCTGGGAAATGAAATAAAAAAGCAAATGTTTTCCAAAAAGGTCAGCCAACATATCTTCTCAAAATACAAGCTGTCAAAGTCAAGTCATGTCATAGTTTGTTTCTCCAGTCTTTCATGAAAAAAGGCCAGACGAAGAAAAAAATAGAAGGCCAGACTGGCTGCCCCATAACTGCCAGAAAAATGATAAAAACCAGAGTTGACCCGCTTCGATTTCACAGGGTTTATTGAAGCTGAAGTTTAGTTTCATAAGTCCATTCGCATTTTTATGATTCTTTTTATTTCAAAGTTGTCCTGATGTGAGGGCATCAGACAGCTGACAGGCTGCTGGTTAGCCTTCTTCAGTCCTGCAGCCTGAGGACTTGTGTTAATACTAACTAAATTCTGCTCTATTAACATCATCCTGCGATGCAAAAACGTGCCAGAAGTCAATGAGTGTGAGTGTAATATGTGTCACTGGGTCAATTTAGCTTGGCATGGTCTAATTATCAGTTCATGTGTGCATTTATAAAGTCTGTATTTGCAGCTAGAGGCATCCGTGTGTGAATGTAATTTGGTGTGTGACTGTGGTGCATGCTAAGCAGTTTATTTCGTATGCTCTGCAAATGTTCTTAGTTTTAATTGTAGCAAGGTGAGCCAGATTCATACAAGCTAAGAAGAGGATGATGATGGAGCCCCTTCCCCCATCATGTCCCTGCCAGAGTGGAATAAATTCCCTTGGTGGATCTCCTCTGCCCTGGTCCCAACCCCCTCTGCCTCCCGTTTCAACCTTTCTGCCAGAACCCCATATTTTATGGCTCTACTCACCTTCTACACATCTAACCTCCACCCCTTCCCTCATCCTGCACATGTGCCCTGCTTGGCATGCCCTGAGGGCATGTCAAGAGTGAACGCTCCACAGCAGCTTAATTAGGCAACTATGCCTGGCATCCAGAAGTATGGAGAGGGGGGTAGAGGGTCCCAGTGCTGGGGGCAGCTGAGGTACGTTGGTATACGGGGTCGACTTTAGTTAGGATCTAAGGGATATGCTTTAGATAAAGATAAATAAAGTGCAGCTGGGGAACAGCTAAACCCCATCATATCTGAGTTAGCCAATGATCTGAATCCAGCTAAAGCCTGTTACTGGGGCTGAACCTTTACTGTTGTTTGTTATTCAAACATGCTGCAGCTATAGTGGTTGACTCCAAAAGAGCTGAATTACTTTTAAGCAACCCTGGATATCGTTTCCTTACTTACACAAACCTCACTTTAATCAGTTGCCAGCTGGTAGTGATCAGAGTGATGTAACAGCCAATAATATCCAACGTTAGATGAAACAGTTCAACCTTCGGGCAAGCTGAAACACACTGTAATTTATAGCAAAACATTAAACAAGTGCTTCTTTTTTTTAGAAGACCAAACTGTCCTGAATTTTAAATTGATCTTTCTTACTGCAGAATAAAGAAATGGTTCAAAGCCACATAGATTTAGCTTCCAATTCACAAAATGACAGCAAAAGAGACTTCTTAGGTGAACTATCTGCTGAGTATACAGGACTTGAGTTCACTTAACAAATAAAGACGAACATAATTGAAAAGTTAACTTATTTCAGCAACTGAAGTTGCTGAAATAAGTGATCAAAGGAGATTTGTGTTACATCCATCTGTGTTAATTACACAGAGATAGATGTTTTTAGCTTTTATTTATGTAACTATTTACTACTTGCAGGTAGTGAAAACAAGACATTTAACACCACCAAAAAAACATTTTTAATAAAAAAAGTATGTTTAATACCTGCTTAAGGACTGCTTTTCTGACAATGTAATTTTAATCTGACAAACAAGCCTGTTTGTAAGTTTTGGCCCCTGGGGCCTCTCATAGCTGGGCTTCTATTCCACATGTTTACAAGAATACACACTGTATAAAATAGATCTGCTGGGTATTATGTGCAACATGACAGTCAGCCTTTTATCCTTATTGTCTTTTAGCAACAATGTGGGATGAAATCCGGTTAACTAATAACAATCTGTAACTTTTTCGGTCTCACCAGTCTGTTGTTTTGAGCTCCAGGAGCTTTTCATTTTTTATGTATGTTTAACAATTGTTTTTTTCACCATTAGTTTTGATTGTCTCCACTGAAACAGTTCACCTTCAGAAGGGCTCCATAAATCTCCTTTGATCTGAGGATGGAAGGAAAGGAAGGTCCAGAATATGAATAAGTGATCGAGCCAATCCTAACTCAAACGCAGCAGCATCTAACATGTCTTTCATCTACATGCAGTAGCTTGTACACATACACACACAGAGAGAGAAGACGCTGCTTTAAATTACAAGAAGAAGAAAAAATGGATTTCTAGGAAGACAGCAGTTCTTGAATTTTAATCTGCTGCAAAGGATGGTGCTTGTGTGTACAGAGCAGACAGGGATATTTCATCATCATGGCTGCTGGTCTGCATTACAATATAGTATTGTGTTGTATTTATTTTTTCAAACACTGGGAATCCAGGCAATGTTGGCAGAAAATAATTTTTTATTCTGAATTTTTATGTTCTTGTTAAATGTCACAATTTAGTTATCTTGTCAATTAATTAAAGTTAAAATTATTGAACACTTTCTTCTGTCCACCCAGAAGTAATGCCATACTTAAAAATCGTGAGGAAATGGCTATTTGTTGAAAGAAAGAAGAAGGAAAGAAAGGGAAGAAGGAAGCAAGAAAAGAAGAAAGATCCTATGTTGCAACTTATTGTCGCCACCTGGTGGTCAAACAGATAAATCCAGCCTAAGACATGTTTAATTTACATTTGATAAATTTGATAATTTAGAAAGACAAATTAAATGGAAATAATAATAATAATAATAATAATAATAATAATAATAATAAAAAGTGGTTTTAAAGGGTTTCGCATTGTACATTGTACAGTTTAAACATTAAAAAGGTATTAAACTTAGTGGTTGGATATATTTTCATATTAATGTAATTAAAACATTGCACATCGCAGTAATTATATTTTCTTATGTTGATTTGGAGACCATGTTCAGTTTTTCTGTCATTGAAATCTGTTAATATGACTAAAATAATCTCTTTTCACTGCGTAAAAGCAGCTGTTCAAAATGAGTTGTATGTACAGTTTAGTGCTACTGTCTGTTATTATAGCAACACTCAGTTCGAAAGCAGATTTGCTATTTTTCTATAAGTTTACAGTCATGAAAGTGACCCTTTTATATTAGTACGCAGTAATCGATTTTTGACATCTCAAAAAAATTGGACAATGCGACTTCCAAACTCATCATAACGCGCCACAAGTCTTTTTAAAGAAGGCACTTAGGCGTCCGTGTGCCAAACAACTGGGGTCCTTATAGAGCTTTTGCTTCGTGATGGACAATGTAGTTTCCACAAGAGATTGTTTCACTCTCAGAAGAGAACCCAGGACTTCACATCCCAGAAACCCTTGCTCGTTCTGCTCGTGCAGAGCATTATGGCGTCTCCTTGAATCGTCGATAAATCGCTGGTGTTTTGTTGATAAGCTAAAAAACGAGAGTGTGAATTTAGTTATAGTTAATCTATCCGGGTGGTTTCGGCTCTCTGCTCACAGCTGGAGGTAAAGTAGTTTAAGTTTTGCGCAGTTTAGTAGTTTTTTTGAGGGGGAGAAACACATATCTTCGTTTAGCCTTTAGCTAGCCGACTTCTAAGGGTTAACGTTCTCACTCCAGCAGTAATGGCAATTTTTTTTCCTCCTTAGCAATTCTAGCTTGTTTAAATTTTGACAGCATCTTTATAATACTGCTTTTTTTTACACTCTAGTTCACTCTTAGTTGAACGACATGCCTTAATACCAAACGAGATTGCAGAAAACATCTTCTGTCTGTATCAAACAGACAGAAGATATAGGAGACGTTACGCTATGATGTACTTATTATAGTTGCGCTGTTTATAGTGCTTATGTATTTTATCCGTTATCATCGTGCTAAAATTAAGATTTCTTTGAAAGCGATAAACGTCCACTCGGTACAAGGGACACAGATATTTTTTTTGACAAAATTTTATTTGAGTCATTAAAATATGGGTCAACAAATGACAGAGAAATCCGGAATTGTGCGTCTATAGGAAGCCAGAATAAACATCTGTTCACTGTTTTCAGATGAGCACGTTTCTGCTTTTACTTTCCCCGATAATAGCTTGACGAAATACTCTTCATATTACTTTGCTCCAGACTGCAAGAATACGTTTTTGTTTAGAAGTCAGAAATGGAGATAAAGAACAATAAAGAAAAATCAAAAAACAACTTAAAATGATGCAATTGGGTCAGTTATACTAGTCTATGGAGAGAGATTGGTATAGCTTTGAGCTCTCACACTTAAAGTTATATTTCCTAAATTTGTTCCCAGCTGTTACTTCTTCTATTTCAGGGCTAAAATGCTTTGAAAAACTTCACTCATGCACTTGCGCCTTTTTTAATTTGCAGATGGCCGCTGACACCGATAAGAAGGATGCCGAATCATCAGGGAACAAAGACCGGGACAGGAAACGCAGCCGTTCACGAGATCGGGATCGCAGAGGATCACCTTCACGTAAACGGCATCGTTCCCGTGAAAGAAACCGTTCCAAATCTCCAGACAGGTGACTTTAACTGAAGCACACAAACAAAACTTCAGTGGTTATGTACATGTACCATGGATTGTTTGTTTGTTTCTCATTTGTGTTACAATAAAAAGGGATCGTCGCATGAAAGATAAGGACAGAGACAAGGACCGGGAGAGAGACAGAGACAGGAGCCGCAAAGATAGAGACAGCCATCGCCGCGATCGCAGCAAGAGATCAAGGTATGAAAAACACAAATGTGAGACATCATTATCCTACTGCTAAAATCTGAATATTTATCTGAATAAATGTAATTAAAAAACTGCTAATCCCGACAAAAATATGTGGTGTAATTGGTTTTCTTTGTATAACCATATAACACAAAATATATATTTTAAGGAATTTCTTTAAAATATTATTACACATTGAAGGGAAATGTCTCCAATTCACTAAAATTTTTATAATTTCTAAATGTTTACACACCCAATCTCTGCCTGACCTTCATGACTTACTGTTTCCTTTCATGAAAAAACACCTAAAATCTTCCTCTGAAATTCAGATTTTATTTTTATTATTTCCACATCTTGGTGTTGTTAATATTAAGATTTAAGACATGCATCGTCCAGTAACTGATTTCACATTTGGCTGGTTCTAAGCTGCAAATACTGTAATTATACAAAGTTATTTTTGTAAACTTTGTTTTTATTCAGCACATAAAATTGCAAACACCAACCTGAAAATATGTTGTAGCTTTCCTAATAGAGACAGTGTTTGTGAATCAAAATAAAATGCAGTTATCTTTCAGAATTATCAAACCATATGTACCAAACACTTATTTATGATTAAAGATAAATGAAAGTATATGTTGTTTTGTTGAGGTGTTTACAGATAATTTAGATATGTTGCGTTGGCATAAAAGGCAAAAGGAGTTCAAGAGATCGGCGTCGAAGTGAAATTTGAACGATTTTGATCTTAACAAATCTTCCAGCTTCCACTGTGTTTAGGTGAGCATCTGAAAGTTTTGTGTAAAATGTCTTAAGCATCACGTGGCTGTTTTTTCAGAAGCCTGTCACCGAGGTCAAGAGATAGCAAGCTAAAGAAGGAGAAGGATATAAAAACAGAGGAAGAAGAAGATGACAAAAAGAAGAAGGAGAAGGTACTTGTGTTTTAATTTAGTTTATTTGTCCTGCAGATCTTATCTCATTTCTGATCACTGTTGTAAATCATGCTTTGGTTTGCAAGAATTGACTAAAACTGTCAATTTTACTGAATTACTGTAAGGAATTTGAAACTTGGCAAAGAAAAAAAGATTTTGAAGTAGAAATGTTGTTATTCATGCAGCATCTATGGTCTGAGTGCTCTTTTCTATAAGGGTTTTTTGATCTATATTATGTTGCGTGTCTCAGGTTCAGCCACTCTCTTTGGAGGAGCTTCTGGCCAAGAAAAAAGCAGAGGAGGAAGCTGAGGCGAAAGTGAGAATTTTCACTGCATAGTTATTTTTTTCAGAGTTTTGATTTTTAATATTTTTCTTTAACTTTACCTGTTTTGTTTTTAGCCAAAGTTTCTGTCTCGAGCAGAGCGAGAAGCTGAGGCTATAAAGCGCAGAGAGCAGCAGGTGGAGGAGAGGAAAAAGTTGATCGACGAGGAAAGAAAGAAAAGACGAATGTTCCAGGACATTGGGAGAAAAATGCTGGGTTTGTTTCACATTTTAGCTTGAAAATGATACATTGTGCTTAGCTTTGGAAACATGTTTGTGAGGCTTGAGATCTGTTTCTCACAGAGGATCCCCAAGAAAGGGAGAGAAGGGAACGCAGAGAGCGAATGGAGCGAGAGAACAATGGGAATGATGAGGATGATGGGAGGCAAAAACTGAGAGAAGAGAAAGACAAAAGCAAAGAGCTCCATGCCATCAAGGTTAGTTTCAAGAGATCAGGCTCAAGAGAGGTCAGCAATTAAATTATTTTAACTATTAAATTTTTTAACATGCCACTCAGGGTGAATGATGTACCATATTTATGCATGACTTTGACAACAAAATCAAACTCCTCGTTTGTTTTTTCAATATGTTCAACAATTATTGCACTCCACACAGTCCTTAGCAACATGATATATTGTGCAGATCTAATTTCCATCAAAAGAGAGTCGTTCTCTTATTTAGTTCATTATGACTTTTATGCCTTTCCTACTTAGAAGGATAAAGCACAAAATACTATTTATAAAAGTACTTACCTGCTTTCAAAAAACTAAAGACTAAAACTTAAAGGTTTTTAGGCTTTCTGGGTCTAAAATGTGTTTATTGTTTTGCTAAGGTTCCATATTTTTAGAGTAAACATGAATGTGAAACTTAAATACTGATAAACGGCATGCATGCTAATATTTTAAGCAACTAAATTGACCTAATTACAGGAACGATATCTGGGTGGAATCAAAAAACGCCGGAGAACTCGCCACCTGAACGACAGGAAGTTTGTATTTGAGTGGGATGCTTCTGAAGACACTTCAGTCGACTACAACCCGATGTGAGTGGATTATATAGTTACCTTGAATGGGTTATTGAATTTTTTTCGAGGTTTAAATGTTAGATTTTAATTTCTCCCTGCAGCTACAAAGAGAAACATCAGGTGCAGCTTTACGGGCGCGGGTTCATCGCTGGCATCGACCTGAAACAGCAGAAAAGAGAGCAGTCACGTTTCTACGGCGATCTGATGGAGAAGAGGCGTACGCTGGAAGAGAAGGAGCAAGAAGAGTGAGTATAAAGATGTGAAAATGATGCAAACTGTCAGGAATCATTGAAAGAGAATTGTTTGAAGGAATCTCACATCGTTTTCCCAACAGGACACGACTGAAGAAGGTGCGAAAGAAGGAAGCGAAGCAGCGCTGGGACGATCGGCACTGGTCCCAGAAGAAGCTGGATGAGATGACGGACAGAGACTGGCGAATCTTCAGGGAGGATTACAGCATCACCACCAAGGGAGGGAAGATCCCCAACCCCATCAGGAACTGGAAGGAGTATGCGTTGCCCGCTCACATCCTGGAAGTCATCGACAAATGCGGCTACAAGGTTTGTTCAAGTCTTCCATCCTGCTCTGACGTGTGACACTGATTTCTGTAACGCTGAACTGTGTCTTCTGTAAACTTCAGGACCCAACACCCATTCAGAGGCAAGCCATTCCTATCGGCTTGCAGAACCGTGACATCATCGGCGTGGCTGAGACGGGTAGCGGTAAAACGGCTGCTTTCCTCATTCCTCTTCTTGTCTGGATTACCACTCTGCCAAAGATCGAGAGGTAGCAGAAATAATCCTTCATTATTCCTCAGCAAACCCTTCAATCCGTCTCCGTCCTGCTGGTTACAGCGGTCTGCTCTGTGTGACAGGATCGAAGACTCCGATCAGGGGCCTTACGCTGTGATTTTGGCTCCGACTCGTGAGTTGGCTCAGCAGATTGAAGAAGAAACCATCAAGTTTGGTAAACCGCTTGGCATCCGAACGGTGGCGGTGATCGGAGGAATCTCCAGAGAAGACCAGGGCTTCCGACTCAGGATGGGCTGCGAGGTGAAACATTAATACTTAATGTCTGCCCTGATGAAGCACCAAAACCACTATAACATTCAACCTTTAAAGTCAGAACTGAGTGAAATAAATTGAAGACAAAACAACTCGTTTGATTAAAAGTTGCTTAATATGCAGACTTACTTTTGTAGTTTTCTGTAACATTGTAAGAGATCTTGCCTTCTCTTTCATCAGGTAGCTGAAACTTTTCGGTTCATAAACATTTGTGTTTTTCCTCTGCTAACAGATCGTCATAGCAACGCCCGGTCGTCTCATCGACGTGCTAGAGAACCGCTACCTGGTGCTCGGTCGCTGCACCTACGTCGTCCTGGATGAAGCTGACCGTATGATCGACATGGGCTTCGAACCGGACGTCCAGAAGATTCTGGAATACATCCCGGTGACCAATCAGAAACCGGACACCGACGAAGCCGAGGACCCAGAGAAAATGACGATGAACTTCGAGTCGGGGAAACATAAATACAGACAAGTACGTGAATCTTTCTGCTCCACGCCGCTGCCGCCGCCAGGTTCTCTGAATGCTTTGATTGCGTCTTGCAGACCGTCATGTTCACCGCCACCATGCCTCCCGCTGTGGAGAGGCTGGCGAGGAGCTACCTGAGGCGCCCCGCTGTGGTGTACATCGGATCTGCAGGAAAACCCCACGAGAGAGTGGAGCAGAAGGTCCTGCTCATGTCAGAGGGAGAGAAGAGGTGAGAGGCAAACCAACACGACCTCCCAGGAATACAAAAACTGCAGAAAGCTGAGCGTTTCTTGTTTGTGCTGCGCAGGAAGAAGCTGCTGGAGGTCCTGTCGCATGGCTTCGAGCCACCCATCATCATCTTCGTCAACCAGAAGAAGGGCTGCGACGTGCTGGCCAAGTCCCTGGAGAAGATGGGGGTGAGTTACTGTGAAACAAGTGGGCGGTCCTCTGACAGTAGAAGAAGAAAACAGAGAAACTGGGGAAAAAAACCATCTGTTGCTGACATTATTATCCATCCGACTGTTTATTCATCTGTTCATCCATACATCCTTCTTTCATTCATTCCTTCATTGTTGTCCGTCTTTCTATTTATCCATTCAGCCATCTGTCTCTTTCCTTGCTTCCATCCATCATTCCATTTGTCCATCTTTCTATTTATTCACCAGCCTTCCTCCCTTCCTTCTATTTATCCATCTGCCTTTCTATTTGCCTCTTTCTATTCTTCCATCCATCTGTTCATCCATTCAGTTTATTCATTTACATTTATGAATGTATTTATTCATCCATCAACTGTAAGTTTTTTTGTCCATCATCTTTTCCTTCTTTCTTCTTCATCTTTTCATCTGTTTTCTGTCTCATTGTGTCATATTTTTTTCTCCATTTCCCAATAGAGGCTGTTTTTGTTGAATCTTTACATAAACCCTAAATCAATATAAATAAAATAAAAACCAGGGGAACATCTACACTGTAAAATGTGTAAGACTGAAGGAAAACTGAATAAATCTGAGTCTGGAATGTAAACAATAAAATAAATAGGAACCCTGAGTAGATGGCATAATAATATAACGCATGAACATTCCTCCGTTGTTTTCTTCAGTACAATGCTTGCACGCTGCACGGCGGCAAAGGCCAGGAGCAGAGAGAGTTTGCACTTTCCAACCTCAAGGCTGGAGCCAAAGACATCCTGGTGGCCACAGACGTTGCTGGTCGAGGAATTGACATTCAGGACGTCTCCATGGTCGTCAACTACGACATGGCAAAGAACATTGAAGGTAAGGAGGCCGCGTTGTTTCCATAACAAGATGTCTGTTACCAGAGTTAAGTAGTAACTAGTTACATTTACTGAGTGAGTAACCTTTTTGGAAAAGTATTATTACTATGCTGTACTTTTATTATGAAGCATTTCTACTATTACTTGAGCAAAACATCTGGATTTTCTACCCACTGAAGGAAAAACAAATTCACCTGACATTTACACACACCTGCAGATTTTTGTGAAAGTTTCATAAGTTTTTTTTATTGAAACTGATTTGGAAACATTTTCTTTTGCCTGATTTTGTTATTTTCTTGTTACTTATATGATTTGTTATTTTGGTTTTTAAAATACCAACATTTCTATTTAACTTTATAATTCGTTCCGTTGATTATGTAATTTTTAAATATTAAATGATTGATCATTTGAGCAGTTACTCAAAACTTGAATAATTATTTTTTACCAAACATTTTTTACTCTTACTTGAGTAAAAATATAATAATACTTTATTGATCCCCAAACAGTTTGTCCCAGCATAGCACACAATAACAATTAAAAATAAGTAACAAACAAAATAAACGTACTGCTAACAATAAATAAGAGTTAGCAGTGATATTCTTAAGGACACACACATATCACTCAGTATATTGCTAAATACATATCAGGGTTTCCCCCAGTGTATTATCAGCCTGGCGGGCCACCAGGCTTTACTTGTCCCCCACCAGACTAAGCATTGATTATTTGTTTGTCTTTTCAAAATGTTAGCATTTTTTAAGACTTTATAGTTGTTGTTCAGGTATTAATCTTCCAGTAACACATAATTATCAAGTGATGTTTTAAAATTTCCTGTCAACTTTAAGCATTTCTTAACTCAAAAACACAACAGGCTGCTGGATGAATGAGCATCCAACCGCCAGGCGTAGCAGGTTTTCTGGGAGAAACCTTGAATATTCAACATTTAAACTGCATAGCTTTAGATACAATGTGTGTATTATATGTTGAAGTTTTCTGCACACCTCTGTCCGTTACTTCTGAAAACAACACAAACATAACCAAGTCTCACTTCTTCCCCCAAAGACTACATCCATCGTATCGGTCGTACTGGTCGTGCTGGTAAGAGTGGTGTGGCCATGACGTTCCTCACCAAAGAGGACTCTGCGGTGTTCTACGACCTGAAGCAGGCCATCCTGGAGAGCCCAGTGTCCACCTGCCCTCCGGAGCTCACGAACCACCCGGACGCCCAACACAAACCTGGAACGATCCTGACCAAGAAGAGGCGGGAGGAGACCATCTTCGCCTGATTTATTGGTTTAAATTTTATTTACTGAACACAGGACTTCAAGTTTATGCCTCGTTATCATGTATATTCATTTTCCCCTCTTTTACCCCGTTTTGGTGTTTTATTATTTTTTTCAGCCCGTTTGTGGAAGAAAAGATTACTTGGTACCAAAAGGTGAACGGATGGATGAATTTTACTTGCTAAATTTGTTTGTAACATCAGTAATGTGGCCCCAGAAACCCTGTACAAGTAAAAAAAATGTGATTAATAGCAGACAGCGTTGAGGGAGCTGAGTAGTAGGTGCTGTTTTTAGTGAATATTTGTTATTATAATCTGGATCCTCTCCAGATTGTAACATGTAAGAGACCAACAACGGATTAAATGTTCATTTCTTGTGATCTGGATATGTCCCCTCAGTTTAAATCGATGTTTTAAACATTTGTATGACGTGTCCAGAACATATTTAAGTGTTGTTTGTTTCGCAAGTAGGGCTGGAAAATAAATCAGTAACAATATATATCACTATAAACACATGGTCAATTTCGGGGGATGATACGTCAGACAGAATTAAAAAATTTCACTGAACGCCGATTCAAACCGCACAGCATTCTGGGGGATGTAGGCAGATGAAATGCTTCAGCCGCTCAACCTAAGCTTCAACTGACTCACTGTCCTTGGTTACCTAGCGACTCTTTGGTTACCTAGCAACAACCTGTTCCGTGGCTTGGCCAGCAGCAGTTTAAAGTTCCGTCACCGAACTTCATAACTGCTTGGAAATAGAAAACAACGTCGTTAAAGTGAGAACTGTGGATAAAGCGAGAAAGATCACACCACCATTTTGGCAGTTTATTTAAAACAAAACACCTAATCAATAGTTATGTATCAATGTAAACAAAAAAGTGTAGTTTCCAGCCTAATGATGGAAAAAAATTGATAAAAAAAAATATTAGTGGAACTTTTAGTGACATTCTCTTGTCGAAGTTCAATGTCATTATTACGTGTAAAGACTGCTAAAACCTGTTTTCTTGTTATTCACTATATAAATATAGTTAAGAAAACATGAGAAAGTATCTACATAAGGTGGAAAATATCCACCTTATATAGATACTTTAGCAGTTTAATCACAGAAAGCTGCTAATTTATCTCTTCTACAGCAATATCTATACCTAAAAAGTCTAAAATAGCTGAAATTACAAACGGCTGGATGAAAACGGGTTAATCTTGTCAATGTAAGGAACATAAACTTTAGTAATAATAGAAATATGTTTGGCATTACTCAATTTCCATTTGATGTGTTTGTAGTTAATCTTTATCACTTGCTGAATTTAAAATGTTCTTATTTTCCTACATTTGCCTTCATTTGCAGCCATTCTACTTTCTAGAAGCTATTTTAGCATTCTTTTCTCTGATTGGTCATTTTATGCCAACCCCACAAGTAGAAATGAAAATAAATAAATAAATAAATAATAAAAAAACATTTTTACAAACAGCATTCAAAGCAGTTGTGGAATTCGGCTTTATTTTTAAAGTATAAACAGAACCCTAGATTTAGTCGTCCTTTTCAATTCCAACAACTGACTTGTACATTTTCTCCTTTGTATCATAAAACACACACAACTCAAACAATTAAAAGTACATAAAATGTCATGTTTATTTAGTTTAAGTCATATTTCACTTAGCATCGTAAATCTGTTTTCCAATAGAAAGCATTCTATACAGCTTCAGGCAGGAAATGTCTCACTCTTTACACCTTTTCTGTCTCTTTTGATAAACAGAAGGGAAGAGGCGTGTTGGGGTCACGCTAGCACGCTGTGGTAGTCTGATGGATATATGGTTATATTTAGTGCAGTTATTGCATTACAAAGCAATCATCCCAAAAAACAAAGTAGTGCAATTTTTTTTTCTACTCACACAAAAGAGGAAGTCCAGATGGTCTAAGGCGTTTAGAGTTTTTCAATGTTAGGCTTCATATTGCATACAGAATAAGACAGAAAATTAAATCAGAACCTTTGTAAAAATTGTGCTTCAAAATTGAAAAACCTCAACTGCTTTTATCAGTTGCTAAATTGGTCCGCTTCAAAAAACATAGTCCGCCAAAATATAATGAAAGTAGCTAATTGTTGAGCTAAGACATGCAGGACTCACTCATTTTGTGTCACAGCCTTAATCTGGGACTTTGGTTCTTTTTTCTGTGGAGTGATTTAAAAGTGCAACCAGCAAATCTTGTGGTAAAATCTCAGATTGAGGAGGTGTTTGGAGAGGGAAACAAAATTTTCAGGGGTTTGTAACTGTAGCGAGGAGTGAGTAGCCCCAAAGACAAGACTATCATCACTACAAGACGACGAGGAGAGTCAGAACTAATGCATTACTGAAATACTTAACCGTAAAAAGAAACAATCAGAAATTCATGCAACACTTGCATAGATTTTTTTCTTTTTCTTTTTTAAACCATGCTGATTTTTTTCTCTTTAACTATACAGAACACTAGATAAATACCTCTGACACATGGAAGCAGTAAACGAGTAAACACTGACCCTGTGTAGGAACAGAGATGGGTCGTCGCTCGTCAGTGTCACGTCAAACTAGTCGCTGGCTTGTGGACTGGAAACGGCGCGGGATTTAGGAAGGCCAGGACTGCCAAAGCATGTGACTATTTGTGTCTGATCTGAGGTGAAATGTTTGCAAATAAACAAACAATTGCTGACAACATTTTCACACAAGAACCATGGTAAATGTTCTATTAATGTGAATAGAACATTTACCAATGCACAAACAACAAACTCACAGACTTAAATAAAAAAAAAAGTCAAATGTTTTTGTCTCTCCTGGCTTTCCGTAGAGCAACAAACAAGTTAATTTTTACCGCTGAAGTGTTGCTTGTGTGTTTGGTACATAATAAATTGTGCCCTATGTGAAAACATCAACATTAACATGCAAGAATTACAAAAAAATAAACATTAAAAACAGATATTTTTAGCTTTTCTGGCTTTCCATACAGTATAATTATATGGAAGGCAAGTAGGGCTACAAACATATTTTTATGTCATTGATGCATTGCTTTCATGTTGTTTTCAAATGTAAACAAATAGCGTGTATGGCATGCAGTTCAACTCAAAAAGTCACAGATTTTTGACTCTCCCGGCCTTCCGCACAGGAACAGATAGACACGGCATCATGGGTGCTACGAGTCTTTTCAAAGCCCGACGAGTTTGTAACGTGGAGTTGAGGACTTGACACCTGAGGATCCGCCTTTGTAAAAACCAGCCTTTTAAAACTGCGGCATTCACAGAAATGACGCCATGTTTTCCACAGAGGGTGCGATCTGTGCCGGAAGTGTGGATGCTACAATCAGTTAGCGTGCTACAATCGAATTACGTTGCGATTGGTCAGGTCAGAGGAACCAGGTGTTGCTGGAGGTGCAAAAGGCATGCGAGCTTACATTCGGTGAAGCATTGATTTCAAGAGGAGCTGCAGCTGGGCAGCAGCATGTTTGACATATGTGGATGAATCGATGTAAACAAACATTTTGGCAAAGAATTTGTCCCCTGGAATACTCTGAACATTCCCCTCCTTGGTTGTATTTACATTCTGTTTGCCCATTTTTAGATTAATAGAGGTGTCAGTGATTGTGCAACAGCAAAGACAAGGGATGTCGAGAACGTACTGCACTGTTGGTGACGTATGAGGTGATACGTGTACAAATGGACGGCAAGAAATATCTGCCCATAGCCACAAAAATCAGACAAAGAAAGTAGCAATGAAACAAAACCAGGTGGCCATTCAGTATATACATTGTATTCAAATGCATTACAATTAACCCTAAATGGATAAAACACGGGACATTCCTACATTAGTTTATTCCATAAAGATCATTCACTTCCTGTACTGCCGTAATGTGCAAATCGTCTTGAAATAATTATACATGCAATAGTAAAGATAGTTAAAAGTCTTAGGAATTTTAAGGCCAGTATATGCGACATCCTACAATAGAGAAACCTTTAGGCAAAGCAGCTAACGTCTGAGTCTGCATTCAGCTGGTAGCCTGAAATCTTTCTGTTGCAGAGGTGAATAGCCCTGATGAATTTAACTGGGATTGTTTGACCCCGGAGAGACGAGCATTCATCTCGATTTACAGAAAATAGGAGCCTGGAGGAATAAGAACTAGATTACCGATTCACAATAACTGACTGTATAGTAAACAGTTGGACTTTGGATGCGTTTTTTTTTAAATAATGTGTTTGGATCTGTGCATCAGCCGGGGAGCTCAGGGAGGAGGGGAGCTATGTTGGCGACCTGGAGGCCAGAAGGGGGCGCTGATCCTAGTAGTTGTCTCGGGGCCAGGGTCGGCTGCGCTGGCGGTTGTTCCTCTGGTTGTGACCTTGCTGGGCGTCGCGCTGGAGCAGCCTGTCCTGTGATTCGTGCCCGTTGGCACTGTGGTCGCTGCCTGGATGCCCTCGGTGGGAGGGGTACCTGTCCCTATATGAGCGGCCATGACAGGGGGAGGCACAACCATCCTCTTCCTCCTCTTCCTCTTCTTCCTCCTCCTCCTCTTCATACTCCTCGACCCCCGTGTGGCATGGGCTCCCCCTGCGGCCACGGGACAGTGAGTCGCTGGCCTCATCAGATGGCATGAGACTGTCCTGCTCCAGCGGAGAGTGGGCATCCTCGCCAACCTCCTCCTCTTCCTCCTCGCCCTCCAAGCCCACTGCGTCCCGCGGCTGTGTCTGGTTCTTGTTCTGCAGAATTGAGACGGTCATGAAGGAAACTAGGAGGAAGAAGAGACAGTTCTAAAGGAAACACCAACACTTTTAAAGCTGCAGTATGTAGCTTTTATAAATAAAAAAAAGTTGTTTACATATTTGTTGAAACTGTCACCAGGTAATGACAGTATAATATGAGACAATTAATTTTGAAAACTAAAAAAAGAAATGCAAAAACAGCCAATCAGAGCCAGGAGTGTCTTAGCGTTGTCAATCACCCTAATGCGGCGGAGAAGCAACTTACAATTATAGGAAAAGCATTATTGGTGCTCTGGCACCAATTAACGGCAGGCTCTGCTAAAGGGTAGCAGAGAGCAGGGGGAGGGTGTGAGCAGCGCGTACACGAGTGTGATGGACAGTGCTAAGGCCCTCCTCCTGGCTCTGATTGGTCGTTTCTGACAGAGCAGTGCATGTCTTCATTTAGCACTAGGAGAAGCCAAAGGAGCTAGAATTTTCCTCAAATTACATGTGTCATCTATACTGTCCCACCACAGTGACAGTTTTAATAAATACATTAAAAAATACCTATTTTCTTTTACATAAAAGTTACACATTGCAGCTTGGAAGCAGCTCAAAGGAATGGTTCTGATGTTTTTGGAGTAAGCTTAAGTTTGGGTTTAGTTCTCTAACCTGCAGCAGACGCTGCGTTGTATCACAGTGGATCTGTAGAAAAGTAAACAAATCTTCAAGCAAACATTTAATCTGATGGATCCTGGCAGCACTGCTCTCCTTCACTCCCCTTTTTCCAGATTTTGGTTCGTAAAAACCACTTTAACTAAAAACCACTTTAAAAACTAGTTGTCACATAGTTGTGTCCCATCACACTATGTGATGGGACACAAGCTGTATTTGTAGCTGTTAATCATCCAGACTTTCACAAGAGATTGCTGGTAAATTTGCTTTGCCGAACATGTCTTATTATACCAAGTTATGCTAACTGATGTTGCTGGCTGTATTAATCTGCTTAGTTAACTATCTAGAGTGGAGTAAATTTGTGCAAGTTGTGAAAGCTGAAGCGCCATTCAAGGCCTTACTGTTTTATTTCCTATAAACGCATCATGTATGTAGTTGTTTGCATGTTGCTAATCTGTTTTAACATTATTTAAATGAAACAAAGAAGCTGTAGATTTCAAAAAATTATTTAAAAACTCCAGGTTTTAAAGTATTTTGCAAATGTTACCACAGATCCTGTGTGTTTTTCTAATTTAGCCAAACAATCAGCTTAGTTTATGAGAAAACATGGTGGCAGAATTTCCTTAATCAGCATTTAATCGACTTAGAAAGGTGATTAGAAAAACAGCATCAAACTTACAGCCTCTTATAAAAATTTTGTTTTATTATATCTGCTATTGTTGTAGTCCCTGGAAAAGGAATATCCTATATTTTTAGCTGCTTTAAATTGCAATAATCGGCAGACACTGGATCCATCTTAATAGCAGTTTGCATTTTACTGATTTTCTAAAAATTCACTGCAATTCTGGCATCTTTCTACAACAGGAAAGGGAACTACAACAGATAACTGCACAGAACCTTACTTCAAAATAAATAAAAATAAAGATAAAAACTTGAACAATCCCTTTAAGACTCAGACATCAGATAGAAGACTGGAATGTCAAACACTGGATGTGAAAAGGAATCTGAAGAAGTCAATCCTACAGGATAAGAACTGCTTCTAACTTTAGCCTGGTGTTTGATTCCTTTATGTATTTATCAGGTCATAGGTCATGCAAGCACCAAACTCAACCGCATCACTGACTTGAAAATAGATGAATAAACTTTTGTTCAAACTTCTTCAGATCAGTTACAGTTAGAAACAAATTTTTTAACTACTGTAATTCAGATTGGGAACCTTGTGAATTATTGTTCACCTCCTAATTTCAACAAATCTGCAGAGGCCAATGTTTGCATGACTCCTACTACCACAACAGTCACATTAATGAGAAATATGACAGAGAAAAATAAAGCAAAATTATGCTTTAGCACCAATCTGACATGCCAAAATGTCCCTTTGAAAGAGTTACATTTTGCTGCAGTTGTTTCACCTCTCCAGACCCAAAACCGAGGAGATGGCAAACATCCACCATGCTGGAATATTTAATGTTCGATTAAACATCTTTTCTGAGCAATGAGGCTGCATTATTAAGGACAATGTCTAAAAATCAAGCAAAAATTTACTACAATACTTTCAGCCATCATAACTCTATGTCTCCTTAGAGTCTGAAATGTTGTGACTTTGCAAGATTTAGCCCGTAATAAAGCTGCCAGTACCCACAATATAATGGCCAAAGTCAGATTTGATCATTTCAGGTTTATATTTGTACTTTCAGTCAAATAACTCAATAACTTCTGGTATAAATTCAAATTGAAGCCATGAAAACAAACTATCACGGCATTGCTTTCATTACTTTGCTTCAAATTTTAATCAGTTTACCACATTTTTAATTAAATGCATTCATCTTCCTTAAAAAAAACTAAAAAAAGCATTACCGGGTAGAACAACAGGGTAGGTCATTAGCTCTTCAACCAAATTATTCTTTCATAAATAATCTTGACGAACAAGAACTGATCTTTCTTTCAATTCCTAAACATTCAAGCAAGACAGAAATATTACTGAGCAAAATCAGGACTAAAAAGAATCCAAGTTTCTACAAACTCTTGCCGAAAAGAGGATAGTTAATCAGTAACTTCATATTTTTTTCATCAAATGACTTTGATTGAGATGAGAGAAAACTGAAAGATTTAAAACTGAACATACTAGTTTTTAGAAAGCTTTAGTTCCCAGGGGTAAGCAGGTGATTTCAGCTCCCCATTCACTACACATGCATATAAATGATACTAACACATAAGCTTTATTTTCTGGGACTTGAATGCCCACCCTTCCGAATGACACCCTGGGTAACTACCACAATGGCCTATATCAAAAACTGCCAGGAAATTGTTTAATATTCTTTTTTATTTAAAAACATGCTTCTTTACATAATGCTTTAATAAAAATTAACTGTTATATCAAGTTGTTTTTCTATCTGTCTTTTTTTCGTTTGCAATAAAATAAAGCAACTGACTGGAAATCCTCCAACAGTAAGTCTATTTTTGTGTTTTTGTGAGACCTGATCAGTTTTTCTAATGAATGACTGAAAACAAAAGAAACAAAAACAAAGATATGCAGCTAAAATTTAGCTTTGCATTTGGATTTGTTAAAATGTACAATCTGACCAGTTAAAAAAAAAACAACAAAAAACAAGCAAACTACTTAAAAGGTTTTATTATCTCAAATATTTGTTGTAATCATAAACACTAACATTTAATAAAATACTTAATTATATACTCCATTAAGCTGTTTGTTACAGTAGGTATGCAATTAATTAATCTTCTATTTTGACTGGAGGATTGTTTAAATCTAGTAGATAAGTATACAAACCTGCATAATTTAAAATTGCATTAACAGAGCGCATTAAGTGTGCTTTGTTAATATGCATTGCCGTTGTTTATTACTGACCAGTACAGTTTATTAAACTAGCACATCTTCAACTTTACCATTTTTCCTTCCTTATTTTAGTAAAAGGTTAAAATTGCACCGCATTTAGATCTTAGTTGTAGTTATCTTAGCCTTGCTATTTTTCTCAGTTACGCACTCTATTTATATGCTGTTGCCAATTAAGACACTTATTTCTCATTGTGAAGTATTTGATAGAGTGTAGGTCGGAGAATCTGTTCATAGGGGAAACTAGAACAGTGGTTACATTTGATTTTACTGAAGCCAAAGTTGAAGGGCCGAAGAGCAATGTGTTGCGTTAAACATTGGTCACTTTTCTTTTAATATTCACTGTGAGCAGGAACAGCATTCACAACGCATGCTTGGAAAGGATAAAAACGCTGCAGAAAAAATTAAATGATGGGGAAATCATGTTGTTTTTATCTCAGTTATGACTTAGAAATGGGGCTTCACTGGATTTTGAATTCACCCTAGAAGCTTATAAAACAGGAATTCACCTAAAACCATAAATTAAAGAACAAAATGGCGTGATAACAAAAAAACAGGCAAACAAAAACCATTTCTGGCGCGATCTGAGTGAATAAAGCATGGTTCATTCACTGCCTCAGCCGCCTTGTTGTGTTCAGGTGTCAGGAGGTGTGTAGAGGGGAGGAAGAGGACGAGGAGGAGGAGGAGCAGGAGGAGGAAGGGTACGCATACATGACATATAAACCCCACTACTCACCCCATTGTGTAAGCGATCATTCAATTAATCCCTGTGTTTCAGAAAACTGCAAAAGTGTTAAGCAGGGATGAGCGAGAGGGCAGACAGGACAACTTGAGACAAATCAAAACACATGAGTGAGTCTGAGATGGCAACAAAAACACTCATTCAACTTCAGAAGAGTCGTTAGCCAGGACTGAACGGTGTGGATTTGAGCTGGTGGACCTACCTGTAGACTGGAGATGGCGGAGGGCGGGGTCATCAGGCTCTGCTCCAGCAGCGGGTTCAGAGGGGTGTTTCCTGGCAGGTGAGTGGCGCGCCAGTAGACCTCCAGGTATTCGGCCAAATGCTCACAAGCATCTTCTAGCTGGTTCTCATCCAAAATGACATCAAACATATCCTGAAATAAAACACATAACACTTTCTTTAACTCTTTATGACCTAAGTTTCAAATGTCCACCTGGATATTTTTTGCTTATTTTAATTGTATGTCGTTCTTTAAATATCCTGTGAGTAAATATATTTGCTCATTTATCCATAACAACTGGAACTTTCAATATCTAGCAAGTTTTTTTCACAATTTACTGTCTTTTAAAAGAGCGCCCCTCAGACTAATTTCACTCCTTGAGGGTGAAATTACCGTAATAACCCAATAATAGCTGGAAAGAGCAACGTCTTTCCAGAAGTAAATATAAATTAATACACAATTGTTATTAGTGATTAATAAATTAGAATCCCAGCTCATGTGTGATCAACAATAAACATGAAAAGCTCCAGACTGTGAGGACTCACAGGGGGGCACTGAGAGAGTTTATCTGCAGCCATCATCTGCACATTCAGGTGCTTGCTCTGAGACTTCCCCCTGGACTTGACCAGCCTCTGCAGCACCTGAGAGACGAAGCAGAAACCCTGTCAGGAACCCGAGAGGACGAGGCAGCCTGAAGACAATGACGCAGAGCAGAACGAACCTTTGGTGAGGAAACTTTCACGTAGACAATGATAGGAGCAAGGGAAGTTTTAGCGAGCTGTGCAGGGTGGTTGATGGTGTCAGCGTCCAGAACCACCAGCTGCAGGGTTTTGGCAAGCTCAAATATCCTCTCAATCTCACTCTGAACCTCCGCTGCACAGATGAGACGCATTTATCTTATACTTACGTCATAACTAAAGCAAAAGGGCCTTTTGTGCTGATGTTTGCTCTGTTACCGAGACTGGAGCGGGTGTTGGATCTCTCCATTATGGGTCTTTTGTTGAGGACGGATCTCTTTGCTAAGGACAGGTCGGCAGTTACACGGGTGATGGAGATCCTGTAAATTCAGTTTATATAAATAAACATACAAAAGGATTTGGGATGCTTATTAAAGACTCAAACCACTGTGAGGAATTGTACTTACCTTCCTTCAAATCTGTGTTTCAGAAAGTCAAACAGAGCTTTCTGCATCATGTCTGTCACCTAGTGGAAAGGACAAAAAACATACATTGTGATAGAAGAAGAAATGTTCTGTATGTATCATATTTTTTTCAAAGTATATTTTGAAACTGACTTTACAACTTTCCAACCACTAGGCTTTCATTTAAAGTGGACCTATTAAGAAAATTTTATATTTTTCATTTAGGTTTCTACTGCTTCTAAAGACAACACATGCAGCTCAGGATACCACACAGCCATTATTTGGTAATAAGTTCATGTTTTTTGGTGTCTGGAAAATGAGCCGTTTTAAAAACCTCCATATTATTGAGTCTCAAACTATGGGCTACCTAGCAACCTTAATCCGTTACCTGGCAACCCAAGCGGAGCTTCAACATGTTTGGTCAGCTGGTTTTACTGCTGAAAAGACAAGTGTTTTGTTGTTGACAAAAAAACAAAATCACTTGCTGCATTCTTTTTGATTGTACTTCTGCTTTTCAAAGATGTACGGTTGTATACTTAAGCATCTGTTTGCAGCCATTCTCATGTGTGAGTGTAAACTTTTAGGTTTTTTGAAGCAGCTTATTTGGATTTAAAGTGACAAGACGTCCTGAAACAGCTCATTCTGAAAATCTGATGTAGATGTTTTGTATAGGCCACAGACCTATTCTAAAATGTTCAAATAAGAATAATAGACGACTTTTAAAATCTCTTGGTTGTCTTAGGCTGTGTGTGAAGCCATGCAGTCTAACAAGGATCACAAAGCTTTTTGAAGAGAAATTGTCCTGCAGCAAAACCACTTGTTGCATTCTTGATGATTGTGCAGGAGGCTCTACTTCTGCTTTTCAAAGATGTACGGGACTTATACAGCCTATACAAGTCTGATGTTTAGGTTAGGTTTCCGCTAAACTGTGCTGAATGTTATGGAAACTTTAGTTTTAAAATGATTTGGGGAAAATAGAAATACCCAGGTTAAGATGATTTTTTTAAGTAAGATTCTTTATTTTCAGTCTCAACTATTGTCCTGTTTACTCTCAAAGCTCTGCTCTGAAAAACATCCTACCTTTTTAAAATTTATCCCTTCTCCTTCAAAACTTTCTGTGCTCACATTAGATTCCTCATCTACATGTTTTCTCTTCTATTTATTTCCTTCACATCACAGAAAATCTTTCTTCTAAACATTATTGATGCTATTTGCTTCAAGGATCTGTTTGGGCTCTTCAGGACCAAAGGAGGAAATTCTGCTTAGCAACAATTCCAGCCAATAGGGTAAAAGCATTTAACTCTGTCTTGCGTTGCACTTGTTTTACAACATATGACGGCAAACTTACTAGATTTTAACATTGTGGTTTACTTATTGCCAACAGATACATATGTTGTACAAATTTAAAACAATATTTCTAATACATTGCTACATATTTTTTAATTTGCAAGCAGAAAGAACAGCAGTGAGCAAGCAGGATTGGGAGCAAGCAATGGGAAGACAAAGCAGAAGGATGTCAACAGGAAGAGGAAAAAAATAAGTGTGTTAAATTGCAGAAACTAACTTTTGAAGGAAATTTGATACTGAAAATAAAGATTCCCTCTCTTAGATTCAAAATATATGCTTTAAAGAAAGATAATTTCCTTCATATTCCACATATCAGCATCTATTTAAGTCAAGAAATGTCTGTTGTTTATTTTTTTTGTTGAAGAACAAACAGATTTTGAGGGTAGAACAAAGAGAGGCTGACCTCATAGCCCTTCAGTGATGGTCCCACCAGGACCACCGGCCTCATAGAGGGCACCACGTCATAGGGAGGGACATGTTCCTGCCAGAACAGAGATTATTTGACATGATTTATTTGTTGCTACAGGACAAATAAAGTAAAATATCTCCTTTTTCACTCGCACAGTCTCATGTTTGCAGAAGGACATAAATTTATATTCCAACAATGATTCCAGGTATTGTATAATCACTGTGCATAATTCAACTCTTCTTTTTCACTGAAAAGAGCCAAGACATACCTGTTTTTGCTTCTGTTTAGCTTGTGAAAACAGAAACATGACATTAAATGACTAAAACAGAAGAGGCAGCAGAAACTCCCTGTGTTCGTGCTCCATTGATATAAGATGGGAATGCAGTACTTACATTCACCTGCAGATGGCGGTGTGGTCCTCCAGTTTCCAGACACCATGTCCCCTAAACTTGAGGAGTTGCCTCCTGTTTTCCTGCAACAGCAGCAACATGCTGGCTCATAGCTCTCATTTTATGAAACAAATTCACGTTGGAACTAAAAAAGCAAACATGCGATGACCTCTGACCTCTGTTTCTGCTCCTGTTTGAGCCTCATGGCCTCCAGTCTCAGAGGGCTGGGGATGAAGGCGATATCTGCTCCTTCTTTCACTAACCGCCCGATCCACCAGTCATTGTTGTACTTCTGTTCAAGCCAGGAGGTCAAGGGTCAAATCTATCCATCCAGAGGGTTCATCAGCTTTAGCAGAGAGTCATAACTCACTTCTTTGATGTGCAGGAAGTCTTTGGCATCAAAATTAACTGCAGCTCCTTGGACCGGACAGTCCTCATCCAGAGCTCCGCAGTAACTCACATTTGTCTTTACGGCAAACGCTACAGGTTTGGACTGTGGAGCAAAAAGAACCACAAGAATATTCGTCAGAGAAATTCAGAAGTCTCTAGACCTGACCAAATATTCTATTTTGTTTTGTTTTTTAAAACTACAATGATTAGCATCCTTCTTTGCGAGCTGTGTGGAGGCGGCCCTGGTGTCGTACCTTAGCTCTGTCGAGCTGCTGCTGTGCCTGGCGTTCGGCTTCACGCCGATACGCCTCGCGGTCCTCCTCGGCTGACAGGTCTGAATCCGACGGTCTACTGGTGTACGAATCAGCCGACCCCTGTCAGGACACAATCAGAACGAGAGTAATTAATTTTGCACATCTTCTGCTAAAACCTCTAAGGAGCAAATCTGGGAGCAGAAACGCAGACCTGCTATTTCTGCTGCTCTCATCTGTGTTGCCTTCTGCAGTCTGACTGCATGCAGGTGTGCATGTAAATATGTGTGTGCATCCATGACCGAATTCATGTGGGGATCTATGAAACAATGCACTGCTCTCCCACACCAGCTGTCTTATGACAGACCAAATATAGCACAAAGGAAGCAATGCTTCCTCTTCTCTCCCGCTTGGCCCGAATCCATTCCAACATCCCCCTCAGTGCAGCACATACATCCTTTATTCCCCTGTTTATCCTCCAGAGACTTTGCTCATTAGAGAAATACACACTGGTTATCATTTTTCAATGTAAGCAGTTTCAGAGCACGTCCAAGGAATGGCTAGCATGTTAAGCTGAAAGCAAAAGGTAGCAGAGATGCTTGCAGATTTGTTTTTCAGTCACGTTTTAATCATTACACGTTTTAGAGAAACAAGAGTCCAAATATAAAGTAGTTTTCAAACAATTATTTTATTTGTTAAGCAAAAGAAGCAAGCAAACAATTCTCGCACTTTGTGAAAAAGTAATTGCCATATTTCGAATATCTTTTCATTTTTCCAAAATGGTTTGTCGTTTCTTAAAACACATCCAGAAATGCTGGTGTTTGTTTAAAAATGTTTTCATCCACACAGGAAACACAATCAAACACAAACAGAAAGCATCTGAAAACTATTATTACCTGTAAGTGACGTTAAACATGGAGGACGCACATTAAGCCTCCATATGAGCTTAGCGGCAAACACAAGAAAACAAGAATGGTGAACAGCCAAGTGGATTTGGTGTCTTCTATAGAGCTGCTGCAGTACCATCACAAACATACAATCCACCATTTTTGTTGCTGTGCGCGATGCGTGTAACGCCTTTTAGATTATAAGAGGGGTAAGTGGTTGGGCTAATAGTAAATACATGAGGGAAATGAGGGTTCAATTTCACTCCCAGTACATAGGTGTGATTAGTGCCAGACATGTAGAATTAAGAAACCACTAAAATAGGACCTATCTGACAACATGAAGTAGGCTCACAAACCTTAAAAAGAGGCAGAACCAAGAGCCCTGACCCAAAGTGATTCAAGAACAAATGAGAATAAACGTCATTGACGTCTATCGCTCTGGGAAAGGCTGCACAACCAAATCACAGTGAGAGACATCTGAATCTTTCCAGAAGTTGACAAGTCGACATCTAAATTGCTGCAGACCACACGTGATTCAGTTTAGGTCAAAGTTCATGATTCAACAATAAGGAATAAAGATGAGAGGAAAATGGATCAACAAAACTGGAACTTTTTGAAGGCATGTATTCTGCTAAATCTGTTGCACAATTAGCAGCACAGTTGTACACAGTGGTGGTAGTGTGATGGTTAGGGCCAACTAGTGTTTTCTAACTTTAAGCTCATTTTTAGGAGGTATTTACTTATTTTTAGCAAATTAATATGGACAGTTTTGTTTCCTCTACAAAATAAATCCTAATCTGAGTACGACATTTTGTATTCGCTTAGGTTGGTGCGTCAAAAAAGCAGGGACAGAAAAATCTGGAAGGAGGCAAATACTTTTTCTGAGTCCTGAATCTGTCAGTGAGAAGAACTGCCACAGCAAAAACAAAATGGAATCAGCTGAGAATAAACTAAGAATATCAAAGAAAGCTGGTAAAAAAAACAACAATAATGTTCATGGTAAGAAAACCCACATTTTATAGGGCTGAAACAATTAACTGGGTTAATCGTGATTAATCAATTAGTAAAATGATCCTCAACTAATTCAGTAATTGATTAATCGGTAACTGGAACATGCAGACTCATAAGAGGGGAATTTGCTGACAGGAAAACTTAGTCAGAGCTGTACAAAAAAATTTAAACATTTTGCAAATAAAATAAAAAATCTCACATTCAGTATCTTTTTCTATTCAACTATTAATCGGTTAATCCAGGAACAGATCAGATCGGCACTGAATTGACGTTAAGTCAAGCAGAAAGGACTGAGCTTTTCACATGTAGATGTTACAAATATTTCCACTGGAGATGCGTCCAAGAGAATGTTTTTAACATATGTGAATTGCGTATGTAGGAAGTGAATTTCTTTTTTTCATCTTTTAACACATTTCTAATATTTGATTTCATAAAAAGTTGTGCCAAGTAATCATAATAACCGATAACTAAAAGTTGCAGCCCTACATTTGTCAAACACCTGCACAGTGTATGGTACTATTTTCACTGAGAGTACACACTCAGTGCTGGTCATCCATCTTGCCAACATATACAAACGGATCCTCTGGAGGGCCAATTAACCAACATCTTCAAAGAAGTTCTCAAACAAAAACCAGAACCAGCAACAACCTTCGCATGGAACCCAAAATGAAGCGTTATTGACAGCAGCTCTGCGAGCGAACACCTCTCCTCGTTTCTTTTTTGGTCTGCCATCTATGTTAGATAACTAGATGTGATTTCTAGCACTCGCGAGCTCTGCGAGGCACCACTGCACCAGAGCCGGAGCAGCGCTGACAGAGAGGAAAGGAGGGTGAGCAGGAGAACGGAGAGGGAGAGAGAGATAAGAGCATAAAGATACACCGAGAGGACGGGATGCTCGAGTAACAGGAGAGAAGAGGGGCAAGAGGGAGGAAGAGCGGAGGAAAATCTCCAGGGAAAGGAGGAGATCTGAAAGGACAAACAAGAAAATGAAAATATGAGGAAAAGTTGCATACCTGGCTGATTAGGAGCACGGCGCTAGAGCCTGATGAAGACATGAATGTGAAATTTCTGACTGTAGCGGTGTCCCTGTCTTCACTGGGAACGCTCACAAACCCTCACAGACATGAAAGTAGAATAAATATGGTGGTGGGCGCAGAGTAGAGGCGTTACATTTAAGGTTTCTTACAGAACAGGAGGTGATTGCTGCTCTTTGGAGATGACAAAGGAAACCTCTGCAGCCTGCTCTTTGGCCTGGCCATTTGTTTAATACAAACACACTAAAAAACGCTTTTCCCTGAAGAGTAGCAGGACATGGACACGGGTCTTATCTAGGAGAAGCTTCACTGCATTGCAGGCAATGAAAGCAACTTCTTCATTTTTGTTTTTTTTAAGGGTGTCTTGTTTTATTCCTGCTAACATCTCTGTCTGCAGGCTAAATTTAACTCTGCTCCTTCCTCCTCTGCCTCTGTGATTATTCTTCACGCGCTGCAACACTGATGTCCCCGAATCTGCAGGGCCAAGTGAGGAAAAAAAAGTGTGTCACCCAGCTAGTCGAGCCCAGAGAGGGCCAAATCATCCAGCCAGCAGCTCCTCAACGACGGAGTTCAACTCTAAATAAATCTGGGTTTTTACAGAATCTGATTTTATTCTCTTTGTTCTGTTAAAGTTACAGTGTTTACACAAACAGAGAGCTGAAAAAACTCACTTAACAGAATTCACAGAGATAACGAGAGCCAACCCAATTAGCTGGTTGTTTAAGTTTTATTCTTAAACAGTAGTTCTGAGTTCAACATGGTCCTTAAAGTTTCTCTGAAAACCGACTCTGGATCCTCGACCTACTGATGTTAGACTTCAGTTTGTGTCTGAATCTTCTGCTAATACCTGTGTGGTGTACTTGGAGTTATTCTGTTACTTCACTGCAAAAACACAAAATATTACTAAATATTTCTGGTCCAGTTTCTGGCTTGAAATAACACAAAACTAACTTAAAAGAGATTTTTCAGAAAGAAATAAGTGAATAAGTCAAGACATGATGACATAATATGGGACGAATGTCTTTGTTCCACTGGCTGATTATTTATTTTTCATTAATATTAGAAAATTATTAATTAAAAAAGCTCCTATTTGTTAATGAAAAGTTTTTTGGTAGTTAGTTTTGTCTTATTTCAAGTGTAGCAACACATTTGCACTGAAACTAGATCACAAATACTTTAGTGTTTTTGCAGGGTCTGAATGCATTTCCCCAGAGAAAAACTAGAAAACATGTACAGGTAAATTTTTTATACCATGATAAGAATTATGATTTATTGTTGCCACAATAAATTCAAATTAATGATGTTTAAAGTCGCACCAAACTGTCAGGGTTGATACTTTTAGTATTTTCTATGCTGTCAGTTCAATGAAAGCATAAATAAATACCAATACAATTGAAAATAAGTGAAGCACATTACAAATGGGAATGTTTTTCCAAGAGCATTTTTGTGTTTGTGGGGCTATAGTTGCTGTGACAGTCACAGTCATACACTTACCTAAAAAAGAAACCAGAAGTATATCTTCTAAGCGCATTTATCGTTATCTTAAAAGCACCACAAAAACTCCACCTGGCCCAGCATTAGTTTCACTGTTTTGATGATTTATCTGTAAACCAAGAGGAAACAAATCTTCCTATAAATATGTAAACTTTTCTTAGATATTTACTTTTATCTTTAGGAGCTTGATAAATTTAAGTGGCAGCCAGTCAGAAAGAAAAGAGGAGCACAGCAAAAAACATTTGCCTGAATTTCTCCTGTTGGGGGACAGCAGCTGTTTCTCCATCTTCAATAATTTATTCTAACTTATATTTCACAAAAATGATTGAAAAACAGATTACATTACTAATAAAAGAAAACATCTCTGATTTTAAAATGTCTTGGGTTACATTTTTTTACCATCTTCCTTCCAACTTTCTGAACTTTCTGGAATCCCCCGGTTGCATAAGAAACAGCAACTTTCCATCCACATTCAACGTCAGCTGAACTTTCTTAGAGCAGCAAAAATCACTCACCAAGTAGTTTCTGCATTAATCTGATGCAGTATGTTGGTTCAGAAAGAATTATTTAACTCTTATTTATTCAAAACGTAAATATCCTTAGCTCTAAGTGTGCATGTGACACACTGGTGAAATATACAGGACATATTCCTGTCTGTAGAACATTTAATACAATTTTATGCAAGGATTTATTAAATAAACAAATAAGCTCAATATTTATTGCCTGTACTGAGGTGATTTTGGATCTTGGTCCCCAGGAACAGTGCCTAACTGTTGTTTTTTAAGCAATAATATATAAAAATGCATGTTTTTTAAAGAATAAATAGCATTCTATTTATTTTCGGTCTACATTTCGGGACCTGCAGCATTTACTATTTATTCTCCTGCAAATCCAGGTTTCTCAACGTTTCCCTCCATATATACTGTGCGACACAAATATCAAAACAGTGACCCAGTAAAGATATTATTTCATCAGTGCAGGGCACTATGTGCACTGACGAAGGTTCACTCACCTCAGCATGCTAAATGTTCTGACTCAGCTCAGAAGTCTGGCCCGTTTTTTTGTCTGAATCAATAATATTTTGGTTATAGTTTATATTGAACCACTTGGCAAACCCTACAATCTGTATAGAGTATTTAACGTTATTAACTGTTAGCCAAGACATTAGAAAACAATAATGGTTTTGTTCTTTTCTATACAGTAAAATAGTAAACAGATGTAAATAAATGCTATAACTGGACAGGTTGTCTGTCAGGTTTGTATCAGTGTGTTGTAGCAATAAAGACACTATTTCTACATTATTTTGAACGCTACACCATTTTTAAATCCGTTTTCTTTTAATTTCCATTTGGGATTAATAAAGCATTTTTGAATTTTAATTTTGTCGCCATTTCTGCCGGACAGATTGAAACGCAGCATTCATGACTTTCATATTTGTTTTTATTTACTGACATTACAGTCAGACTTTTGGGATTTTATATGATTAAACCAAAAACAAAGTAGCATGTAATTTTGTAGTGGAAAGAAAGTGATGGGTAGTTTTTTTAAAAATTACATCAGGTTTGGGTGTCTGAACCTGAAATCTTTGCTTATTTTCCTTTGCAAACTCCCTCAAACTCTGTCAGATTATACAGAGCGTGTCTGTAAATAGCAATGTTTGAGTTTTGCCACAGATTCTCCTTTGGATTTAGTCTGGACTTAATGGGGGTTCATTTCCAGCTCGATCCATCTTCCTGTAACTGTGACCATCTTCCCTGCCTCATCCCCATAGCATTATGCTGCCACCACCACATTCCAACGTGTGGATTAGTTTTCTGAAGCTGTGTTGTGCCTTTAAAATTTTCAGATGATGAAGGCAGCTGGTTGTGTGAGTTCTTATTAATTTAGGAGTGCCAGAGTAAAGGAGGTTGAAAGCAGATACATGCCACGCTTTTCGGATTTTTATTCAGAAAACAATTGTTGTTAATTTGTCAGTTAAAATCAAAAATCAAACTTAAAAACCACAGCTCATTCATGATCAGATTACTAAGAAGCTACAATATTAGCTTCTGCACAACATTTATGAAAATCAAGTGAAACAACCACAATCAGGTTTGCAACCCCCAAAATCCCAAACCAAACATTCATCCCCCAAAATTAGCCATTAGCTTCTGTGTTAGCAATCCACTGGACTCGTAAGCACCATGCAATAAGTCATTCTGTTAGTATCAGCCGCGCCATATGTAAAATCGATCAACCAAGAACCTGTGCAGAGCGCATGCAGTGGACTGCAACCAGAAAGTAAAACAGGTGCAGGGAAGGAGGAAACAAAAGCCCCGCTGAAGGAGGGGAGGGAGACCAGGTGATGGAAGACAACACGGAAATCTTTGACAGAAATACTTCATACTTACTCAGCTAATGATGATGCTGCTGCCGGTCCCTCCCTCTCTATACACTACCTGCTGGATGCAGACGGACTGCGCTGTGTCCCGTCCCCTAAAAAGGGACGACCTGCACTGGAGCAGAAACTGGCAACACCTTCTTTTCTATTCTTACCCCACATCCTCACATCACAACACAACAACCAACGCAGCATTTGCGTCACTTCATAAAACCCACCTCCTCAAATTTACATCACTCTCATTTATTATTCCGTGAGTCCGAGTGAACGTGCGGCGGCCGAGAGAAGAGTCGGATGAAACTGCTGTTGCTACCGATGCCTCCCTTAAGATTTCTCCTCCTGCTCATGTCCTACATCTAACACATGTATCCATACAGTATCCTGCTGCAGAAATGAGTCATACTCGGCTGCTCCTCCATAGTCACACCCCACCCCTATCACAAGCAAGAAACTATCTGCTCTGTGTGTGAATTTTACTCCCTCTGTGTGAAAGCCTTTGTCTGTGGGAGCAGGAGGTGGTGGTGCGTGTGTGTGCGTGTGTGTGTGTGTGTGTATGGAGGTGAGATAATGATGGGAAAGACACTGGAGGAGCTTGTTTGAACACTGAACCTACACATCAGCATCACGTCGGCCTTTACCATGAATATTTGAAGCTGTACGACATTCCCTGGAAATCTGGAGGTTTTCATTAAGCTCCCACTCAAATCGGGAGAACTAATGTCTCTGCTGAAGAAAACGCCCGCTCAGCACTTTTCCTATTCCGCTTTACTGTTACACTGCTCCACATTCTCTATAGTAGTAATAATAATAACAACACTGCCTTACATGAAATTTAAACCTTTCTTACATTCTCAGAAGAAAGTGTGAGCATTTTGAATCTTCAGACAGGTGTTAGTGCATCATAAGATCAAACGCTCTTGCAAGCCAAAACCATAACATTTTTAAAAAGCTATTATTTAAAAAAAAATATTCTTATATATATATATATATTGAGTTTGCACATACATTATTTTTGTCTATTTTCAGCCCTCTTTCTAAAAATACCTGTTGTATTTGGTCATGATTAAATAATTTAAATGCAGATTTCGATGCATTAAAGTCAAAATAAATGTGGTCAGACTTACTGAAAAAAATACAAAAACAATGTTTACTAAAAGATGAATATATTCTGTTGTGCCTAACTTTTTTTAATCTCATATATTTCTGTCCTAGTTAAAAGTAAAATAGTCACCATGTCTGTAAACCATCTTTGCTGGGGCCCAAATTTGTCCTCTTCTTGAATTGCATTTGGGGGCCACAAAAAATCAACACAGAGGCCACAAACAGCCCCCAGGCCGCACTTTGGAAAACCCTATGTTAATGGGTACTATTTCATAATAATTCTGGAAGCATTTAGATTTATGTTTCATGAAAAACTTTGAAATTAACATAAATGAAGATATGAACATAAGTTTTCTGAACATATTTCCAAGTTTTCTTTCAAATATGACACTGCTTTTTCACTCAGTTTCAGTCGTGTTGCGTTCCTTCACATGAGAGCATGATGTGACGTGAGCTTAACAATGACGAAAATGAGACGTTTCAGGGCTTAAAAAATACTTCACATTGTCTGAAAGTCATGTTTTCGTAAAACAAGAAGAAAAGACCTGAAAAATAAAAAACATCACTTAGAAACCGGCTTTCTGGGACTTGACTGATTCATCTAACAACCCAGGCCTGTTTGGGTTTAATATTTAACTGAGCAGAACTTTGATTAGACATTAGACAAAAGCAACTGAAATGCGGATGATATTTTATGTTTCTTTTGATTGTATCGTGATGTTTTTCTCCCTATCTTTCAGTTTCATAAAATAAAATTGGGAATAAATAAATCACATATAGTTGGATAAAATGAGCAGGGTGAAGCAGCTCCTTCTATAGATCTGGTGGTGGAGACATTTATGGCAGATCTGTTCCTCCATACACACAGCCTCCGAAAGGAAGAGATTCGTAACACAACAGTTTATGAATATTTTAGACCAACTTGACAGCTGAATTCATCAAACTCTGGTGGACAGAGGCGACAGATTGAATGCACAAACAACATTTCAAAGATGGGGATATCTTTTATGATATAAACTTATGATAAAACTCTTGGCAAATTATCTCTGACGTGTCTGTTGCGTTCCACCAAACTTGACACAGCTAAACTCTGCTTATACTTTTATTTTATTAATCATAGAGATTTTAGAGTAAATGGGGCTGAATATATTTGTACATCACACTTTTCACAGTTTTATGTGTTAAAGAAACATTTTCTTTCACCTGAAAACTATGCACTGGTTTGTTTTCTGTGATATTTCTCAAGAAACTAGGGGGACTCATTCATATAATTTGGCAGTATATATATATATATGTTTTATATGTTTATAAACATATAAAACTGCATTAATTTGATTGATGACATTTTAAATAAGCTCACTTAGTGTTTAGTCTAGAATCTAGAGGGCCACATAAAAAAGCTACCACGTGTCAGATTTGGCCCACGGACCTTCAGTTTGACACGTGTTGTAAAGCAACAAATATTTCTTCCAAAGCAACTTGTCACAACAGTTTCACCCTGAATATTACTGTAATTACAGCAGAAATCTTAAATAACACCAAAGCACCAAATTAGTTTTCTAAAAGTGTCTGACCTGAAATCACTAATTAAAAAATTCTGGGCTGCGTTGGGATTTCAGAGCAACATTCCTCCATTTTCAAGCTTTTTGCTGCCCTCTGCTGGACACAAACAACACCTGCAACAGCAGTGTTGGACAAACAGAAAGCATCAGGCATTTCAGACTACTAAAACTAAATTCTCTTACATTAGAAATAACAATTAGACATACACTCATTTCATTGGTTTTGTACAGAAAAATTTCCTTCACTCTGCTGTTAATAATTCAGGAAACTTTTACCTGTCGTTTGATGAAGCTGGACGTCGTGTCTGAGGACGTGCTGCCATCTGACCGTTTGAAGCGACTCTTACGTTTAGGCAACTTCCTGGGCAGCTGTGTAGATAAAAAAAACACTTTCAGCATTTTAATCATAAAGATGTGTGTTTCATAACAACCAGAAATAAATAAATAATAATAACCAGATTCCTTATAAAAGGACTTTACTGCACCACAGTGCTGGGAATTTACTTTATTAACAATCATTTTATTATGCTTTTCATAAATATTACCAGAAGAACCAACGTTTATTCAAAAGTTTAAAATAAGAAACAATATATTTAAAAATGCCATCCCAAGAAATATGCAAATAATCGTTTCCTTGCTATGGACTCCCAATAGAAACAGAGTAATAACATAATTTCCCTCAGGGCCGCTCCAAGCATTTTTTGGGGCCCTAAGCAGATTTTCATTTTGGCCCCCCAAACCAACCACCAGATGCTTCATCACTCCTAACACACCTGCTATCATTAGCATCTTTTGTGACTAGCTTACATCATACCAGTGTTTTGTGGCATTTTTATTTCAATTAGTTGAAAGTAACATCAGCTGATAAACACTAAATTTATAGTAAACAAGTTTAATATCTTCTATTTTTCTAAACGAAGAAGAGGCCAACAGTGGGAAGAAATCAACCTATTCCTTATCTAAGAACTAAAAATAACATGGAAATTGCTGTCATTTTAAATATATATTTAAATTTCATCATGCTAGTTTGGTGCTCTGGGGCCCCCTGGTGGTGGGGGAACCCTAAGCAGCCACCTGTACACCTCATCTGGCTCTTATTTAGTCATTTCTACATCTTTGTATAGCTGCTGCTGCATGAAGAACACAATGTGACAGTTTTCAAACAAATCTTAACGTGATTCTGCTCTGGGCCCCATACAATCTTCGTCCGGCCCTGAAAGGCGCTATGACAGTCTGTAACATACACATTTTCTTGCAGGGTTTGTGTTTTGTTTTTTTTTAGTCTTTCTCATCAGTTAAGTTTTAATCATGCATGTTCCCAGCACTGCTTGGCCTTAATATGATCATTATTTAATGATCAGATTTTGTCGTCGTGAAGACGCAGAGGCTTTTTGGTTTTGTTTTTCTGAGTATTACATCAAGCGCCTCTGGTTTCAGGCTACAGGTTGCAGTTGGAGCCACGACCTGATTCAAAAAGCTGCAATCCCGTCATGTTGCTGCTGTGCTTTTCTGCGTTACTGTAGACGATGCATGGCAAGAAAAAAACCCCGCACACTAAATAATAAAAAGATCAATGCAAAGGAAAGGCCTGGTGTGTGAGTTTGGACCAAAAAGCAGCAGGTTTTATCTTTTTTTTTTTTTTTTTTATGTGTGGGTGTATTAAAGCCTCCATGTCTGAGCCTGCTTCTGTGGTTCCGATAAAATAAAAAAAATCTGCGGTTTGACTGAAAGATGAGGGGAGGACAGAAGTACAGGACTGCCGAACCACGACGCCTCAAACCGAACAACAAGTAGCATCCGACACGATCTCTACCAACAACCTGCCTGGAGAGGACGGAGCTGCAGAGAGTGAGGGGTTTACCTGGAAATAATGCGACTGGGAGCCGGTTTCCACAGCAGACAGAGGGGCTACGGGCGATTTGGACATTTTGACTTGCACCATCTATTGAGAGCGCAGGGAAGCGGGCGGCACACAGGCATGCGTTACTGGAGGAGGAAACAAGACGCACCAAATGCATCTATGTGCAGGAAGGAGAAGAAAAAATCACTGGAAGGAGGGAAGAAGCGACCTGTAACATTCATGCAAAGCTAGGGGGGGGAAAAAACAAAAAAATATTTCCTGCCCTATGATCGAGTAAAAACAATCGTTACATCGGAGGGTAGAGAGACTGCAGGGAGCTGGAGAGACATCGGAGCTAAATTAAACCTTCAACGCCGAGGCGTCAGTCCTTACAGGTCCGTCGCTGAAGTTGGCGTCTGATTCGGAGCCTTTTCACTGGTTTTTAGGACTCTGCGCCGCTTACATGATCACAAACCTGCAATTTGCAATGCCTAATGAGATTTTTTAAAGACATTATTTGGGATTTGTAAAGCCTTAACTTCATTAGTGAAACTCAGAAGAGAGCATTTTTGATAATTTTGTGGAATTTAGGATTTTCTACTTGAAACCTGGTTATGATCTAAACATGGATTTAGTTACTCTACGATTCTGACAGATTGTTTAAGTAATGTGCAATAGTCTGTTTTCCGAATATGCGGATCCATTTCTTACTATTGCAAATATTAACAGAAGTGAAGACAAACATAAGAAGCAAAGAATAACATGAATTCAGTCCAAAAAGTGATGAAAAGAAGCACAACTTATTTAATTCCAGCTCAAGTCAAATCTAGTTAACCCAAAACAATTCATCTTCCTCAAGTTAGATTATTTTCTGGCAGCTAGAAGTCTGTTTTCTAAAAGCTTTACTGGATTATGCTGTCTTACAGTACATGTCCATCCTTTTTTCATAATTGAGCAAATATTAACATTAATTTGCCAAACAAAGCAACTGAAGATGGCCACTTTTACTACTTTTATGTTTTCAAGCAATATCTGGGCTTAATTCTCACATAACAGTAATACAAGGAGTATTCTTTTTGAATATTTTGCACTTAAGCTACTTTGATTTTGTCTTTTAATTTGTCATTTCCAAAAAACATGGATTGTTCAATCTTGTAAAGATGTTCTTGCCTGTCTGAGCTCAAGCTTCTCTTCATAAGACGTTTCAAATCACTTAATATACTTTAATTAAAAACCATAATCTAAACTCGAAACTGAACCCTATCAAAGGTAGATGACGCTCCTAAAAAGTGGTGAAATGTCCCTTTACTGGTGATCCAGCCGAATCGGAAGTGACGATTCTGATGCTAACTTCAGCGTCCTCGGGTCCATACTAAGTGTTCGGTCCTGCTGGGGGTGCCCGACTGCACAAACACACACACATACACACAAAAAAATACCAATTCACGGCAGAACGACACAGCATCACTATTTATTTGTCATACAAACCCCTTGTATGATCGGGTTTGGATTTGCTTATGGAAATAAAATTCAGTCTTCAAAATGGACAAAATGTTGTTCCATAACTGGTTTCTGTATTCTGTTTTTATCATTCAGAGCACTTTGAACTGTCCTGTTGCTGAAATATTCTCTACAAATAAACATAACTTGCTGACTCAGGCGTGTTAAGTCAAGTCAAGTTTATTTTTATAGTATTTCAGCAAGAAAACTGCAGCCGTAGTTGAAAATTACTTTACATAATAAAAACAACAGAACAAAAAACATTGCGTTATGCAGTCTCCATGGAAACCAGCTGTTTTGAAAATTTTGTTCATTTGCTACAAGAAATCAAATTAAGTTGATCCAAGTAAATATATTAAGTTCATTGAGTTGTCATTTTACACAAAAAGTCAGTTACACAGCTTGATCTGTAGCTTTTCTAATCACGAATAGTGAATTTAAGATTTAGTACTTGAAACATTATAAAGGATTTTACTTCATCTTCCTGCATCAAGCGCATCTCTTCAATTGCTTGATACATAGTGGCCATAAAAAAAGCTACAACAATGACTTGAAAATATGGTTATGTGGTTTGGATGCAAAACAAAACTCATTCTTTGAACACTGAGGCGTGTTTATTGGTTTAAGTTTGCCTTGTCTACTGTAGCCGGCTCATATCTGTTTGTTCAGAGCTTCCAGTTTGATCACCTGACAGCTTTTGCAAACAGCTCTATCGTATCTAACACTAAATGACACAATCCTTCTTAGAAACTAAGCCACAAGTTTCCAAGAATTTAACTGTTACAACATTTTGTTTCTATTTCAATACACTTGTTATTTTTTTCCATACCACATTTTTTAGAGTGAAGATTTTAGACATTTTGGATCGTTCTTCAGATTTCTGCTCAGGTGACAAATAAGATCTGGGTTATCTTTTTCACTGCATTGTGGAAGGTCAGGCAGAAAGTTGTGGAGAAATTTAAGGTAGAATTGGGTTATAAAATGACCAGAAAGCCCTGGTTACCAGAAAACGACCAGACGGAAAGAGCAACACTAAAAGAAGGAGCCAGTAACTCGGGAGGACCTGCATAGATCCACTGCAAATAACATAACACATAAGTTGTCTACATAACAACTTACTTGTGCACTCCACAAATTTAGCATTTATGCAACAATAAAAAAAGAAAGCAATCTTTGAAAGACAGTTGTACAAAATCCGGTTTGAAGTTTACCAAGTGTCAGGCAGAGCAAACGTGGAAGAAACTGTTATAGTCAAATGAAACTAAAACAAATATTATTTTCCTTATATGCATGACTCTATAGGTGTAGTGGAAGAAACTAACAGTGCACATTATCCTGAACTCACCATTCCCTAAGTCCATTTAAGAAAATGTACAAAACCTGAAAATCTCTGTTCACAAATGCCACCCAACCAATCTGACTGAGTTCGAAGTATTTTGTGATTTCAGCCTGGAAGTGCAAAGGTAGCAGAGGCCCTCAGAGATGTGCAGCTTTAATTGAAATGAAAGTTAAAATTTTAATAAAACACATTAAATCTCGTGGTAAAGTGGTAAAAACACGACTGTTTGGCACTTTTACCTACAAAAGGCTTCCCTTACATCTTAGCAACTAATAAAATTTGTGAAAACACGCCAAAATCTAGTTGGATTAATTTAGAAAATAGAACTAAATAATACTGCATTGTTAAAATGTCAAGTTTCTCCCTAATTCACTGCATGAATATGACTTACATATGTACAATTTCAGCATGTTTGCATTTATTTCAAAAGCGATATTCCTGTCACTCAGATCGAGGCGCAACTGCGACCTCTGCTGGCTGTTTATGTAACGGCAGCCATTTCCCTCCATCAACTTTAAAACTTCTCCTCTAATGATTTCCCGAAAATCTCCTGTTTTATCTGTACTTCAGTGCATGAAAAGATGTGGTGGTGATTGAGAGCGCAGGCAACTGAATGCATCTATTGATATAAAGATAATTGCACTTCGAAGAAACAATGCATTCTTGTACTTGCACAGCCAGTTTGGTGAGTTTCCTCTATTTAACCGATTCTCTTCCATTGGTTACGTTGCTCTATATTCTGTTGTTAATACACATGCAATAAACTTTGCCCCAATAAGGTCAAGCGCAGTATTAAGTTTCTTTTGTTGCTGTTTTTATGGTTAGTGTGATCCTCAATCTTTGATGTGCTGTTGGTAAATGCTACATTAATACAAGTATTGTAAAATATTATGAAATGTATTCTAGCCAAAAAAAAGGAAAATAATGTAATTGTAAGTAACAAAACGAAAAACAACAAAAAGTTAAAATATTAAGTTAATAACAGCCAAAATAGCTGCTGCATGAGTTTACATCGCTAAAACACCTCCAGTCAATGCATGTCATTTTTTTATTGCTAATATCTTCACTTTCTATTTGGTAAACATTTTCAGGTTTATTCATTTTTTACATTTTTGTAAAAATTTTTGCTCAATTGATTGTGTAAAACGCTTGTAAAATGTACAATTACTGGCAGCAGAATGCAAGTAAGTAATTATGGGATGTTTGTGGTACTGCAGGCGCAAAGATATTTGCAGTATCAATAGAGAAGATTATAAACAAATAAAATACACTATACCAGTAAAAGTATGTGTGCAGCATTTACAATTGCAGCTTATAGCATGATTGATTGATTTAGTTTTATAGGATATTGTACTTTTATAAGTTTTTTAATTATTAATATTAATATTGTAATTTTATAATACAAATATCACAATATTTGTATTTATAAAAGTAGTGCAAATATCAAAATATTAGTACTTTGATATATGATGATTTTAATAATAACTGAAATGATTAATTTAAATATTTTTTGGGAAAAAATAAAATTTATCTGGTTTTAAGCAATAGATAAAGCATAAAAAATAGAAAAAATAGAATTTGAATGTCCATTACAATACAATAAATCCTTAGTCCATCTTATCCACTGGAAAATAACGATATTATTATACTTTTAAACATTCTAGATATTGAATGTTTTAATTATAGGATTTGTTAAGCAGTTTCTTATATATTGCTGTTTGTAAAATTGCAAACTGTAAGATATTACTGTGTACTTTCATAGAAAATGTGTCCATATTTAACAAAGATTTTACAGATATATCAGCACGTCATAAATAAATAATGCATTCACATATTCATGTGTACCATGATGAAATCGCTCATGTTATACCGACTCTTGTTGGAGAAAAATCTGAAACTTACTTTCCAGTAAAATCAGGCCTTAATCTTCGTGAACACGATAGAAAAGAGTCACATTTGTTACAGATGATGTTAAGATAAAACACATCATCTGATCGGTTAATGCACGTTTTTCCATGTGGATCTTGCAGGACTCTCAGCTGGGGCATCGCTTTCCGCCTCTAGAGGGAGCGCCGAGTGGGAATGAGCGGCGAGAGCAGCAGCAGCGCGCCTGGGCCGAACCGAGCTGCGTCAACACGGACACAATCAGAGAGCGACACACCGGAACTGAACGCGGCTTCATCCAAAGAGTATAGCAACGAAAGCAAAGCAAACGGAGGAGGGAAATAAAAAAAAAAAAACATAAACAATGAGGAAAAGAGAAAGAAACTATCAAAGGAGTGTAAACTGTGTAAATATAGTTGTAGCTATTTTTGAGCGTCTTTTTTGCAGTTTTGCGTGTTTTTCAGACTCCTGGCTCACAGTGGTGAGATCATAGTAACTACATTTTATATTAATGATTTTTAGCGTTATGTTTTATTTATTTTATTTTATTTTACATGTGTTGGAGTAGAAATATTTATAATATTTATGTAATTTGGTTTGTCCATTTACTGAAGGGAGATTTTTTAAAATTTATAATAATATCACTCACAACATCCAAGGCTAGATTGGATTTAATTATTCTTCAGTTTGTGCACTTTGCTTTGTTTAAAGTAATGTTGTTTTTCTCCCTTCATATTTTAAACTCCTTTTATAATATTTTTTACATTCGACTATGCCTGCTTCAGTCAATTTGGGCATTTTGGGTCTTAATACTTGTAAACATGGATGAACAGATGGAAACTGGATTTTTTGGGGTCTCAATAAAACTATTACGGGTTTTGCAGAATCATCTTAAAAAGCAGGTGCTCCACATTTATAAACAACAAAGGTCAAGTCACCTTTGTTATTTATGGAGAATACTTTTATATTCTCATAAAAAACAGCTGGTTTTGATAGATAATAAATGTTTTTTCCAAATATAAAAATTTATGGAGATATAAAAAAAAAAAAAGAATATTGACCAATATATTTGATGTGTATTAATGATTTTAATGAAGGCGCTTAACAAAATGTATGTCTGTTTCTAGTTTTCACAATTGTGAACACCAGACAGACTACAGTCTGTCTAGTGAAAGACTATAGTCTTTATAGTCACCATAAAGACTATAAGATGTCTTTATGGTATTTTTAAGTACTTTTACGGTCTTGTTGCAGAAATAAACAATGAGGAAATAAATGTGAGTCATAAATCATTATAAAAGTAAATGAGCACAACGGAACGAGTCAGACCATGATTACAAGTCTTATTTACGAGACTGTGAATGTGTTGATCGCGTGTATGAGACTTTTATTTTGAAAGGCATTATCGGATGTGCAGCGTTTGCGTTTTCTTCGTCTTGACTGTGGTGCTTGAAGCCGAGAGGGTCAGGGGGAGGAGAGGCAAGTGAGTGTGGAGCGAGAATACGACAGGAGGAGATCCTCCACAGGGTGACCAATTTAACCGAGCCATCCTTGACCAGCCTGGCTACAAATGCTCCTCCACCCTGACCGCTCCGACCGACCAGCGCGGAGAATCGGATTGGCAGCTGCAGTCGTGTCCGGGAATAGAAACAGAAGATGATCACAGTGAGTCCGTTTTTGTCTTTTTATTTCCCTCTTTCTCCCTTCTCTGGAATTACTGCCGCACGCTGAAGGCCGAAATAAACCCCATGTATGTCATACAAACGCGCCATACGCTATTTCTCTGTGGGCCGTGTGCGCGTCCGCCACCGCGCCACCGAGCGCTTCATTTATGCCGGAATGACATAGCTGGCGACAGACTCTGCGAGGCCTCCGCTTTCACATTAGTGGCAGTGGCAAAAGAATTCACGGTCAGTACATGTTCTCCACTGGCGGACAGCAACAACATCTCTGCGCTTGCGTTTGCGGGGAAGGTAGAGGAGGACGAGACGCATCGCTCTGCGTTTGCGCTTCTTGGTGCAGCTGACTGCTCCGGAGGGTGTTAAAACAGGCAACTTCAAACCAAAGCGTCCCAAAATGGGTTGGATTTTTTTTTTTAGAGCATGTTTGTTCCTCCATCTTCTGGCTGATGCTGAGGAATGTGCAGCGTTATAATAACTTGTTTATTTCCCGTGTACTTCATGTTTTGTCGGTGCACTTAATCCTGGGAGTGCATCGCGTTGCAGCAGACTGAAGGACACTGACTGCAGCTAATACACAATGCGTGCATCTCTGACTGACAGAGGCGTGTTTGTGTCCTGACTCGGGAATGGTTTTTCTGGTCCCCGCTGTGGTTGTCACATAGGCCACGGTGTTATGTAACAGGAATCCTACGCTGTTTGAATGCGGGCCCTCTCTCTCTCTCTCTCTCTCTCACACACACACACACACACACGCACCCACACACCCCCACGCACGGAAACACACACACGGCCGTGCCTGTGTGTGCGCCGCATCCAGACACCAGAGCCGCAGCAGATGCAGAGACAGAAAACCAGAATAAAAATGAAATTAAGCAGTTTTTTATTTCCTTGAAAGGGTTTTGCTTCTGCATCATCTGGGTGAGAAGTGACCTGGGGACAGAGAGGTGCACGCGCGAAATGAATGAGTCAGTGCGCGCTGTTTGCGGCCAGCGTCCGGTTAAAAAGGCCCCTTAGAGCAATGGTCACCCACCCACCTACCCTCCACTGCCTCCCTCGCGTCCCCACTGCTCCCCTTTAGCAGAGGGACGGAGGGAGAGAGGGGATGGAGAGCTGAGCCAGGCACCAAGCAAGCGACTGGCAGAGCCGCGAAGCGACGCTGGCAAATGGGTATGAGCTGGTCGACCTTGTGCGGGGGGGAGCGAGGGACGCAGACGGGGAGGTAGAGGTGGGAAGAGAGCGAAGAGGAGGGGTGGGGAGGTGCTGGTTCCCCTTGAATCTTGTCGATCCAGCGAAAGGAGGAGAAAGAGTGCTGGACAAAAGAAAGCGAAATACGGCGAGAAGAAGCTGTTTTTTCCTGCAACAATGCAGCGAAGCTCCGTCTCTCTGCAACCGTGGAGGATTTGATCCGCCATATGTGGTCTTTCCATGATCCAATCAGAAATCCACACAGTGCATTTCTATTATTACCCACACTGATCAGGCATGACATTATGACCACTGGCAGGTGAAGTGAACAGACTGATTAGTATCTCTTTATCAGGACATCAGCAGGTGAACATTTTGTTCTTAAAGTAATGGGTTGCAGGAAAAATTGGCACGTGTAAAGATTTAAATGAATGTCAAGAACTGGATCTTGAAAACTGGTCTGCATGGTCAATATCAAGTCTGTATAAAACAGTTTCTGAACGCAGTATTAGGTAATAAATATTAGGTAATAGATCTGAAGTGCAATTCAGTAAGGCTTTGCATGCTAATGATACATTTGACCAGTTGACCTGATATAAATTCAACACACTAAGGTTTGGGGTTTCTTTTCTATCACTATGATGGAAAGAAAGTGAACTTATGTCTTATTTGTAGCACTATGGTCATCAGAACATTACTAAGGTTGTAATTGCTTGCTTCCCCAAAGTTAAAATTGGACCAATTGAAAAATATTGGTGAAATAGGGAAAAGAGGCAGACCCATTGGACTCGATGGATAACTGCTGTAGCTGGTTCTTATTAAAAATGTCACAATACCGAATGCATCAGTTTGTTGGATATGGAGCTGCATGGAGGCATGGGTGCCATTTAAGTTTAAAATGTTTCCCAATCAGTAACACTTGATGTATGTAGCGCACCATGTTGATAGTATGAAGCTTACCGGAAGTTGTCTGTGCTGTAGACAACCATCCTCCACTGCAAAGAAAGAACTACTGACCTGAACAAGATGGCTGTTAGTGTTCATTTAATAGTTGGAAGTGTGGTCAACATCAATTTTGTTCACTTCCTCTGCTGCTTTGCTAAAATTGTCAAACTACAATCTAAAACAGTGCAGAAAATTAACATCATCATTCGCAGCTTTTCCTTGTGTTCGCTGATTGACCCGGTTGAAATTAAACTGGAGGGATCCTAGTGAATGGGAGAAATCCCAGGTAGTGCTGTAAGCGAGGTCTGAATCAAGCGAAATTGCACAGGAAGGTATCCTGGCTGCTGATAGATAGTGTGAGGATTTGCACAACGTCCTCCTGGGAGGCCTTGGGTCCCACCATCAGTTTTGATTTTACTTTGATACATAAAACACCAAAAACACATCTTTAAGGGTTTATTCTTGCTCAATCCTCAACAGATCAGAGCTACACTCACTAGACAGAGAGTCATTAATGTCTGCTTGATCAGTTATACAAGAATTACATGCATATTTCTTGTATATGTAAGGGTATCATCCGCCTGTCCTTACATTCCTCTTCTCAATGATTCTCTCCACACTGCTCTGGGAAACTCAAGGCAATCATCAAGCAGAAAGTATTTATATTTCTTCCTTGTGCCTAGAGTCTCCACTTAGTGGGAAATACCTCTAAAGGGAGGCGTCCACGCGCCATAGCGACCAAATGGCCGAAACACCTCAACTGACTCTATTTATTACTCTTAGCCAACCTATGGATGAAAGATTTTGCTGCTTGTAGTTAAAATCTTATTGTTTTGGTCGTGATCAATATCTTCTGACCGTAGGTGAGAGGTTGAACATGAGCGTTTAGATGAGGGGCGTCAAACTAAGTTTTATTTTGGGCCACATCAAGAGCATGAATGTTCTCAAAGGGCCAGAATGTATTGGTGAAACCCATGAACAAAATGTTGAAATATTAATAAATAGCTGTGTACGTATTTAAATTAAGTTAATCATTTTGATTGCAAAATCATTAATATTACATTTTGTTACTCGCCATATCAGTCATAAACTGCAGTTAGACATCCAGTAGGCCAGAGGCAGCAGTGCAGTCACCTAACCCCAATATTTTTGCAGAAAATTTCAAAAACACTCATTATACATTGGAGCGAAAAAGTTTTGAGATTTGTTGAACTTTTGCAGAATTGTGAAAAATGGGGGGACTGACTGGTGTAATTTGGCATTATATAGATAAAAAACGCCTTTATTTGACTAGGCTCACAACTGTTATTTTGATGTTTCTATTTATGTGTCCCTCTGGTCTACAGGAGGGACACATAAATATAATAATATTATTATTATAAAGTGAATAATAATAATAAACCAATGTAAACCCAGGTAACAGTGAGGGGAAAACATCACAAAAAGTGCTTGTCATGATCATTAAACTCAAATTCACAGATAACCCATAAAGCACTTATTTGCTCTGGTATAAAACTCAGTTACATAGGTTGTTATTTCATTTATCATTGTCAATAAATGAAATTTATTGACAATGATTGACGGCTGCAAAGGGCCGGATTTGGCCCACGGGCCTTGAGTTTGACACATGGTTTAGAGCTTTGGTTTGAGGTTCATCAGACACACACATTACTGCAAACGAAGCTCTACTCCATCTATCCATCCTTCTTGTTCTTTATCAAACACCTCAGCTTCAGGATAACCTTCAACATGATACATATTTTTAGAATCATAATATTGTAACATGTAATCCATAGTGCCAAAATTCTCTGCTGTAACCTCTGATGTGGCTGAAAATCTGACATCCCGACTTTCTGGATGTTTCTATTTGTACTTTTTATTTCGGCCCACAGGCCTGCAGAGTCTGTCACTTTGAATAAAACATTATGGTTTTGACAATGTCCTGCTGTCTGGCAGCTTTTATCTGGATGTTTTTACTTGTCTGTTTATCATTGATTGAGATTATAAACAGAGCTTCGGGTAGTCCATCTGTTCTTTTTTGTCCTGGCTGACTCCAAAATGCTTTTTTTAGCGGGGTTATATCAGAGAATGGGTCATGCTGGAGTCAGAAAGGATGAACTTATGCCCACAAATAGGATCTGCAAAAATAAAACAACTCTGTAGCTGCTGCTTTGCTGCTAAAGTTTGGAGGCTGTTCTCCAATAAAACTGTCCTACAATTTGCTACCACAAAGGTAGGAAATACAATTTATGGGAAGTTGTGTAGTTTATGCATGACGATTAAATGCAATTTTGATTTATTTGCTATTTTAGGAATATATTGTGTTAATATCAGGACTCAAGAGGGCTAACCTGATCTGAAAATCCTCTTGTATGTTCATTTATTGTTAAAACATGATGACACATCTATTTATCAACTCGTCATTCTTCTGTATGTTTGACTTTCTTCCCTCCAGAGCCAGCAGAAGCCGTGGAGATAGGCCTGGCACTTGAGTCTTATTTAAATTAGGCTCTGCTTGCTGGGTGTGGCTCCACCATCTGGAGTTTGGTGTGTTGGTCGGCCCGCTGTTTACTCCCAGCCTCCGGCCGTGCAACACGGCGCCTACACACCTCTCCTCTCTTCGTCAAAATTTCGTCCAGGGGGATAAATGAGTGAACCGGTCGTAAGGGAAAGGGCTGGAACATGTACCAGAACCCTGACAGGTAAACAAACCTACTCAGGTAGGGCTGGGCGGTAAATTGATTTAATTGATTTCTCATAATTTCAAGACTTTATTTTTTTTCTGGTACAATAGTGTCTTTATCCTGCTAATGTTTTGACTATATTATTGTAATTAAATGTAACAATCCATCAATCAACTCACAGAATGTAAGATTTACAGAGTTTCCCCCAGAAAACATTTTTGTAACTTTTATCCATGACTTCATTTGCTGAAGTTGTTAGCGTGTAAAAGAGACACCTGACCAGTAAAAGAGACATCTGACCAGATTGTGTTATCATTGTGCTTCCAACCATTTTGCCAAAAAAACTCTTTAACTATCATTGTTACCAGTGTATAAAAAAACTACAATAAATAAACAAACAATGCTTAGCTTGGTGGGGGCACAAGTAAAAGCCTGGTGGCCCGCCAGGCTTATAATACACTGGGGAAACCCTGATTGAAATGAAAGCCACTTTTTAAAATTATTTTCAGCCATTTGTAATTTCTTTTGTAAAATAGAAAGTGAAATTGATTAAAATTGAAAATAGGAGCCAGCAGGAAAAAATCTGAGATGTAATTTGTTATTCGTAACGCCCATCCCTACCTATAGGGAGTCAAAGGAGGGGAAAGGCGTCATGTTGTCCAACGTAGCGTCAATGCTAACTGTTGTTTGTCTGCTCAAACAGAATGTCCTGGTTCAGTGGTCTCCTAGTTGCCCGAGTGGATGACCGCAAGACTGCGTGGGGTGAACGCAATGGCAAGAAGTCCAAACGGAAGGGAGGCTCTTCTCTCTGTAGCCCGCGTTACATGAGCTGTCTGCGGGACCCGGATGCTATGGAGCCCCCTTCCGGAGCCCCCCTCCCTCAGCACCATCGTGGAGGGGTGGCCGGGGCTATCGGAGGTGGGGGGAACTTCGGCGTCCGCTGCGGATGGCAGGAGGATCACTATGGCAAGAGGGGAGGAGCTCCTGGGGAAGGGGTGGGGCTGAAATCAGTTGACTTGGGCTTCGAGGATGGCGAGTTGAAAGGCAGGAAAGGGGGATGCAATGGAGGAAGCGGCGACATGGGAGATGAGAGTCCCAATGGGGCAGGAGGCGTGGTGACTGCGGCAGACTGCTGGCTCAGGGTGGTGCGTGTATTCCAGTCGAAAAAATTCCAGTCCCGCAAACTGGAACGCCTTTACCAGCGTTACTTCTTTAGGCTGAACCAGAGCTCCTTGACCATGCTCATGGGGGTGCTTGTGATCGTGTGCGGCATCATGCTGACCTTCCACTGTGTTCACGCTGTTCCGGACGTGGCCTACTCATCAGCCCTGTCCGTGGCCATGGCTCTCTTCATGGCTCTCATGGTGGTTTGCAACCGCAACGGCTTCCACCAGGACTACATGTGGATGGTCAGTTACCTGGTGATTGGAGTCCTGGTTTCGGTGCAGGTGTTCGGAGTGTTCATGGTGGCGCCTAGGAGTGCTTCAGAAGGAATCTGGTGGTCTGTGTTCTTCATCTACATCATCTACACGCTGCTTCCCGTCAGGATGAGGGCTGCGGTGCTGAGTGGAGCGCTGCTGTCCATCATTCATGTGGTAACCACATGGCAGATGAACCAGGAAGACAAGTTCCTTTGGAAACAGGTACAACGCGTTTAATTTCTCTGCTGTCTCTCTGGTTATTAAACATGAACAGAAAAGATGTCAAATTACTTTGTCAGCTGCAAATTTGAGAAGTCTTTACAGGTGAATCAAGAAATTCAGGTCTCCAGATCAGCCTAAATTATGTACAGATGCATGTGTAGCATAATTACACTGTTGCAGTTGGACAGTTTTCATCTCAAAACACTCACATGGGTTGTTTTCGCACCTGAAAGTCCAGTAGACTTGGTTCGTTTGGAGACCAAAGTTGCAACATTTGCTACATTTTCAAACTACACTGTGTCAAACGAACCCTTTGAAAAACCTGTTTACCCTCCTAACCTGTGGTGGCGCTGCAAAAAGAACTACTGAAGGAAATTACATAAAAACACGAGTACAACTTCCTTCTTCACAAAATGTAAACAAAAATGGACTTTAGCTAAACGACTATGAGCCATTTCTCTCACTGGCGTTAGACTCCTATGTTTGTTTTGGTTGAATTTACCCAGAATGCCCTGCTCTAAAGTTTGCCTCCTGGTTTGGAGCAGACTCTGTTCTGGTTTGCATTCAAACATTCACTTCAATCAAATCAAGACCTAGTATTTATTATCGGGGTGTCCAAAGTCGGTCCTCGAGGGCCGGTATCCTGCATGTTTTAGTTCTCTCCCTGGTTTAGCACACCTGCATCAAATGACGGCTCATTAGAAGGTCTAAGGCGAACACTGACTTGCTGAGGAGGTTGTTGCTACCACTGGGGAGAGAACTAAAACATGTAGGATGCTGGCCCTCGAGGACCGACTTTGGACACCCCTGATTTATTTGTTTTCTTCTCTCTTTTGGGCCACATCAGAATTCGGTTACGAATTCATACCTCCCCAAATGAATCAGACTTTCTAGGCAAACAAACTAGATTGTGATTGAAGTGGACCAAACTGGGCTGGTGAGAATTCGTCCTAAATGGTAAGAGCTACAAAGCATCACTTGACAACTAAACTCCTTAGGTGAAGTGTATTTTGCAAAGCAACTTTTCTGGGCTCTGGAAGTACTTCTCCCTGTTCTAACATACACATTTTCTACTTAAAATCTTAAGTTTTAATAAATAATATTTTCACTCTAGTGCCCAATTGAAACTTGAGCTGTCATCAAAATTTAAAATTTTCAAACAAAGCAAGATTTCCTTATGGTACACAAAACTAATATTGAGTATATATTTTAACATGAACTTATGTAAACAAAGAAGAAAAGTGAAGAGATAATTTGTGAAAATCAATACTTTAAATCTTCATTTTAAACAAATAAACAAACTGTTGTTGCAGTGGTTTGTTTATTTTTCATAGTTTCTGGTGAATTGGAAGAGATAAAAAAATTCACCAAGTAGTAGATTATCTTAAAAAACAACAAGTTATCTGTAAAAGAGGTGCCTTTTTAGAGAACATTGTCTTCTTGTCTATTGGAGCAATTATCAGCTATATTACTGCTTCATGTTCTTTTTCCACATACATGATCCAACACTTTCCATTATAAATAATTACATTAACGACTAACCTCATATCATTTAGAGTTTTTTTCCTCCTGAAAATAAAGACAAAAATAGTGAATCATTAAAGTATGTGTGCAGCTAAATGATTAAAACATATTTGTCATTAACTAGAACATTTGGATTATTTAGTTTTTTGGGAATTTGTGGGAACAGGCTGTACACGCTGTCACGGCTGTAATCTCATCACGCTGTAAAAGTGACGTGTCAAATGTCAAACCTCCAGAGAGATACCTCTTCTCACATCCGGTCTGCATGAAACAACAGCAGCGCTAGTTTCAAGTGGGGTTCCTCACCTCTTCATGAATCACTGACCAAAATCCAATGCCAGTTTTCAGATCAGTTTAGTGACGAGTTGTTCAGGCTGATGGGGTTTTACTGGTTAGCTGGGAAATGTTTTTGCTTATAAAAACCAAAAACGTGAGACGAACAAAAACATTTTGTGGGATATTTGAGTTAAAGATGATTATTAAAATCTATCCCTCAAACGTTAACGGACTCCTGGCCGCGTGGCTTCATGTCTGGCTGCACCGAAACACAGACTTGATATTTACGATGGGGTGATAGTGTGTGAACTGGCAGCGCAGCCGCTGCAGTGTGAACCGCTCGGCTGTGATTTGTCACCGTGCCGGGGCTGCGTATTTGGGGCTTACAGGGTCTCGCTGCACAGTGTGCCGCTTGTACGTCATGCCAAGGTCCTGAGGGCTCGCTGAAGGTCAGTGGGCTGAATGAACCACTCCGGCTGGACAGCAGTGTGTGTCTGTCTGCTGCTCTGTGACAATGGGAGAATACCAAGATATAAAGCAGCAACACTCAGATCTCTGTGCTCTTTCACAAGGGACACTTTGTACTTTTTTGCTCTGGTGGGGTGACGGGGGTGAGGCCAAAAGGGAGGACAGAGGGAGCCGCAAAGGGACGAGGGGCAGGGGGCGGTTGCGTCTGTTTGCCTCTTTTACTATCTTAGCTGTTTTACGACAGCCATCTCCTCAGAGACGAGTTATGTAAAGCGTAACAGGAGGGCCATTAGGTGAAAACAATGGGAGGATATCAGACTTAATGATTGCTGATTGTCCAAGGTGTGCATTCGTTACGATATCCTTTCACTTATTTGTCCTGTTCTCAGCAAACAACTTCATATTGTGACTGTTTATTATAAATTCAATAGAAATGAGGGGGCAAACATCAGGGCTCGATGGGAACTCGGTGTTTACAGTGCTGCGCCTAGCCTCCTGCATGATATACCGTGGCGTTATCCATCACAGACCTAGCGTTGTTTGCCATCGTTGAGCGAATGAATGTCATGAGATAGCTGCGGCCCAGGGAGAGCAGCATATCTCTGAGGTCGTCTCTGTATTGTGTGACACGGTTATTACATTGTCATCAATCACCGCTTCATGCTTTTCTGCAAGTATTTCCTCTTTCTCCAATAACTCATTAACCTCAGGGACACTGGAGCGCCAATGAAGGCCGTGGATGATTCCAACGCTGAAACAAGGAATCCTTCTGGTTCAGGATGTCTGATTTCACTTCCTGCCTCCCTTTTATAATAAGATAAACAGTGTTTGTTTTATTTCTGTAGCAGACTGGGGAGTCAAAGAGTGTTTCTAGAGCAATGTTTCCCATAGTTTAGATAAAGGCTTGGATTTGGTTGTAATACTAAGATTAGTCCTAAATAAGATTATTAGTTTTTATATATTGTTTGTTTTATGGACAACTTTTGTGCTGTCTGGCTTTTTATTCTTTTCAAACTCTGGCATATTTTGTGATGTGCATTGTCTCTTTGGAAACAAGTAAACAGCGACTACATTAAAGCTAGTTTTTTATGGTGAGGGAAAACAAAACTGAAGCATCTAAAGCAAAGTACAGACGTATGGAGCACGGCGTGATCTCTGTGCTTAGCAGGTTGTCAACACATTCTAATAATTCAGAATCTAATATTTTCATATGGTCCCCTCATGCATATCAGTGTATTGTAAAGAATCTCATTTGGTTTTTTTCTCCAGAAATGTTTTTCCGTTGTTTAGCAAGAAATCTGGGCAGTCAATTAGCTTAGCTGCTCCATCCTGTCCATTAAAGGACCAACCGCTGAACTTAAGTGACTCCTTTGAGTTGCAAAGTTATCACTGTAATTGTTATACAGCGTACAACAACAACATCTGGTAGGGCTGGGTATTAGCATGGGTATTATCCTAACCCTCAACCAACAATTCACACTGGCAGGTCTAAACATTTACAAAGCCTTTGTTTTTTACAGATGTCAATATAACTGAGTTGATATAGAATATAGAAGATAAACTAAATAATAATGTGGCGTTACATACGAGGGGTAAAGTGATTTGCATAAATCTCCAAACTTAAAGGAAGGACTCCTTTCTCAATGTTGAACTTATTAGTTCCAACTTTTTCATACATGTTTTATTTGATCTTTGCCTGTTTATTGAACAGTGACATTTTTTAGGAGTATTTATGTGAAAAGAAAATTTAGCATGTATATTTTCTTGAAGCATGATGAAATATATTAGCAACATGCAAAAAGCGACACAAAGCAGTTATTGTCATGAAATTGCTCATTACCTAATAAAAGTGCAAACTGACAAAAAAACAACCTAAAATAATATGCATCTAAAGTCACAAATATAAACTTTTTTTCCCCAGATATTCATTTAATGTAGTTTTCAATAATATATGTGAACAGTATTGTAAATTATGGTTATTTGACTGTAGTAAATGTTAACAAAAAGCATTTTGGTTTATCAAGCTTAATTGTCAAATTGGTCCAAATGGGGGTCAGCCATAGTTTGTATCAAAGTCTTCTGAAAACAACAAACAGTTAAACAAAAAAACATATTAGATTTCCGCATTTTAGGCAAATTTATTTGCATCAAAATACTTATGGAGTAAGGAAAATTAACTGAGATTCAAGGTTAAGTAAATAGATATGAAATGGAAGTCAGAATGGACTGTATTGCTCACAAAATTGGGCGCAAATTGGCAAATGGGAGCCATTAGCAGCATGTTTCTGTACACACATGTATGTAACCCTTCTTTGTTCGTCTCAGGTCCAGTAACAAGACGCATTCAGGTTCACTGTATTTACTCTAAAAAGAGCGAAAATCAAGATGGCTGGTCAACAAGTGAAGTCCAGCGGCTTCACACAGTGACAGAAAAAAAGGGGGGAGGAGTTATAGGTTGCTATGGTAACCGCCAACTGTCAGGAGCAGGTAGCAGAACTTATGTAGAAATACAAGTCAGGAGAAAACAACTTTTTGACACAAAAAAAATCTGAAGAAGAAATAAACAATTTTTGACAAACGTTACATCTATAATAATGCTAAAAATAAAATTCACAAATATTACACTATAGTGTTTCTGAAAAATGTAATATTTTTGAGTGGTTGGCACAAGTTTCCACCCTCTTCTGTGGGAATATTTTTAGGACACCTTTTAACACCGAAACCTTTTAATAAAGATGTTTTTATGAGCTTCTTGCTGGAATTTCACAGTAACAAATTACATTCTGCCAGGATAACATTCAATGGCTTATAGGAGGAGCTATACGTTAGTTAAATATCTGTTTCTGAAACTTAGCTTTATAGCAGATCAGGTTGTGTGTGCTGTAACGCCAATAAACAGATCTGTTCGTTCAGGTCGGATTTTATTCTGTCTATTGGGAACCGTCGTTCTTAAAGCTGTCTACTTGAATCTGAATCAGCCAGATTAATGGCACATCTGAACACGGCCACAGAAATTCAAAATAGTCTCAGAGCTTGTTTAAAAAGCCTTGACAGTGACATGAAAGCTCTGGCTTTTTCTGGTCCCTGAAAAGTCTTGTGTCCATTGTAAACATGCTTCCTTTAGTTGTTTACAAAGTAAGCATTTTAGTGTATACTGTTATTTTCTTGTGCTTTTATGTTTGATTTTGGGCTCCTTAGAATCAATTCTTTGTGATGTTTCTTTTGTGTCTTGGTTTTCAAGACAAATAGTTTCAGATTATCATTTGTCAGTCAAATTAAAGACAAACCACTCTCACAAAATGACAATATTTTCTGCTTTTGAGTCCAACATATTCCTCACATGCTTTAACCGGAGAAACATGACCCTTAACAAAGACATCAAAACTTGCCAATACTCATTTAAAGGACAAACCTCATCCGACAGGTACAAAAAAGGCCTGTAGTTCAGTCATTAAACCAATTCTTTGTGCAGACTATTGCCTAATGCAATCAGACAAATCTTGTTACAAAAATGTTGAACCTGATTACAGTGCATTCATGCATGAAAATGAGCATTAGTGTGTTTATTCTGATGGGGATTGCCTGTGTTTTTTCTTTCGCTGTTGCCAGCTGAATCTGTCATGTTGGACCTGTGGCGACTCTTCCGCTCAATCTTGAGGGTTTCTGGTTTGTAAATGTGGACTACTTCATGGTCCACGCTTGAAATTAATGGCATTTTGTCCCAAGAAGTCAATAATAAGCCTTTCAGGCTGAATGATTGTTTCCTTGACTGTACTGCATGTGTGTTTTTACAGCTGCGTGTCCGTTCCAGGATCTTATTGTGTGCTTTTCTTCATGCTTGCACAATACCATTCAAGACAAAGCAGTCAGCAGCTCCTGGAAGTGCAGGAATTATTCATAGAAACTTTTTCTGATGGAGATGTCTTGTTGCATGCAACCTTCTCTTCATCTGCAAGTGTTTAGTTTTCCTGATCTTCAGCTGAAATCAATTAGCCATTGCGGCACTGTTTGGACATTAATGCATAAACTCGTTCCACCCATCATTCCAAACATGCAAGCTCCCCACGTTCTTTGTTGTGGTCGACGCCTTCCCTTTTTGTCGCTGTCAAATGTTTGTCAAAACTGCTGCTGTTTGTTATTCTCTGGGAAGTTACATCACAAAACAGCGGTCCTGCCTTCACGTGTGGGTGTCCATTCGGGCGTGCAAGCTGACATGTACTGCATGTTCTTCTCCCCAGCGTTCGATCAGACAACTGCAGCAGGCACATTTCAGGCACTCAAAAGTTGCACACTGGTCTCTGCAGATAAGCTTGTCAATGACTTCTTCAGATTTTGTCACATTCTTCACCCTGGAGTTATTTGCTTTGTGGCCTCTGACAATGGTTAGCCTTCCTTTGTGAGCGCTGTTGACACGACTGCAGCTAGAGGTCAAAGACTGGTTCCTAAAAATACCAGGCCCTCGGCATCTCTGCGAAGCGTTGCGTCACAGGGAACGGTCTTATCAGAGCTTGCGTCAGAGCAACAGGCAGGCCGACGATCCGTCCAGCACTTTTCTCCGGATACACACAGGCCTGGATTTTCACAGCCAGTCCAGCGTTTTTGTTATTTTATGCTGTTTTTTTTGTTTGTGTGTTAATGAAGCATTACCCAATAGATCTTTGAGCTATGGCCACAAACCCCATGCCTAAAAATCATCAAAGTTTAACTCTTATTTCAAGCAGGTTCATTCATTTGTAATGTTATAAGTATGGTGCCTTCCAGATGTTTTCAGTCACACACTCCTATAAAACATTACAGCAAGACACTGGTTTTCTTCAGCTTCTTTCATAAAGGCAATATTTGTAGATTGCACCACCAATGGTGATTTAATTGACTGATTCTCCCACCTGAGTAGGGCTGCGCAAAATTGCGTAAAAATATCCTATTTATTCAGACGATATTAAATTTTAAAACTGTAAGTGATTTTCTTCTAGTTTTTTTTTTTTTAGTAAATTACAAATTACAGAAAAAACATTTCCAAAAAGCGTCTTTTATCTCAATCATCCTTTCTGTGAAGCTTATTAGGGCCAGGCTACGAAAATGTTAGATTAGTCATAATATTAGCAGGATAAAGATGTAATTTTTACCAGAAAAATGTCTTATAAGTATGAGAAAAAAGTTATTTAAATAATAAAAAAGTTTGGATTATTAATTTTCTGTAATGTTTGTCATTGAAGTTCTCCCATAATTGCTACTTCATTTGTCTAATATTATAACTGTGCTTTTGTAATGTTATGACTTTATGTCCTTAATTAAAAGTCATAGCTGGACCTTTATATATTTCGTCTTAGAGTTGACCTGAATTCAAGGTCCAAATAAGTAAAGGCTGTAAAACAAGATGGCGGCTTTGGACGTGCGACATCACACCAAACTATGTAAATCCAAATTTGTATTTATTTTATTTATTTATTTCAAACAGGTTGTAAAAAACAAAGAAAACAGGGAATCAGTAGGGAGAGAGAAAATATGTGCAAAATGATTCATAACAAAATAACACTAACACACAGGCAGATTCTATTCATTCATCAGGCCACGTCTGAAGGCAACTGGTTGCTTTTTATTTAGGGGCATCAGAGTAAAGATCGAAAACAAATGCATACAGCCCTTTCCAGATCTTTATTTGCAGTCATTTGCTTTCACATAAAATCCACTGGAGTTTTGTAGTTGTAATTTCTAAAAAATGTGAAAAAGCAGCTGGTTTATGCAGCACAAACTGAACCAGACATTAAAAATTCCAGTAAATTTTGCCAAGAACTTGTGCATTTGTGTCACAGCAAATCTTCCAGCGAACCCTCAGGAGCAGCTGTTCTAAGCTGCACAGCAGCCTCCGGTGCGAGAGTAACCTTGTGTGCTTTCTGCATCTAGGCGATAGACTCGGATCTCAGCGGAGGAAGTGTCAGCCTGTGATGATCACCTGTGCAAAGCCGCCACTGTAGAACAGAACACGGCCATAAAACGGAGGAAGGAAGAGGCAGGCGAGGTGGTGCGTCGAGACACGAATCTGATATTCTCCCCACGCGCTCCTTCCACAGCCTCCTTGATAAATAATTTGTGTGTTTAACTTGGCCGCGGCATTTTAACGAGGATACCTGTCACACACGTGCTTCGCTCACGGCTGGAATTGGGTGCAGAAGGATGGGATTCCTTAAACCTCAAACACAGAAAAAATACAGTCCACATAAAAAGAAGGGAATCGAGATTTACATCACAGCAAAAACACGTTTAACATACTTTGTTGTTGTGTAAGTTTTTTATTATTACAAAGGGACATTATTGTATGCAAACAGACACACATGCCACAATCAGCAATCAGCCAATCTGCTCTGGGGAAGCAGTTGTTAGTTTAGCATCACTTCTAAGACTGACAAGGAATAAACAGCATTGTTAAGTGTCTCTGTCAGCGCTCGTGTCGAGTTGGTCCAGTTGCTGCCATGGAAACAGCTACGACTCAAGCAGCCAAGACCCAGTTTGTTCCCTGTTGACTGAAGTAAAATTTAAAAAGGAGGGGGGGGAAAACGAGGAGAGAGGAAAATTGCAAAATTCAGGTCAAAATTGATTTGTTGCGTTTAATTTTCCCTCTGAGGAAGTTGCAGCTTCAGGGCAGGTGTTGAAGCGAGCCGTGGAGATGCGGCGATGTTTGGTTGTTTGGATGGATTTCTGCTCTGTTTTCCTCCCTCCCCGCGGCCCAAATGAGCCAGTCCATAATTAAACATGGCGATGACGGGGAAGAGGTCACATGAGAGGAGGTGGTGGTGGGGAGGTTTCGCAGGACGATGTTTGTCAGTTGTCTGTTTCAGAGGAGCTTATCAGTGGTCGGCTTGCTGTGACAGGGCAGCTTTGTGTCCTTGCTGCTGTGGAAACATGTGCTTTGGGACTCAAAGTAACACAAATCTTCAGGAATAAATGCTTATCTCGACTCTGTGGGCCTGGTAGTGGAGCTAGGTTTTTTTCTTGTCTCAATTTCTGTGAATGATGCAATACAGATGAAATTACATGTCTAGTTTACAAGCAAGTGTAGTAGAGTAATTCTGGTTGTGTAAATTAATAATTTATTAAACATTGTATGTTCAATACAATAATTTATTTTCTGAATAAACATGTGACCTTTATTTACATGATTATGGTGGATTCTTTTCCAAAAATCTCAGCATAATTGGTACCAGAAATTGTTCATAAGAAAAACTTGCTTTGATTAAAAAGTTGATGGGAGAGTAGACAATACATAACTCAAAATGAATCAATCAAATTTTATTTATATAGCCTTTACATCTGTGTGTACTGCATCTATGCTTTACATTAGTTAGGGAATAAAATTGAAGAAAGAAAATAAAATGAAATTAAATAACATTTGCAAAAATCAGTCAATATAATCTCAATTGCTCAAAATTGGAAGCCAAAGAAAAAAAATAACTCCAACAAAGAGATCAGTCAAAAACATTAAAGACTCAACCAATAATCAGCTTCAGATGGATCAAAAGTCAATATTTACTTTGGAGAACTGAAGAAGAAGAAGTCTACTATCTGTGACGCCAAGCCCGCGTAAAAAAAAAAAGTAGCTGAACTCTTCAAATATTAGTTATGTTATTAATTCTGTTTATAACTTTTCTAATTATTTTTACCCACACGAATGAATGAATGTAATCAAAAAGCTTGTTTTCTACCTTGCAACTAGAAATACCAAGCAATGAAAAAAAATCAGGCTAACATGCTCGTTAATATAATAACTAGCATGTTTGCTAATGCTAGCAGAAAGCCAGAAATATTAGCATTTATTTGCTGTTGACAGCTAGTATTAATTTTATTATCATAGCTAACAGCTTGATGTTGGCTGTTGGCTAACAGCATCAGATTCTATCCTTAAGGATAGTTAAGGATAGAATGATCCTTAAGGAACTTTAACTAGTTATTTGACTAGTTAAAGTCAAATAACATCCAAATGTTTCCATCTATAGTTAGTTTCTACTAGCTAATGCTAATGCTAGCTTTTCAGAGATAACATTAGATTTAAAATTCAAACCAGGTTAAACTTGCCTTAAACTATTTTGCATAAACCTTTTCCAGAAGTTTATTTTAAATACACAGCATTAGAAGTAAATGTTTGTTCTTTTTGTAGTTGGCTTTGTTTCTTTCCAACTCTTTTACATTCATTCGACAGTATTGGGAAGAGTTTTTGTTGTCCCGGCTGTCCCTCAATGTGTTGTCTGTTCACCATATGTGAAACTGGGAAGCATTGTGGGAGCTCCATGTGTCTCTGAGAAAAAGAAAGGACTTCAAGAAGGTCTTTATTATATGCAAATTTATGTCTGATTTGCATAATAACAATAAAAAAAACACACATTTTGGCAACTCCAAAGCTGCACAGCAGCCTCCAGAAAGCCTCAATAGTCACACTCTCTGCACAGAAGTCACACCCGCCCACTTGCAGAAAGAAAAGTGTGGCGTGTAGCTTTTCGGTGTTAGGACCCCCAGCTTGTCCCCGATCCATTCTGATAAAAACCTGACTGAGAATGATGACCTTTAGCAGTATCAGGTTTAACTGTCTTTACATTGCAAGGGGACTGATCGTGACTCAGCTGAGCATCAATTATGTAATGTGTGGTAGGGTCTCGTGTTTCACTAGGAAGCCTCAGAAATCTACAGGTTGGTAAACGTCTACTGCCAAAAATAAAAATAAAAAATCACCAAGCAGAGGTATTGAGATAGATTGTAATGTTGGTGCATTCTGATAGTAAAAACAGGAATGTTTTCACCCCTCAAGGATGATTTATTGAGTTGCGTGTTTGAAAACATGTTTTTCTAACCATACAAGTGATGTAAAAAATTTGAAAAGCAGAAATTAATCTTTGAAGATGTATCCCAGCCACTTTCTTTATTTTACCTTATATTTCTTGCTTAAATACACAAAATAATCACAATTGTCCCTATAAATTCTATACATTAATTAATGCACTAAACAGATCTATGCTTGCAATCCCTACTTTCATCTTTGTAATTTCATTTTTGACTGTTTAACATATCCACTTAACAGAGTGAGAACAACAGGTTTCTCAGGTGTGTTCACAACCATGGACTTTTGTTTAAATCAAGATTAATGAATTGATGAATTGGGGCTGCACAGTGGTGCAGCTGGTAGAGCTTTTGCCTTGCAGCAAAAAGGTTCTGGGTTCGATTCCCGGCCCGGGTCTTTCTGCATGGAGTTTGCATGTTCTCCCTGTGCATGGTGGGTTCTCTCCGGGTACTCCGGCTTCCTCCCACAGTCCAAAAACATGACTGTCAGGTTAATTGATCTCTCCAAATTCTCCCTAGGCGTGAGTGTGTGTGCATGGTTGTTTGTCTTGTCTGCCTCTGCAACCAACTGGTGACCTGTCCACGGTGACCCCGCCTCTCGCCCGGAACATTAGCTGGAGACCCCACTAAGAGACAAGGGTGTTAGAAAATGGATGGATGGATAATGAATTAATCTGGTGATGTTAATGTACTTACTCACAGGGATTAAGGATCAAATACTGTGATGTTGTCATCCTGATCAGTGACGCTCCACAGGAAATTAAATTACAACATAGGGAGGAACAACATTTTACTGGAAGAGATGTTTTCACTGATGTAATGATGTGACAGATCTTTGACTGTAGGAAACTAAATTTGTGTTCCTGAAGAAACTCTTTCTCTTTCACCAGGCCCTTTGTCGTAACACTTTCAATTTCATGTTTTTAAGGGTAAAAGTAAGGCAGTAACTCCAGATTGTTTGAGAAAATGATTAATATTGTCCCCTCTGACTCGCCACACAAATGTCATGGTAGTGTTATGTATGGTATGTATGTGCTCCCTGTAATGTTTCTGGAAAGTATTTGCCATTAAAAAAGTTACTGCAAGCCTCTAAATATGGTTTTAAATTTATTGCAGCCGTTAAACAACATTTACACAACGTAAGCCAGAGACCAGAGCTGACAGAGGCACGTTCGATTTGTTAACCAGGGACGTTTGTGAACTTCGTGAGCTATTAATGGCTTATCTCAACTCTCTGAAAGTGAACTCTGCTTGAAAAGACTTCTGGTCATTTCAGAAAGAAACAAAGTTAACTTAACTTGAACATCTTGTTCTCTGGATGTTAAACTACCAATTCCACAGACCTTCAAATGAAAACTACTTCCTGTTTGTGAGCTTTTTTCAGAAATTTGGTATTATTTCCTTTAAAAAGTTCAATTGGTGACTATTATGTTTTACAATTTATAGTACTCAAATGATAAATGTTCAATCAGTAAAGTAAATTTAAGGAAAATTATGTTAATTCATATCATATAGATTTGCTAGGCTGTATACTTCAGATGACAGAAAGTTAACTTCCGTCTTCAGAAACTTGAGACTTGACTAGAAATTTTCCCTGAAAAATCTAAAGTTTCACTTGGACTTAGAAAAACTGACCTGGAGACGTCTTTCCAATTCCTGTCCGTTGGAGCCACAGTCCTGAGTTTTATCATTTCCGTGCCCTTCTGATTTAGATGCTTAAATTCCTCCAGTACATTTCATCAGCTTCTGCAGAAGAGTGTTTAATCCTCCTGCGGTCTGAAGAGACAGGGCCCTGTGCGCAGTCCAGCAGGGTCGCACTGACCCTGCGTTTGATTTAATGAGTTGTTTTTTTGTGTGTGTGGTTTTGAGAACTGACGGTCTGATGGGACGACCCCCCCCTGCTGTCCGACTGTGACATCTGATCCTGATCATTGTGCTAAGTGTTTTTTAGCTAACATCAGGTGAAAAAAAATAATTTCATCACTTAATATCCATCCATCCATTTCCTATACACCCTTCTCCCTAGAGGGGTCACGTGGGGTGCTGGTGCCTATCTCCACTTAATATTGGAGAAAGAAAAACACGAGTGTTCTCAGCATTTTTCATGAACCGACCCGACCTGCACCAAATCTGAAGAGTTTTTACTTCGATTTTAAACATCCAGCTGTCACTTCAGGTTCATACTGGTGTGGTTGTACATCATTTACTTCCATAAAGTTGTACAGCATCTTCATAATAATAAAAAAGACTTTCATTTCTGCTGATTAGTTAAAGTTATTTAAGTTTCATGTTAGAGAAATGTGTTCCTGGAAAGATTTGTAGAAGTGTTTCACTAAAGGATATTCATGCAATATGAATATTTTAATATTTTAACACAAATAAATTGTGTTAAGTTAGAATATTATCTAAAAGTCTCTTGATGTCTGAGGTTGGATACCACCACCATGCAATGTATTAGAAGATATTAATAATAATATAAAAGTCTTGTAAGAGTGAGTGTTTTTTAAATGTCCAACTGCAGCGTATTTTGACCAACTACAATCAGACATGCTTTCTGATTCATCATGTCTGCTGAGGCTTGGATGTTGAAGCTTTTGTTTTGTTCAGTCAAACACATTTTGTTGTTTGTTTTTAAAAGAAACAGGAGGGCCAGCACTTTTACAGTATGACTGCAGTTAAAAAAGTGTTGCAGGAATAACAGGTGAAACCAAGCAGAACGGTTCTCTCTGTTTAAATGACACTTCTTCATGTCCGTCACAATGTTGACAGAAGCTGCAGACTAAGAACAAGACAAAGACTAAGAATAGCTCCTGTCACTGAAATTTATTCTGTCTTGGAAACATCCTGGAAACTCGTTTCCTGAGAAACCTTCCTCTGCGGTTCATGACAGATTTGCTCCACAGGTGGTTCGTCTCCAAAATATTTTTTTCTTTTCTGCTACTTTGATGGTGCTTTATGCACCGTGAAACACAAACGTCTGCCTGTGCGGCATCGGGGTCAGCTGACGCTCCGCTCCAGACGGACGGTGCGAAAACTGCCCGGCAGAGTCAGAGGATCAGGAAAAGAAGGAGGGGTTTGACTCTTTATCTGCGCTCTGGGTTCTGGTCCTTTTAGATAAGGGCAGTGCAAGCTGTGTGTAGACATGACGCTCAGTCTGAGTACACAAACCCAGCAACTGCCTGGCACCAAACACACACATATTCCCTGTGAGAAAGGCTGAAAGTGACAGTGAGCTCATAGGGAAAAAATGAACAAACTGAAAGAGGATAGAAATGATTACATATACTCCGAATGAAGATCTGTCTTGTAAAGGAGACTTTTTTTTAATCTCAAGCCTGGTTTACATTAATAAAGGTTATTATTGTATAAAGGCCAACATACAGAAAAAAAGACGTTAGAGAGAATTGACTCTTCTCAAATGTTTTTCAGTGTAGTTATAATCCACTTTGAAATTATAATAAAAGTAATACTTTTATAAAGTGCTTTCAGCCTAAACAGAACAATACAAACCACTGACAACCATGAGAAACACTAAAATCTCCACGACAAAAATGCTTTTCAGTTTTTGACAGACAAATTGCTGCATTTTCAATAATCTCAGTGAGTTTATATAAACTGGATGAACTTTGAACTATAGCTGTTAAACTCATTTTATTATTCAACATGACATGAATAAGTGTATAAAAATCAGTCTTTGGAACAAAGTGAGTATTTAACCCTCATTGTGCTTGTTGCAAGCTTTAGCTGCGCTGGTTGCAGGTTGGTGATGATCTACTGAATACATTGATTCAATAGACACACATTTAACAAGCAAAATGGTTCAAAATTGTCCAATAAATTCATACTTTCAAAGAGAAGAAACAGGAAAATAAAGGGATTTGTTCATTGCAGTTTGGCATTTTAAGTTGATGAAACAGAAATAAGCATCTATGAAGTCAAAACAAAACAAACCAATCTGACTGTTTTGGTTTTAATTGCCTACATTTCTCTTGCCTCCCTCGTTCAGCCGGTGGCTCCTCTCGCTGCATCCTCGCTGAACCTGAGGAGGGGGTTCTGGTTCTTTGGAGGGAGACTGAGGAATGTGGGTGAGAGTTGCTAAGTGAAAGCTGGACTGGCATCTCTGATAATTCACAGCCTCCGTGGGTGTTAGTTTGAGGCCAACACCAAGCAGAACCTTTCACAATGCAGAAAAAGAAGCTCTGGCAAACAAACGAAGCCGGAGCGACGCTTTAGTAGCATCGGCGTATTAGAGTCATCATCGTGTCGATGTCTGTCATCCCTAAGATGCCTCTGATGTTTATTAGATTCGAAATGTGATTTTTTTTTTATTGAGGATTTACTGCATAATTTAGGGCTAATATTTGTTTAAAATTTAGAGCAGTACTTGTTTTAGGTTTATTTATTAGCAAGCATGCATCCTGCGAATGTACTAGATTAGGCCTTAAAGATATTGTTTGTCCATCATCCCTGGGCAATGTGAAGGTGCAAATAAAACAATTTCATTGTAGCCCTCTAAAGTAGCACAGAAGGATTTTCCGTATTTTGGGCTGTGCAGGTAAAAAATCAATCAGATGAAGTAAAAACAAAGGTAAATCAGATTTTATGAAGCAGAAATTTAATGTCATTCTATTAGCAAGCTTAGAAAATAACTTGCTTGTGTTGATTTAGAGATTTCTTTTATCATCATTTTACACATTTTCTCAATCAGAACTTGGCTAAGGCAGAGAAAAAACCTGAAGGATTTTCCAGCTGTTGAAATATCAAATACTAAAGGAAAATATGTTGTTTCTGTGAAAGATGTGATGGTACAAACTAGAAGTGCAAAGAAACAGTTGAATAATTCAGCTATTATAGTCATGGCAGCCATTTTGGATTTTGGGTTTAGTGAAAAATCTTCAGACTTCAGCAGACCATCTTTCCTTTTTCCACCTTTTCTTTAATGAGATTTTTCCAATAAAGCACAAGAAATGGAAACGTTTTACTGCAAAAGCAAACAATCTTGCCAAGTGTTTTAGGTCGAGCTGTGCAAACATTTTGGAGCTAACTTTTGTGAAGTAGCTTTTGAGCAAGATATAGGACCATTTTTATGCAAATAAACCATTGATATTGATTTTAAGAAACAGTACTAGTTCCACTGGCAGATTATTTAACTTGTAATATTTCCCAAGCTATAAGTGAAATAATCTGCCACTTTTTAACTCAATATTAAGACAATGTTTACTTAAAACAATTTTGCTCAAAAGTTATTCATAAGCTGGTTTTGTTTTATTTCAAGTGTACAACAATGTTTCCACTAACAATAGGCCTAAAATGCTTGGTAGGATTTTGTGTTTTTGCAGTGTTGCCAGCCATTCTTGTGTTTTCTTTCCTCAGGTAGAATAAGTAACTAAACTAAGGAACAGTTTGAAAATCTCTGCACAGTTTCCTCAACTGAAGTAGCAGTTTTTTGGCCTCTTTTTCTCCTTCTGACTCCTGTTGGGCTGCATATGACTGAGAGGCGGCAGGATGAAAGGAGGGGACATGTGACCTCTGCTGTGCATTGTTAACACACGGTTAAACGGTTATTGGTTTGAGATTGCATCATTTTAGATGAAAATTGAGATGCAACTGGGTCAAGATTACCAACAAACATTCACATCCTGCTTTCAGGCAGCAGACTTTTAAAATTCTTTGCACTGGCATTAGTATCGAATTGGAAATCTAACATAAGCCTGTGTATTCCTTAAACGCTGCGACATAAAGGCAAAACTCAGAAAACAGAAACACTAAGGCAGAAACCACTCAATAGCTGTGATGGTAGCATCAGTCATGGAAAATAGCGCTGGGTTTGTCATTCCTTCCGTGACTGTGACCCATTCGTGATGTGAAAATATTGATTATAGCTGCAGTAAATAATGGGATTCTGATGCAGCACATTAGGTTTCTTTGTCTCCTTAGAAAGAGCTGAACATTTAATTTGTCCCAGCTCTCCCACTCACTCCCCTGGCCTGAAAAGGGGCCGATGGCCTTAAAAGTCCATGTTTATAGACTCACTGTCAGGATTGTGAACTGGCTGATGAAATACATGAGCACTGTGTTAAATTAATCACAAATGGGGGAGAAAAATTATAAATATATTACTGGAATATTCCATTAGCTCTCTGTCATTTTCACCTGCTTGCACAGCGCTCATATTTTCGCTTCACCAGCACAGATTTAGGCGTAGAAGTTACTGAAAAGATAAGAAAAGAAAACATGTACAATTCACAAATGAAGTAAGTATTTTTTTTTCTAATTCTGAGTTTGAGTTGTATTTTCATCATGTTGGATGATTCGCTGTGGGAACTGTAAAAGTAGGAGTATTAATTGAATTCACAAGGGTACTGGTCTCCAGAGTAACTCTTGTTATGTCTTGCTATAAAGCTGGAGTTAAAATTCATAGCTTCACTGGTGCTCCATGTATTAGTTTATCATTGATCAAAGTCAAAACTACAGTGATTATTTTAATAATATTGTCAGAAATTAGACTCAAAAGCTTTATTTTTTTCCATAATTGCTAGAGTTGATCAAGCTGGCGATCCGTTTCTGATCTTAAGCTCAAGTTATACAGGAGGAAAAGATGTCACTAAGGATTAGGTTTGTTTGTGAATAAATGGTAGAATTAAAAAACTGGTTTTTATATTTACTCATGTTGCCTTTGTCTCATAGTAATGTGATCAAAAATGCATAAATACATACACAAAAAGGAGGAAAATAATGTATTTTCCTTACTATAATTCACATATCAGTCAAAAAGTGTCATAAAGAGGAAAAAGCTTATATATGTTACTCAAATGCTATTTGGGAGGTAGATTAAGAAACACTTTTATTAATGCAAACTGGGATTAGAAACAATCCAAGAAAAAGTTCTGGAAAAAATGAGACATGAGGTGTGTAATCACGAACAATAAGTATATTTTAGGAAAAAACATTTGCAAAATAAAACGATTTAAATATTTAAGGGAAATAAATATATTCAGATTATTAAAAAAAGTGACAGGAAAGAAACACATGAGAAATAAGAGACCACCACACACACATACATACGCACCCACGCTGTGTTTGTTGGTTTGATTGTGCCGTGCAACATTTTTACAGTTCTGGTTATGAAAAGAGCTGATTATTGATTCTGCAATGCATCCATACGGCCATGTAGATCGCTTATTGATTAAACCGCCATATCCTCTCTAAGCTGGCAGAGGATTTTTGTGACAAAATGCACTTTAATCTAGGCTGCAGAGTAGCCAGTATTACTCCTGCTTCTCCGGCCCTGTGGAGTCCAGAGCAGCTCTTACATAAGGCCATTTTGATATCCAGGGATTAGGGCCTCTCCAAAGACCAGCCGGTCGGCCGCTTCCTCCCGGGTCAAACCTGGGCGAAACGACAACTTTTTTTATTACAGGAAAAAAAAATTGATACACGATTTGTTCTCATGCTCACAAAGTGATCTTGATGTAGATAACATAGAGGAGGGGGTTTAATGGTGGACAGGAGTCAAGATTAATGAGTGTGTTGTTGATGTGAGCAGGTGTGCTCTGTGCAGGTAGCAGGTAAACGCTGCTGAAGAGGTGGAGTGCTGCTGCATAAACACAGGACATGACTGTGTGCTCTGTAAACCCACTCGTCCATGTCCTCTTAAGAAAAGCAAGCAATTACTTTGAGGCTCGTGCGCAGGGTGTGCCTCCAACGTCGTGGGAATCTATGCTGATGTATGCTTACTGTCGCTGCAGAAATTTGCATATGGAAATAATAGAAAACCCTCTCTGCACACAGAGGCCTCCGCTCGACCGTCCACTCACACGGGCGTCCACCTGGAAGCAGTCGCAGCGCTGCAGGTTTCACTTTAGCGCCGCGGCTGGTTTTGCTTGAACAGTAAGAGTAAAGTAAACAGTGCTGAGCGCTCTGAGCCATCTGCCTAATGTCGCTGTGGCCCATATCTGTCCTGCTCGCCTCACCCCTCTCACTCACACTCTTCCTACCCCTGTCATCCTTACATTGTGTTTTTCCTTCCTCTACCCGCTTCTCTTGGTACCTCTTATTTCCTTTCCCTGCCTCCGACAGCTGTCGTTCTTCAGTTTTATCTGACTTGTCCATTATGCTGCAGTTCCTTTTTTATAATCCACCTTTTGTTTACTTTCTTTGTAAACTTGTTAATGCATTACCCATCTGTTTTCTATTTTTGTTTCTGTTTGACACTGACACTATTCTCAGACGTTTCTAGGAACCTCAGTGCAATAAAGTCGTACTGTTTACATCCAGGCTCCTTTAAGCATTTGTTATTTGATTTGATATCTTTATCTCTTTTGCTTTTACCTTTGTTCTTAATGTCTATGGAGCAGAATAAAACAGAACAGCAGAATATTCATAGCTTAAAGATTTCCAAAGTGAATTTAATAACCTGAAGCAAATATAACTTTACAATCCATATTTAGTCATGCGAAACATTCCTTTAAAATTAAAAAGATTAATGTGATATAATAGGTTGTGTGAGAACAGATGAAACATGTTTTATTCCACAACAGATAATGGCCTCTTTATTTGATGTGATCTGGTTGAGTTGCCTTTTCTCCTATTTATGTAAAGTTTAGTGATAAAATTAAAGTAATCTGAGCACTTTGAGGTTTTATGAGGATTTTTGTGACAAAATGCATGAAAGTGGAAAATGAGTAGGTTTCTGATATTGCACAAATGCTGTATTTGTAAAGTGCCTTGCAAGAGTATTTGCATAATTTAAACTTTTTCATATTTTGTCACATTATAACCAAAAACCTTAATGTATTTTATTGGGATCTGATGTGGCGTCACAGGTTTGCAACCACAAGTGGCTCTTTGGACCAACATATTAATGACTCTTAATAAGTTGTAATATGTTACTGTCAATAACACTAAAAATGTCTAAGAATCAACTGTTTTTAAAAATGAATCTTGTAATAATTGCAGGTTTTATCAGTTTTATAGTTTTTGTACTGAAATTTCACAAAGGAATGATCTTAAAAGTATCAAAAAGATAAATAGATAAATTTATTTTAACCACTGTATTTTAAAGCTAAAAATAGAAATAAAATAAGGGTTCTTTACAAATAATGATGAAATTATTTATCTAATTTAGTAGATATTTATTGAAATTATATGTTGAAATTAAAATGAGTTAAATCCAACGTTTTGAACTGCTGAACAGTGGTATGTTTCCCAGCCTTTCTTAATTCCTCTGGTCTGGATGACTGGATGTTGACGGAACAGGCTGTGCTGAAAGTCAAAACAAGAACTTGAAATGTTTCTGACCAGCTATGCCTTTTGTGATGTTATCAGAAACATACAAGGGAGGATAGATTTTATGTTTATCAAATAACATTTTACAGCAAAAATAAGCAAACAGAGTAGTCTGACCATGCCGTTCTCCTCAAGCTATTTCTAGAGTTACAGAAAGTCTTTAGTAACTTTAAAGTTTAGGTTTTTGCTTTATGGAGCAATATATAAGAACGTAAACTGTCTCTGTTGTGTCAGCTAGCTGTTTTATCTGCACATCATCGTCTTGTCTAGGTTTATACATAGTATATTTACAGCTGCAGTTATCTCCACTATAAAGTATCTCTGCCTTTGTGTATTCCCGTTTTCAACCAGTAGATGGCACTGTGACACATTTAGCTTACAGGAGCTGCTAGAAGAAGCAGAAGCACAAAATCAAAAGGAGTGTGAAACAACAGAGCACCTGGTCTTTGTAAGCTTCGTCTTTTGCTCCTGTTGGAGTTTAATTCAGGTCATATTCCTCTTCGGGAGCCTCAGTCTCTCTGCGTGTCCACATGTGGCCTCCGCAGTGAGGAGCGTCACGTACAGCGTGGAAACAAGAGCTCATCTTTTAAAGGAAGTGGCCCTGCCTGGGGTCGGCAGCTATTCCCACGATGCAGACTGAAAGTTTTTATTGTACGCTGGAGGTTATCACATTGTCTCATAAAAAACTGCAGGCGCTTCTGAACAGCATGGAGGCTTTGTATGAACAGAAACAGGCCCAGTTGCACTTACACAAACAAAAGAAAGACGCAAGTATTTAAAATTGTAAATATTCCAGCATGTGATCTGGCAGAAAATTTAAAGGTGCAGAGAGAAGTATGCAATATAGTAGTTTACATTCTGTTTGAATAAAAAAAATACTAAAATGTTTTCTATGTGAAAGATTTTACACTTATAATATGCTATTATTACAAAACAGTTATCAAACTGTAATGTAATTTGTTGGGATTAAATGTAATTGAACAGCAAATTATGGAGAGTAGAAGGAAAAATGGCTAAAATCCAGGCATGGAGTAAAGCAAACATAAGAGAAGAAAATCCAAAATTGAGATGGTTAACAATAACTAACAATCTGTGAACAAAGGTATTCATGGTAGAGTGTATCATGCTGTGGGAGTTTTGTTCTTCAGGTGGGACAGGGAAGCTTAATTAGAAGATGGATGGAGCTAACTAAAGGGAAACCTGGAGGAAAAATAGTTAGATGCTGCAGAGACATAAGAAAAGAGTTTGAGGAGAACATCTAATCCAGCGGTGTCAAACTCATTTTTGTTTTGGGCCAAATCAAGATCGTGAATGCTCTTAAAGGGCCGGTTGTGCCAAAATGTATTAATAAAGCATTGTGTTCACAAACTGTTAAATTATCAATGAATTCTTGAAATAATATTGTTCAACATCTTTTCAGTTTTGTGATACTTCTTGTGATTTCTGGTACTAATTTGGAAATATTTATGTTTATTTGTGACGGTAAATGTGACTTTTTATTACTTGCTGTACAAGTAATACACATCAGTTAAGGCTGAGGCAGCTGTTTAGTACAAGTAAGAAAGTTTTTGACAATTTTTGACTCCCAATTAAGTGCAAAATGGTGTGAGGATTTGTTGAATTTCCATGATAATTCTCAAGGAACTGGAGGGACTGATTGATACAATTTGGGAATAAACAGACAAAAACTGCATTGATTTTGTTGAAAACATGATATTTAATCAAAATTAGTGTTTCGTCAAAAATAGAGGACCACATAAAAAGCTATGGCGGACCGAATTTGGCCCACAGGCCTTGAATTTGACACGTGATCTTATCTAAACACAGTGAAAGTTGGAAGGGAATAATCTGTATTTACACCATGAATATCAATTTAATTTATATCACAGATGATTCTACAAAGTGTTCTGGTTGAGATCATAACAAAACAATTGAAAAAGTACACAGCAGACTTTGAATAGATTTTTGAACGGTTGAATTTGTACTGTATTAGTCTTCTGCATTACTCATTTGCATGTATGTGCACAGAAATCCTGATAACCTGCTTCAGACACCATTTGCATACAGACTTTCAGGGATTGTATTTCAGTGAAACCTCCCTGGCTAGATAAAGGACCGAATTATAAACTGGGGTAAGCAAACAAATTGAATGCTGTCTTTTTAAAAAATTTTTGATGAAAGCCGACCAGACAAAAGCAATCTGCAGTAAATGTGCATACCTTTAAAAAACATCCTTACATGAGCGCAAGCATTGTTTTTGGCAACAAGGAAGTGTGAGATTTAGCTTTCAAGCTGATACAAGGAGTGTGAGAACTGGCACTTATGACTGTATTTGGCATCTCACTAAAAAAAAACCATATTTGACACCTCTTCTAAGTATTTTAATCTTCTCAACCTCCCACCAGTTTTACTGTTGTGTATTTTTGCAATTTTAGTCCTGAACTACAATCAACTTTGATGTACAGTAATTTAATGTTTAATAGGCGCAGCAAATGGAGAAGCATAAATACTTTTTCAAGTGATATATTTGGTTAATAAGAAGGACAAACCGAAGGGCACCATAATTAGTTAACCCATTTTAACAGTTATTGCAGGCTGCACAGGCTGACAGATGTGTCTGATTACATTTGATCAAATCATAATCGGATCTTACAGGATGTGACTGCTGACTTCCTGCGCAGACTGAAGACAGCTTTAAAGCATCTCTCTTTGCATGGTTTGGTTCAGCAGAGCTTCTGCTAATAATCCAAAAACAGTGGGACAGTTTTAGGAAGAATAATGAAATAAATACAGGAAATTTATCATCTATTAAATAACTTGAAACCTGTTAATAATAGCAGAGCGTATCAAACCTCATGAGATCATGTTCTAATATAACATGAGAATCAGTAAAATCCTATCTCCACTGCTAATTTAAAGCTTGCTTCAAAGGCAGTATTACAAATATTTAAAATATACACTCCTGGAAACAATAAATAACTCGTAAATACATTTTCTGTTCTCTCCAGGTGAGTGCCAATGTCCTCATCTTCCTGTGCACCAACATCATCGGCATCTGCACCCACTACCCGGCTGAGGTTTCCCAGAGACAAGCCTTTCAGGAGACCAGAGGTTACATCCAGGCCAGGCTTCACCTGCAGAGGGAGAATCAGCAGCAGGTACGACTCTATGGAGACGCAACCTTTCTCAGCAGATTCTCAGTTCGAACTGAGTAAGATTTCAAATTCAGATCAAAATAGCAAATGTGACAACGACGTAGGAAATTTTGACAAAATGTGACTGGCCATGATAAGACAGGAACAAGTCTTCCAGAGGGCATTTTGAGACATTTACAGATTACTAAAGTGTACAATCTAAGCTTTTTAATTATCTCAAATCCATAAAAATGAGAAAAACAGCCCTCAAAGTTTCAGATGAACTGTCTCCAAACCCAATCAGCTGTCTGGAAGTTTTAAAGGTGACCTATTATGCTTCCTTGAACAGGTTTGGACAGAGCTATGGGAGACAGAACATGTTCATGACATTTTTTTTTGCTCAAAATAATTTTTAGATAATGACATTTTCTTGTCTCTTTAAATCCAAATAAACTGCTGCTGGTTACACCCCTATATCAACATTTACACTCACAAAATGGCTGCAAACAAATGAACAATTATACAACCATAAATCTTTGAAAAGCAGAAGTTGAGTCTCCTTCACAACCATCAAAGAAAGCAGCAAATTAGTTCTGGATGGTAAGTCAAAAACAAAACATGTCGTTTCCAGGAGCCATTGTACGGAGCATACAGCGGTGAAACCACTTGACCAAAGATGCTGGGACTGCGCTTAGGTTCCTAGGTAACGGCGCAGAGCCGGTTGAATGTGACTTAACAATCAGGAGGTTTCTGAAATGGGTAATTTTTCAGAAACCAAAAAACATTAACTTGCTGCCAAAAGCTTCTGGCTGATTTTTTAAGCCCTGCTTTTAGATGCATTTGAGACCCATAAGGAAGTACAAAAACTGCATAATAGGTTCCCTTGAACAGAGGCTGTCTTTTTTTTTTTTTTACTTTACTTGACTTTACAATAAACTCATCCCCAGCATTGATTGTCAACTAACAATAGGACTTATGATTCTTTGAAGATAACCAAATCTTCAGGAGCCTTTCACTTTTAGGAGCTGTTCAAAAGATCCATTTTTTAATATGTTAATTTTTCTAAGAAGAAACTATTTTTTTAATCAAATATAGTTTTTATGAGTGACATTCACAAAAAAGTAGAATATTTTAAGTAAAATTCAAACTCTGAACCAAATACAAATCTCCTGCAAAAGATCTACAAGCTACTAAAAAATAAAGCTTTGTTAAGTTCAAATATGAACAAAGCTGCCAGTTTGTTGTTTTATTTTGTTCATAAAAAATAAAAATGGAGCAACAAAGCACATCTTTTTGTTCTGAAATTTCATGTTATCGTAAACAATCCCTAAATGTGTAAGCCAATGGTAAAAAACAACTTCTTACATTTTATCCTGAATCCGAATCCAGTTTACTTTATATACATTAACATTGTGTGATCCTTTCTGTAAATTGCAGTAATTTTTAGCTACAAAGAGCCAAATTAAATTCTTTAACTTCTAACGGATCTTTGTGATGGATTAAAATCCCTTTTTAATCTGAAGACGTTCAGATGCGTCCCTTCACATTCTGCGTTCAGACAGTGATGTTGTGAATGATACAATCTGCATTTTCTATATTTTTGTTTGTGTGTGTGTGTGTTTTCCAGGAACGTCTGTTGCTTTCAGTGTTGCCAAGGCACGTTGCCATGGAGATGAAGGCTGACATCAATGCCAAGAAAGAAGACATGATGTTTCATAAGATCTACATCCAGAAACACGACAATGTCAGGTGGGCAAGCCGGGTTTATTTTTTTCTGAAAAGTATTCACTTACACCGGCTTGGCAGGAACAGTTTCAGACTGCCGCGGTGAAAACTAAAAATTGCCGTAAGATTTGTTTGCTTGTTCCAAAAAAAAAGAATTTTCTCCAAATTTTAGCCGAGGCTGTCACTTGTCGACGCGCACAGACTCTCACACACATGCGGGCGCGCTCGCAGCGTCAGAGGAGGGTAGAGTGGTTCGGCAGAGTGGAGGCTAATTAACACTAGAGAGGGAATACTTAATCACCCACAGCCAAGATAAGATAATCCCCAAAGATGGAGAGCTTCGGCACACATTCAATTACAGCCCTGAGCACACACAGTCCATGCTCACAGACTACAGTCACACAGAAGTCCTTGAGCCCACTTTAAGGTCAGACCTCATGCCAACCCAGCGGTCCTGCAGATAACAAACTACAACTGTAAGCTAAAAGTTGTTTATAAAAATGCTTTTTAACTCTGCTTCTCTTTGTTGTACCTCTGCCTCAGTATTTTGTTTGCAGATATTGAGGGTTTCACCAGCCTGGCATCCCAATGCACAGCCCAGGAGCTGGTCATGACGCTCAACGAACTCTTTGCCCGATTCGACAAGCTGGCGTCGGTAAGGAGGCAGCCAGAGGTTCAGCTGCTAGCTTAAAATGTTTTTACAGAATGATTATATGTTATGCTTTCTTTTTATTTCTTACCCTTCATAATAATTGTTCCCTTTCTGTACTCCTCTTTATTCTTATTTATTTATTTTATATTTAATTTTTGTATCAAACAGAAACACACACTCGTCATCATTATGCATCATTATGCAGATGATCCAGGGGGCCCCAGGTTTGTATGCATGGGGCCCCATCTGCATCCAGGTCCCATGCAAATGGGGCCTGGATTTGATTTCATGTCACAAAAACGTTTCTCTTCTGACGTCATAAACTTCTTGTCCACTGATCGTCATATGTTGGCAGACCGAACTGTAGTCATGTTTTGTCTCTGTCACCATGGAAGCGCTAATTTGTTGATCATGTTAAGTGTAAATACGTCTGGGCGGCAACACTGGAGGACTTTGCGTTAGTTCCACTCGAAACAAACGTAATAAAAACAAAGAGATAAATATCTGGAAGTGTCTGGTTCTCCATCTGTCATGACTTAAAGCCGTCGCTTTCAGAATTGTTGTTTTAAGAAGAAAGATTTGAAACTGATTAACCTCTTAACTTTTTTTTTCTGGAAGACAAGTTTCTCATGACGTCCCTTCTTTATTCCCTCTGTTTCTTGTCTCTTGTTTCTTAGGAGAACCACTGCCTACGCATCAAAATTTTAGGCGATTGTTACTACTGTGTGTCGGGGCTGCCGGAGCCGCGCGCCGACCACGCCCACTGCTGTGTGGAGATGGGCGTCGACATGATCGAAGCCATCTCGTCAGTAGAAAATGAAATAAAAACATTCTGGGCTGGGGGAGTTTTCTGTTTTCTGATTCGCTCGCTTGATGCGCCCATGTTTGCAGGTTGGTGCGTGAGGTGACGGGGGTCAACGTCAACATGCGCGTCGGCATCCACAGTGGGCGTGTCCACTGCGGCGTGCTGGGACTCAGGAAGTGGCAGTTTGACGTGTGGTCCAATGACGTCACGCTGGCCAATCACATGGAGGCGGGGGGCAAAGCAGGGTGAGGGGAAAATCACATTTACATTTTTAAATCTGTTTTCATCAACTACAGTCAACGCTACCCTCTAAATCATCAACAATACATTACATTTTTATTTATTTGTAGGGACTTTATTGTGTAAAAGTTGTTTTTTTGTAAGAAAAACAAATCGAATGTCATGAAATTTATTTTGTTTCATAATGATAGTGATTAGTTTCATCCTGATGTTACATATTATTATCCAGTGCTACTCCAAAGATTTTTGGTCTATAATAAATTATAACTGTAGAAATATTATTCATATTTGGTCAGGTTAGTAAAATTTGTTTTAGCCACATATTTACTATCTCACTTGTAAGCAAAGATATTTTTGTGTTGCTGGGAAAATGGTTTCAATCATAATCAAACTTCAACTCTAGACTTTCTGGAGGTTGAGTCATTTTTACATACCAGTTCAAAAAATTTAAATAATTATTTTAACAGATTATTGTTTAGGTTTTTATCACACACAAGTCTTTACTTATGTTAATTATGATGATTTTCTGCTTAAACTAAAGCAATATTAGAATCAGACCAATAAATAGGTTATTTTAGATACAAAAAAGGTACTTTTAATTTGACAAATTATTAAAGTACCTCTTCTAAGTGCATTTTTAATTAATTAAAAATTATTTTATGTGCTCTTAAAAATATTTTTGGTAAGTCACTGGTTGTTGCAAGACTTTTGGTAGGGTAATTGTGTATATATGGAAATACAAAATAAAATACGTAAAATTCAGTTTAATTAGACCAAAAAACAAATGAAAACAATAAAGCAAAATAAAAGGGGAATTGCAAAAACTAAAAGTAAATAAAATTAAAAAATAAAAACAAATAACATATTTTTAAATAAAAAAAGTTAAATTGAGTTTGATTAGACAGTGACAGCAAAATTAAGAGAATTAAGCAAAAATAAAATTAGATAAAACTGAAAAATATGAAATAATGTAAGACTAATATAAGTAAATTAAATAAAAGTAAATAAAAAGGATATTTCAATAAAACAAAATAAAGTTAACAAGGAAAGAAAAGATAGTAAAACAGAACAGGAAAAAACTCAAATGTTAAAAAATGAAAACGATAAAAAAAGACAAAAAAGAAGTAAAGCTAAATTAAATTAAATCTAATTTATTGTCTTTTGATTCTACCAGGCGGATCCACATCACCAAGGCCACACTGCAGTACCTGAATGGAGATTATGAAGTGGAGCCAGGCTACGGAGGAGAAAGGAACGCATATCTGAAGGAAAACAGCATCGAGACCTTCCTGGTTCTGGGCTGCAGCCAGAAACGGGTCAGTGCACAAACACAGAAACATTTGATTAGAATAATAAGACCTTTATTTTTCTCTTTCAAAGCTGAAGTGTGACAGAAATGATGTGAGCTTTGTAGATGCTTCTGGTCAGAGCCTATTAATCTGTTTTAATCCTTACAATAGATTAATCTTTTACTTGTTATTTTTGGTTGTTTTAATAATTTGCTTTGAACACGAAAAACCACAAGTGTGTAATTTCTTTCCCACTGACAAACTTGTAAATAAAGCTCTCCAACTGCGTGTCTGCTTGTCCAGTCGGCCAGAGAGAAGCCAGATACACAAAGTGCCCTTAGTCACTTGTTTTGTCGTTCGCTGTGTGTTGTGTTGCACAAGAACAGTTGGTCAAGCCTTCATGTTGTTTTCTCTGAGCAGAAGGACGAGAAGGCGATGATGGCGAAGATGCAGCGGACGAGGGCCAACTCTAACGAGGGGCTGATGCCGCGCTGGGTGCCCGACAGAACCTTCCCCAGGACCAAAGACTCCAAAGTCTTCAGACAAATGGTGAGGCTGAGAATTCATACTCTGGCGAAAAGCAACAGGCTGCAGCTTCTATTCAAAATCCATCATTTTGTCTCTTTTCCTTTGTCTCCTTTAGGGGATTGATGAGTCCTCCACTAAGGACAAGTAAGTCCAAACACCACTTTGTTAGATTTAGTTTTTTTGTTTTGCTCTGCTGCCTCTCCAACTCTATTTTAATTTATTTTAGAAACAACAGTAAAACACGTTGGGCAGACAAATAAAGTAATCATAACAAACATGGAGTTCACATTATATCAGCTTACAGCAGAATCATGATTAGTCGATTACAGTCAATATTTGTCCATTCACTATTTGTCCGTTCTTTATTTAGCCATTGTTGTCATAGATATTTTAGTACAAGTTAGTAACACTCATTCTGTATTTCTTTTTCTTTTATAAAAGCCGAGGTGTTCAGGAGGCCATGAACCCAGAAGACGAGGTGGATGAATTTCTGGGTCGAGCCATCGATGCACGCAGTATTGACCAGCTCAGAAAAGATCACGTCAAGAAGTTCCTCCTCACCTTTCAGACGTCCAGTTTGGAAAAAAAGGTGCAAAATAACAAAAATGCTTCGTCTGCAATACTTCAGGTTAAACATGCTACTTTACAGTATGATAACGTTTAATGCAAGTGTCACAATTTCACTGTGTCAAGATAGTAACCCAACTATTTACTGTAATAAGAAAAATAAGTAGCGCTTGATTGGCTTCAGAGGCATGACGTTCCAATTTGCTTCTCTGACAAGAATGGAGCCTTCTTATAGCCAGCTGACTAGCAGTGTGCAGCAACAACCTGAGGAGGACTTTATAGCATTTTCATCGTTTTGAAACCGTATAACCCCTGGTATACTGTGATACCAGTGCCCTCATTGTGTCTACATTAGTAAATATTTTCATACCCCAAAAACATTTATTTCCTTTTGTGTTTTCTTTTTTTTTGTTGTTGCAGTATTCCAAGAAGGTTGACGACCGCTTTGGGGGATATGTTGCCTGTACTCTGCTAGTATTCTGCTTCATTTCTTTCATACAGATTGTCGTCTTTCCACAGTGAGTACCTCAGATATCACATACTTTTAGTTTTTAACAGAATTTTCTGCTTTAATCGATTCAAATTTTAGAGAAGCATCTTTAGCAGGTTCTAAACTAAACTGACATTAGCTGCAAATGTTGAAGCTTTAGTTTTGCTTTCACTGAGCTCATTTTATAATAACCGCGGAACTGTGCAGAAAATCTGTTCTGTACTGCAGGGTAGTTATTTGAACTAACTTTATGGGATTTTTTATTAATTTTTTTGCTGAGTCTAGCCAATACTTTTCTGCATAAAGCTGAAAATGTGGAGAAGTAGCATTTTGACAACGTCAGAATGAGTCGCAAAAGGATGAATTTACTTGTAAAGTATGTTCACAGTGATACTAAATTTAGCAGTGAAAAATGCTAATTAATTTTATGCAGTTGGCTTCACTATAAAAATCCACTGTGTTCAGTAGATATGCTCTTTTAACAGACCAGTGAATGACTTGTTAAAATAACAGAAAGCACTTCTAAAAATACATGTTTTTTTCCAAGTATTATCTCAGCTGCATTTATTGCACCTATTGAGGCACATCTTATGACTTATCTATACGATTCAAAACTTTGCATCTGTAACGCCCTTAGTCCTCTGGGAAGGAGGAGTAAAGGCTTTGCAGAAGTTTTTAGTGTCTTTGTGTCTTTTGTGAAGTGAAATGCAGTGAAGAGGATTTTTTTTTTAATGATGTAACCCAAACAGAAAAAGTGTAAATCCTATAGTGTAAATCCTAATGTCAAGATGATGGAACCTGTAAAATGCGGTACTTAAGGGAAGACTTGTTGTGAAAATTAAACTGTAATACAATCTGGTGGCTCTTATTATTGTAGGAAATACATGGCTATGTGCCTCTTCCTGTTTCGGTAAACCTTTATGACTCAATTCATGGGCAAATCTAATTAGGAAAATGAGGTTTGGAGTGAAGACCTCACACGTCCCCTTGGTAATGTTTGGCACATATTTTAGGAAGTAGCCACTAAAAGATTAACCGGTTTAATTTAATTAAATTGGTAAATATCATTAAAGTTCTCCTATTTCTACATATAACAGCTCCCAGATTGACGACTCTGAAAAGCCAAATCATTGTTGTGTCTGGAAAGAGGATCTATAAAATACTTTCTCTTATTTTGCTCTTTGACGTCATGTACTTCTGCAGAAGTTGTATGTAAAATTCTCCTTCTGAGCTGTTTTGGTGATTTGTTTTGACTGCAACATATGACAACAAGAAACAGGAATGAATGCTCTATTTAGGGAATTTAACAGGAGATGTAACTGAATCATCCAAACGCAGAAATACCAACATTTGTTGAATCAGATCCTAAATGTCCTTTTGAAGCTGTTTATGTGTTTCTTTTCCCCGCAGCACTCCAGTGATGCTGGGAATCTACATCAGTATCTTCATCATCCTCGCCAACATTCTCTTCATCTGTGCCATATACTCTTGCATCAAGGTAACAGAGCAGCTCATCTGGGCACGATTACAAAAGTGTTGCTCATTTTTTCATGCAAAACAATTCTTGCACCTTGAATTCTGGCACATTTTGTCTGGGTGTTCATTTGAAGTTATCTTCCTATAGTAGAAGAGAAACAGCCTTTATTTTTCCGCAAAAATTCTGGTGTAACAAGCAGCAACAGATATATAGTACAGCTGTAGGGATACACTAATCTCATGATATGACACATGATATTCTACAATATACATCACGAGATTCAGCAAACGGTCCAATTCAATACATTTTAAAGATTTTCTGAAAGATTTTAGCTGGTCCTAGTTGATGGAAAGACGGATAGAGCTTAAAAAAACAAGACAATCCTGGAAGAAAACCTAAAAGAGCCAGATCATCTAAACATAATACAGGGTAAGAATGGCCTAGCTAAAGGCCAGAACTAAATTCAGGTAAGAATTTGTTGCCAGAATTGAACAGAATTGTTTTTTATTACTTATTCATCCAGCAGGGCTAAAAAAATATATAACATTTTCTATAGTGTTTTCTTTCCACTTCTATTGTATAAAATCCTAATAACATACGCTGACATTTGTGGTTGTAAAGCAACAAAATGAAAGAAATTTACAGTGTATGAATGATTTTATAAGATACTGTACTGGGACAACATGCAATGTGGAAATCATTTGTGTTTGCAGCTCTTCCCAGCTGCAATGCAAACCGTTTCGAAGAAGATTGTCCAGTCTCGCACCAACAGCACCCTGGTTGGAGTTTTCTCCATCATCCTCGTCTTCATCTCTGCCTTTGTTAATATGGTAAGCTCAGAGTTTACAAAAAAAGATTATTTCTTTTAAGGACGTGATTCTGAATGCGTTTCTGGGTGATTGTCTCCAGTTTGCCTGCGACACCCAGAGCTTGACAGAATGCGTCGCCGAGAAGCTGAACACGTCTGCAGGCCTGGTGACGCCGTGTCTGATCCACAGCTTGAATGTGTCCATTGAAGGAGGCCTGGAGATCTGCCCCAGCCAAGGCCCCTCCTGCCCCTTTCCCGAGGTGAGTTCACCATCTTACACCACTTTCCTCTGGAGCGGCTTCCAAAAGAAGCAAACTAATTTTTCTGTGACTGATGCTGATGCGGGTTGCTGCTGTCCCCTGTCTGTTCCAGTATTTCAGCTACAGTGTGCTGCTGACGCTGCTGGCCTGCTCCGTGTTCCTGCAAATCAGCAGCATAGGGAAGCTGGCGCTCATGCTGCTCATCCAGCTCACCTTCCTGCTGCTTGTGGAGTGGCCACAAGTAGCACTATTTGACAACGCAGACCTCTTTGTCACCTCCAATGCCATGTGAGTGCAGCATCGTGTTGTGGTAAAAGAAGCAGTTATGTGCTGTGATTTAAAACTTTGTATAACTAAAACTATCTTGGCATTAACTCACCACATTTTGTTGTTTGCTCATTCTTTGATGGCATCTCTGTATAGTTATTTATGTAACTTTTATAAACAAGATGCTTAATATTTTTTTTTTAAACTGTCTTGACGTCATGACAAATAATCTGTGTAAAGATTGATCTCCTCCACCTTTAACCATTGTTAAAACTTGTATTAAATATTCGTATATCCAAATTATTTTAAGTTCATTTTTGACTGTTTAAAAAAAAAACTTTTTTTGTTTTCACTGAGCTTTTTTTCTTTTCTTTTTAGTGCTTTAAATGAAACCAGTTGGTAAGTTCTGTTTATTTACATTTATGAGATCATTTTTATACATTTTTCTTTACAGTAAAGGAAATATTACAGTGTCTTACTCTGTGATATTTCTTTTTGAAGCACACTTTTATCTCCTTAAGAAGGAATTACATTTTTACTGTCCTTCCTCAATTTTTTCATTAGCATTTAAATATTTAAAATTAATAGCAGTAATATTTCAAATGTTTCCATATTTTGCAACTCCAACTTTGGAAGGAAAAACAAAAATAAATATATAACAATAATTTGAAACCAGATGTCAAGTACTGAGTACTGATGAATTGGACTTGTTTGGAAGCCAAAGATCCTGCTTACATAAAAATAGGCAATATATATGAATTGCATTATGTGTCAGAAGTAAATATTGATGTGAGAAATTTGTAATTGTCTTTTCTTCTACTTACAAAAATCATTTTGTTTTTTTGTTTTTGTTTTTTTTTTAATTTTAGGTCCAGTTTCAATGAAACTTCAGTTGAGTGGTACGTTGTTTCAATTGCTTTTGCTAAAGTATGTAATAATTTCTCTAAGTTTGTTTCATTCAGTCTAAGTTTCGGTGTCTTTGCAGCCCATACTTTGTGACCAAAGTGTCCCTGCGGGTCATGACTCCTGTGATCCTCACAGTCTTCGTCCTGGCGCTCTACCTGCACGCACAGCAGGTTGAATCTACGGCTCGCCTCGACTTCCTCTGGAAACTACAGGTATGGCCACCAGAGGGCGCTGTCCGGTCTCTCTTATGCTTAGATCTGTCTCACTTTGATTCCTTTGTATACAATACCAAAAAGTTATACTCAAGTAAGAGTAGTACTTATTAAACATATTTTTACTCAAGCAAAAGTAAAAGGTATTTGTTAAAACAAAACATACATTGTCTAATATTTAAAAATTACCGTCATCATTACATAAAGTTGTGTGGAAATTGTTGCATTTTAAATACCAAAATGACAATAATTCTTATGAAGGATATAATTAGGATACTTTTTTCTTTTAATCTTATTTTCTGACTTGTTTTGATTAATCTAGAGTCACAGATATTTTGGGTGGAAGTGGAAAAAAGAGGGAGAAAACAACAGCAACAAAAAAATGAAAAATTAACAAAAACTGCCAATCTGTCAGGGGAATTTGTATATAAAAAAAAAGCTTGTTCTTCATTCAGTGAAGTTACGAAGTTAATCAAATGGATAGAGTGTCCAAAGATTTTACTCAAAGAAGAGTAGTGATATTTCATAACAAAATTACTCAAATAAAAGTAAAACGTACAGCGCAATAAAAAGTAAATTTCTTTTCTTAAACGTTGAATACAAGTAGTTACTACCAAACTCTGGATTCCTGGTGTATAATTATGTCTCTGCTGTGGCATCATGGTCCTTATTAAAGCTGTTTATTTCCTGCCAGGCCACCGAAGAGAAGGAAGAGATGGAGGAGCTGCAGGCCTACAACCGTCGCCTCCTTCACAACATCCTGCCGAAGGATGTGGCAGCTCACTTCTTGGCTCGAGAACGGCGGAACGATGAGCTGTACTACCAGTCCTGTGAGTGCGTAGCCGTCATGTTCGCATCCATCAGCAATTTCTCTGAGTTCTACGTGGAGCTGGAGGCCAACAACGAGGGGGTGGAGTGTCTCCGGCTGCTCAATGAGATCATCGCCGACTTCGATGAGGTAAAAAATATATATATTTTTTAATAAAATTCAGATTACAGTATTAAAGTCCAACTCGGAGAAAATGAACATCTGCTTTTCTTAACGGCTCAGATCATCAGTGAAGAGAAGTACAGGCAGCTGGAGAAGATCAAGACCATTGGTTCTACCTACATGGCGGCCTCCGGTCTTAACGACTCTACTTATGACAAAGAGGGTCGCTCTCATATTACTGCGCTAGCAGACTATGCTATGAGACTGAGAGAGCAGATGAAATATATCAATGAGCATTCCTTCAACAACTTCCAGATGAAGATAGGTACAGAGAGAAAAGTATGGGGAAAATTGTAAGCCTGTTCTTCACAGCGCATGTTTTTACAGTTCATGTTTGTGTTTAATTCATAGGTCTGAACATTGGACCAGTGGTAGCAGGAGTCATTGGCGCCCGGAAGCCCCAGTATGATATTTGGGGAAACACAGTAAACGTGGCTAGTCGCATGGACAGCACAGGTGTACCTGACCGCATACAGGTAAGGTTTAACATGCATTACAATGGGAATTCAACTTGGAAGGACGAGTGGCATTTATTCAAATTTAAAAGATACATATAGGTTAAAATAGTTTATATTAATTTTAGTTCAGATTTTTTTCCTTTTCTTTGAAAGCCCTGAGTTCAGTTAGGAATCTATTTGTACAAGTTTTTACACTACACTAATACACCAAAGATATTCCCAGTCAATTAGAAGTAATACTAATGTGTAATAAATAGTACTACTGTTTCTCAGTGTTAATGTAGCTGTACTATGATTTATTACAAAGTAATAGTACCGCATTGTTGGTAAACTTAGTTTTCTTGATAAAGCACAAACTCAACATGTTGAAAAGGATTCCTGATGTTTCTGCTACTATCTTTTACCATTTATTGTGGAAAACTTCTTACCTTAACAGGAAATTGATTTATTGTTGTCTCAATAAATTTCAATTAACAATACCAAATAAAAACAAAACTGACAGTAATACTAATATTTTTACCATTTTCTCCACTGTTTGGCATCCATAATTATAAAAAATAAGACTGAATGTTACTGTCTGCAGTTTAATATTATAAATCTTTAAGGAAGTGGAGTCCAGGAAATGTTTTAAACGAGGATGTTTGTGTTTGTGGTGCTATGAAGTCACAGCAATACCTAAAAAACAACTAATATAAATAGTTTTTTTGCCATACATTTTTATTGTTATCACAATAGTGCCTCAGAATATCATCCCTAAATACTCATTTGATATTTTCTAAACTCCCCAGGTGACCACAGACCTCTACCAGGTGCTTGATAGCAAAGCATACGTGCTGGAGTGCCGCGGCGTCGTTAAGGTCAAAGGTAAAGGTGAAATGACAACCTACTTCCTAAACGATGGGCCGCCCAACAGCTAGCAGCTGTGGCAGCAGCGGACGTTGGGTCGGTACCCACTGCAAGGACACGGCACCACTGAGCGAGCACTCACAGCGCGAGCGAAACAGCTGAGAACTACAATCGCCATCACTTGAATCCCAAGCAAAGAGGAAAACATGGACTTTAAGGACTCCGGAGAAGGGAAAGCGTTCTCGGCGGGAGGAGAAAGCTCTTGTTTGACAGCCATCTCGGCCCGCGTACATGTTGGAGGACAACGTGTTTTTCTCATGTCTAGCCTCTCTCTCAGGCTTCTTGAAAGATGCAAAGTCTGTTTATTTAAAACAACGCCTTTTAGCCTGTGTGAAAATTATCGCTGTACATAAGGCTACTTTTAATTTCATTTGTTGTTCTTTTGTTCAGTAATTATAATGATTTTTTTGTTTGTTTGTTCGTTTGACACAATTTATGAACAGGTACTTTTGTTCCCGCTTTAATTATTTATTTCAGTCTTGATGTTTTGTGCTAAAGGTCCTTTATGAAAAACAGTGTGAACACATACGTGCACAAATATCCAGTTTATTACACGTCTATAAGTGTGTATGTACATGCATATTTGTGTGTGTATGACTATATGTATAAACTGAGGAGGAATATATTGACCAAAGACTAAAGTATTTACTAAAAGCAAGGCAGATATTGTGATATGTTTTCGCTGAAGTCAGCAATGAATACCACCTTTGTTTCTTTTTTTCTTTGTCTTTCTTTTGCCCGACTTCTGGCAGTGAAGGCTCATTTTCATAAAATACAGAGATTATTTATTTTGTCTGTCATTTAGGCAGCAGATAACAGATTTTTAACTAAATAATAAAATTACCCTCAATCATTTTAACTCATGAAATTAAAAGTGACTAAAGATGACGAGATATGCTATGAGAGAGGTTATATATTTTTATCTGAGCAAAACAAAGATCGAGCTCAGATTGGGATTAGAGGACTCTCCACTGGTTTGAGCTCCTTTTTGTCTCTTTTCTTTTCCTTTTTTTTTATTTTGGGTGGAAATGAAGGAGCATAAATCAGTGAGCTGTTCCAGAACCTCCAGATAGGGAGGGGCAGAAACTACGGATTTCAACGCAGTTGCGTCACGCAGCTTGATTCTTCTATGAAGAAGAAGTAGATGAAGGAAAGAAATATCCGCTGATTTCGACTGAATACTGTGCTTTGTAATCCTGAAGGGGCATAACTATTTTCACTGTGAGGTTTTTATGATACAACAAAACTGCTTTCTTGCCAAACATAACTGCTTTGAGCATGTCTTACCGTGGTTTATTTTTCTTTTGTTTTTTTTAATTTATTTTTATTTTCCGTTTGTTTCAATGTAGGGTATTTTGTATAAATTCTGTACCCATCATTTGTATATTCTTAGTGTTATTATTATGATGATTCTGGTTAGTTATTATGCTTAATATGATGATTCCATTTCCGATGAAGAACAGCACGCTTTGTTGTAAAATTCAACACTCACTGGTACCAACGGATCAACTGCCCAGTTCTGCTGCTTGCCATTCGAGATCGAAGTCAGAACCTCTGACCCAGATAGGAGCGCAGTTGAGAAAATTGCAGCAGTTAGCACACACATGAGTCACTGTGTGTTTTATTTAATCCACTGCAGTCAGGGTCTAACAGGCCATTTTTTTTTATTTAAGCTGTAAAAAAAACAGAAATCATCACTGGTGTTGCTCTGCATGGAAAGGCAGGACAGACAGGCTGACAGATTTATCCATGTTAATATGTCCAACTTTGAGTGTATGAAACCCATTAAAAATATGGAATCACTACTCACTATTTTTTAACAAAAATAAACAAATCAGGCTTTTTTTTTTTTAATAAAAAAATCACAGCGATAACCATGGTTTAGTTAACAATTGAAGATTTCGGTTGTGTAAATCATGCGTCAAAAATAGTAATAATAATTTTAAAAAGTGATGTAATTAATGGTATAATTGTTTCAGATTCAAGAAAAAAAACATGTAATTACTCAGAGTTGAAGAAACAAATATGGAATCATGAACTAAAAACTCCTTTTTATTTTGTAAAAACATAAATAGGAAATATTGTTGTAAAATATGCAACATTAATGAAGAAATAGATTATATCTATTCAGATCGTTTTGGGTAAACAAAATATTGATAATTATGGAATTATGAAGTAAAACCAGAACGATTAGTACTTCGGTTCCTCAGTTGATATGCCTCTGCTGAAGAATAATGTGGCAAGCTGCATTATTATACACATTTTCTCCTCGACTGTCTTTTCCCCCATTTGACGTGAAAAAAATCAATTAATATTGTAATTTAATACTCTGAGTTTTTTACAGAGTTAGTGTTCTCTATATTTTTTTTAATTTCTTTCAATGTGAAACAATTGACCTTCTACATGTATCTACGAAGGGTTTTAGATGAGTGTAGGCCAGCATGAGAACCTTAAGCAACGATTTCACAATGTCATAGAATTTTCACATAAATTGAGTATATAAATTAAAATATATGACTTAAATAATACTCTTATAATTGTAATAACCATTATATTATGTTATCCAGAACATTATATGTCTTTTTTATTTTTATTTTGACACATTTGATGCATAAACTTAAGTAAAAATATGCAATAAACACCTGCAAAATTTTGCTAGTTTTCAAAGCTTATTGTAGTTTTCAATGCATATTGAGCAGAATGCTATTCATTTTATTGTTTCAGCTCTTTATGGAGTACCACAAAAATAACAATGTTATTAGGTGGTTAGTTTTCTATTTGCTGGCTGATTTACAGACACTTTTAGCTTGCTGGTTGTACGTTGTGTACAAGTTGAGTTGCCTTAACGAGGGCGATACGTGACATATTTAGTTTCCACATCAGCATCGTCAATGTTTTTCATGACCAGAAATATTTCCAAATTGCCAAATTTGTGATTATTGAGGAGCGGCAGGTGAGAGAGCAACATCAGTGCTACTCTATTATTTCTCTGACATCTCATTTCAAACTTCAGGATCATGAGTTTGAACGGTATGAATTTTTAAAATCTTGTTTCTGTTTACCCCACCTGGTCCTGGTCTGCTGCCATGAGTCAAAAATGAAGAAGGGCTTTTTGAAAGTTACTTTAGCCAACTATTTCACCACCAATGCAGCGCCCTCGTTGTCTGCAGCAGCAAACAGTTGATCTTGTTTGTACCAAAGCCAGCTCAGGCAGTCTTGTGCTACTGGTCTCTCCAGTGCAACAGAGGCCTGGGTGCGTTGGGAGCATCAGGAGGCAGAGACGCAACCGAGATCACCAACTATCACACAAACTGTGACCAATGACGAGTCTAAAGCAGAGAGTTTATAGAATGGACATGAGTTCATAAAGGTGTTCATTGTATTTATTCTATTTCTACTAGCTGTCCATGGACTTGTGTTGATTGTTAACTCTTGGGATGCTTTCAGGGGAAACGGGAACCGGGAGGAATGTGTTCCCCACACTACTGAAACAGTGTTTTTGCTCAGGCCCGATGAATCCTTCTGATTTATTTTCTTCTTCTTTCTTTTGTTTGTATTTTACCTGAGTTGGAGGAGTTGAAAGGGGAGTGTTTTGCTCAGTTGAAAAGAAGAGTTGAGGACTATGACAAAGAGAAAATAACATTTCCCCTTGAAGAAAAAATAAAATGTAAAAAAAGTATTTTTTTCTCCGTTAGTGTTTTTTTTACCATATTGATTGCTGTACACATGTCGAACCAATTATTTTTTTTGTTTTTACAACTGAAAGCTACAAAATAAGTCTGCATTATAATTAAGAAAATTGTATCCAACTGTTATTAAACACTTTAGAAAAAGTAACACTTTTAAATTCACCAATTGAAAATATATTTAAACTCAATTATAAAATCTTAAAAACCTTTTTAAAAGAAAACAGTGCTTTCTTTAAGTTTATTTCATCTCTGGAGTGATTTGAGAAGAAGGAATCAAGTTTAGCCGCAATAATTCAAACTCTTCTGGCTTCCCTGAGAAACACAATATTTCCCTTATTATGTATATAATTTTTATTAAAAAGGCACTCTGACTGTTACAATATTTAATATAACTCCCATTTTTCCAGTTATGCAGGTTTTGCACAAAACCACAAATAGGATTTTATTTCTCTTGTAATTAACCCGACTTTCCTCTAGGGCTCACTAACGCCTAAAGTGCCTTTTAGCAGTATAAGCTGTAATTTGTCAGATCAGACCAAAAAACCAGTAGTAGTTTTGTTTCCTATTTGAAACAATCACATTTAGTAGGACTGAAGCTTTGGAGATGCTTCAGCCTCGTTCTAGCATTCATACTTTCTCTGAATTTTCAATTGATAAATACGTTACTAATCCCAAAGCAAGTAATTGCTCGTGTTATCTGAATTTCTTGTTGTAGAAAGTGGTTACCACTCTATTTTAGAATAATGTAGGCGTGTATATTTTTTATTTATTAGAGATTTAGCAGAGAACTATACCACTGTTGTAGGACATCTTATGGTACACAATTAAAATAGTGTACAGTAATCATTTTGAGCAATTATTTGTTAAATATATGTATTTAAGGCCACATTTTGTACTTTTGATTTGTAATTGCTGGTGTGTTGCTCATAGTTGCCCAAATCTCTCTTAAAAAAGAGACTTTTAATCTCAATGAGACAAACCCGGTTAAACAAAGGTTACATGCATACATGCAAACACTTAAATATAAAAAGAAGCAACTGATGGGAACAACAAATAAATGTTTCATAAATGATTCAATAGAACAAGCTTGAAGAGTAAAAAAGTTGTAGGCTTCTTTTTATTTTTGACTTTCAAAACAACAGTGATATGTGGGACGGAGTGTGTGCATGCTTCTGCTTCGTGAAGCCAAAACATGAGGGAACTCAGAACAGGCTGAAGTCTCGGTGTGTCAAGGTCATTGTACCAACAAACCTGGGAAAACAACAGTTGGATTATACCGACAGAGGCCTAGACTGGTGGAAAAAGATATTTCTGTGTTATGGTAATGATACTTGCTTGTCATCTCGCTGCTTTTTCGAGGAAACCTTTGGCATTGGGTCCATGGTTCAGTGCTCATGTGTCTCATCCATCCGTACTTCTGGTTTTCTGTCAGAGGCGTTGCATACTGCTTGTTGGGAACTGGAGGACAGAAGAGGCTTTTAGTTTTTGTTACAAACTTCTAAAGGAACCCATAACAAGTGTTTTTTTTAAAGTCTGCTAGCTTACGCCTGGGTGGTTGAGCCTTTTTCACCATTTCTGCATATCGCTCATGACTCCTTTGATGATCCTCAATGCTGTAGCAAGGAGGCTGTAGTAGTAATTTGGTCACTTCTTCATTCATGAGGGTTCCTTGTTCTTTAACCAATGGCTGAAATTCCCTTCTGGTATTAAAACAGTCATCTAAAAGTAAATATGTTTCAACAGATGAAGCTAATCATTACAGTGACTTAGCTCTTAAACTTATTTTTTCTAAAAATCATTGAAATGTCTTTTTACTACGACAATTTGCTGAACTCAGATTTTTAGTCATCATGATCTAATGCATAAGCATGTTCTACTCATCAGTATAAAAACATTGAATTATTTAATCAGTATTATTTAATCTATGTTTATTTATTTATTTATTTTTTAATATTTTAACTCATGTCTATTTCTTGAATAAAGCAATATGGCGCAGGAGTTTGACACAAGTTTTAACTTTTAAATTAAATGACTGCACTTTTAAGGTTTTTAAACTTAATTACAACAGATCTCAACTGAATGTTCAGGTCTGTTTTGACTGAGGTTGCAGCCACGATAAATCTGGAGTTCGGCGCAGCTAAGGCTTAGCTTAGCTTAGCTTCTTCTTACCTTGAGACGGAGGCACTCCCCGTGGATTTATGAGCATGTTATCACCGATTGGGTTTTGATAACCCAGCTGGGTCAAGCCGAAGAAAGCCATATGTGTTACGGATCCTTTGTCCAGTCGATGTCCTATTCACGACACCTACCTTTCAAAAATAACCACAACTTTGTTTACATGTTACCTTGGCAACAAACCCCGCCCTCATTCCTGTCTCATTCGAACGACAGGAAATTCTATCTATCTATCTATCTATCTATCTATCTATCTATCTATCTATCTATCTATCTATCTATCTATCTATCTATCTATCTATCTATCTATCTATCTATCTATCTATCTATCTATCTATCTATCTATCTGAGCTAGATAATAAATATAATATACTATACCATAATATAATATAATACAGTACAATACAATATAATATAACATAATATAGTATAATATAATATAACGTAATATAATATAATATAATACAAAAGACTCACGTAAAATACTTGTACATTGAATATTGTTTTCTTGCCCACACTTTGCTTTTTACAAATTAATTATCTCTGGATTAATTAACTGAATGACAAATATACAAGATGATTTTTTTTGTTTGTTTGTTTTTTTTGCTTTTGTAATGAAGTTGTGTTGCTTGCCAATCTTCTTAGCCCAAAAGCTAATCCTTTCTTCTCTATTGTTAACAGGTAGATTAAGGAAAGTGCTGCACATCAGTGAATTTCTGCTCATGCAGTAAATACATCCTAAAACCCCATTAAAGTTATACAGATGTTTAAGAGAGCCATCATGAAATAAAACATGAAGTTCTTACAAATGTCATGTTTATTAGCCTTTACTTTCAACCTATTATTATTATTATTATTATTATTATTATTATTATTATTATTATTATTATTATTATTATTATGACGATTTAAATCTGTTTAAGATTGCCAGATTCAAGAACTTACTCCAGTTCTGTCACTGGGTGAAAGAACTGGTGCACCCTGACTGGACAAATCATCACTCTATTTTATTAGCAACACAGATCCTCATATAATACAAAAATACATAAGAGACAGTCATGCATGCACACGATCAAATCTGCAGAGTGGCTCAATTGTGCTTCTCTTTCGACTGTAGGAGGAAGCAGCAGAGGTATGAGCCCAGAAAGGAGATGTAAGCTCCAGACATTGATTGTTATGAAGAGTTACTATTAAGACAGAAATTCTGCCTCTTAAACAATATTATAAATATAGGACCTATATTGCTCCCCTTTGTTTGAATTAAATATAGCTTTTTATCTGAAGAACATATTTTTCCAATTTAAGATAATGGTTTGTAATTTTTGGCTGAGCTCCTTCCTGCTTATCAGACACTGGAGTCACTATGACTTATAAATGAATCTTTGTAAGTTTGAATAAATTACCATGATTTGACTAACAATGGATTGGTTTGTATTATTTTTTCATTTTCTTCTGCCATTTACCTCAGACACACATTTAGTTGACAGAAATCCTGCAGAAGGTGATCTTACTCTCAGTCCTGTCATAAGCAGATAAATGTGATCTGACAAAATATGCAATTTAAAAGCAAAATGGAAGATAAAAATAACTCAGCCGAAGTGAAACCAAGAATAAAGAACATATTTCCTGACAGTCTCACCGCAGCTGCATGACTGAGTCAGTTGTTTTTAACCGGTTTGAGCGGTTGCAAGCGCTCCTTAATACACACTGACCCGACTGAGCACCTGTGCACTTCGTTGTTAGTGTCTCTGTAAGACAAAGGAGGCAAACAGGACAACAATTACAGCAAAAGGTAAGTAGTTTTCTCAGTTAATGAAGACAGTGTTGTTCGTTAACTAACTCAGAAAGACAGGTTTGCTAAAGTTAATACTTTTCAAACATTATGGTGTTTGTAAATGAATGAAGGATCTTGATGCTTGATCAGGACCATCATGGTGTTTTATTTTTATCTAGTCAAATTAGTTATCTCATATTTAACTAATGAGATAACTCATTATCTCATTAGTTATACATGAGATATATAGTTATATATAGAATGAGTTTCATTTAGTTATAAATAAATGAAAATCATTTTAATTTCATTCTGATAAATGAAAATCATTTTTATCTATTAGAAAATGAAACTTAATTCATTTTCTGATAAACAAGTTTTCTGCCATTGTTAAAATGATTTGGGCTTGTATTACAAAAATAAGACAATAACTTTATGAATAGTCAAATATATGCAAATAAAAGAATTTGTTTTTTCCTAGTATGACGTAGAGGGGTTTTTTTTAGACTGCAGCTGTTGATCAGGTGAAATACCTCTTTAAAATAATTCTTTTGTTGTTGTTTATAAGGTTATGTTTTATTTTTCTTTTCTCAGGTCACCAGCTCTCTCAAAATATCATGCATCTTTATTTGCTTCGACACAGACGCTCAGTGAAGATAGCATTTTCCAGTTTTCTGTGTTTGTCTTTCATTATACACTTCTACATCAAGTACACAATGACGCCACATTCCCTAGAACCATCCAGCCCTGATCAGACCAACATGTTTACAAATTCCTCTGTCCACAAATGTCCTGGATTTTACAGCAAACAGGAGCTCAGGCCTCACCTTCGCAGGCCTTACCAAGGTCACTGGGAACCGGGAGCAGACGGCAAGCCATTCGTGTGGCGCTCTATGACTACTGAGGAACAGAAAGAGGAATTTAGTGGTTTTAAGAAAAACCAGTTCAACCAGTTTGCCAGTGATCGCATCTCTCTGCACCGGGATCTGGGAAAAGACACCCGGCCTCCAGAGTGAGTTTATCTCAGGAGAACATAGTTTTTTGGCATCACCCTTCAGCCAAGAGATAAATATATGCGTTGTTAAAAAGCTGCCTCTTAACTTCCAGTCTGGCTCTGACAGCTGCTTGAAGCAGAGGTTTTCGAGATGTCCTGGCCTTCCAACCACCAGCGTGATCATAGTGTTTCACAACGAGGCCTGGTCCACTCTGCTCAGGACGATCTACAGCGTCCTGCACACAGCTCCTGCTGCTCTGCTCACAGAGATCTTACTGGTGGACGACGCCAGTACAGATGGTGAGTTATCTCACTGATGATTACAGGGCTTTACATACTAATGTTACATCTTAATGCTTTCATATATACATATCCAGTGCCTTGCAGAAAGTATTTACAACTCCTCAACAAAAACTTACACATATTTATTTGGGATTTTATGTGAAATACCAGCCCAAAACAGCAGATAATTATGAAATCTAAGAAAAAAATTATACATACTTCAAGGTTTTTAATCTCTTTTTATGGTTCCCTTCAATAAAAGTGTTATTAATTGCCTCCAGAAATCACAAAGTGAATAGAGTTCACTTGTGTTTGATTCAACCTCAGTTTAAATCCAATTGCTCTGTGAAAGTTTCAGAAGTTTGGTGAAGATCAAAAAAATAAAAATAAAAGTAATGAAGACCGAGGATCAGAGCAGACAAGTCAGGGATAAAACAGCAAGAGTTGAAAAAATATGGGTCGTGTTAAAGCGTTTTAATGTTTGAAAATTTCCTAAATGTAAACAATAATTTGAGTTCAGACTGGAAATGTTTCAGTGTCTGGATGGGTGAAAAAAGACGTGCTACTCTACCAACAGTGAAAGTTAGGAAGCACTGATTCAAAGGAGCTGCATAAAAATGCATGAAACTCTAAAATTATACAATACTTTTTTTAGTTTGTCCGTCATGTAAAATCCCAATAAAATACTTTTATGCTTGACAAAATGTGAAAATGTTCAAGGGGCATGAATATTTTTGCAAGGCATTGGATGTATAGGATTTCTTCAGAAAGCACTCTCATATTTCAGAGAACAAAAATAGCACAATATTATGACAACTGAAATTTACTGCTTCTGCATTGGGTTGGTGTACAATGTATAAGTTGGGAAGGAATTCGTTCCCATGTGTTTTGCTTTAAAACTGTACAGTTAATTACAGTATGCGTGTATTTATCAAACTGATAGCCACTATGGTGACTAAATGCATGACTCATCACATCCATAATAAGGTCCAAAGGGAAAGGCTATCTGGAAAATTATGCTCTGTTTATTATGAAGATATAAGACCTAATCTTTTACAAAGGATAAACTGCTCAAGCATCTTGTTGCTTAAGATAGAATTTGTGTTTAATATCCTGCTGTATGCATTCATTATTGTGCATCTAGGGGAAAATTCAATAAGAAAAAATTTCCATCAAGTCTCAAAGATGACAAAACTGAGGGTCTGTTTCATAATTAAGAAAAGATCTGGAGAAATGTTTTTCTAGTTTATTTTTTACCTCTGCAGAAAGGCCTACTTACTGGAACACTTACAATCTTGTACGATATTTTTGCAGCCAGCAGAGGTATTGTTCTGCAGCTGGTAGTTAAAACTTCACAGGCATTTGAAGTTTTAACTACCAGCTGCAGTTAAAACTGCAGTTTTAACTGCAGCTGGTAGTTAAATTTAAATTTAAATTTGTATTAAATTTAATACAAATTTAAATTATTAACCAAATTTAACACTTTAAATTTGGTTAATTTAAAGTATTAAATTAACCAAATACTTTTCGGTTAATTTATTGACTTGGGTTCTTTGTCACTGACGTCTAAACTAGATCAACGAAAAGAAGAAAAGAAAATGAAACCATCTGAAAATGAAACTTAGACTCCAATACTTCTACATATTGCTGTGGAAACACACCATCCATCCGCCCATTCTTGTTACCTGCTTAAGTTGGAAGGGTGAGACAGGCACCTGTCTCCAGCAATCTTTAAATAAGAGGCGAGGCACATTATGTCGCCTGTCCATCGTAGGGAGAGACAGCTATGTACACACACTGTGTCAATGTTTAGAGACTAATTATTATAACTGTCATGTTTGTGTACTGTGAGAGGAAACCAGAGTATTCAGAGAACAGAGGATATGCAGAAAGACCTCAGGCCGGGATTCGAACCCATGACCTTTTTGTGTTGAACCAACTGTGCCACCATGCAGCAATGGAGGCAAAAAGGGCCAAAAATGTTTGAATTTTAACATTTTTAAGAAAAGAGATTTGAAGAAATGTGGCTGGTGTTGCCAGTGGCGGTTTCTAATATGAGCAACTTGGGCAACCGCCCAGGGCGGCATCTTGTGGGTACTGTGAGAAAATTCAGTGAGAAAAGTTATCACAACGCATTCACCCTCTAAGTTTACTGTTAAAAAAGACTCTAATTTACGGTAAAATACTGGAAGCTGTTATTTATATGGTAAATTTCTGACAACCACAGCTACCAGTGTTTTACTGGTAGCAGTAAAACACAGTGTTTACAGTGTTTTGCTGTAAACACTGGTAGCTGTGGTTGTAAATTAGAGATGCATGATTAGTGATTTATTTTTTTACAATATCAAATTAATCTGTGTTAATTAAATTTAGACATTTCAATTAAAAATCTGAATAAATATTTAATTGAAGTGTTTATAATATATTTTTTTGCTGTATTCAGGGTGCAAATATGCAGCAAATCAAAGTTTAATGCCTGAAAATCCCTTCTAACTTCAATATAACTTCAATATAAAGACAAGCAAAATGCCAGATCTCATTATTAACATTTGCCCTCCCTCAGCTCTAATTTTGTATTTATGTCTTCAGATCTCTTAAAGACTCCACTGGATGAATATGTGCAGGAGCTGCGAATAGTGCGTGTCCTACGTCAGAAGGAGAGAAAAGGCCTGATCACAGCCAGGCTGATGGGGGCTCAGGCTGCACAGGGGGAGGTCCTCACCTTCCTAGATTCCCACTGTGAGTTTGTAGTTTTTCACATGCAGGGGACAATTGTTTGGTTTACCAATGTGTTTGTTACAACAGTATTTCTATGCAGCAGTATTTCATATAATAGTCTCCAGGCAGCTAGTGAAAAAATGTTTCAGTTTTCTTTTTACTTTCTAGGTGAATGTTTCCCTGGCTGGCTGGAGCCTCTTCTGGCTCGAATAGCTGAAGAGCCCAGAGCCGTGGTGAGCCCAAGAATCACGTCTATCGATAGTCACAGCCTGACGTTTCACAAACCAGTGCCTGATCAGCAAATCTACAGCCGAGGAAATTTTGATTGGCGACTCAAGTTTGGATGGGAACGTGTTCCAGACGAGGAGAAGAAGCGCAGAAAGAATGAATCATACCCTATCAGGTAATTACAAATAGATACAAAAAAAAGAAAGTATAAGTTTCCTCAAGTTGTAACCTTGACAGAAAGAACAATAAATATACATCACAACTAAATGAATACCAGTTACACAATCTTTCTCTGATTTTGCTGAAATAATTGATTAATTTACATTTGTCTTTCTTGATAAAGAGGTTGGAGCTCATTTTTTATGTGAAGTAATTTTCATTTTTTATCTGCTGGGTTTCCTTACATAGAAACTTTGAATAATTAATTGAGTACTGTTTGATAACTAGGAATAATAGATATGTGTGATTGAATTAAAATAACTTTTTGTTGTGCCTTAAGACGATATTTGCAGTGGATTGGCACAATATAAACAAAGACTATGTTCACACTGCAGTCTGAAGTGACCCAATACAAATTTTTTGTCATTCAGATTTTTTTGCCGTGGCTGTTCATACTTCCAAATATATGCGACCTGTATGTGATCTCCAGTCTGAACTACAAACCCGCATGCGCAGTAGAGGGCGCAATAACGTCACACATAGAGAGCGTGCTCAGTGTTCTGACCGTTTTGCCAACCGCCGTGAAGAAGAAGAAGTGTTTGCGAAAGTAAACATGCATCCTAACGGTGGAGCATATCTTATGATTTTTAACGTTGTTGTCTGACCGGAGCCAGCTCTTTAACAACTTTAATCCTCATTGTAGTCAGACATGGTTGTTTTTTTTCCGCTTGTGACATTTGTCGAGCATCAGTGACATTCAGGTCAGATGAATGCGACCTGGATATTTGAATCGGATACGTATCGGATACCCAAGTGTCCTGGGCCGCATTCAAAAAGAGTCCGACCTGTGCTGTTCAGACTGTCATGAAAAGATCGGACACAGGTCACATTAAGACAAAAATAAATTGGAATTGGGTCACTTCAGGCTGCAGTGTGATCGCAGCCAAACTGAATTGAATTGAATTATTTTCTAAGTGGAGGAGAACTCTGCTCCTACAATGAATTTTCTCAATGGATGTTTTTGAATTTTTAATAAATATACTGTGACATTGCTGCTGTAACTTACATTGCTGTCATATTTTACAGAACGCCTACCTTTGCTGGTGGCCTGTTCTCTATTTTGAAATCCTACTTTGAGCAAATTGGATCCTATGATGACCAGATGGAGTTCTGGGGAGGAGAGAATCTAGAAATGTCTTTCAGGGTAAGAAATGTACACGAAATCCAGTGCAAATGTATTCATACCATTTAAGCTTCTTAGCATTGATCTATATCCTACAATGTTGCATATTTGTTAAGTGGAAGAAAAATTCAACAAGGGTTTCATATTCTTTTTACAATTAAAATTGTACCATGTACCATGTCTATTGTATGGGATGCCCTCAAAGTATTAAAATAAAAAAATTGCTTTCCCATTCCCCCATTTACTCTGACATTCTAAAATAAAAATTAATAGTAGAGATTGTCTTCAGAAATCACTCTAATGGTAAATAAATCCCACCTTGGTGTGAGACTTAATCTAAGCATTAACATAACTGTTCTGTAAAGGCCTCAGAAGTTATAGCATCATGAAGACCAAAGAATACAGACAGGTCAGGAGTAAACTTGTGATCGAGTTTTAAAGGAGGGTTTTCCGTCCTAAGCTGATAGACATAAACGAGGAGAGCAATAATTAGAGAATAAGTCAAGCGGTCAATTTATAGATGCATACAGGACCATGATTGACAGTGCTAGGACCCTCCTCCTGGTTGTTTTTGACAGCAGTGAATTTCTGCAGATGGCTGTAGAACCACAGAGAGGAGGCAGAGGAGCTAATTTTTTCATCTGACTCGTATTATACTGTCAAGACATAATGACATTTTTAACAAATATGTAAAAAACACAAATTTTTATAAATGTTATACTGCAGCTTTTATGGGTAAATAATTTTTAAAACAATGCATCTCTTTTCTTTGCACTTGAGGGTTACACTAACTTCCTGTCCTCTGACATATTAATTCAAATTCAAAAATAATTTATTGATCCCAAAGAGAAATTAAATTAAACATTATGAATACTTTTGCAAGGCACCAAAAGTATTTATGAAAGGTTTTTAGTTGTTCTCTTGCCGTGTTTTTCTATGCTGCAGGTTTGGCAGTGTGGAGGCCTCTTAGAGATCATTCCTTGTTCTGTTGTTGGCCACATTTTCCGGAAGAAGAGCCCTCACAGGTTTCCAAATGGTAGCACAACCATCCTCCGCAACCTGGTACGTCTGGCTGAGGTCTGGATGGATGACTACAAGTGGATCTTCTATCGTGCAAACAGGAAGGCTGCCTCCATTTTTCGAACAGTAAGAATAAATAATATCTTGAAAATAACTTGAAATTAAGCATTTTATCATTGTTTTGTCACATAACCTTGCTGTTTATATGTTTTCATTTACTTTCCAGGATTCATACGGCGATGTTTCTGAACGCCGTAAACTCAGAAAAAAACTTAACTGCAAGAACTTTTCTTGGTACCTGAACAATATTTACCCAGAAGCATATGTCCCTGAAATCAGGCCCATCATCTATGGACAGGTACCTACTTTGTCTTCCAACCATTTGTGTTTTACAAACATATTTGACTGCATTGTTAAGATGTTGTCAAGCAAGGTATTCAGAGATTCAGATTCACAAACATCATTTTGTTGTGCGCTAAAATGAAGTTAAACAACACCAGTTGCGGCTGCCGGCTGGATGTGGGAAGAGTCAAAAACCGCTGGACAGGGGGCCAAATCTTCAAATGTAACAACCGAGGCGAAGCACAGGTATTGCACCTTTGGTCAAATCAGCCTTTCTAAGACAAAACCCCACATTATTAATATTTTTAAAATCTATTTTAAGAAAGTATATTTTGAGCTCCTTTGAGTTTATCAATGGAGTCAAGCTTGATTTTGCATTTGAACGGCCACATTGTTTTTGTCAGTAGCTACAGTAAAAGCAATTTCAAATTGAAAACTATGAATGGAGCTTTGGTAAAAGGTAATGCACATGGTTGCCATTAGAGCTTCAGCAGCATTTATCAAACTTCACATATTTGCATTTGTGATGGTGGGTCAGAAAATGCCTGGAGGCGTCATCTAATTATAATTATGAAGACTTGCTGACCCTGAGCTACCAGTTTTGCTGCAGTTCTCTAACAGTTTTTAGAGATTATTTAACTCCTATCATTCTCCTGACTGAAAATGATGGCTCACATAGGTCATTATCCTTTCCTGATTTTCATGTTTCTAGTTGCTTTGAACGTTTTAATTACTGACCTGACAATAAATATGGGTTTAATTTAGACCAGACATCTGCAACCTGCGACTTCAGAGTCATATGCAACGCTTTAGCTCCTCCATAATGACTCTTAATTGTGCAAACCAAAATGGTATGACTAGTAATATATTTATAAAAACTAAGAAAAAAGTTCAGATTCTTTCACAATTGTTCTCATAAAATGACATCATGTTAACTTTGGAATCATACTTAGTCTTATAAAACAGTTTTTAAAATCTTAATAATAATAAAAGTGATTACTTTTTTCATCTAAATGCTATGTTTTTTTTTTCATTTCTAGTACTTTGAGTATACCTCCAAGAGAGAGATTCGACTCAGTGCAGGCCTTCAGTTCTGCTTACATGCTGACTCTGAAATGGCTTTGGTTTTTCTTGAACTGTGTGAATCGAAGGGAAAAGCAGCACAAGAGCAGATATGGATTTTCACAAAGGTAAATTGATGTATTTCCACATCATCTAAACCTTTTGCTGTTGCAAAACTGTATTTGTTGCAAAGGGAAGGAGTGAGATTTCCATTTCCTTGTTGTTGCTACTCAGTTGTTGGCTTCTTAATTATTCAAAATGACATTCTACATTTTTACTGTTGTTTTGGCAGAAAAACCAAATGAAGAACCCTTTATCAGGCAAGTGTTTGTCAGTCACCGGTGGCAACGTGATTTTGTCTGAATGCAGATCCACCTCAGAGAATCAGAGCTGGGTCTTCATCCGAGCAAAGTAAGAGGCTTCGAGCATGTGGCCTGCCTCTGCTACCAGTGTTTCCTGAATAAGGTTTAAACATAAACAAATAAGGAAAATGGTTCCAATGAATAAAATCTTTGTATGGTGAACAAAGACCTATTAATGCTTATGCATTTCACACAAATCCAGAAGCTGTTATATAAACATACATTTTTTTTTTCTTTTCTTCTTTCTCTCAATATTGCAAGTTGCCTTCATTAGAACATGACTTCAGGCCCAATTACAGGTTACATTATTTATAAAAAAAATAGAAGTAATTATTTGTCTTGCATTCATGTCTGACATGCAGCATATTTATGCAGACTAATTATCAAATGGCCACTTTCTCTTTTGAACTTTTTATTTTATTTTAAACTCTTTTAAATTTTCTTTTTCTAAACCAGTTATGTGATTTTAAACTAATCCTTAATTTATATTCTGCCTAGAGGCCACCTACTGGTTTGGAGTTCCTCAGCAGCTTAGTTTGTATTTAATTGACTTTGTTAATAATATTAATTATGTCAGAATTATTATGTCCCGCCTTTGTGAAGCACTTTGCGATTATTATCTTTTAAATTTATTAATTAACACTTTAACCATCTTAGCAAGTATTGCTGCTGAATACCTACAGTCGCTTCAAACTGGACTTTAGGGAGTATTTTTCACCACATGATGGAAGTTCAGTCCTGTCTCCTAAATAAAGTTAAATGAGAAATATCTTAAAGCAAAATGAAGTCTTACGGTTTAACTTATTTGAGTGGTACATAGTGTGCATTAACAAGATGTGCTAAAACTTTTTTTTGTTGTTGCTCACTTAATTGGTTAAAAATATTTACAAAAGGGTGAGTGGAATTTTTGAGTAATATTTTTTTTATTTACTTTCAAGCATATTTTGTATGGACTAGTGAGCATTTGAAAGTCTGAATTCAATATGAATGGGTACGCATGAAATTTTATAATATTTAAAGTCAAGTATATATATAATTTATGTAAGTCATTGTAGCTACTTTTTGACCAACACAATAAAGTCCTACATTTGTACTTTGCATCGCTTCATTGTTTTTAAATGTGTGTATGTATGTTTGGGTACTTTTATTACATCTCTTTAATTGAGTTGACATTAATGTTCCGTTTGAAATAAAATTATGTATTTTCCAAATTCTCTGTCAAAAATGCAACAAGAATGGCCTATAAAGTCAGGGAAATTGGAGATTGTTTGGTGCAAACCAAACCAGCCAAAGTGTTAGCAAATTGTTTATATCTGCAACTTTTAATATGTTCAATGAACCTGGCAGTCAAATTGAAAACTAAACAAAGGCATGCGTGGCAACCTCCAACTTTCACAGTTGGAATATTTACTTCATAAGGTGCTCTTACTATTTTAATGAGTGGGAACTCAGGAATTCTGACCTCCAATTACAAATATAACACACCTCAGAATGGTCTAGTATTCAATTTCCAACAAGACTGTTATGTATAAAAACATGGGAAATGTTGAAGGTATAAGCAGTTTATTATGTGGGCTTTTGTCTTATTAAACCAGTGTGGACACAAAGTATTACTTTGTGTGTGTTTTTTTGATATTTCAAAACAAAAAGGGGAGAATCAATTAATTCCCACTTGATTTTTCAATATTCACATTTTTATGTTATCCTGAAGAAACTGCTGGAATCAATATTTGTGAATTTGTGCTACATTTATGTAAATATAGGTTCTGGTTAAGGTCTGTTCTAAAAGGGAAAAAAAAGTACTTTGTAAACATATTATTTTCAGAATTGTCTCCATACTCTAAAAGAGACCCCAAAATAATGTTGCAACAAAGCTGGACCTATCCTGGTGGTGCAACAAAGTTGCTAAAATACACTGAAAACAAAGAAGAAACATTGAAGCATGTGCTCTATTGCAATCATATTGTTTATTCGTTCTTTTACATTAGGCATTAAAATACTAGAACTCACACATATTTCAGAATTATTTTCTGTCTGATAAAATAATTTTACATCTAAAATATATTATGATCAGTTTTAAATATATGTAGATTAAGATACATGAGTAATTGATTAAAATAACATGCTCTAAGTATGCGTCTTTACACTAGTATTCAAGCAAGCGTTTGTTTGGGGGCGGAGTCTCTTTATCTTTCGCCCCGCCCACACGCACACTAGATTACGTCACTCGCTTCTCAGTGATGGGATCGGCCGCGAGCGCTGGTGAGTTTGTGTTAAACCAATAAAATCTCTCAGTTTTGCCTTGTCATCTCAACCGGGAAGTAGGCAGCACTTACAAATTCTCGTCGCCAGGCTTGGTTTTCGTCGCAGGGAGGGAGTTTGCGGAAAGCCTGCGTCCCGTCTCCGGGTTTGTTCAGGATTTAACAGCCAGGTTATCATCTTCTTAACAAACCTATAAGTAAGTAGCAGGACTGTTCGCTTTACTGGTGTTAACTTTGACGCTTGTTACCGTTAGCTGCCGATAAGCTAGAGGCTGTTAGCTTACTGTCTGGTTCAGTTTGGGGTGTGTTTCTTGTTTACAACCCTGTGAGACTAGCAGGTTGATGGCTGAGCCGGGATGAGAGCTTTGTTGTCGGGCTTTAGCACAGCTGCTGCTCACGAAAACAATCACTACTGATTGTCAACAAAGAGCTATATTTAAAGGTAATGTTCGCTGCTGTCAGCTTTATCACGCCGTGGTGCAGCAAGGTTTAACCCTCTAAATACAGGATTTGGGGAGGATTTGACTAATATCATTACGGTTGGTTGTGTGCAGCCTTTATTGACACGAACCCAAGGGGCGTGGGGTGTACTTTGTAAAAGAGACCCAGCAGATCAGGAGAAAATATTGAACAAACTACTTCCTTATCAGTTGGCATTCGCTGCTTTTTAGATTTTAAGCTAAATAAAGTTGTAATTGTCTGGCATGTAGTAGTGTTTCTTACAGTTCAAGCAATGAGTCCTTGATTGTTATTGTAGTATTTCCTTAAAAAAAAAAATTCATATGCTTGCTTAACTTCAGCTGTTTTTATTCTTTTTGTAGTCTGTCTGCTGGTGAAATAATTTGAAGTAGTAATTTCAACATATTTTATATAATACATAAAATAAACTACCAAGTAAAATATAGCTATTAAAAAGGGAAAGAAGCTTACAGCATCTATAATAAGCTCTTCAGGGACAACATGACAGTACAAGAGCAGATACTAAGAAAAATCTAGCAAAAAGAGTTTTAAAACTAAAAGTAATTTAAAAGTTAACATCTCTCAAAGCTTAGGCAGTGTTTCCCAACCCTGGTCCTCAAGGTAGACTGTCCTACATGTTTCACAGGTTTCCCTGATTTAATGTGCCTGATTCAACTGACTGCAGTTCAGCAAACACCTGTTAAATAGTCATTGATTGAAATCAGCTGGGCTGAAGCAAGGAAATATTTAAAACATGCAGGGCAGTGTGGGAAACACTGGATTATTGCATCTTCTCTCCTTAGTTGAGTCTTGTGTATCAACTGTAGTTCATTCAAAACAAGAAGGTTTGGGTTTCCATCCCAGCTGAGGTCTCTGTGTTGAGTTAGCATGTTCTTCTTGTGCATATTTGGGTTTTCACCAGCTTTTTCACACGTTTCAGAAAAATACATGTCAAATTTGGGAGGTTAATAGCTAGTCCTATAAGTGAAGAGACCAGACTATGGTTCACCCAACCTCTGACCCAATGGCTACTGGGATAGGTTCAACCTCTGCCCCACCCGATAGACAGGGCTAAGTAAGAGGGATGGCTTTTTTCTTTTTGATTAATAGAAAACAATAAGCCCAGAATTTATGGTTTCATTTACCTTGAGCATATTTGAATAAAGCAGCAGTTAAAAATTAATCATCAGCCATTACATTATAGATGAATTCATGATTAATGAAACCTGATTATTACTTTTAGGCTTCAGGAACATTAAAACATTGCTTATTTATTAACTTTATTATTTAAATTTTTGCTTTTTGTTTTGCCAGTCAGTGCAAACTGCAGTAACACTAAAGCAATGTTTTGATGATTTTGAGGTAATGTGTGCTTTTTTTTTTTTTTTTTTTTTTGGGTTATACTTTAAAGATTTTTTTAATGGAAAATAGAAGTAAGGCATATAATGAAATCTAGAAATTAGCAAATATTCAAACGTGCTGTATTGCATATTAAGGAATATGCATTTCAGCTTGGACAAAATGTAAAATATCACATGTAGTGAAAGCAAAAAAACATCAGGAAAAGAAAAGCATTTTTGTAGTTGGACAAAAAGCCTCCGCTTGCTTTACATACTGTTGAGAATATTTCAAACTGCTTCATATGGTTTTTGTCTGGATTATTATTTTTAGATTGACATGTCTTCTAATGTTTATGAAAGCATCAGTTCTACTGCTTTGAGTTTGTGGAACAGAGGGGGTATTACACAATCCTGAGTGCACAGCAGAAGACGTCAAGCTTTATAAATTAAGAAGTCCCTTATAGTTACTTTTATTTACTCAAGTAAATAAAAGGTATTTACCCCCTTACATATTTCTTTTGATTTGTTTTAGAAGAAATTTGAGATTATAAAAGATATTTTAACATCAGACAAATAATTGTTAATCCAAAATTATTTGGTTCATCAATATTAAATTTAACTGTAACAACTCACATTATTACCAAATACATCCTCAGATATAATTAATAGAACCATCTAGAAAAAGTTGTATGAGGAATATGATGCAACTTTTAAAGCAGTTCTGTCCAACACTTTTAGATCATCTTGTTATTTAATACGAGCTCTTAATAACCACTTTAACTCCTGTAACGTTTTACAAACTGGCATCGTGAGCTGAAATTGTCCACTCTGTATTATAACAACAATTGAATTGGAATGTATCTAACATAATTTTAATGTTTGGTTGAGTTATATATTTTTGGATTTGTATTAATGGTGTTTGACTCATAAAGCATCAACATGGCATCTCTCCCCATGTCACTCTGCAGAACGCCACCGTCTCCAAAAACACGGACCAGGTCACCAGGAAGTGCCCTCAGACTCCAGAAAAGGGAGCACAGCCACACCTGGTAAGGCCTTCAAGAAGTCCTGAACACACCAGGTCCTAAGGTCACACATGTGATGCATGTAGGAACCAACTAATGGATCCATCATGTCCTTCACACCTCTATTAATAATCCCATGTATCGTAGACTTTTTGCCAAGTAAAACATCTGGCAAAATTCCCTTTTTTTTTCTTTTTTTTTTCCAGAGAAAATGTCGCTTCCCCTCTCTCGTTCGGAGGTGTTCGGCGAACTGCGCCAGGAGCTGTACGACGATGAAAAGTTCCATCAGTCCGACGTGCACATCTTCATCATCATGGGAGCGTCGGTGAGCATCCAGACCTGAGAGATTGCAAATGGTTCTCTCGGACCTGCCGTTTCTATTTTTGGGCGTAGTTCCACTTTTAAGCTTGGACCTTTGGCCACCGTTTCCTGGAAAGTGTTTTGAAATAAAGACCATAACAGTTGCGCTGATTTCAACAACCTGTGAGCAAATATCGCTTGATCCGCTTTCAAAAACCTCAAACTTTGATAGTTCCTCTTTGTGTTTGACAAAAAAACTAAAACATTTTCAGATACTGTTTTTATTTGATCCATTAAATTCACCCTGGATTCAGAAAAATCCAGGGTGAATAAAAGCTTCAGTTATCTAATTGTCTTTGTTGTTCCTCATACGTCTTTCTGTCAGCAAATCTACTGGCTACTTCATCTTCATTATAGGAGGGGAAAAAGTTGTATTTCCTGCTTTTCAGTTGTCTGGTTTCAGGAACCATTTGATTTGATGCAATCTGAGACCAATCATTTCCTTCTTTCTTTTTGTCTTTCATAATAATTTTTGTCTTTCATAATAATTTGCTTAATCTTCCTTGTAGGTTTTCGCTCTGTTTCATATTTCTCTTTTTCCTTTTAACAGTTTGTTCTTAAGACTTAAAGCTCAACCATTGGGAATTAAATCTCTAAAGAACCACTTTTGTCTGGAGCTTTTGACTGATTGTGTGCTTCTTTCTCCTGTAGAGTTTACTCTTTGTACAACAGTGGGCTTTTTTTGCAGCGTCACTGTCTGTCAGCATTTTTCTTTGAATGGGATCTGCAGCCGTGTCAAGGACAAGGCCAGGCTGTGTTCAGCTGGTTGTGCCTCTTTTATGGATGTTTGGGCTATAAAACTGCTTTCTCTAATAGAGAGTTTGGCATTTAACACATAGAGATTCTTTGATTCCTTGACTTGGTTGTTTTTGGAGAATTAAAGTGTTGCGTTACAGACTGTTGATCAGAGTAATGAGTGTAAATTCTCTCTGGAAGCAAACAATCTTAAACAAAGTGGCAGGGTTACATGTTGGGGGAGCTCCCAGACAAGGATTAGTGTTTTAAAGGGAAACGAGGAACAGCTAAGCTTGTTGGCTTGCATTTGCGGTCAGAAGTTCATTGTTATGGGAATTACATTTGAATTAAGTTGACTTCTTATATTCATGCATTTTGTACTTTAATTAGGGAAGCATTTTAATAAGATTAGAATACCACTGGAAAGCTGACTTTTGGATGTTCTGTTTGACTAATTTATTTAAGTAGCAGTGATGTATTTCAATTAGTTTTGTTATTGCTATAGATAATTGGTAATTTTCTCACAAAATTAGAATGTTGCATCTTGGGCTGCAACTAACAATTATTTTAGCAATTTATTATTCAGTCAGTTATTCTGATTAATTGGATAAAAATTTGGTGCATTCTACCAGTTTAACCACTTAATCCTTTTTATACAATATTAGAAAAACATTAAACACAAGATGATTATTTTTAAGTACAGTATGTTTTTTGTTTTTCTTAAATGCAGTGATAGACTTTCTTTAGTGAATGGTTGATCATCTGCAGCTACAAAAATATTTTTAACATCAGCTTGTGAAAATTCACAATTTTTACAGCAAAACAGTGTCGTGATGATATGTTGATTTTATTTTTTTATTAGCAGATTTAGAACCCATAATTCTTCAGTTAATGAGTAATCTATTACTAAATCAGTTGACGATTATTTCAATAATCGATATGTCATTATTAATACAATTAATTCAATTGTTTCAGCCTTAATTACATCAAATGATAACTAAAAACCTCTGTTATAGAAATGTTATGTTCTACAAAGATAATGAAGGAAACAGCTTCCCCAGTCGAGAAAAAACTGAATCTGTGAAGTCCAGTGCAAAGTTTTCATTTAACCACTTAAGCCTTTTTTATATTATGCTAAAGAAAAGTTTAATATAGTATATGAGTCAGTCAGTGATTGTTTGTGATGTGAAATCATAGTTTGTTGCCGTCCCTGAACTAATGACCATATTATCACTGCAGTTTATTAGCCACCAAATTAAACTCCACTGTAGAATTGGAGGAGGAAGATAACGGATCCCAAAGCTGATCATGCCATTGATTTTCAAGAGGCTGGTATTTCTGTTTGAAAAATAAATTTTTTTCCCCAATATAATAGATTAAACAGAAACTGGGTTCCAGATGAACTTAAATAAATACTTGAGTGATATCTTTGTTTGTAGTTAATCTATACAAGTTTTACTTTTTGATTTGAATTATTGAAAACAAATCCACTTTCTGGTAATATTTCAGTTTATTGAGAGAGACTGTATATCCTTGGTTTCTGAGTCCTGTGATGCTTAGCTGGTATCGACGAGACAAAGCAATAATTGTGTAAATGTAGATTAGTTTTGAAGCAACAGGTTCTTCAGGAAGCAGCAGGTCCGTCAGTTTTTCAGTCTGTAGTGTCTTTGTGGTTTGCTTTTGTCCCTGTGGGATTGCCAAGGTTGTGTAACTCCTGAATAAGACAAAGCTGTGTGTTTATCTAAGTATATGTAGTTATTAGTAATGCTGAATCAGATCTGGGTGTTGTGGCAAATCTGTTTTAAAGGAATGTATCTGGCTAAAATACTGCAAAAATAAATGATTCAACTTATTTCTAATAATGTGTTTGGGCCTGCAGGGGGATCTGGCAAAGAAAAAGATCTACCCAACTTTGTGGTAAGTGATCCTCAGCAGTAGAGCCGAGCCTAATGGAGGAAAAGCTTCCTGATCTGTAACGTCAATACTAGGTCGTAATGAAAAATCTCCCGTTTTCTCTCCTAGGTGGTTGTTTAAAGATGGCCTCCTCCCAGAAGAGACATATTTTGTGGGCTTCGCTCGCTCCGACCTCACAGTGGACGCCATCCGAACTGCTTGCATGCCATTCATGAAGGTAGACTTTGACCTTTTGACATCTAGCTTTATAAAATGAAACTAAGTTACATCCAACTTATAGATGCGTCCGCTTTGGTGCTCTCTGACGTAGGTGAAGGAGATGGAAGCAGAGCGGTTGTCTGCTTTCTTCGCCAGAAACTCTTACATCAGTGGGAAATATGCAGAAGACGCTTCATTCTCCAAACTCGATGCACACATGCTGGCTCTGCCTGGAGGACCAGAGGCTAACCGGCTGTTTTACCTGGCTTTGCCGCCGACGGTCTACCACGACGTCACCAAGAACATCAAGCAGCACTGCATGAGCAAAAAGTCAGTACCAACTCGCCTCTGTAACTCTTCTGTTATTGTTTGTTCTGATTGGCATTGAACACACCACAGTGGCATGCTCAGACATCGAGAGGGTCAGATGCTGGGGGAGGGGGGAAATGGGCAGCTTGTGTGACAAAAGAAACCATCAGTAGATTTTTGATTGGAAATTTTCTGTTTAACTAAAAAGCTTTTCTGTTCTAGCTGCATTTATTTTCAAAGCCGTTACCTTTTAAAATCGCTTTTTGTGATTTGGGGGTGTGGCCCCCAATAGTTCGGCACATAGATGCAGCTCTGGGAAAAAAATAAGAGCCCAGTGAACTGAACCCCATTAAAAACCTCCTCGTTATTCCACCAAATATTGATTTCAGAACTCTTCCTGAGTTGAAACATTAGTGTTGATGTTTCTGAATGAATATGAACTTGTTTTCTTTGCATTATTTGAGGTCTGAAAGCTCTGCATCATTTTAGTCATTCTGACTATTTCTCATTTTCTGCTGTTTACTCAAACATGTACCTATAAAAAGCTATATACAATTGATTTATTTTTTTCCCCTCAACTCCTCTTCACAAACATATCTCAGCCAGATTGGACAGAGGGGGAAAGAACAGCAACATAGAGGTTTTGCCACAGATTCCTTTCTGTCTGAACTTTAACTAGGCCATTCTGACGTGCTTGACCTAAACCATTTCTTCGTCCTGGTTGTACGTAAACCTCGTCCCCACAATTATGTTTTTACAGCATCTAATTATCTTTAATTTACCTTCTTTCTATTAATTTGACCATGAAGAATGGCATTCCCATAGCATGATGCTGCCACTACCATGTTTTACTGTGAAAATGCTGTACCCAGGGTGAATTGCAGTTTCAATCTGCCACAGGTATCACTTTGCATGCAAGAAGAAAAAGGTCAATTTTGGTCGTATCTGAAAAGAAGACTTTTTCCACATTTGCTTTTGACCAATTTATTCACACAAAACTGGACTCTATTGACTTACTAGTTGATGGAAAGTGGCTACACTGAATTCGATTAATGGGTAATCGGAGTAAAGTGCACTGAATGCAATTGCATGGCACGCTTACTGAGTTTTATAAATGTTTGGTGTTTCTCAGTAGGAGCTCCTGGTTATTTCAAATGTCAAGCAAAAATAAATCAAAATGCTTCTTTCAGCTTCCTTTCCACTTCTTTGTCATGTGATTTACTCATCGTCTTCAGAGTAGTTTTGTGGTGAGGATTGTCAGGTGATGCCAAGAGGGCCTCAGCTAAGCGCATCTTTCTTTGTGGTATTTAATCTTTTGTATCTGTAGGAAAATCTCCAGAATCCCAGAACATGAAAATGAATCAAGGGAGGGGTTTGGAAATGTTGGGACTTTTTAAAATGTAATTGTGAAAACACGAGGGCGGTGAGTTTGTTGAGTGTTGATGGATGAATCGTCTTTCTGTGTGTCTTTGTTAGGGGCTGGAACAGAGTGATTGTTGAGAAACCTTTTGGGCACGATCTCCAGAGCTCGGAGGAGCTGTCCACACACCTCTCCTCCCTCTTCAGTGAGGATCAGATCTACCGTATCGATCACTATCTGGGCAAAGAAATGGTGCAGAACCTCATGATTCTCAGGTACGAAAACCATCCTCCCATCTTGCTTTACTGCTTAAATTTTATTTTTTGCTATATGATACTTTGTAAAGATTATAATACTGAAATGCGCTCTGCTTTTTGTATTAGACTGCTTTGGTTGTAGCAGCGTCTGACTGACCTGCAGCATTTTAATAAAGCTCAATGCACTCTGTTTTTAATTTCACGCTGAAATGACTATCTGATTAATCTAATTAAGTTCCTCTCCATTTTCAGAGGGGCTTGTTTTTCTAAAAGCTCTGTGATTCATCTAAATGAACAAAGCTGAATATAAATGTTTGTGTGTTGTCATGAGCAGCTGTCTGGTTGCTTTGCGTGTGGAATAATAATGTGGCATTCTGCGCAGGTTTGGGAACCGGATCTTTGGGCCGATCTGGAACAGAGACAGTGTCGCCTGCGTCGTTCTCACCTTTAAAGAACCATTCGGCACTCAGGGGCGAGGAGGGTACTTCGACGATTTTGGCATCATTCGGTGAGGAAGGGGGGAAAAAACAACTGAAATGTATAAATATTTCACTACTGATAGACCTATTTTAGAATAATCTTGGTTTATAAAAACTACACAGAGTATTAATGATAAACAGCATTATAATATTTATGCCAATATTGCCATTCTAAAAAAAAATCTTTTTGATTTTACCTTAAGAAAAACTAATATCGCCGCCCCCTGCTGTTAATAATGTGTAAACATCATTTCCAGTAGAACATCAGTTTCGTTTTATTAAATAAGGTTGGGTTTTTTATTCGTGTTTAATAATTTTTATGTTGATTTAGCCATACTTTTAGGATATTCCTCCAGAGCATAAAAAACCTTTATATGAAAATAAAAAAAGACCAGTAGTCCTTGTTCTGCTTTTCAAAGCTCTGGTTGTTAAAAACATTTTTCATTATCGCTCAGTCGGTAGTTTTGATGATCTGCATTTGCATTTACAAATACAAACTTTAAGAAACTGATCTAATAAAGTACAGAATAAATAAATAAATACTTTGGTTTGTTGGTTCATTTGTTTGACAATAAGGACCATGTTTTTATGAGGTTTTTTTTCTATGTGGATTTTTTGTTCTGGTTGAATAAAAAATGTATATATTTTTGACGGTGTGAGGTTATTCTCCTGGAACAAAAATAACATTTCCAGCTGTTTGTTACAAATAAGGAAAAAAGACAGTTGCTTCACGGTGCTTAGTAAGCATGTAGCTTCTACGGTGCATTTATCCCTGTGATCTTTCTTATTGTGTCTTTTGTGTAACAATCTGTTTGCTCCCTCTGTCCCGATCAGAGATGTCATGCAGAACCACCTGCTCCAGATGCTCTGCTTGGTTGCCATGGAAAAACCAGCTTCCACCAGCTCTGACGACGTCAGGGATGAAAAGGTACTGAATTTATCTGCTGCAAACAACCAAGTGCTTCACATTTACCCTCATTACCGACTCATTCAAAACCGATTTTCTTGCTTTAGGTGAAGGTGCTGAAGTGTATTCCTCCAGTTTCCATGTCGGACGTGGTTTTGGGCCAGTATGTGGGGAATCCTGAGGGCGAAGGAGACGCTAAGCTGGATTACCTCGACGATCCCACCGTACCGAAAGGATCGACTCAGGCCACCTTTGCCACAGCTGTGCTCTATGTGCACAACGAGCGCTGGGATGGTAAAGAGAACCGACTCTTTAAAAGTTCAGCACTTGATTCTTCTTTTTGTAAGGCCTTGAAAATGTTCCTGCACAGGCGTCCCGTTCATCCTGCGCTGCGGCAAAGCTCTGAACGAGAGAAAAGCCGAGGTGCGGCTGCAGTTCACAGATGTCCCAGGAGACATTTTTGAGAATAAGTGTCAGAGGAACGAGCTGGTGGTGCGAGTGCAACCCAACGAGGCAATTTATGCCAAGATGATGAGCAAGAAACCCGGAGTTTACTTTAGCCCTGAGGAAACGGAGCTGGATCTCACCTACAAGAGCAGATACAAGGTAAGCTGCACCTGATTCGTTTCTTATTTTAAGCTTTTCAGTGGTCTGACATCAAACGTACCTTCAAGCAATTTGAGAATGCCTCAGCGATTATGTCATTGATTTGTAATCAATCGTGGATTGATATGGTTTATTTTAAGAAAACAAAAGCTTCCTTGTTTGACATCATGGAAAAATGCAAAGACATCAGCCCAAATAACTTCTGGACTTTTACAAGTCTGGTGTCTTTTTGAGTACAGCTTCCACATTCATCAATATTTATTTTTACCAGCAAAGGGGAAAGTGTAAAAAGTGAGGACCTTTTCCTGGTTCCTTTTTTTGCAGTTCTTTGTACTCTAGTTAGATTTAGAGGTATGTTGGGTATTAAGGTGTAGCAGACTCCTCTCAAATGAAGGATTTTGGCTTTACTAATGAACAGTAAATCCTGAGTTTCACCGTAAGCTGTGTGTACAAACAAAGACGAAAAAACAAAGACAGTGTAAGCTACAAACGACACTCTTACAACCATAACATTTGAGCTAAAAAATATCAACTTTGATTAAAAAAACTATTCCAGTATTCTTATACAATAAAGCAAATTCACAATTTCAGCCAATCAACAAAAGAAATATAATTATTTACAAAATAAACATACCTTGTGCCTTTATCAAGAGGGCCGCTAATGGCAAGATACATTTTACAACCTTGTTGCTTCTTGTTTTCCGTTCCTTTTGTCGTTAAGCTGCCGTTCTACAATATAAACAGTGGAAGCTCTTTTGTCAAAATAAAAGCATTGAATCAAAAATCGGAAGGCCGTCATATATTATGCAAAATAAAACAAAGTAAATGCAATAAGTGATGCAAAAGAAAAATGAGGAGCTTAATTTTGGGTTCTTTACATAAGGTGTGTGAACTTCATAAAATAGCATTATGTGGAAAAAATTTAACTAATATCTCAAGACACCAAACAGGAAGTTTGGGCACAAATGTGTCTTCCACACAGAACCCAAGTCAAACAGCGAAGTTGGCTATAAAGCAGGTTAAAAACAATAAGTTACAGAGTTGCTAGTTTACAAATCACATATGAGTCATACGGTTCTGGCTTTTAGTTATTCTAAATAATTTTAATAATCCTATCCGACCTAAAATAAGATTCTTGATTGGATTTGTCAGACAGTAAGGTGGGAAAGTGTTTGAATATGTTTAAACATAAACCAGATGTTTCAAACAAACTAATGAAGTCTTCCTGTTCTCAGGACGTGAAACTCCCAGATGCTTATGAGCGACTCATCCTGGACGTGTTCTGTGGGAGCCAAATGCACTTCGTACGCAGGTCGGTTTCTATCCCGCCTCACAAGCCTGTTAAATCTGCAGGCGCTTCACTAGATGGCGCCAATGTGCATTACCAGCTTGTCTGATCAGTTAAGAAATTTGACTTGCAAATAAGTTGATACTAAATTTGAAGTATTGTGACTTGACTTGTTGTCTGCAGTGATGAACTGAGAGAAGCATGGCGGATCTTCACCCCTCTTCTTCATCAGATAGACAAAGAAAAGCCAAAGCCGATTCCTTATAAATATGGAAGGTAAGAAATACAAGTTCTGCCCTCTGGGGAAAAGATTTATGACTTGCCATGAATCCAATTTGTAACTTTTGTTACTTTTTTTCTTTCAGTCGTGGCCCCGCGGAAGCAGATGACCTAGTTAAGAGAGTTGGATTTCGTTATGAAGGCACTTACAAATGGGTCAACCCTCACAAACTCTGAATAGTAATGAGATGCGGGCATGGGGAGGAGTAGAGGTAGAATAGGAGGGACGCAGCAGAAAAGGTGAGCTATCCAGGCAAAGAGCACGAAACAAATTCAAAAGCATCTTAATGTCCTCAGGTATCATGATTTAATTGTAAGTGCCCAAGCGGTCATTGATATTTAATTTTTTTTTTTTTATTTTTTTTTTATACACACTGAAAAGATGTCTTAATTTATGGCGAGACCAACTTTGATATAATTGACGAAAACAATGGAGCTAATTTAAGTTTCCCATCATGACTTTGTAAAAGGAACAAGTGCACATGAGCTGGTGACAGAACCGGAGACACAGAACAACATCTGCACACCAGCTGCTAGTCTTACACTTTTTTTTTATATCTAACTTTTGATTGTATTGCCGTTAAGCTTGCTCTGCATTGGTAGCAACACATATAGGATTATTATTTTGTTTTGCTTTCCCTGTTTGGGACCAAGGATGTAGAAAGTGTGGAGGATAAATGCATAAATTAGCACAAGCCTTTAAGTTTTGTGCAGAACAAGCAATAAAAGCTGGGCCTGGATTCGCCCAACTCAAAGCTTCATTCCATTTTGTGTTTACATTTTTTGATTTTCATTCATTGATTTCATATTTGAACACATCCAGGCAGCATGGTTTTTGGCTACAAATGGGCTGAATGTAATACTGAAGGATGTTGCTCTCTTCATGTAAAAGTAGCAATGCTTCCATTTCTTTAAATAAACTAGTTTTGCTTCTTTTTTCTGTTTTATTATTTTATGTCTCAAAGCCCAAAATAATTAGACAAATGGAAAAGAAACAGGTTGATGTAAGGAAGCTGCATAAAATCTAAAAGGTTATGAAAAAAGGAGTACCACAGGGAACTATACTCTCACCATTTAGTTTCACTTTGTGTACCTCAGACCTCCAGCACAAATCAGTTCTCGGGTGACTAAGTCTGTTCTGGATTTGTTCTGTTATCTTCTTCTGGCGTCTTTAAGGGACTTAAAAAGCCTCAACAACCCGATAAAGAGAGCTGGTTCTGCTCTGGGGACTGATGAGGAAGATCTGGAGATGATGGTGCAAAGAAGGATTCTTCATAAAATCAAGAAAAATTATGGACAACCCTGACTGCTTCTCAACAGTGTTTTCAGTCAGAGGCTTCTTCAGATTCACTGTAATACAGACTGCTACAGGAAATCCTGTCAACAGCCATCAGCATCTACAATAACTCTTTGAAAAACCTTGGATAATTAAATTTTTCTCTGGGATCAATAAAGTATTTTTGAATTCGAAGGAAACTCTTTTCTTCCAACTTATCTAAAATATGAAATTTTTAACAAACCAGATTTCTGTTCACAACTCAAAATGTTCACTACAAAGTTAAAGAAAAATACACATTAAGTAGCTTATGATTTTTAAGTAATAAATTTGCCAATGGTTGTATTAAAAAGAAAATACAAACCAACCTGGTCTTATGTGAAAACAAAAGGCTAAACTGAATAGGAAAGAGTTCAGTTCCTCTAGCCACAGTCAGGACTGATCAGTGCCTGACCTGCGGAATCAATAAATCCCTTAATCAGAACCGATCTGATGACATCAAGCAGGCAAAGCCACCAACACCCATCAGTCTGGACCAGATTACAACGGTATTTCTGAAGCTTTGGGACTCTGGTGAAGCCCAATGTTTCACAAATGTAGAAAACTTGAAAGAGTGGTTAGTCTACTAAAATTATTCCGAAAGCATCTACGACTCAACCAGGAGATGACAAAATCCCTGAGCCACCAAAACACAGATGACCCGACTCTTCTCAGTTGACGTCAGTGTTGCCTGCTGACCAAAAACAAAAGACTGACAGACACTTGCATAACTACAATCATAAATACCTTTGGGAAAATATTCTGTGGACTACGAGGAATAACGTGAAACATTTTGGAAGTTCTGCATCCAGATCTAGTTTTACACCAGATACAACTGGTGTAAAACTAGAAGGAGGATTTGTAAAATAACAGAAAAGCAGCCAAAGAGCCTGTTTCAGGATCTAAACTTACTGAATTCAGCCAATAGTTTGTGCATCAAACTCAGGCACAAATAGATGACGCAGCAACATTTGCCTTCAACGTTACTAAGAAAAATGTCTCCAAACATGATTCAACACCAGGAGTGATTTATTCAGACAGGTGAAGATATTCTTTAGCATATTGTCTCAAAGTACAAACATGTTTAGGCTGGATCACAGTAACAAATGGCATAGTGGATGGATGTTATCTGACAATACAACACAGCTCTTTTTAAAAGAAGCTCAGGCTCCTTATTAAGGATCTGAGCAACAATTTACACAAGATCATTAAAGTTTCCCAAAAGTACTTACACTTTAAGAAATAAAACATTTAAAATTAGCTTTTGACAAACAGAAAATTGGCTGCTGCCTTCAGGAGTAATTTACTGAAAAATGTTAATCTTCAGTTTTAAATCAACATTTTGGAACAACTGCACAGAGTTTGGATTTACCTGTTTCAATGCCAATCCTACGGTATAAGGCACATTAGCTTTGCAGGTTAAAAGCATCTTTCGCTTACAGTACATGAGGGTAGAGTTCGTGAGATGGTATGCAATCCAATAACTCATGGTGGATCACTGGACGGACACATTAATGCTGTAATAATAAAACTATTAAAAACATTAATAACAGAGCGGATTATGTAGTAGCATATAAACACTGATAATCAAAGTCACATTTGTTTAGATGTCCGACAAAGAGTGGAGTTCAGTCTAACTGTAATTAAAAATGGACACCATGAAATCTGATTAAGATCAAGCGTAGAAACAAAAGAAACATTTTTGCCTGACCACCATGTGGTGACAAAACAAAATATCCTTCAAGTTTCTCTTCACATCTGGAAACGGGAGGAAATCCCTAAACGATATGTCAGAAATAGACCTTGTGCAGCTTCAACGTGGAGTCGACACAAAATCCACAACGCGGCGCGTCGTGCTCCTCAAGCTTGAACAGAAATGAGGCCGCGGCGTTCCCGTTGAGAAGGCACTCTGCCGGTTTCACCTCATCACATGTGCTCCGGGTGGTTCTGCAGGCAGCTGATGAACTCTGACACCGGGTGACCCTGGAAGCAGATCTGGTACACGGCGTTGAACAGAGGGAACCTGTCCAAGGACAAAAGCTGTCAGTGCACGTCTCGTTAGCGCAGTTTAGTTTTGATATTAAGGGTTAGTCAAAAATGGTCTTATATAAAACCTCCACCCAAAGAATAAAAAATAAATCCAAGAAAATCCTTCAGTTTATGAAGTACAAATCATACAGAAAAATAAAAACATCTACAAAGTGTTAATGGAAGCTTAAATAGAGTACGTAACAATGAAACAAGTGACAATCACTTTTCACTTTCCTTCTCGACTTACTTATCAATCAGGTTTTTGTGCTTGAGGATGAGATAAACCTCAGCAGCTGTTGCTGGTCCCTGCAGCTTCTGGCCGTTCAGCATCTCCTTCTCCAGTTCCTCAATGGACTGAGGCAAACATGCAACAGCAAATATGTTTGTTTAAAAACTGAGCAACAAGACACAATGCTGCAGTCAACATGAAATAACCTGTCAGCTACTATTCATCTAAATGAATGTATACATCACCCACAAATTCATTTAGTAATTGAGTATTGATTGATCTGAATGATCCAGGTAGTTACAGAAAACTCTTGCCAAAGTTTTCTTTAGCATTTCTATTTTGAAACAGTAACTTCTTAAAACCTGGGTTCCAACATTTTTTAAGCTTTACCGACAGCCTGAGATAAACAGATGAAAGAAAAACATGACTATGTCAAAGAAAAGTGTACCTTTTATAAGACAGCTGTGAAAGTTTTTCTACTTAAAAGGGGATTTTTTTAGAGAATCAAACAACAACAAAAAAATAAAACAGATTCTCACTTTCCCCGTCTTCACGAAAGCTTCAGCGACTCTGCGGTTGCGGCCGCCGTAGCAGGTCGTGATGAGGTCGGCCACGCCGCAGCTCTCCAGGAAGGTCGCCGAGGAAACCGGCCCGACTTTGCAGAAAATCTTGGCGAAAGCAATCATCTCCATCAGGCCCAGCCTGATCACCGCCGCCTTCGTGTTGTCCCCGAAGCCCAGGCCGTCGCAGAAACCCGCGCCCACCGCAACGATATTCTGCACAACAAAGGAAGCGGGGAGCGTAAGCAAACCCCGCAGGTGGAAATAAAAACCCGGAGACACACCTGTGAACTCTGCAGACAATCTGGAGAATTAATGACATTCAACTAATCCGTCCCATCAGTGAATGAACGAGCTTCATCATCTTTCTCATTAAATCCGCAGCATTAATCACATCCCTTTATTCCTCTGAGCTTTTTGGAGATTATCACCTCAGTCTGGCTAAATTGGTTTCTCCTCCCTTTTATCCACACACACCTAAATATGGTTCTCCTCCAACAAAGCTGTGCCTGGATGTTTGAGCACTGCAGACACAAACATCCAACAAAACTACCAACTAACTGAAGAAATATTTGCTAGAAAGAAGCAGAGCTCATATGAAAATGTAAAGGTCACAGTAACTAGCAGATTCTGAAATAGACTGCTAAAACAAACAAGACAAAAAACCAAGGACTGGGAGGTTTAAATCTGAAAATAGAGTTCCAATATTTTAAAACATTTACACCCAGGCCCTGTGTGCACTAACAGGAATATTTTGCATAAAGTGACATTTTCTCCTGCTCTGTATGAACCTATTCTCCACATACAAATGCAGCTTTTGGTGAGAAATGTTGAGATTTCTTACTATTTCTTTTTGCATAGTGTGTGTTTTTCACACAGACTGAACTAACAAAGATTTTTACAATCAATAAAGTACTGACCTACTTCCTATGTGCACACAATTGCTGTCTTTGTTAGAAACAACCATAACAATGGGTTTTGCAATAACATGCACTTTCAAAACTCCCTCAACATTAAATATGATGAATATTGATTGAATGGAAACATTGCACTGTGACAAAGGAAATTACGGTTCAGACAGCAACCTTTTCAGTTTTTTTGCATCTCCTAAAATAATTCATACTCTATGAATTTAAGCTTTTTCATATTTTGTCACAGTATTAAAATACATTGAAGTTTTAGATTGTACTAAAAATTTTGACTATTTTTGCAGGATGCTGTGAATGGTTTCCACCCACAGCAATAAAATAAGAAGGACTTGTTTGAACGTCTTGTTAAACACCGACACCTCAGCTTTTTCTGAGAGCTCACCTTTAGGGCTCCACAGATTTCCACCACATCGTATTCCTCGACTACCGTAACTCTGAAGTTGCTGGTCTGCATGAGCTCCTTCAGGAGAGCCCCGTGGTTTTTATTCTTACAGCCTGCAAGTTTAAAAGAAAAACAACTGGCTGTGTTAAAGGCATCCCATTATGCTTCCATGAACAGGTTAGAATAGGTGTACTGTTTATATAAAACATGTTCATTACATTCTTTGCACAAAATCATTCTCAAATAATAAGATTTTAGTCAATTTGAGCTCCGTTCAAAATAAGCTGGTTTTGGCTGCTGCTGTCTTCGCCCACAACTCAACTTTTAAACTTAAAATGGCTGCAAACAGATGCCCAATTATGCAACTGTCAGGGTTTCTCACAGTGTATTATAAGTCTGGCGGGCCACCAGGCTTTACTTGTGTCCCCACCAGGCTAAGGATTGCTTATTTGTTTAGGGTTTTTTGTATTTTTGCATTTTTTAAGACTTTATAGTTGGTATTCAAGTATTAATCTTCCAATAACACGTAAGTATCAAGTGACATTTTCAAATTTCATGTCAACTCTAAACATTTTGTAACTCAAAAACACGGCAGACCACTGGATGATCGACTGCAGAGTGCCCCAACCACAGGGCTTAGCAAGTTCTCTGGGGGAAACCTGGGATTGTACATCTTTGAGAAGCAGAAGTAGAGCCTCCAGCACAACCAACAAGACAGCAGCAAGTGGTTTCTAAAACAACACTTCTCCTTTCCAGCAGCCATTGTACAGCCGATAGCGGTAAAACCAGATGACCAAATGTGCTGAAGCTGTGCTTGGGTTGCTACGTGACGGGCTGGGCTTTGCTGGGGTTGCTAGGTGACAAGCAATGCCTGCAAATCTGATGTTACATTCCAGATGTTTTTGAGGTTAGTCATTTTCCAGACACCAATAAATAAGGTGACTTCAGACTCATATAGCCCTTTTATGGATCCGCAAAGACACTTTACATTGTAATCAATCATTCCCATTCATGCATGTGTTCACATTAATACATTAACTTGTAGCTAAATGGTTTTTTTTAAGTGATTGGGCTGTTTTTACAAGCAGTAGAGTCCCAAATGGAAGTACAAAATGTGAATTTTGCATAATGCGTTCCATGTAAAACAGAGAAACACAGGCTGAATTTGTCTCAATATTCCCACAAGTATTAATTCTGCCTAAGGAGGTTTGCTGGCAGTAAATCCTATTACTGACACACAAGGAGAGGAAATGATGAAGCAACACAGCAAAAATGTTAAAAAGGTCAAATTGAGAAAACTGGCCTCGTTGCCAGTAGTTTATCAGGCTCACCAATAGTGGTTTCACAGAACTTCTCATCAGCAACCTCATTGGCAATGTTGGCTCCCATCAGCACGCTCATTGTGATGCCGAGTTTCTCCTGGATCACATCAGAGATGAGCTTCAGCCCATCAGGCCCCTCGTCTACGCCCTAGACGACGTAAAACGTGCAACAATTGGTGTCAGGGTCAAAGATCACTTTGCATCACTCAGCCAGAGCTCCGAGATGAAAGGTCCAACATTCATATCTGATTTTAAAATCTAGGCACAAAGAGCAAAGTCAAACCTTGATGAGGGATATTCCGAGTGCGTCGCTTTTAATCTTTCCCTTTATTGTGTCGCACACTTTGCCGATAAACTGGTGCGGGATCACAAACACTAAAATGTCTGCATTGCTGGACGCCTCCACCAGGTCCGGCACAGCCAGCTGGGAGGAAGATGTTGTAAAACAAGAACATTTTTATTAAAAAGCTGCTTGACTCCAATAAAAAGTGACACTTTAAGATCAAAGTGACACTTTGCATATTGCTGATTAAAAAGGGTCGGTCCAAAGGTGCATGTGGGCTTTGTCACCATGTTCTTTAACTCTAATGTATTAGTATTTCTCAATATTTGCTGCACTGTGTCAGCCAGGATGATAGCTGTCATTTCATGGTTAAATGTTGCAGAAGAACCATGAAATAACTAAATAAATTATAATTTTTTTGACATGTTTATCTTTAATATTTGATTAATTTAAAATTATTAGTGACTCATCTAATTAACAGTGTTTATATGTGCATTAACTGTAACATTAACTGTGTAATGCTTCATAAATTTTCTGGTGATTGTGGCATGTCTGGCCCTCTGTACTCTGATGATAACATGAAAATATTAGAGATCAATAGTTTCTTACCACATTTTCTGGCAGCTTGTGCCCAGGGAGGTACTTCACATTTTCATGGCTGGTGTTAATTATTTCGGTCAGCTTGCGCCCGTTCACAGTCTCCTCAAACACCCACATTTTTACTGTGTTGTCAAATTTGGGATTTTGAGCAACATTGGCACCAACGATCTTGGCAATGGCAGAACCCCTGTGAGTAACAATTACAAGTTAGTGTTTGACCTACATTGTGTATATGACAAAACCTTTATAGCTTCTCTTTAGACTTCACACTGACCTGTACAAACAGTGCATTTTGCTCTTTACAATTTCCAGATAAACAAATGAACATTGGGTATCAGAGAGTTACATTAATGCCTTAATCATTACTGGTTTTGAGGTCAGAGTTGGAGAGAAACGTCTCACATTTAGACATATTTTGGTAAATTTTTCCAACATAACAGAATTGAATCTCAACATCTAACTAATCATACAGGGCTAGTGATTAAATTTTTTTGGCTCCTTTTGATTTGTAATAATAGTTGTTAAAGCCTTACAGACTAGGTAGCCATTTTGGATTTTTTAAAATCAGAATTGGTGAGAAACCTTTGAATTTCCCACTCTGAATTTTAACCCCTTTTAAGAATTTTTCAGTTAATTTTTCTAATGACTTGTTAATTTCAACTTCAGAGTAAAAAATTATTGCACGATTAAAACTAAATCCTCTATTTATTCATCATCAGTGGATAAGACACTTTTCTTTTTGCTTCTCCTCATCACAAAGTTTATTCACGGCCGCCATGTTGGATTTTGAGGTCATTGTCGAAAACCTGCGACTTTACTTGGAAGTTCGACTTCTAACCTTTCTGCTAAATGTTCTTCAAACCTGGAAATTTCAGCATAACAGAACACATAATTAAACAGAAAAATGTTGATTTTTTTTTGTTGAAGACTTTATTTTTTAAGTGGCCCTAACCATCTTCTTATTTAAAACCACATCCTCCATCTAATAATGCAATGATTTTGTTCTGAAAATTGTTTCAGAAATGTAAGGCGTTTTCTAATAAAATTATAATTTTTTTAAATAATAGCTAAACCTTAATAATTAATGTCATAATTATCTGGATGAACACTAGAACTCGGGTTAAAAAATAAAATCACATTTTAAAAAACTGCTACATGTTTAGAAAAAAAATAAATTTGGGTTGAAATAAAAACTTAAAATTTGAGCCGATTTTATTAGTTAATACAAAGCATCTGCTTTTTTAATTTAACTTGTGTTATATTTCTTTAAAAAAGTCACGTTTACACGTTGAGTTAAAGGATCAGGATTTATGAATGGACAACTGGCATTGAGAACAAGCTAAGCTAGTGCACACTTGTTATGGCTAACTTCAAGGGCAAAAAACACCCGAGCAATCGTGACTGACAATGCGGTCAGTGTTTCTGAAAGCTCAGCCAGTTTCTCAGCATGTGACTGAAAGCAGCTTCCCTTCCTGCTAATGAAGCATTTTACAGCAGGAGGTTCACTGACGGCTCCATTCACCTTCCCCACTGCAGAGCACTGCTAGTTAACGACACTAGAAACAACGTGTCAGCTGTGACGTCCCGCAGGAAACCTGACGCATCCCGACGGCCCGCACATAAACGCATCAACTTGCCAGTTTCCGGAGCCCACGATGCAGACTTTCTTCGGAGCTGCCATTGGTGAGGAGATGCGGCGCCGAGTCCCGGAGGTGAAGCTGGAGCTGCACTGACTGCAGTCCTGTTATGAAACAACTCTCTGTTTTTATTGGCCTGTTCGCGGGGGAGACACCGGACCGCCCCATTCAAGCGAGGGCAGAGCCTGGTGCTTCATTCAGGGGGCAAAGGTTAGCAGATTAAAGGTCCGACTGCGAGTATTTACTGTGGAAAACTCCATTGTCTTATTAGGGTTTTTACATGATAAGCCTTTGGCTGCACAGTGGTGCAGTTGCACTGCAAAAACACAAAATCTTACCAAGTATTTTTGTCTAATTTCTAGTGTTCATATCTTAATTCACAACACAAACAACTTACAAGTACCTGTTCAGCAAGATGCTTGCTGAATATTTGTCCTTAATATTGACAAAAAAGTACTAGTTCCATAACAAGTTAAAATGTGTTGTTACAAATGAAAGAATCTGCCAATGGAAGTAGGACATTTTTATAATTATTAAGGAGTTATTGACAAGCTGCTATATCTTGCTGAAAATTTACTTGTAAGTTAGTTTTTTTTTTAATTTTAAGTGGACCAAGATATTTGCACAAGTAACTAGAGAAAAATACTTGGCAGGATTTTGTGTTTTTGCAGTGCAGAGGAGGGGAGAGTATCCAGAAATAGTACTCAGGTCAAAGCAGCAACATATTTTTACTCAAGTGAAAGTAAAAAATATCCAAGAAATTACTCAAGTAAGAGTAAAGAAGTATTTTGTAAAAATGTTACTCAAGTACAATCATTTAATATTTATAAAATTACATCAACAGATGAACCAAAATGTAAAGTTATGTGAAAATGAAAATTATTCATATAAAGCATCATTATAAAGTAACAAAGTTAGACAAACATTTTTCCTGATCAATTTCTTTCACTTTAAAACTTATGAAACGTTAAGAAAAACTCCAGGTGTATGTCTGGTGAAGTTTTACTTAAAACAAGTTTTTTATTCAGTGAAGTTACTCACTGGGGTCAAATATCTAGACGTTTTACTCATGTAAGAGTAGAAATACGTCATAATAAAGTTGATGAAGTAAAAGTAAAAATGTCTGAGGTTCAAATCCCAGCCTTGAGTTGAATAACCTTCAAAGCAAAACTTCAAAGGATGATTAAAATAAGTTAAGCAGAAGGAAAGGTTTGTTTTGTCAGAGGACCAGGTTTCTCTGGAGGAGCTGCAAAGATTCACAGCTCAGTTGATAATCAACAAAACCTGGCCTTACAAGAAGAGCAACCAAACACAAATTTATTTACTTTTAAGTATATTATACTCCTGTTTTACTTTTTCTCTAAAATGTTTTGCGCAGTGTTACAACTAATATAAAATGCAGAACAGACCAAATTTCTTTGTGAGCTGTGAGGAATTGAATCCAATCTAAATCCACTCTGAACTAGTCCCACAATAAACTTATTTGTGATCTTATTCTTTTTCCTAACTCTTCCCCTTAGAATCGACTGGACTTATTGATGGTGTTGGCTGATTCAGGGATGTTGCGAGTAACTGGGAAGACTGGGCTCATTAGAAATCTGTCTGGGAATCATCTTTCAGTTTCCGCTTCCTAATGAAAAACATCAATTAGGCCATATAGATTTTATATCTTGGCTTTGAATAACTGGTCCTGTCCCATCACTCCCAAGTTCCCTTTATTGTGTCCTCTCACACAAACCAGTAAATGGTTTTTGTCTTCCCAACTGTGGTGCCTTTATGCTAATTTACTTGACTTGTTTACATTTTCTTTCATTTTAATCCTTCACAGATTGGCATGTTTGGTGCCTTGTAAGCCTACAGTTTGGCAAACCACATCATGTTGAACAAAAACATCAAAATAAATGCAACATTTTGAAATAAAAGTTAGATTTTGAGAAAAATATGTTGAGCAAATCCCTTGGTCAAAACCCCCTATAAAAACCTGCTGTCCTCCTTATCTGGTTGTTGAAAATGCTTTTCAGTATTAATAGCATTCTCTGTTTACCAAACAGCGAACCATTCTTATGGACTTCCAGCATTTGTTAACCTTTTACCTAAATAAATTGTATTGAACCCATTAGAAGTCAGAAACATCTCTGTGGGATAAAATTCTCGGTCCAGTGGCTCTTTCAAACAAAAGAGGACCTTGTTGCATAAGGTCTGGACAGCAAACAGAAGAGGCCACGCAGGAAGGAACTGAGCTCAGCAGTCTGGTCTCTGAATGCAGGAACAAAGTGAGAAAATCCAGCTTACTTTGCTGGCAAAAGGTCATGAGACTCAGTCACACTTTAATATGCTAAAGTACTTCCCCTTTGAAGTATTTTGGAGAAGTTTAGTTCAACTTTATCCAGTTTTTCTTTTACAAGATGTGGGTGTAATTTGCTTGAAAAAACTTTGCTTAAAATTGCAGAAATAATTTTATAACCAGCTAAACAAGATTATTTCACATGCAACCAGATTTCTTAGAAAACAAATAAATTTGTATGTATTCTGCTGAAATCAGGACAGAAATTTGGTTCCCATGCATAACAGTCTGCAACAAATACAATATATCCACAACATTGCCTTGTGTTTTATTAACCTTACATTTTAATACACTATTTGAAAATAGTTCAACCTATATATCTATCCACACAAATAAATTTCTAGAAGATGTTGGTTTTCAAGCAGAATTGGCTGATGTAGGTTTTAGCTATGCTCTCCACTGCCCCCTATGGGGTTGGCATGTTTAAAACAACACTTAGGAGTGGATCTGTGTAAAAACTTTTTTGAAGCTAATCCAGTGTATATGATATTTAAAAAAAGATATAGCAGAGACATTTGTTTTTAAACGATCGCTGGAGTTAGGCACCAGCAGCCCTCCCAACCTCACTGGGGACCAGAGTGTACAGAAAATGGATGGATGGATGAAAATAAAGCAAAATTTTAAGGTGAAAGGAAAAAGATGCACAGATTTCAGATATTTTGTATTCAACCCACTTAACTCTGGTACCCATAAATAAAATCCAGTGCAACCAATTGCATTCAAAAGATTCCTCGTTAATTGAGCCCACCTGTATTTTAAAAACAATATAACAGAGGGACAACTATTAATTGTGTACTCCATTAATCTATACCCTTTGCAGAAAGATTTATGATTTCCTATTATGTCCTAAGCAGTGGGTACGATCATGTGCTTGGCAGCACTAGTCAAAATCCAGATCTAAATCAATTTATGAATCTGTATGGCTTCACAATGATGCACCGCGTTAATTAATCACATTAAAATCCCAATAAAATACACTGGCAGTTCGGTAGAATTGAAAAGAATTGAAAACGTAACACCGGAAATAACAAACAAGCACATAAAGTTAGCATGTCATCTTTAATAAATCCACTGCTGCAAGTCTGTTTTGATCCATAAATCTCCAATCAAATTTCTTCATTTCAAATAAAAGTCTAAAGTTTACAACAAAGGCTGGAAGAAAAGCAGAAAGCTTGCCAACCTGTGCACTTTCACAGAGATTCAAGAGTTCATGCAGCTTGAAAATAACAACTTGGCATTATATTTACACACACTAATGAAAAGAGCTGTTTTCATTGTTAAAAACAAATAAAAAAAAAGACACAGCTTTTCTATTCAATATACTTTGCATAAATAAATCATCAAGACTCATATGTACATAAAACTGAGACGGAGAGCTAGTCTGTGCTAAATAAACCCAACGCAAACAGCACTAGTACAACAGGGCTATTACCCATGGTCACTGCAGTATTTACATCAAGTTACAGCCGTACGTTCGTGCTGGATGCTACCACAACACAGCTACATATTCCCATTTCCTACTGAAGCTTGCACACAGAGCTCAGGGAAGATACAACATTTAAGATGTAAACAGAACAGCAAGTCATGAGCATGCACCCGCAGCGCTCACACGATCACCAAGGGCAGCATCTACCCGTCTTCCCCCTCAACCGCTTCACTTTCCACTGCCTAAACAGGACAAACTGTGCAAATATCGTCAAGCATACTGCAAGCAGACAGAGGACACAAATGATGGACGTGGACTACATTTTTTAAGACACCTGCTGTGCACTGATAGATGCAAGTCAGAGCCCTAGAAGAAGGAAAAGCACATTCAGTAAACTCATCTTCATTGATGTGAGCGCTTAGTGTTACATTGACTGGAGGAAAATGAATATGACAAATATAAATATTTAAATATAAATTGTTTTGTTGTTGTTTTGAGATTTAAATAATTAAACTTGGGTTTGTAGGGGAAGGTTTGCAATATGCAACATCTTCTAAACTGGTAAATCTCAGTTTTATGTAATAAATACTTATTTTCACTGATATCTAATTGCTTGTTTTGATATGTAAAATTTTGGAGCTGAAACTAGTACATAATATCTTATTTATGCAGTAAATAGAAGCCTTACTAAAAGGACTCAAAATTTAGACAGCACTTCTTAACAACATCCTATTTTGTATTTACTGTGACTTAAAATTTCCTTTCATAGCTTGATCTAGTTTTTATTGATTAACTGATTTAAGGATTATTAAAGGTGAATTATTTGCAAGTTTCTTTGATGTGACAACACCAAATGAATCACTGTCATGTTGCAAAAAAACATAACCTGAGACAGCTTAATGCCAATTCAACACTGGGACCACAGGTAAAGGTAAACCTGCAGTATAAGTGGAAGTTGCCTTTACAGAGATTCATTCTTAGGACAAATTGAATCTCCATCAATGGTCGACTGCTTTAGGGCTTTACATGACACAAAATATAAGCTGCAAGTAGAAACTTTTAGCAGAGCTAATAAGTAGAAATAGGCAAACATGTCAGTCAAAACCTGAAACAAACTGAACTTCTAGCAAAGACTAGTACCTACTTACTCTAACCCGACTTTAACGACTTAACATGTTCTGGCTATGAGCTATGACAAGCTCATCACTATCTGCAACAATTTATTTTTTCTTCACTTTGTATGTATTAAAACACTTGAAACACACTGACTAAGAGAGGTTGTGTAGATTTAAATGTATGAACGATTTCATGAGATACAAATGTGGAAATAAACAGTTTTCTACTTCAGCTATTCCTGCATTTTGAAGACAGAGTCACAATGTTGGACTTTAAAATGAGAATTAGGGAGAAACTTTCCTCTTTCCAGAATATTGACTTCATTTGACCTCCTGACTATTTTTCTAGTTGGGAATGGAAATGTTTGACTTTGAGTGGAAATTTAAAGTATTGTACCATTAATCTGCTTCTTCCAACCAAACATACAATGCTAATTAATAAGAATTGCTAATTAATAAGAATTGCTAATTAATAAGAATTGCAGTTTTTTTTTATTTGACAAACTGAAAAAGTCTATTTCTACTATAGAAACCGGGATCTTACAATAAGTTAATACTTTTCTCTTCACCTTCCCCTGGTAACATTGTGTAAAATCCTTTAAATAGATTCATCTTCAATTGCAGAAGCACAATTTCCATGCTGAATGTTTGGATTACGTTTATCCAGAGAGGAAATAAACCCACTAATTAGTTGTCTTAAACAAAATAACTACTCCAACAATTACTGACATCCCTAACAATTACTATGAAATAATTGAAACATTTTTAGAGTTTTTTTCCAAATTATTTTAGCCACTCTTCAAAAAAAAAGGAAATATAAAGGAACATGTCCTTCAAGTGAAACAGAGGAGTGCTGATTTTCACACATTTGTTCAATCATTAGATCACTAGAGAAGGTTTAAGTTAAAAGAAAGACATTACATTTAGGATCACAAAAAGATCTAGAACAAGTTTGTGACTCTTCTTTGTTCTGTTGGTCAAAATACAATATATCATCATGTTAATAGTGTTAAATTTGTTATAACTACAAAAGTTGAAATGTTTTTTGAAAGACTGAACTAAAATCTTGCACCTCCTAACAGATTGATAGCCACATATATTTTATTGTTTTCCAGTTCATTAAAAATCCCTTTACTGATCGTCAGTTTAGCTTGGTCTGTAAATACATAGTGGTGCTTTTGCATTGGAAGCTGAGGTAGTACAGTGTTTTGGCAGAATGCACTGAGTTTATCAAGGGCTCTTAAGATGAGGATGGAGGACAAGAATATAAAAAAGAGTTTTATTTTTTTTCCGGGTGGAAAAATAGGAGAATAAAGGCAGCCGAACTAGTGCAGAACTGAGAAAATTCTTGCAAATGAACAATCATTTTACATAAAGCCTAATCACGCTGACAGATAAACACACCACAGCACAGCACACATTATGAACCTTCGAGGAGCAGATGTCGGCTTCGCTGCTCCTGTCTTTAAAGGATGCTTCAGGTGACCATGCAGTTGATCTGACCAGGTTGGTCTCTGGTTTCTGCAGGCCAGCTGACTGCCTCCGTGACCGTCTGCTTCTGTTGGCTGCCTGACCGTGTTCAGAGAGAGTTGAGCCCAACCAGGCACAGTTCATTCATCCTCACACTGTCGCAGTAGCAAAGTCCAGGCGGAGGCTCCCTCCTCCAGACGGCGGCAGAGGCTTAATGAAAGTTACTGACGTGACACTTGACGTCGTCCAAACTCAGGACCGTTCCTTGGTCGGTGCTGTTGTGCTTGTGCTTCTTATCGGAGCAGCCGCACAGCTTGTATTTTATCACCTGGAAGCATTAAAAACAGCAGTCTCAACGACAGCAACAGCAGAAGTTCAAAACATCCTAATCCTATTTTTTAATCCGAGCTTCATTCCAAATAAAAGCAGATATTTTTCTCTATTTTTACTGAGTCTAAATAAATCAATAACCTCAATATAAAACTGTCACGAAGTGGGTTTTGGTGCGGTGAGAAATTGCAGGCGGGACCAGGACGAGCAGTGAAAAAGATGGATTTAATGAAGGAAAACACGATGAGACCAGGGAACACGACGAGAATGGCAGGGTAACACGAAGATGATGATGACGACGACAACAACAGCGACAGCGACAACAACGACAACAAGGATCCGACACTAGACAAAGACAACAGGTGGACTTAAATACACAGGGAGGGCAATCAGGGAACAGGACACAGCTGGGATTAATCAGGACAACACAGAGACTCAGAGACCGAAAACCTAAACTAAATACATAGAAAAACTCAAATCACCACAAAATCTCATATAACAGGAACTCAAATATACCTGTTGAATATTTTATCAAATATTCAACAGGTATATTTGAGTTCCTGTTATATGAGATTTATAGGAAAGGAAAGGAAAGCTGCTCAATCTCTCTGGAATCAACTCACTCCCTCTCTTTGGTTACCTAGCAACAACTTATTGAGTAACTGACACAGTAGCAGTTTAAGGTTTCTCTTCATGACTGCTTAAAAAAAATAAACAACAACAACTACAAGGAGTGAAAACTGAGGATAAAACCGGGAAAGCTCATAACACCAGCGTGGGAATATTTCAGATATTTAAAACAAAAAAACGAAAAAATGATTGATATCGACTGACATGAAATGATTATTTTTCAGCCATATCATTAATCTTAAGTTTGCGTGATTTGCTTTTATTTTGACCATCAGATTGTTGCATTCTTATTTAACCTTTCTCACCTCATACAGGTAGTCAAAAATCTCCAGAATACTCAGTATGCTTGCACCAATAAAGAGTCCCATCTGACCACCAATGTCACCTAGAGAAAGGAAAAAATAATAATTATCCACAAAACTGAACCCAAGACCACAAATAAGAGAGTACGCATGTTTGACAAAATATAGAAATACCTAAAAGTCCGGCCACTTCGTATGCTTTCTTCTGTTCGATAGTTTCATAATTCAGAGCCTCAAAGAAAATGTCTAACACCAAAATGTTGTCCCTGTTGAGAAAAGATGAACAAATAATGATGTACATTTTCTTTTATACAGCTACATCCTACAACATCACTATGTCAGCGAAACAGATATTATCAAAGAATTAATTTTTAAGAACTAAGCTAATGGGGAAAGGTTAGATCAGAAAGTATAGATGTTCATAACAGAATATAAAGTAATTTTTCTTGTTAATTTTATTTATTAAGGCTCAGATGAAGAAAAACAAAAAACTGGCTTCTCTGACACTTTGAAAAATCTATATTTATAATATATTTGTTATGAATTTATTAAATAAGCAATAAAAAGGGGATTCTTAATAAAGATGCTATGGGCTAACATTAGGGGGAAGAATGCTGATTTGCAGCAGATAGGCCATAGCGCTCTTCACTAGGAAGGTAAATTAAGCCATGAAAGATCATTGGTATCTAAAATATTTATGGAAAACTGAGTGGAAGGAAAAACTGTTGCAGAAGAAGACAGTGATAAATGCAGCTTTTCTGAGAAACTGAATCTTAGGTTTTCATAATTCTTTACGTTTTGTATTGCTTTAGTGAAATAAATTAACCTTTTGATTATATTCTAATTCATTGAGATGCACCTGTATTTTTCTATCATTTTAAAAAGTGAAAATCCAAAGGAATATTTGTAGGTTTTACTCACTTAATGTACTGCTCTGTTTTGTTGTATTTCTTTGCCAGGTACTTGGCGGAGGCCTTGCTGGGGATCTTGACGAAGGACAGCTCTTTGCTGTACCTGGTCATGTTGCACGGCGTCTCGCACACACAGAAATCGTTGTCTTGTTCCACCAAGAAATCTGGGGGGAAGGGAGACACGGCTCAGCTTGACCTTTGGATCAGTTCGAGGACTGAAAGATTTGTTGTGCGAGTGTGTGGGTGGACTGGAGAAATTCATGCTGTTAAGTGCAACAAATGGTGGGGCCTCCTTCATTCTGGTGAAAAAAAGCAAATTCTCAACACAAACCTTGCCCTCACACCTCTTGACAGTTTCATATTTTGTGTTTTAGTAGGATATATTATTATTTTATGTGGTAGAGCAACATGGAAGGATAGACAATGATTTTTTTAAAACTAGGGATAAAGTTGTGGAAAGGTTTAAAGCTGCAGTATATAACTTATATTTTTAAAAAAGACAGACACTCTGAAATTTTATTTTAGCTCCTTCCTGTTTTCCCATTGCTATCTAGAAACAGAAACAACTAATCAGGGCCAGGACGTGTCTTACCGCTGTCAATCACCCCTCTGTGTTGCACTGCTCTTTACGCCTTTACTTCCCCCCTTGTTCTTTGCTACGCTGCAGCTAGCATAGCCTGTTATAAATACTAGTTAGCATAGCCATCGATGACAGTGGATAAACGGTTTTCCTGTAACGGTAAGATGTTTCTCCACCATTAGCATATTTAGCAGCGAGTACATGAGGATGATTGACAGCGTTAGGACCCTCCTCCTGGCTCTGATTTCCTCCACAGATTAGATATTTTAACTAAAAAGTTGTCTTTCAATCTTATTTGTTTGAGTCTATCTCATAAACAAAAATCTAAAAACTAAAATCAGAGTGATAGAAAATGCTTTGGTGATGCATTTTAAGACTTTAAATGCAAACATGTTCTGAAGTGCATCTCTGCAGGAAGGTAACCTTTCATACCAAGCGCTGGGTCAGCACACTCTTTGTACATCTGGGGGGTGCAGAAGGAAGCATCGCCTGCAACACATACATGAATGCATTCCTTTTTTTCCCTTCTCCAAGCATCCACAGACATGTATTGATTTAACTCCAATACCACAAATGTCCTACCAGGCATGTGCACCATGCGGCAGTTGCAATTGTCCACCAGGTAGCGCGTCTCGCAGTCAATGCGGCAGGCGGTGATGCTGTAAGTGTCAAAGAAGTCTGAATCCATGGGCGTCACCTTACAGTCTCCCCAGGGCGGAGGAAGATATATGAGCTGCAATGACAACAAACACGTCTAGTCTTCATAAATCAAACGAAACCTTTAGAAGCTGAGGATGAAGCAGACTTGAAATATGAGGAGGATTAAATAGTAGGTAAAGGAAAGAGCTGCATCAATCACAGGTAGGCTGCAGATTAAAATGAAAAATCAAGAAAGTGCAACAGTAAAACAAACTGGGCTCATAAATAAGGGTTACTCTCTATACTGCTCTTAAGAGGTTAAGATTCATACCATGTAGTGTCATTCTTTCTTATATATAATCTCAGGTAATCTGATGAAAAATAAGGCAAAATTTGACACATAACTTTCTCTTAAATTCTGTTAGTTTAATAATTATTTTCAGGTGGAAAAACTAAAAAGATGAGATGCCTTAGATGCTTATTTATCAGAAAATGTTCAGATTTTAAATCTATGCGGTCAAAAAAAATACATCAAATCAAACCAGAAAAAAAAAACTAGTTTTGCATCAATTTTTCAACATTTTTGTTTCTCATAGTCAAACAATGTCTGTAATTGGGAACTGAAAGCGCACACTGACTGGCAGGACAAAATTACCAACATTTCTTATTATTCATCATTTGGTAAAAGTGTTAAAGCTGAATTATGCAGATTAGTACTTCATTAAATAAATGACACCTTGCTTGTTGTTGGGAATTTGACTCAGTATTATAAAAACTGATAAAACACTAAAAGAATTATAAATTATGTCCAATTTTATAATTGATTTTTGAAGATAAAAGTCTTGTGTCTCTTCTGTTTCTTTGGTGTGTCTGGGAATCAAATAGTTTGATTGATATAGGACTAATATCCTCCAGATATTGGTCGCACATTTCATCACATCTTGATCCCAAATTTGCCCTCTTTTTATGTCTAGGAAAGATTTAGGAATATTATCAACATGATGACCTACACTGCATGGCAACAAATGGTTTTTGAAGCTATAATTTTAGTATTCAATGAATCCTGCATCTGGTTCCTGCATACTCTGGTGCACATAACTTCATTTTACATGGCAAAAAGTGAAAAAAGGAGGCAGGATTCAGAGTTTCAGACTCTCTAGTTCGTACCCGCTGTTCCTGGCAAGACACAAACGTCTGGAATCCGGGTGAAACACCAAATCCGAGCTGGTCGATGAAGGATGGCTCCTCCTGACTGTGGATTTGAACTTTGATCCCAGCTTCAAAGGAAGTCTCATCTGAGGGGAGACAAAGGTGAAGAGAGAGTGATATAACTGATAAGAGACGGTGCATTAGGGCTAGAAAAAAGGAGTAAATTTATACCAAAATACTTTTTTTCTTGAGAAAACTTTAACATTTTTAATTAATCCCAGAAATTTTCTAGAAAAACAACAAATTTAAAAATGTAAAATTGAAATTTTTAAAGATTAGTCTCAGGAAATTTCTAGAGAAAACAAGGAAATGTTTGAGTTTTAAATGTTGAAAACTTTCCAAAAAAACTTGAGATCAATCAGACATTTTCTGGAAAACAAGAAATGCCAGAGTTCAAAAGTCAGAAATTTGCAAGGAAAAAGACTTTTTTAGATTAATCTTAGAAATATTCTAGAAGAAAAACAGGGAAATTTCTGTTTGAAAAGTTGAGAATCTTCTAGAAAAATGTTTTCTATTTTTCTAGAAATACTCCTTGCAGTTGTTTCTAGATTTTGACATTAGGGAATTTTTTGAGTTGAAAATGTGAAAATTTGCTATAGAAACAACTCAGAAATTTTGGTTTTAATTTCAGAGATTTTCTAGAAAAAAAAAGGAAGTTTGAAAATTTTGACTCAGCAAACATTTCTGACTTTTGAAACTGAGAAATAAAAAAAACCCAACACTAACCATTTCTGAGTTTTTGCTTGCAAATGTCCAACTTTTGAAACTCATAAATAATCTTGTTTTTTCTAGAAAATTTCTGAAATTAATCTACAAATTTCGGAGTTTTTTGGCAGGAATCTATTCTCTTTTTTTCTATGTACAATGGCCCTTTCAAGCGAGTCATGACAACACTGACATGAATCCTTTTGTCTGCACACACCACCTAAAGGGTCTCTGACCTGTTTCTCCCCAGACTGGCAGGTATTCATCCTGCTGGATGTCCAGCATGAGCTCCAGTCCGTTTCCCATGCCGCCTTTGGTGGTGATGAGCGGAGGACTCCCATCTCCACCGGCGTTGAAGGTGTAGCATTTCCCGTAGCGAGTGAAGACCTAAAGTGACACAAAAGAAGTTCAGAAATGACATGTCATGCTCTTCCACTGGGGGTCAGTGTTGCACTCACTTTCTGAGGTTTATGTGTGCATGTGTTTAGGTGTTGGTGATAACATGTATATGTATTTGACAGATAAAGCATGACAGAAACAGAGAGAGGAAAAACTGTTGCAGGATGGAGAAAATGGTAAAAAGAAGGTATTTTTTTTCCCGTGGTTGTGTAAGTTACACAGTAAACCCAGTGAGGTGGTGGAGACTGGCAATGTGGTGATTTAACATTCCCTCGCTCACTCTTTATGGCACTTATAATGGACCTGATGTTACCATGGATACCAAGCATCCCAGCCAGGAAGAATGCTGCCTTAATTTTCAAGGAAAGCTGAGAGACAGATGTTAAATCGGGCTTCTGTGAAATAGGAACAGCACCCAATTTCATAGAAACCAAACAATATCAAGCAGTGAAGGACTCTTGCATTAGACCGTTAAGTGCTGCGTGAGTCACATAAACCAAGGCAGGGAGCGACAGAGAGTTGGGATGCAAAGTGAAGAAGACAGAGCGATGGCGGGAGTCTAGCCTCTGATGCTCCGAGCAAGCTTTTGTTCACCATTTTTTTTGGCACTGCCTGACATATCTACGATTAGAGAGAGCAAGCCAAACAAGTAATTGCCGAGAAAGAGTTTGGATCTCGCTGCAGGCAGTTTAAACATTTGGGGCCATCTATCATGAAAAGTCAGCGAGGGACTGCTGCTGGTTGCAGCAGATGCAGACATCAATCTGAGGTGGAGAAAAACATTCGGTGCTGAAAAGGCGATGGGAAGGCACATTAGGCCTCGCTATTTACTTTGTTTTTCAAGTGCTTCACACTGAAAATATGCAAAAATGAAAATGTGAAGGGAGCATGAATGTAGGACTGGGAGTAATTGGAGTTTATGTGGTTTCTGTGACTTTTGAAAGCATTATGAAAATATTCACACCCAACTCGAAATGTGTTCAAACGGCTGAGTGCAGCAATTTTCACAGCAATTACAAAATATGCTGTGATTCTCTTGGTTTTAGCTCCGAGAGCAAGTCTCCAAAACGACGCCATAAATGCACGAAGCTCGATGGTGAAGCTTAAAGTGTTTAATTTGCATTTGTAGTTTTAATGCCGTAAGGTGCAACTATACATAAAAAAGATAAATCTAAATTTGTATCTCTTCTAAATGTTTGAGTTTGCCTCACTGCCAGTGCCATCATTATGTTGATTTAATGAGAAGCTGGTTGGACGCTGATAAGAAAGATGACCAAGGGAATTTAACATGTTAATACAAACTTAAAATCAACATCTTCACAAAGCAACATAATCTCCTCCAGTTTTTGCATCAGTTGTTTGCTTTATTTCTGCATGACTTATTAAGCAGATTGCACGAAAAGCACGCAGTGACAGTTATGTTCATTAAGTCCAATGGGAGAAATTTACAGATATTTCTGTCAGGCTGCACTTATTCAGCCACAAACTAAGTAAAAGCATTTATTAATATGTTAAGTTTGATAAAAGCTTCTATTATTGAGGCAAGCTGCTTTAAACTACGAAGCATCTGCAGAAATCACTTATTGATTCTGTCAGATGTTCTGGTTCAGGTCCAGTTCTCTCTTAAACCAAAATGTGCTAGATTATAACAATTATCCAAACTAATGATATAAGGAGTACTAAGGAGATATGAGGAGTACTCATTTATAATTATGTCAGAATAAAAAAGAAATTGTGTGATTGGATTCACAATCCTCTGAGAAAACACTGGAATTTACATAAATTCATAAATAAGATTTCCCCGTTAAACATGTAATATTTCATTTAAATATTGCACATTTATGGAATAAGGTTTGCACACTTTCCACATTAGTTCCTTCAAATATTGCTGTGCATTTTCTTCCACTTCTATTTTGACACAATCTCTCAGAAAATCACTCTGTCACCACTGACAATCACTCTGGCAGCTTATTTTATAATTTCAGAACAATTTATGTGAAATCACACAATTCATCAAACAAAGCAACCAACCAACACAAAATATGTCATTTAGGATTCAAACCCCCCTAGACTTTCTGCATCAAAAATTTAAAGCACAGCCTTATTCTATTCAAAATAAGAACAAAAAGGACAAAAAAAAAAAAACAGAAAGATGCCCAAATTAGTTAGTTAGCTTTCTTTAGAATTTGCAGACATAAATGATCAAGATATTTAAACAGAACACCTGTGATCCAGCCAAATTTGCAGTACTGTAATTTCGCCACACTTTGCGCTGTCTGAAAAATTCCAACGGTTTCTGAAGCCGAAGACGTTGCGCTTTCCAGCCAATATCGAGTTATTACGGTAATTCCCCCCCCCCGCCGTAGCAGGAAGTGAAATTAATCTGAGGGATGCTCTTTTAATAGACGGTAGAATTGCGAAAATAACTTGCTAAATATTGAAAGTTCCAGTTGTTATCAATAAATAGGAAAATGTATTTACTCACAGGTTTTTTAAAGAACTTTGTACAATTAAAACAAGCAAAAATATCCTAGCAGATTCTTAAATTTATAACATAAAGGGTTTTTAAATAATAATAATATTTGGGATTCCCATCTAAGTGCTTTGTAAGGAAAAACAACAGGCAAAATAAAATATGGCCACCTGACAGTTTGAAAGCGTACTGTTTCTGTTGCTGGGTGGATGAAAATGTAGGTGTCAAATATTTCTGGAGTGAAAGGAAAGAGTCTGAGCTGATGGGAGCCTGGAGAAGACCAGAAATTGGAGAACATTGTTGGCAGGCACTGAAATTCAGCATGAATCTCTGTCTGGAGCTCATGAACTGCCAGAGTGGGTTGTAAAGTGACAATTTTTCAGCCAGGTATTGTTTGAGAGTTTTTAAGTCACAAACCTGCCATGAGGAGCGATGCCACAATGTACATATTTAAGGTTAGTTATTATTGGTCCCAAACAAACGCAGCAGTCATATGATTTATGCTGTGTCGGCATTTGTGGATCATTTTTGGTTTGTTGCCGCTACTAAACAATATTTGCATCTGCAAAACACATTACATAAAATAAAGCATTTTGCAGACTTAATCCTCACTGGTCAAAACTGAATATTTAGAAGAAATATGTTCAGTAACTCTGTAGTTGGAATATTTCTGACGGACGCTACTGCCTTTTGAGTTTAAACTCTGTTCATGAAAAACCGTCTTTCTTTTCTTTCCCTCTTCTCTCTGCTGGAGTTGGCGCTCTCCACACACTCATTTTCACCTATTGATCACACTCAGCCTGATGGCTGGCTCAACATCTGTAAAAGAGGAAGGACTCTGTCCTTTCTCCTGCAGTCGGAGGAAAAATGCGTTGACCGGCACGGCATAAACAAATCAATCATTGTATAAATGTTAAATGGTGTATATAAGAGGTGCATAATGTTCTCCAGCAGTGCGATCGATCCACAGATGTGAGTTTATTTCAGGCAACACTTGGCCTCAGCTGTAGGCTATGCCAAAACAAAGTCTGTGGAGCTTTTCTGCACAATAAAAATGGTTTTCAGCACCAGAAAAAAAAGTTATTTATCTCAATCTGAAGAAAGTAGAAATTACAATCCATCCTTTCTGACATTCTGTAATTAATTATCTTCTATACTTCAAACAGACTGTAATGTTTGCAGCTTTGTGATCTATAAAACTGTCACTCACATGTAATTTTTCATGCATTGAAAAGCTCTCAACAGAGCTCAGCAGTAATAAATCACTATGCACATAATTATGTATATCTGTTTTATATACGCATGTCAGGTTTTCAAAGAATCTCTAAAAGGCTAATCCTTGTACTTTGCCATCCATTTAGCAAGGTCTTAATACAGCCTTCCAAATCTGCGATTGGCTAAAAGAAGTCTCAGAAGGCTACGTTCAGTCCATTAGCGCTCGCCCTGTTTAATAGGGACGGGTTTAAAGACTTGAAAGCTGTCTCGGTGAAGTGCAAACACTTTCACTGTTATTAAGCTGTATTCTTCAACACATACCGCTGGGAAAGGCAAGCAAGGAGCAGAGCAACAGTGACCAGAGCAACAATAAAAGCTAGAGTGTTACAAAAGCAAAACAGAACAAATTCAATCAGGATTTCAGCTTACGAAATACAAAATAGCAAAGGTTTTCTACTTTTCTTCATGTATATTAAGCTTCTAAGACATTTTTTAGGCTGCTGGCTTACTGCCAGCTGCATGCTAATGTTAGCATGCTAACATAACATGTTGAAATGTTTATGCACAACATTTATTTTAATATATTATGGTAGTTAGCACTGAACACATCCACTGCTAAGGGGAGCATGTCTGAAGGACTTGGTTGCACGGCAGAATAAAATATTTACGGGGACATCATAAATCAGAGACTATGAGATTATTGTCCTCTTGTTCTGCATAAAATATGCAAATATACTGGTCTCACTTTTTACTTCTCTGTTTGTTAACTTCTAGAAAGGATTGCCAGAAACAAAAATGCCCTCGATTTGCAAAGGTGTGATGTTTTTGCCTTTCTGTTTTGTCTCTCAGAGAAAACACTTGTTTGGACCCACAAGGCTTGAAATGTCTAACCTTTTCTTTTTTGTTTGCATCCACAGCGATTTTCACTTAAGTTTAAGATGCATTTCCTCTACTGTCTTATTCATATTCCTGTTTTTCCTGTCAGCAGGGCGTTCTTATCAGGAATCAATAGTTTCTGCTTTTCATACTAAAAGTAACTAAGCAGAAGAGTTGACCTCAAATTTGGTTTCAGTGCCAAAAGTAGCTATGATTTTCGCATTTTGTCATCTCATAGCCACAACCTCTACGTTTGTTGTTGATTTTATACGGTGGACCAAGTTATACATCACATATTAAAAACTGATGTTCCTACTGAGTCAATTCAGACAATTTTTTGCTTCAATTGCAGCTGCAACTCTATGCACATGCAAAGACAGAATTTTTTGGTACATTTTTCCTCGCAAAACAGCTTAAGCTCAGACAGATTGGATCTGTGTGAACACAAGTCTTCAAGCCACCACAGACTTAACTGGATTTGAAACCGAACTGGGTCATTTTAACACATTCATACGCTGTAATTTAAGACCCTCCATTGAATCTCTGGTTTATAGAGTTATTATCCGGTTGGGAGGTGAACTTCCGCACCATCCTGAAGTCTTTCTCAACTATGACCAGTTTCCTAGCTTATGTTGAAAAAAGCATCTTCCTAGTGAGATTCTTTAACAGAAAAACACTGTAAAAAAACAACAACACATCTCTAATTTGTAAAATATGGTAGCTGTGTTTGCCAGAATTTTACCAAATACTTTATATAAAGGCGGCACAATTCTGGTAAAATTCTGGCAATAACACCTGCCGTATCTTACAAATTAGATTTTTTTTTACAGTGTACTCTGTTTTCACGCTGTAAACCATTTGAAGGTGGTTTAACTTGAAAATGAAAGTCCACCTGAAATTAAAGTCAACAATTAAATAGTTTTGGTTTTAACTCAAAAATTAAAGTTCATAAAGTTGATTTAACAAGAGACAAGTTGTCTAAACATTGATTTTTAAGTTCATTAATCTTGAATTGTGAGTTTTAGCTTAATGCTGCAAATTAGACCAAATAATTATTTCACAATATACAAGAAAAAAAAGAATGCCCTCACTAGTAGCCCTCACACATTTCTCTTTTATTTTTACCCACAATATCAAGTTAAAATACCTACTTATTTTACTTTAGAATAATTTAAATTCTTGTTTCAAAATGCATGAACATTTGAGTTTTATTAAACATCACAATAAATTCTGCTCAAAAACATTTAGTGTGAACAGGACATTATCCCCAAACTTTGCATTGAAATCAACATTTGCCTTCATAAAAGAATCAGATCAACGCAACGCACTTCAATACACAAAAACAAGCCGCTAAGCATTCTGGGAAATAGTTCCCACTTCTGTCTTTATCTTCTTTCAGTTTTTTTAAGTGCTAACCTAAAAACTCTTGGAGGTTTGACAAATTTAATAAACAGTTAGCACAACTTACTACTGTAGATTTATCTCTCACAAACTCACATTTAGGTTCAAAATCTAAAACTCGATAAATTTATTTGACTTAAAGAGTAAGAGATAGTAAACACAACTAAATGCAGCTCAGATGTTTTGCAGTGCATGCAGTGAATACATTTTAACCTTCAGGTTGGTCTGCAGGGCCAGCTAAATATCAGTCTGTTGCACTTTGCATGCATAATGGAAACTTGTCCTGTCTGCAAATATGACATTGAGAAAATCTTTAAAATATGCATTTTTACCTTTGGAGTGCACAACTCCATCAGGTCATCCAAATCATTTTTATTCTTTGATTTACCTTAGAAAGCACTGTGTAGTAAATTTAGCATTCTGTGTCTCCGTAATATTCAGCAGGCGGTTTTGAAGGCCGCCTCATTGTGATCACTCATGTTACCAGAACAAAGCTGGAAATAAATCAAAGCCTCAAAGCAAAACCACACACTCCTCCTCCGCCATTAGGGCCTGGATGAATAGCTGACTCACCACACTAATAACCAGGTGGAACCGAAAGCCGCTCTAAAGGGAGAATAAAATATGTGCACAGCATCGGGCCCCAGAGGCAGGATGTTTGTGTTTTCCTGTCTTAATAATGACGAGACTATGCAATATTTCCAGTGTCAGAGTCACCATCTGTCAAAATAAAGAAGATAAATCGTGGAAGAGTTGATAAGAAACGAACCATGTGACTTAATTAAAGTGCAAAATAAAACTTTCTTTGGACATCTTAGTGGCGTAGAAAGAGATTTCCTAACAAGCTGCTTGTCTTCAACTTGCTGTGACCAATCGAAGGAGTGCTTTCACAAAGAATGTGTCTGATGAGAGGGATACACTCCACCTCACACAAACATGGCAAATGGCTTCATTTGTTGCTTCACGTTTGCTGACCTTGTTTAAGTTTCTGTATTTCCACAGCTGGGCAGCCAGAGAAGCTGCACCAGGGTCAGACTGAGAAGAAGAGAAGAGATTTTATTCAAATATGCATTTAGGTATAAGACTAATGGACTGAAAGCCTGCAGTGACTCAATCTAATGCATTTTATGAAAACGGTGCTGTACTTTGAAGTGAGATCAAAGGAAATGGGAAGGCATATTCACAAAAGTAATGGTTTAAACGGACAAAGACAGCAGATCTGTGTCCTTTTCTATTGAAATGCTTTGCTTTGTGGAGAGCAAAATCAGATTAAAACATTTTAATCTAAAGGATGGGAAAGATGCTGTGATGGTAAAGCTCTCCAAAAGCTTCTTTAATAGGCTTCTGTTAAAATGGCAGGTTTAAAAAATAAACCAGGAGAATTTATTTCATTTTTTTACACCACTAATATGATCTAAACATTAAGTTAGCAAAAAATACTTTGCTAAAATTTATTTTGTTTTAGTTTCCGTGTTCAATTATGTTAATCTGTCATTTATCTTTATTCCATTTTCACTTTTGTACTTGTTAAATGTCACATTATACTTTTAATCACTTCTTTTTATGAAAACTATTGACTAGGAGCCCTAAAGAAAACAAAGTTGGGTGTATCCGGTGCAGTACATGTACCTCTGTTTATTTGATAATCTGAATAATTATTCAGTGGAATATTTAGTAACTACAACCCTCGATAATATTTCGACCTGTCTGTGTTTATAAACCACAATTTCTAGGGAGTAACCTCTAATCGAAGCTATTTTACACTCTGCTGTTTACCACTTCTGTCTCAATTTAGCTGAAATTTTAAGTTTTAAAATAAATACTTTGAATATAGAAACAGATAAACTCTTGGAAAAATAGTGAGGAATTCCAAAAGCCAAAACTATTTGCAGAGTTTATCTTTCAGGCGTCGTCTCGGTCACAAGTGCATAAGCAATGCCTCGTTGTTTTTACCAGCAGGAAGAGCCGCCGCCTCAGAACAGCCATTCGTCAAAGTGATCAAGGTTTATCGTGGCATTAATCGTGTCGAAGATGAATGTGCCGCACAGAGAAAACAATCAGCAACAATCAATTACTGGTAAATACGCAGCCGGAAACAAAACATATTCAGCTCAGTCAAAGAGTTTATTCATCAATTCAAGACTCCCTTATTGCATTGTAATTAAACTTTCTGTTGTGTTTAATACCAGCCGTATTAATGAGACAACGGGCCGATGCAGCGCCATGTTGTAAATATATCCATGCTCCTTAAACGTTTTCACATTATCACAAACTTCTATGTAGTTTAGTGAGATTTTACGCAGTAATTACAACGTTAAAAGAAAAGATACATTTTCATACAAATGTAAATCTTAATTTGGCAAATATTCGTATTTAGCCCTCTGAGTCAAAGCATGATCGATTCACCAAATACTGAAAGGCGTTTCTTGTATTTATTTACCAGACTTGCTCATGGAGATTGATCTTTGTCAGTTCTTCTTTGAAAAATAGCTACAAATCCTTAAGATTGGGTGGAAAGTTTCTGAACATTACATGTAAAGTTTTCTCACAATGTTTGAACAGGATTTAGGTCTGGATTTTAATACATAAATCTGTTTTGATTGAAATCACTGTAGCTCTGCCCTCATGCTGTCCTGCATGATGCTGAATCTCTGCCTCAGTCTCCTTAGCAACAGGTTTTCTTCCAGGTTTATCCTCTTTTTAGCTCCATCTATCATCTTACTAACTCCAACCTGCTTCCCTGTCATTGTTGAACAAACGTAGCTCCTCAGGATGATACTGCTCCCACCATGCTTTATAGTGGTGATATCCAGCAATAATTTTCCTCACATATTGTTTTACAGTCCTGCAGATGGATGAGCAGTCAACATAATTTTTTGTCTCCTGTTTCTTTAAATAGAAGGAAAGCATTTGGGTTTTGTGCATCTTATATGGACATATCTGAATAAATAGGGCTAAATAAATCCATATGTACTCCACATTTTTTATAATTGACATATTTCTGAATGAAATACAAGACAGAGCCAGTGATTCTAAGATTAGGAAAATCAGGAAAACAGAAACCAAAGTCTGTAACTCCAGTCATTCAGCTTTTCAATGCAACACACCTTAGTCGCAAAACTGATTTACCTGCTTTGCAAATGTCTGGTTGGAGCAGAGATGCATCTAAAAGTTGCAGGACTGTGCAGAACTCTGATCTACAGGCCGAGGCAGCGCAAGTCTGGCAGTCATAAATTTATGCAAAAAAAAATCTAAGAGAAGAAAGTTAATTAGTTGGGGGTTATTTAGGTGATTTATTTGTGGTCTTTTCAGTCCTTTGCAGGAAGGATTCTTAGCCGCGTTTAGGGATTTGTTGTTTGCTTGATTGTGCGGAAAGGAATCTGCAAAACCCGAAAACAAATAAACGGTTTTCCTCTTGTTTTTTGAAGGTCATAGTCAGAATAATGAATGAGAATTGATCATGTAAATCAACAGGTTCAGCGCATTGACTTGGGGATTTCATGTTTGCTGCTGGGGCAGCGCTGCGTTATTTATCACCTAATCGTTGTGAACAGCCGGCCCACCTGATGCTTATTGACAGCCGAGCAGTAATGAGAAATCTAAAAGCAGCTGCTGGCCCAACTTCTTCATCACTTGTAGAAAATTGCAAGATGTCAAATTGTTACTGCTCAAGAACACCTACATCAGTCTCTTCTTTGTAAATTAATAACATAAAGCCTTCCCAGATATAGGATTTTCTTCCTTTATGTGGGATTAAAGCAACCGGCTCCTGCACAATAAAAGTAATTCTTGTCCCCAGGCTCTTCCTTCCTCCCTGGCTTGCATTGTTCTCCCGCACGTCTCCTCAACTATGATGTTCTTTTCCCTGGCGACTCCGCTGCTTCTCCTGCTCCACTTCCCCACCCACTCCTGCCTCATTTGATGAATATTTCACAGGCCAGTAGAGACAGAGCCTCCTCCTCTCTCATCCTTCTCCCAGTAGACTGTCCAGCTCTCAGTACCCATCACCTTCGGAGGTGATAGAATCATAGTGCTGAGTAAGGGGGCATCCCTGGAGACTGCAGGAAACCAAAAAGCACATTAAAAAAAGAGAGAAAAATGGAAGCATGTGTTCACTAAAGTTGTATCTGGCTCTCAGAGATGGCCTGATCTGAAAGTCAGGACTGTGCTGACCTTCGCTTTCTTGCAGCCTCTCAGAGTGAATATAAAATTATCCCTGCACTGCAAAACAAAGCCTGTAAAGCCTAATAGAACCTTGGTAATCACTGTAAAATGATGACGGTGCGCTGCAGACATTCGCACAAAGAAAAATATTATATAAAACGTAATTTGTGCAACAAGGAAAGTGTTGTAACAACATAAGTAATAAATAGTGACTAGAAAAAGATTATAAGATAAATTTCTATTGATATAATAGAATTATATGGCTGCTTGTTACAGTCTTCAGTACATTAAAGTTTGTTAAAGTAAGACAACTACAGTACAAGCAATGGCCTCTTGAATGTGCAACTGTCTGTTTTGAAGGGAGGTAGATATATTTTAACACTATACATTGTTTTAATATATTTATATTTTTGTAACTCTGGTAGCTTTGACAACTTAAAAACAGGTGGAGTTATACTGGAAACATGTTTATGTAAACTAGATTTAAATAATATTCTGATTCAAAGTGTGGCAGCATAATTTATAGATTTTAATTATAAAATCTAAACCAATAAAAACTTATGTTATGCTTCTGCACCAGTGACTTGTGAGACAGAGAAAGACCGTTTTACTGTGCTGGAACCAAAACACGCTGAATGTTTTTCAGGCAATTTGTTCTCTAAATAATCATCCAAGCAAAGCAAGCGAACAGAGGAGTTAACTAAGCACAGACAGGTTTTCCATATTCATTTCCTGCAGTTTCTTTTCAGTGAGATGCAAAACATGAAAATGTGGGAGAAACTGGAGCCTTATGGTAGCTGAAACAGCCAAGAAAAAAGGGCTTTTGCAGTAATTTTTGGGTAAAAGTCATTTTGTAGTGGTGTTTTTGTAAGTGTATCAAATTAACCACATGCATTTATTTAGTCACCACATATCTAACAAATTTATGGGGAGAAAAATTTGATAAGGTCCAAATAATTCTAGTCAGAAATCCAAATGAAAATATTTGAAACTCAAATAAGTTTGCACATCTAAAACAAATAACATAAGAAACATTATAAATTAAAACAACTCTGCAACTTATAAACCCATAGGAATCTGCAGTGAGCATCCAAAACTGAAAATATTATTTATTTTTATGTTTAAATCATATCTTATATTCAAAATATATGATTTGGTTTTTAATTGGAAAACTGTGATGAGCATTTCCTCTATTGAAAGCTAACTTTTAAATTAAAAGCTTGAGTCATTCAGCTAAAAATAGCACCAATGTTTCTTTACAATAGAAATAAAAGCTCGGACATGAATCAGTGAGTAAATAAGGAGGCACGGAAAAACAGGAAATTTGTAACAGAACCAGATAATGACTGATTGAGCAGAGCCTGCAGGCTTTTGCCAGTCTCTGAGGACAACTAATTGATGTTTTAAAGCAATGATGGTGGATGGAGAGCAGGAACATGACCCAAACAGCTGTGAGAAATTTACTCTAATGGTATCTGAAACAAAAAAAGAGATTTTTTTTGCTGGAAGGTATCCAAATTTTTAAAAACATCTCCAGAGAGCAGACGATGAACTGTATGTTAAATATAATCTTGGGAATACTGACAAGATGTTCCCCCTGAGAAGCTGAAGATCTTTTAGTTTGAAGCCAAATTTTCACTTTTTATTTGTTTAACATGGACTGTCAAGCAGAATGAAGTGAACAGAAGCCAAGCAGTGCAAGTAAAGTATGATATATGTTGGCTAAATTAACCATCCTCAGCCCACAGCAGTTAATTGTGACATGGAAATGCTCTTGGATAGGAACTCCCCAGTCCAATCCCAGTCAGTGTATCTCGATGAGCCGATCCATATGGGATGCTAAAACCTCCTCTGCCTGCCTCCTGCCGGCACGTCTCAATCATCACTACAATCGCCTACAAATCTCCTGTCAGCCTGTGCGCGCCAGCCATGCGACACACATCCCACGCTCACACTTGGCAGCGTGAGAAATGGCAGGGAAGCAGGAAGACGGTCGCTCCTCTCTGAGCTTCTTCCCCACTAAGTTTCCCTCCTGACTCCACAGAAACAGACCAACCAAGAATCTAAGGTGGCTTGTTGCATCTTTTATTTATCTACATATTTGAAAATAATGAGATTCTTGAAATGGTGAAAAGAAATAAAAGTTTAAGGGATAGGCATATGGGCTAAATAAAACATGTTTATTAGATTTTCTTTGCACAAAATCATTCTTATGTAATGAGATTTTAGTCTGCTGGCCACACACACCCAACTCAACGTTTACACAAATTGACTTAAAAAAAATTTGCAATATGCAACCACACATCTTTGAAAAGCATTAGTAGAGCATCCAGTACAACCAACAATGGTGCAGCAAGTGGTTTCCGTTTGGTAAGTCAGCAACAAAACACTTGTCTTTTCCAGCAGCCATTGTACAGCACGTACACAACAAGCTGGACAAATGTACTGGAACTCAGCTGGGGTTGCTAGATAACGAGCCGGGCTTCCCAGTGGTTACTAGGTGTCGGGACAGTGACTGCTGATTTGTGACGATACTTTCAGGTTTTTGAAATGAGTCGTTTTCCAGACACCAAAAACCATTAATTTATTGCAAAATGCTTAAATAAATCATTCTAAAAGAAGCAGGGGAAACCCGAGTGGAAGTACAAAAACTTACAAAATGTTTGTAGCATAATACGTCCCCTTTAAGCTCTTCATAATGTTGGAGTAGTTGTAGATAATTGCACCAAAAAGCAGCTATCAAGAAAGCATTTCTTAAAATATCATTTAGCATTTTGCCTAAACAGCTACATTTTAATGTCAATTAATGACCTGAATTTACTTCTTCAGGCCAAATTGTGTCTCTGGGTTGAAGAGAATCAGTGCAAGATCAGTGAGATCCTCACAATCACACCTCAGGGGTTTTCCATATCGCAGGCACACAGTCCGCTCTGCTAATATCTTCGGCCAACTCAAAGCTTCTCTGCAGAACAAATATATTTTTGTGAAGCTTGAAATCATGATCATTAGATGAATGATGAATATTGAAGTTCAGCCTGTTTAATTCATCTATGTTTCCAAGAATTGTATTTTCTCCTACTGAATTTTTGGCATTAAAGGCCTAAAAAGTGGAAACAAATATATCTTGAATTACATTCTGCAGAGTTTTTTGGTTTTAAAAAGTCTTCTTGACATTTTTCAGGATGTTTTCCTTTTTAAATCATATGTGCAGTAATTTGTTTTGTCGAAGATAACGTAGCTAAAAAGCTCCTAATATTAAATAAAATTTTCACATTTTCAGGGAAATATAGATTACAGATTCTATATTTAATTGATTACAAGTTGACAAATACCAGGAATTCATTGTTTATTTATTTTTCTGCATAATTTGTAAGGTTAAAGTTCACTTACAGGAACTTATTACAGCAGTATCATGGTATATGAAAAATCCCACCTTTGATATTAGCACATTTATTAAGTAAGAGGAAATTTATAAAGAAATAATATTTTTTACGAGATCACTGGTGACGATATTATAAGTTTTCTCTGAGGTTGATAAATTTTTTCCTAACATGGACTTCTTTTCCTCACTGGATAAATGTACTGGATTTTTCTAAAAATTTGTATGTAAAAATAAAATATGGATATATTTTATTTAGGTTTTGATTTTACATCTCAAACATGCCAGTTAATATGAAATGCATTGTGTAGATTATTGGTGTACAAACGTTTGGCCATTTGGGTCAAATTTGGAAAGTACTAATGGACCACAATAAAAATAACAGAATTAAAAGTTGCAAATTGCTGCATTTTTCTCTTGGTATTTTAGACTCTTTAGCTCTTAAGCTGTCAACGTTATTACATAATAATCAACTTGTTCTGCTTACATTAAGGGGAAGAATAAATGATTTTGTCAAATTTAGTGTAGAAGTTGCAGGCTGCAACCAACTGTGAGCACTTCTTACAAACTTGTGATTAAAACTAAGCACAGCTGGCTGTGAAATATGCTCTCAGTTTGTGCCTACTGGGCTTCTGTACAAACATATGGAGAGAAGGAGGAGGAAATTGTTGGTTACAAACTGAAGGAAATACAATTTTCTTTGTTTCCTTCATAAATATAAGTCACTATTTTTTTCTGTAAAGTGCATTTGTGTCTTAATTTAATTGAGGACAGTCTGGGAAAAAGACATACAGTCACATTTAATAAATTAGAATAAGTGTCCAGATGAGGCTCATTTGTCAGATTTAAATTGTGTAAATTCAGAACCATCGGTTTAGGAAGTAATGTGGATAATATTATTACTGCTATCATTATTGGTGCTTTTGTTGCTGCTGCTAGTTTTTTTGTTTATTTTCTTGTTTTTTGTCAATTCAAACTAAATTCTGATTGTTCTTAATTAAATCTAACTAAATCTGAATCTGTAATTAAACTTAAATAGATATTATATTGATGGGTTAACTACTAAGTGAATATGTATAGTTTATTGGATTCATGTGATATGTGTAAGGTTATGTAGGCGACGTGAAGATAAATGGATAAGAAGTGGGAATATAGATAAATTTACACTTCCACCCACTCCCTTTGAATATGTAAAGCAAAGGTTTCGACATTATGCTACATGCTGTAAGTATTCTTGTACATATTCGAAAGGTAATACAGATTGTTAAAAAAAGCATATTTTCAATTTCAAACTGTGATTTCCTAAACAGTTTTTAATGGTTTCTGGTATTTGTTGCTTTTTCACTTTGCAAGTAGTTTCACTATGTCAATGAGTTTTAATAATTTAGATTGTACAAATAGTGTGTTAGTATTATCTCGATATCCCACCTTATGAATTATGCTTATGCTACTGTTTTCTGTAGTATTGTTAATGCCTGCAGTGCAGTTTTGCCCCAGATCTCTGCACAGATTCTTAAATAAGGTGCAAAGCTTTTTGTTTTGTGACAGACTTGTCTTATTCAACAGAGATATTTTTTGAGACTTTTCCTGGAGCATTTCTGAATTTTGCCTCAATAATGACAACTAAAACTGTATCTTCATCATCAACTCTTTCAGTATTCCCTCCTTGTATCTGTATTCCTCTATGTAATCGGCACTCCCTGACTAATTATTTCTGTTTTACTCAGGTTTAAGGAGAGATTGTTTTCATTTAATGAATTGCATTTAATAATTTAATAATTGTTTCACATCATCTTCAACACAGAAAGTGTTTGTATCGTCAGCAAATTGTACACTTTTCATTAGTGCAAAAGTGCATTTACATAAATTATGAACAATTTGGGACTTAGAACTAAGCCTTGAGGAACTCCACACATAATGTCCAAATATTTGATTTACTGTGTCAGATGTCTTTTTGGTAAAGCAATCCTGTTCAATTAGAAATTAAACTGGATTTTTAATAAGCTCAGATTTCTGCATAAAAATGTTTTTATTGGTCTGATGTAATGTTCTAATCTCAAATGTTGTTTTCATTCGCTGTAAACAGAAAACCATCATTATGAACATCGATAACAGATAGAAAACATTTGTAATTATTCTGTCATTTGTTTCACTTAGTGAAATAAGTCATTGAAATAAATTAACTTTTCAGCGACGCTTTAATTTACTGATTATGAATTAATCCTGCTGAAGGCTACCAGATGTTTCGTTTAAAGGCTTTGTACATTTATTTTGAGTTCACGATGAATAATGGAGGAAAATTATTTCTCAAAACAATCAAAAGGCTTTCAATAATTTGGGTTGAGGTTTATGCATGTTTGTACAGAGATTTATATTATAGTGTTAAGATTTTCCATGTATTTTTTCTTGTTCAGCGTTGAGGTCGGTCAGGTAAATGGGAAAATGATCATAAACACATGCATATATTTATATAGCTTTCCTTTAGGAAATTAAAACAAAATATTTTTTATATTTCAGCATTACTGCATCATTTCCTCATTAAAATATTTGGCTTTAAGCTTAAACAAAAGAATAAAATCAACCACTTCCAGGAGCAAAATTGCAGAGCAAACCCCCTGACTGAACAAATCTAGTTTTTTGACGGTTGATCTCAGCGTCACTCCGTCTTGACTCACAGGAGCGCTGGTTGCTTTGGTGCTCCTGCCTGTTTATTGCTGTACTGTCACAGCAAACTCTGCTCTGTGCAATGCAGCAGCTCACAATTGGTCTGAAAGAGCCGTGACTGAGCAGAGCCTGGTAATGACGGGTTATTTCTGTCGAGTTTAAAATAGACCATGTGGCCAGATGATTGCATGTCCGCGTGGCTGCTGAGACGAGGACGGAGCGTTACCTGTGTGTGAAACGTGACTCTCTGTAATAGATGCTGCTTATTATACACTTCCAGTCCGAAGTCTGGAAATCCACTCACCACATAATGAGAGACTTCAATTTATGGTATCTTCAGCTGAAATTAGGGTTGGAATTAGGGATGGAATCAAGGATGGAACCAGGGATGGAATTAATTAGAATTAGGCTTGGAATTAGTAGGAATTAGGCTTGGAATTGATTGGAATTAGTTGGAATTAGGGTTGGAATTAGTTGGAATTAGGGTTGGGATTAGGTTTGGGATTAGGATTGGAATAATGGTTGGAATTAGGGTTGGAATAAGGGTTGGGATTAATTGGAATTAGAATTGGTTTTGGAGCAGATAAATCAGACTGACATTAAGCTTTTGAAATACCCCAGCCATATTTAATATTTATGTACCATGATTAAATATTAAGGGATTAACCAATTTAAATGAACAACCATTTCTGAAAAAACAAGGGTGAAATAGTTAAATTATGTCAGAAGCTTGTGTATCTACAACCTGCTGAAGGACATTTAACCAGAAATGGGTGTTTATATTTAATTATAAGTTAAATATATGAAATAACCAAAACTAAAGTACTGTTTTAAAAATCTGAGTTATTAAAACCTTTGTGCTGATGAGGAGTCTGACCAGAACTGGATGATTTATAATGATAGATTTTATCCAAAGGTTTTTGAAAATGTGCAAATATTATCTTGTTCATGCATGTTCAGTCATATTTAGCGTGTAATGATGAGCTCTGATATTTCAGCAGCATGAGGAAATATTAATTTTGCAGAGCCTAAAAGTTGTCACATTGTTTTCCACCTGACACAAACCCCACTAATGGCCCCGAGGAGACGTCTAAATTGCAAGTTTCCATTTGCATATGCAACTTCGTTTCTGTGCCGACTTAAATTTCCCCGTGTCTTTTGTTGCCTCACATTTTCGCCACATTTACGTCAGTGTCGGGCTGTTTTCAAAAACCATTCAAACTGCATGAAATAATTCAAATCAGTGCCCATTAATGTCATGGCTGAGCAGCATCAATGCCACTTTGAAGCAAATGTTGGGGAAAAATCTCCACATTCTGTGCATCACAGATCCAAACCTGTTAACTCTATTTATGTCCTTTAGCAAACAAATCCATTTACTATGTCTTTCAACAGAGAACTGGTGTATTTTGAGTGCTGTGCAAATTAGCTTCCTACCATACCTGCTGGTTGTTGTAGAAAATAGAGCGCGGTTTTCCATGTTCTCTTTTTCAGGACTTCCGATGACTTTCTTTCAACAATGGCTTTCTTCCTGCCATGACTAATAGCTGGCCCACTGAGAGATTCTCCCATCTTATCTGAGCTGTGGATCTCTAAAGCTCCTTTGGAGCTACTATATATCTTCTGTCCACGCTTCTGGGTAATACTCTGGTTTTCTATTCAGGTAGACGAGTTGCTGCGTGTTATTCTGCTTTCATTACTAGAAGATAAATGAAGAAATTCAAAATGTTATGACCTAATCCTGCTCCTCAACTTTATCCCTGACTTATCTGACTTACTCAGCTCTTATTGTGCTTTTCTTCTACAGAAGAACCATATTTACACTGAGATTGAATTATACAAGCTATTGTAACAGATTTTATTTAAAAATATCCATTAAAAGTTTTTTATTTGGAAACTATCTGGATCCACATATTATTTTATTGCCACTTCACAATCACACACTTCTTCCTCTTAGTCTATCAGAGAAAATCCAGGTACAAATACCTTAAAGTCTGCAGTTGCAATGTGACAAAATGTGGAAGGTTTATTCGGTCTGAATACATCTCTAATCTCTTGCAGAAAACCTCTCATAGCAGTGTAGCTGCACACTCGTAGGCCTATTTTAGGAAAAACGTGATGATTCAACATCTGAGTGGCTGTAATAAGAAGTAGATGACCTCTGGTGGGGGGGATGGGCTGCAACCAGCTCACAGAGAAGATCTGCACTGAGCTGGGAGCCAGACAGAGCAGCGTCCTGAGCTCTTGTTTACCAGAGAAACTAATCACTTGGGACTGCAACCCCAGCAGAGGAGGAGGAAGCCATCACCCTCATTAATAAGAGAACATCAACAGACAGATAGAGAAGTGCTGCTGGAGCATTTTTTCTTTCTGCGCTGGAGAAGAGCACCTTTCCGCTCCCGTGCAGCTGACAAACCCTCCTTTCATCAAACATGGTTCACGTTTTGCTTTTCTCAAAATACCACCCAGCTGAAGGTGGGTCGAACCGCAATTAATGAACGCAGGCGGTACTTAGGGGACTCCTAACAGCGCCTTTTTTTTCTTTCTTTTTCTTTTGGTGCAGTTTAGAGGGCGGGAAAGCTGTCAGGAGGGAGAACGGGCCCTGCAGCTGTAACCCCCGGAGTGAACCTCCTCCGTGTGACAAATTTCACACTCTGCTGAGAGAAATCCGCTGGGACTTTAGATATCTCAGCTTGTCACATGCTTTCGCTGAATACTAAAAGATAAATCCGTTTTGCAGATAATGCATGTAAGCAACTCTAGCGCATTTCCCGTAAAAAAAAAAAAAAGAAGAAGAAGAAGAAGAGGGGGGGTAATAAAAGCTCTGCACACACCTGTCCAATTCCAGCAGCATGGAAAGTTCAGGCTGCAGGGAAAGATAACAGACAGCTTGCCATGTTCGACCTATCAAAGGAAACACTCAGTGTGGAGACTGGAACAGATGTTGCACCACGTTAAGATAATCCATCAGCCACTGGCTGCGTTCTTATTTATTGAAAACTTTTAAATATGTCACCTGTGTGGCTTTGAAACACCTGCAATGAACGACATTGTCTGTGTGTTTATATTTTTTGTTTCTAACATGCAGTTTTTGCTTGATGACTCTATCTATAGTAAGAGGAAACAGTTTTCCTCATGGCCATGTGAAAAGGTAATTTTGCACAAGCTCTTGCAGTAACGTGGTTTGTTTGTCACGTCTCTGTGGAGCCATTTTGTCCCATTCTTTTTTGAAACATTGCTTAAAATCAGGCATCAATTAAAGCATTTCAAACTTTTTCTGAAAGCAACATATGAGTTGATATTAGTTTTACTCCAGATGTAACAAGATGAACATTTTCCAAATGTTTCAAAACTTTATCTCACCAATCCACAGAATATTTTCCAAGATGTTTGTGCAGAGATGTAGCTTTCTAGTCAGTAGTGATTTTCATCTGCTTCGGTAAATCTCTGAGAACCAGCATCACGTAGGTTTAGCTGTGTTCATTTTCACTCCTGGGAAGATCTACCACTGTCCATGTTTCTATAAGTCGTGGAAAACGGTTTCCACTGAGTTTCACCAAACCGTAGAAATGGCTTTGTAACAGCAGAAACTTTCTTTCTCAATTTCTCTTGAATGTTTTGGGTGAAAGCTTGGTCTTTTAGCCTACTTCCTGTTGTCAGACAGGTTCTTGACTCTAAATGTCTGATTATCAGGCCTGTGAATATCTAGGAAAAATGTAACTCTGCTTTCTGAAAAACTTAAAGTTATTCGTTTCCCTGATTCGACTTTTTATAGGTAAATGTTTGAGTAAAATTAACATTTATGTTTTATTCTACGAATGTCTGACAACATTTGTCTGAAATTCCAAGTAAGAATTTAGTATTAATTTGCAGAAAATGAGAAATGGTCAAAATAATGAAAAGGTTGCAGTGCTAGTGCAAAGAAAACAAGTTCATATTCATTTAGAAACAACAATACTAATGTTTTAACTCAGGAAAAGTTCAGAAAGACATATTTGGTGGAATAACCACAAGGTTTTAATGCACTGGTCTCTTAATTTCTTCCAGAGTTATATAATCACAGTTAATTTAATTTAAGATCACAGATAGAAGCTGCTGAAATGAGTTTTTTTTCTCTAAATTGAATTTGTTATATTGTATTGGTGAAACTTTGAGTTATTATAAGACTTGATATAATTTAACTCAAGAGTTTTGTTTCCAAAATGTTCCAACCACCTGAACAGCTGTAACTGTTCATAAACAGAGAAAAAGAAAATATTTTACTGCGAGACTTCATGGAAAAGGAGCTAATATTTTTTTTGTTGTTGTGCAGTGTTTTAAAGAATCTATAAAGGGAAAAATCTATTTCCCTTTATGCACGTCTCTGTGTGTGCTTAAGACAGTGGGAGGAAAGGAGTAGCTGTGTTTACTGCGACGGCTTCCCTGCTGCGCGCTGTCAGAGACAAAAGGACAGCAGGCGACCACAGAAACATCACACAGAACATCGGCAGCTCACGCTTCTGGAATCCCAGGGAAATCAGATTTCCGTTTCCCCTTTCACTCAGATTTATTTTTGATGAATTATTATATATTTGTTGTCAATTGAAGGAAAAATGTTGGAGAAATATTAGAAATATAAGTCCCTTTTAAGCTAAAATATATTTTTGATGCTTTTAAGTTTAGAAAGAAGATCTGCAGCAGAATATTCTAATTAAATGCATTTAATTAAATAAACCATAAAGTTACAGGCATCTTGTGAAACAGCTGATGTGTGACAAGTCTTTGTGAGCTGCAGATATTAGATCTTTGGGCCATATTTAAGATTTCCTGTCTGCTGCAGAGTTCCCAGCGTTTTACTCTCTGAATCAGTATTTGAACATATTTCATGCCATCAAGAAATAAAAGGACACCTAAATATTCAGTGTAGTTTGTTTTTGTTATGAATCTTGAGACAAGCAGTGAAGAGTCATTTTTTGTCACTGTGTTTGTGACACATGAGGTTCTCATATTAAAGAAATTCATTATAATTTCCTTGTTTATCCTTAAATTGTTTGCTAAGCTACATACTGCCAGTTTTTGGAGTTTAGTTTACACTTCAATTAATATTTTCAAGCATTTATTTCTGTTATTTATGTTCGTCTTACAAAAATGAAAATATGACATTAAAGTTACAATATTGCATTATATTAATAAAAATATAAACATGTTTGATGCAGGTATATTTGTTTAATGAAATCTGTATTTAATACCAGCCTAAAAGTCATTTTCAGAGGTAAATTTAATCTAAGAAACGATTTTTATCACCATTTTTCACTAATAAAATTGATCTCCGCCACGATCAGCAAATCCTACCAGCTTCTCTGACTTGCATCTGAACTGAGGCAACGTTAATGTGCGTCTTTCTTAGACTTTTAGGGTTTTAACAGAATCTCAGGTCCAAAATCCCAAATTATCCCTAAAAGGTATAAAGTCTCCCTTTGCTCACCTTTGCTTGCAGTGATTTCTTTGTGGCAGTGAGAGGAAAATGAGCAGACTCAGTGTTTGCCCACTGGAACTGACAAATTGAATTACCACACAAACAGCAGGGTAATGAGCAAGAAATAAAATTTTGATGTGGCCTTGAGGCAGGAAGTGTTTGTTGAGATGTTTTTATAGCAGTTTTGTTTAGCAGTAAGGTCAACTACTGAACAAAAGCTGCATACACAACTTTTATTTGCAAGCAAATAAAAATGGTACATTCAACCTCAGAAGAGCTGGGAGATCTGCACAAACACGTTTCAAAACGCAAGTATTTAATTTCTTTATTCTCGCAAAGTGCATCAATTTGTGTGTGTTTTATCATCTCTCTGTGTGGAAGAAGCATTTTTATTTGACAGTAGATCACAAAAATGAGCCACTTGGCAACAGTGAGAATTTCCAGGAATGTGATTCAGTAAAGCTATGAGGGAAATCTCTGCAAATAAAACTTGCAGATAATTAGACCTTTTCTCTATTACTGGGTTTTCCTCTAAGTCAACACATAATTCACTAGGATTTTGTTTTCTAAAGTTCCTTATTGAGAACTGTTATTTTAATCGATTCAGAATAAAAACTTAGCAACTATGGTTTGGGGATTGCTTTTGTTTGTTTTATTAACTGGAAGGTGTTTTTTTGGAGGAAAAAACACGGGGTATCGTGTTGAATATTCTTTATTTTCTTGTTGCTATTAGCTGATCTTCATAAGCTGTGCTTTTTCGGAATTGAGCCTAACTTTTTGTCCACTGAACAATAAAAATAAGATAAAGCTGTTTTATCTTCATCATCATATAATATATATAATATATATATATATATATTTCTAAACAGAGTTGCTTTCCGCTGAATTTTTTGCATCATGACGTCTTTTTGCTCTGACTTGTTTGCTATGCATTAATTTCCTTCTTTATTTGTTGCATCATTACTGTCACATCAGCTGTTGGAGGAAATTATGAAATAAATAAGTTGTATAACTGAATTATTTGCTAATCTTTGGCCTAACCTGTATTTTGCTTAACTCTGTGTAATAAATGGATGCAGCTGCTTAGATTTATAAAAGAAATGAGTGAAGCATGCCTGTGCAAATGTGAACCAACATGTTTTAACAAAACGAATTTGTGAAAATATCGACGGCAATTTTTTATTAGATTTTTTTTCTCAAATTGTGACCTTTATAAATATGCTGATTTTGTTTGAACTACAGTATCATAATAAAGATGAAAAGCAGTTTTATTTTCAACACTAAAGAGATTCTTAACATTTTTATAACAAGCTCAAAGCTGCAGGGAAGGAACAACATTTTTTCTTTCTGAAAACGAGATATATCGATGGGATAGCGTTGAAATTCCTCTTTTGCTGGCGAACCGGGGGGAAGTCTGGGTCAGAACGACCTTCTGTTCTGCCTTTGAAGCAGTGCTGACACGAAACCGCAAGCAAAGAGCAAAGATTTGAAACACAGTAAGACAGCAGTCTCCAACTGCAGACACAAAATAAACTGACACGAAATAAACCGATCCACATTTCTTTCCACAAACTGCAAAGAAGTTTTGGGGGAATTTTAAATAAATAAATGTATGACTGAGCTAGATTTCAAACTTTCTTTAAATAAAGTATGTAGAGCATGTGTATCAACTCCCTTTTACTCGTGTACCCTTAAATAAAATCTTGGGCAAGCAACTGTTGTAGAGAGAAAAAAGTAGAGAAGTTCAATTCATCGTTCAGAAATGCAAAAAGAGAAAATGCATGACTATACATTTACAAAAGCCAAGAGATTTGTAGTAACTCTAGAGGAGCTTCAGAGATTTACAGCTCAGGTGGTTGAATCTGTCAAAAGGACAACAATCAGTTTTGCTCTCCACAAATCTCGTGTTTTTGAAAGAGTAGCAAGGTAAAATTTCTTCCTGAGGTAAAGCTTATAGGAAGTCGGTCTTGAAGGTTGTCACAACCAAAAATGTTCAGATTGTACCAAAGCGGAACAGTTTACCCTACAAGCAAAAACATAAACGTGTGGATCAAATGTAAAGCTGCCCATTTAACCAGGTAGCTCCATCAAGCTGCAGGGCGAAAAGAGAAACCGTTCCTAGTTGATGATGGTGAGATAAATGGAGCTAACAAACCTTTTAAATGACTGCAAAAGATTTCAGATCGGAGCAGATGTTCACCTTCCAGCATGAACCCCCCCCTCTAAAAACAATCAGAGCTACAACTCAGTGGCTTAAATTAAAAACTACTTGATGTGTAAGAACGGTCCAGTCAAAGTTCAGATCTAAATGCACTTTTAAATGTCTTAAAGTGGCAGTACGGCGTAAAATTTACTTTTTTGATCTTTACATCATGTGTCAGGAAAAACATACATGTAGTGTTGTTTTGATTCTTTCATTAATATTTGAGAAATCTTTTGATCTCCATGGCAACCATTCAGCTGTGTAAAACGACTTGGTGGACCTAACTCCGCCTTCAAGTCGCAGCTCCTCCTCAGAGCTGCAGTTTCCAAGTTACTGAGCTTCTGCCTCACAGAGCAGCTCTGAAACCCGACTCCTCCACTCAGCTCCTTCAGACTAGCCAGCAGCAATTAGCAAACACCTGGTGGACCTGCACATCAGGTGATGTGAGCCACGTTGTTAAAGGGTTAATAGAGGAGCGATGCTGTTATGGCTTCCTGAGGGTGAAGGTTTTAAAGAGGCAGACCCCCAATTTGAAAACATTAAATCACAAAGTCAAATTTATTTTAAGTCATATTTGGTATATATGCCTTTTTTTAAAGGTTTTATTGGCTCTAATGGCCTTTATTTGAAAGTAATTTGACAGGAAAGAGGGTAATGAGAAAGAGGAAAGACATGGCAAATGTCGCCAGGCTGGGGATCGAACCTGCGACCAGCGCCACGAGGACTAAAGCCTCAAATCGTGGGTTGTGCTTTGCCCCTGCACCACCACAGCACCCCAACTCAAGCTAACATAATTACTTGATTGTGCTACAAAATGGCTCTAAATGGCTGGACACATAATACTGCCCCTTTAAAATACATACAGAAATTTATTTTTCACAAAACAGGACGAGACATAAGGCCATTTGTGTTTTGATTTCACACCTGCAGTTTTGTAAGTATTGACAGCAGTGCCATCATGCATGTTTACTGAGAATCACACCTCTTACAGTGAGGGTTCTTGTAATAACGGGTTGTGTGAAGCTTGGATCAGGTTTCAAGTGGAAGCTACACTAAAGAGGCCATTAGGCATGAAAAAGCACCAGAGATGGTGGACAAGTGCCTGCAGGCTGGGTGTAAAATGTAACAGCAGAACTGGATGAGCCCACATAGAAAACGTTCATAAATAACCAGAACGTCTTGAGAATTAGAACAATATTTCAAATTATATTTAACAGAAACAGGAAGTGAAATGATAGAGAAAAAGCAATCTGTGACAGACTGATATGAAAAACATGCTCTTACACTGCCAGCCTCTTCCAAAAGTACAGCACAAACTGTAATTATTACATGGATTTAACTTGTTTTCTTATCAGTAAGATGTTCAGAAAAGCTTCTGTTCCTTTGTTTTTTTCCCAGTTTTTGTTTAGTTTTGATTAATTTTAGTAATCCCTCTGGGATTTATAATGCAACTATTTTCAGTGGAAGCTAAGGTCAGTACTGCTCCTCACCGTGACAGCAAAGAAAACACAACAGCTTGTTCAGGCAGAAGCCTGCCATCATCTAAACACAGATATAGATTCTTCACAGTAGGCATGTAACAACACAGCTGTGGATGTATTTCCTAATCTTCTGTGAACAGAGCTGCTAAAATTACAGAAAAGACGAGGAAAAACAAGCACTGCAGCCGTCTGCGTGGTGTGGAGTAACAGGTCTGTGGAGCAGCTAATGAGAAGCACCACTCAAAGCAACCGCATCGCTTTTTCCTTTTCAAATCAAAATAAATAATGCAATCAAATGACGACTTGATGAGCGTCTCGCTGCAGCACAAATCAAAGAGAAACTCGTTCCCAGAAATGTGCGGCACACTTTTCAGAGCAACATTACACCAACTTCTCTCAACCGCGGACGAGGAGATCCAGACAGCCGAAACCTTCAGGATGCGTTGAAAACACATGGCTCTAATAGTGGGAGCGGTGACAGAAGGAGCTGGGTGAGTTGTTTTCAGAGGAAAAACAGGGTAAAAAAAGTGGGGTACTTGTCCATTTTATAGTGCTGGCTGTCTGTTCTCTGTTCCCTTCAGTAAAACCTCAGCTGACTCTCAGTCACTCTTCTATGCTGAAATGGTTTTGCAGATACTCTCACTGCGTTCAGGAGCGGCATGCAAAGAATCCCAACATTTCTGTATTTGAACTCCCTGCGTTTCTGAATAATATATGACAAGTTCGGCGATTGTTTTCCCTTTTTTTCCCCCCCAAAACGACTTCCAGCCTGTTCTTTGAAGCTACATGTTTAATGATCAGATGCCTCGGTGGTTACTCAAAGCAAAGAAAGTCCTGAGGGCATCCAAGAGCATGCTGGGATTTAGGTCCTCTCCCCCTGTGCCCCTAAAAATTACCAAGCTGCTACAGAAAGTGGACAGATGGAGGTGGAGGATGTACACTTGGTACTAACCTTTGAGGTAATCATCTGGGGTTTTCACTCATTCACATGCTGCAGGCAGGATTCTTACCTGCGAGGTGTTGCATGCTGTACTCAGATACAGCTCTCAAGATAATCCACATGAATGATAAATAAACAATATAATCATCATTAACATTTTACTTTGGAAAGCAGTAAGTCGAAATGCATAATTCAAACACCCTTTTACGTTTTGCCACGTTACGATCACAGATTATTGGGATTTAATGCGACAGACCAACAATCACATCTTTGCACATGTACTCACATTTAAATTTCAGTTAATTTCTCTTTGTAAAATATCTTCAGCTCAGCTAAGCTGGACTGAGAGCATCTGTAAATATTAAAGTTTTTCTCTGACAGATTTTCTTCCAGGGCTAACTTTTAGCTTCATCAAATTTGGCATCAGTCCCGCATCACCACAGCATTATGCTGCCTCCACTATTTTTCTAAGTGACTTCTGAATCATTTGGGTCACTGAATTTTATAAGGTTGTCAGAAAAAAGGCAGTGAATAAAAATTTCTCTAACAAATTATGATGAGCATAAATGTAATATCTTTAATTTATGGTTTTTTTAGGTCACAATTCTAAAAAAAATCTTGGTAGAGTTAAAGCTGCTCAATAACATGGGGGCATAGGTTTTAAAAATATAGCAACATGGCAGTACAGACAGTAGCACATCTTTTTAATGAAAGGACTCTATTCCCAGTAAATATTTTTTGACAGAAACATGAAATAACCTTTTTTCTCATGCCAGTGTGACAGTGAGAAGAGAAATTTAAAAGGTAGCAGCTATCAATCACTTCTTTATTTACAAATATTCTTTTTTTCCATCCAAACAAGGCAAACTGCAGCCTGACCGCCACGTTGGTTTCTTGTTTTTGCTCACTTTATTCGGCCAACCTGACAGCTTTAATTGTATAAATATTATCTTTATCTCTGGTTTCCAGCAGCTTTCTGCCTCTCCTAACGTTTCATTATGCATCCCTCCTTTCTTTCCCCATATCTGAGCGCGTGCAGCCCACTTTCACAAAGTGGAACTCATTTGTCTGTCTTCAAATGCTAATGGTGCCCATAATGGCTGCCACTCAGAGTTATCTCCACTCGCTGATATCAGGGTGTAATTAAAACAATTCTGTCCTTAATAAGGTGTCAGAGGTGATAATGCAGTGTGCTGATAACAATTTAAAAAAGGACATATGTATATATAGACACACACACGTGCACACCCCCACACACACCCACACATTCCCTGAATGTGAGCAACAATAGAGTAATTTCCCAGTGTAAAAACAAAAACTCTACTTACTGTTAGTCCTTTAATAAGGTACTTATAGTGTTTAGTTACAATTATTTAAGCTATGCTGCAACATTATGCTAAAGCAAAGTTTCAGTAGCTTTTAAAACCAATCTTCAGTTCACCTCTGAACTGATAAGTGCTTCATCACTGCTGACTAGTGAGAAAAAAATTATTTACCATTAATTTGCCAGGCCTATTGATTACTAAATCAATAGGTTTGTTTAATTGCCTGTTTTAATTGCCTTAAAACTGAAAAACAACTTTTTTTTTTACTTTACAAAGACATAAACAGCAGCACCAAAGTCAGAAAATGGTTAGAAAGTGATACTTTGATGAATAAAAGAGGATAATTTTGCAGTCCGATCACTTTTTTATTGCATTCTGATAAAACTCGTTTGTTAGAATAAAATTACCTTTTAAAAATAACAGAATACTTACTGCCTTTGTGAAGAGATTCAGGCATGCCAGCAGCAAAGTTACAAAATGGAATCAAATTTAAAACATAAGAAAAAAATACTGTAGTTATTAAAAATATAATATTCAGCTCCCTGTTCTGAATTAAATATACTTTTTATTAGATCCTCCTTTTAGATCCTCTTGTTATTAAATGTTTTTTATTGGTCTGATGTTATATTCTAATAATAAATGAAGTGTTTTCTTTAGCTGAAGACCATCATAATTAAGAACAATAAAACCTTGAAGACCATGATGTGTCACATGAGTTGCTGATATAAACTGCCTTAAACTTAAAATTTTTAAAATGTTATGTCTAACATTTAAAATATTGCTGAATTAAAATAAATTGTCTCTTTTGTTGTAGATGTTGTAATCCTAGAAAATTGGAATTGGCCAAAATCTAAAGCAGCGAGTCAGACCGCAAAGAAAAACAGAAATCTATGAAATATTTGAACAAAAAACATTTTTAACACTTTAATCTACTTAGAATATGTCTGAACTAGTGTCTATCCAGTTACTGATTTCTTTAATTAGGGAGGAAATGTGCAAATTTCTTTTTTGACTGCATGTAATTTTTTCCATTGTATCCAATAAGTGCAAAATAAGGACATCATGAAGAGTTAAAACAGTAGAAATTCTGACTTTTTGGAGTAAAATTACTATAAGGGAGTACTGGCCTGTTTAGAGAAAACCAAAGGTCAGCACCTGTTCACTTTTCTTTTCAAAAGCCAGGATGTTCATTTCCATAAACGTAGCCAGTCTGGTCTGTTGAGACCCAAACTGCTGCAGGAACACGCCGTCTTTTCATCAAATTTAATGAAGGAGTCTCTAGGTGATGAAATTGAAATGAGTCACAGAATTTATCAGACAGCTGGCCCTGATGTAACATCATGTTTTGATCTCTTTACATAAGCCTAAGGTCATTTTGACGGCAGCGTTTGGTCATCAAATGTCGTCAACTCGACTGGTTTGAGGTGAAAATCTCATACTCTGTTGAACAATACGCTGTGAATCCTTTAAGAAGCTGGATCCAAAAGGACAAAACGAAAACTCAAAAAGTGGTGATTGCCTTGTCTAGGTCCAGAAATGGATCTGGAAGCACTCATGTTGAAATGTTTTTCCACAACTAGTGACCCATTTGAAAACCATTTCACATTTTCACATTTGATTCAACGTTGTGATTCATTTAATCATTTAGGCTTCTTTTACTTCACTGACTCTGTGGAAGACATTCTGAACACATTTTGTCCACAACCCTCTTCAGGTGATCCCACTGGTTTCCTGTTGAGTTTAGTTCGAGACTTGGTCTAGGCCATTCCAAAAGACACATTTTCCTTTCATGTTGTCATAACTATTGTCAAGATTATTTGTAATTTCACATATTCTCTGACTCACTCTGATGCTGAGAAAATAAAATCTCTTTTTACCTTCAGCTGAAGGTTTTGGGTTCATTCACTTTGATTAAAGCATCTAAATAATTTCTTTGGTCAGAATGGTAAGCCTAAAGTTCAGACACATTGCTCTGTACAGTTTTGGGACATTTTACCCAGTCCTGGGTGTTTTCTTCAACTGGAAAGACTTAATCTTTTTTTATTTATTCATATTCAGTAACTCTAGGTTTTGCAATGCCACTGTTATCTTATGTTTTCAATAATTATTGATGACTGTCCTCATTGGGAAATAAATCCTGCTGTGAAAACTGCTGTGCTTTTCTACTGACTGATATTTTTTCAATGTGAGATCTTTCTGATTCTTGGAAACCTTTCTGAAAGCTACGGCTTTAGCTAAATAATGCAAAAGGTTGAGACAGGAAAGTTAATTATTTCACACTAGGCATATTCAGTGTGAAAAAAAAAAGACAAGATGTTCCCAATTAATCCGGGATGCTTCAACAAAGTCCAAAGGTGACCTATAATGTTTCCTTGGGTTTTACAAAATATTTTAACTGTTTTTTTGTATAAAATCAATATTAGATCACGAGATTTCACCTGGTCAGTCCTACTATTTTGAGCTTCTTTCAGAATGAGTTGTTTTAGGGTGTCTTGTCACTTTAAATCCAATAAGCTGCTGCTGACGACGCCCCCAAAACCCAGCAACTCGTACCTGAAAATGGCTGCAATCAGATGCGCAATTATACAATCATACACCTTTGAAAAGCAGAAGTAGAACCTCCAGCACAAGCAACAAAAATGTAGCAAGTGGTTTCTGAATGCTAGGTCAACAAGAAAACACTTGTCTTTTCCAGCAGCCATTGTACAGCAGTAAAAGCAGCTGACCAAATGTGCTGGAGCTCAGCTTGGGTGGCTAGTTGATGGGGCAGTTCCTGAAGGTTTTGAAATGGCTCACTTTCCTGACACCAACATGGGTGTTTTTTTTTAGAAGCAGTAGAAACCCAAATGAGAGTATAAAACTGTGCAAAATGTAAAGCTGTGTAGACTTCTGCTATCAGGTTATTGCACATTTTTATTTTCCCCTACTAGACGATTTTTTTCTGAAGTGAGTTTTTCCAGAGGAAATGTCGTATTACACGTGAAAGAGGTTCTGAAATGAAGTGTCAGGATCTCGTTTTGAACACAGTTGCTGCTGAGGTGAAGGCGGAGGTGCAGTCGGACCAACGGGGTCCTGCGATGCAGACAGCAGAATCTGCAGGGGCCAGACAGGGACAACTGGAGGAGCATAATAAGCTTCTGCTGCTACTTTAAACAGGTGCGTCTCGGTCATCCTGAGGACAAAGATAGAGACAGAGACAAGACGGCACACCTGACAACTGCGTCTCAGCTGCAGCTTTGCGTATCGGACCAACAGGGAGTAAACGTGCAACACTGAATCAATTTGCCTTCTCAGATATATCTCTCAATGCTAACCGCAGCCACAAAGACTGATGTGCTCTACACCAGCTGGCTGTCTGAACATCACTCAATAATAGTAATCCCTGTTTTACCTGATGTCACTGCAAGCCACCAGGACTAATGGCTTTCATTCAGTTTTATTATAAAGCACAATCGTATTTGCTGAGACTCTGAGGGACGGAAAACAATATTAATTTATCCTCTGATATATTTGATATCCGGTAAAACAAAACAAAACAACAAAAAAAACAGACCTCCTGTCACCAGTTGATTTGTCTGCAACTTATCTTAATAAAAACAAAGCAGTTCACTCTTTGATTGGGCTGCTTGTCTGATCTGAATTGCAGTAATCAAATATTTGTCCACTCCACTAATATTAGAGCTCTTCACATCTGACACTCAAAATAAAGGAAGTTGGTGAATAATGACACCTGTGAGCTGATTAAATGTAGAAGCACAGATTGAGCTTCAATCAAGTGAGCGTTTAAACTCGAGCTTAGCCAGCTGGCAGCTGAGAAAAACGTTTTGTTTAAGTTTTCACAGAATGACTGAGAACACAATGTTTAATGCATTAGGTAACAAAACCACCAGTTTATATTCATCATTAGTCTCTCATGCTGTGTCAGGATAAAATAGCTTTATCTTATGGGAGATGTCACCTGCTGGGAATAATAGCTTGATGCTTTCATTTCCAGATTTTCTTTATTTTGGAATTGATTTAATAAATTTAGTTGGGCTTTTAAATCTCTTTGTTCTTAAACTCATGAAACAAGACATTTCAGTTGTGTGGCAAAGCAGCCCTTTGCTAATCTTTTGTCAATCTGATGAATTTATATCAGCAGGATTAACCTAAAGCAGAAAATATATGTGATTAGAATTATTAATTCTAATCACATATATTAGAATTAATATATGTGATTAATATATGTGATTAATTATATGTATATAATTAATATATACATATAATATATTAATATATACATATAATATATACATATACACCCAAAACTTTAGGGTGTATTTCTCTGTCAATAAGTCAAAGAACAAAATAATCAGTGCAATTTGTTGTGGTAACTCTAAGGATGCTATTTAAATATAAATCAACATAAAAACACACTTTATCTTACAGAAATTGAGTTTTTCTTTGAGATTATGGAATAAACTCTGGAAACTTTTCCCACACTCGGTGTTCACTTTTCTTTACTCATCTCAACCTGGAAACTGATCAAAGCAAAAATAAATACGTTTCCAGACTTTTAAAGAGTGCTGAGGATCCCTGCTTTAAGGAGGACCTTTGATATCTGATTTGCTGTTCAACCCATCCCCAAAAGAAACATTTGTCACCTTAACTACTAAACTCAGCACAGCTCAATCCATCTTCAAGTGTTTTTTTTTTCACTGCAGACTCTTCCCAGGCCCAGTGAAAGCACTAAGAGTGAGCCAGAACAGCATGAATGTGGGTTGTAAATGATAGCTGTTTCCTGAAAGTTAAATTGCTCAGCAGAGCTGTGGGGGACTGCAGATATAAGAGCTTTGTCAGTGGTGGGTTTGTCGCCTTAAGCAATCAATTTCACTTGATGCATAAGCAAGAGCCTGATGCAATGCTAACACTGATTACAATAGTTTTAAGGAAAGGGGAATTTCTGGTGTAATGGCACGCAAAAGTGGAAATTCATTGTAAAAATGCCCCTTCGATGTTATTGTAGCGATCTCTGTAGGGTGAGAATTAAATATCAGATGTTTTCTAATTAAGTTAATCAGAAAGTTTCAGTTTTTACTGCCAAAAAGCTTTGTGGTTTCTCCTTTCCCTTTCCTCCTGTCACAGTCTACATGTCTTTTTCTTTATTCACTTCCCTCTTGTCAGTCTGCAGTGCTGTAAATACAAAATGTCATAATCATAAAATCTTTCAGGAAACTTCAGCATCCAGTGATGCAAAGGTCCCAACAAATCAAACACAGACAGACAGGCTTCCCTGGCAGCGAGCAGAGAAAACATCAGCCAGGAAACCTCTGATTTCCCGTAAACCAATTTTTAAAAAAAAGGGAGAAACAGCAAACGGAAATGTTGCCTGAACTATGGCTTCAAGCAAAACTGGAGCCATTGCTGGTTAACTGATTAGCTCGGTAATTGCAGTGGAAATGCCACTCTGAGGTTGATAAGAAAAGAAAGTGCATTGGCATATCCAGGAAATACTAATCAGTCTCCGAGGCTTTCTCGCGGGTGGCTGCATTTTCTCTCGTTGCGAATGCGACTGCATCCTGCCACTGTTTTTTTTTTTTTTTAATCTGCGGTTTTCTACATGTTTATGTGTCCATGTGTGCAACACCGTTTAGGCTCACTAGCTAAAAATAAAAGCCTCCCACCTCCTGCTCTTTTACATTGCTGGCCAAAAGCAGAATACCGGAATAAATAAATATAATATTTTTCTATAGCTCATAGTTTAATTATTTAAGTAAATAAATAAATGTGGAGCTGACTAACAAAAAACATAACATTTCATTTAAAACAAAACAACTAAAGAATTTGGAATATGGGTCAATACTGTGGTTGCATGAGTTCATCTGTCTACTTATTAGAAATCCCTACTAATTTCCACCAAAGGTACAAATCTTTCTAGGTTCCAAATAATAAAATACAAAATATTAATAACGGAGAGTTCAGTGCAGTCTTAGAACATTTTTTTACTTTTTAAATCTCTTGTTTTTAGGCTATTTGCTTCATTCCTGAATTGGTTTGTGGACAAAAGATTTTTATAACAGGTTTGTCTCACAAGAGTATATCTGAACTCTTCCTGAGTTAAAACATTAGTATTGTGTCAATATGAACTTGTTTTCTTTGCATTATTTGAGGTCTGAAAACACTGCATCTTTTTCATTATTTTAACCATTTCTCATTTTGTGTAAATAAATACACATTTTTTTGCTTGGAATTTCAGAGACCTGTTATTCATTTTATTAAAACATATAAACAAAGTAAAATCAGAGAAACTTAGAATTTAAGTGGTTTCTTAAATTTTTTCAGAGCTGTAAAATAGGGTGTATGCTTCCATTTCAATGATACAAGCTATTCACTGTGTATTCATTATCTCTAAATAGTCTATATCAACAGATCCAAATAGCATGAGAACAACGATTGTGAACAAATACAGGTCTATGTTTAAAATAAGTATGTCAAGGGATTTATGTGTGTGTCTGCGTCTCATACATTGTTGATTACATATATATTTTTTTCTTTCATTGAAGTTGTTCTGTAAAATATCCAGATATTTTACTCAAAGTAGGAGTAGAAATGGATCATAGTAATATTACTATGAAAGTACACTACTCCTGAAAGTACATTTGTCCAAAAAGGTACTCATATGAATGAAACAGAGTGAATTAGTAAAATAAGTAAGCATGCTGGAATTCTGCTTGGGTTGCTAGGTGATGGGTTTATGCTCACTGAGGTTGCTAGGTAATGGCCAGGGCTTCTCTAGGGTTGCTAGGTGACGGGCAGTGCCTACTGATTTGTGACATTAAATTCGGAAGGTTTTTGAAAGGGCTCATATTCCAGGCACCAACAAAAATGTTTTAACAAAAAACACAACCCTAATAGAAGTACAAGAGGACCCCTTTAATTTATTTTAGGTTTTTAAAAACTACCCTTGTTTTCAACTACATATTTAGTCAAGCAGACCACCTGTACCAACACTAATAAATGTGTTTAATATGAGGAGAGAGAATATTCCTGCATAATAGATACTCATTAGAGCTGTGTTAGTGTTAGACACCCAGAGTATTTCTTCTTCCAATTCTTCATATTATAATTCTAGATTTTTTATTTTTTTTGCTGGCCAAAATGCCTCCAACTCTTTTTCCTTCACTTCCCTCTCCTTCATCCTTTCGCCCTTGCCTCATGCCGAGCCCTTGGCTGCGGCGCGTTTCGTACCGGCTACATCCTCACCTGTCACTACAGCTGCTCCCATCTGTCCTTTCTCACTTTGCCTTGCCCTGCGTCCATCTCTGCGACCTTGTTACACACAGAGGCCCCCTTGTCTGTCTGCTCACAGCTCCTGTGTGCTTTATACAAACGGAAAAAAACCCCACATGAAAGCAGGATTTGTTTGAAAATGCCGAGATGCTTCTCTCCGCTCTCGTGTGTCTGCCAGCTCCTGTTTGTACTGTGGCAGGATTATTTGATTGTTTATCGGTTTACTTCTTGTCTGCTATCAATCAGCAGTGTTTACAGTACGTGTTCCTTTATAATACAGGATTACTAAGGGGAGATGGTGTGTGGGGGTGGGTATGTGTGCGTGTGTGTGTGTGTGTGTGTGGGCATCTCGCTCAATAACCTGCTTTAACTATACAACTGCTCAGAGGATTCTAGTTTAATTTCATTTGCATTTGGGAAATCTTTCATATAATGCCCATCTGTTTGTTTCAAGGCTCATTATAGCATCATCACATTTAGAAGAAGTAAAGCAAATCTGATTTGTTTGGTTTTTATTGATGCACTGTTGCTACAAATTAAAACACTGGGATTTTGAATCAGTTGGATGCTGTAACCTTTCTTTTTAATCTTGTTGGTTGTAGCACTTTCATAAAGACTCTCAAGTCGGATGTGTTTCAGTAATGAGATGGCTTGACTGGCACAATTTACTTAAGCTGTTGATGATATCTGCCAGATTTTTGAAACACAAGCAATTACATTTTATGATGTTTAAAACAGTGTCAAGTTTATGATGCAGGAGGAAACTTGTGAAATTTTGTCTGCACACGATTGCCTGGAACTAGCATCAACAACGTGACTTTAAATAGCCTTCTTATGCACAAATCTGCCACTGTTTGTAGCAGTATGGGTCAAAATGCTAAATACTTACTGCAATTTGATCTGCTAAGGAAAGCAGCTTTATTACTCCTATTAAAAGTTAGTCTTACCCATCTAAATATGGGTAAAACAGGAGGGAAATTGCTCCTAGCTGATTGATTAATTATGACACACCATCATAATTCAGATCTCTGGTGTTCAAGCAATGTTTGCAGGAGATATGGTATTAGTATTTTTACAAACTGGCCTTGTTTGGGTGTCAAAGCTGACTAAAAGATTTCTGTAAAGGTCACATCTGTTCACACAACTCCAAGAACAATCCTCTTTTATCCTCCCATTTCTTCTCCACATGCTGCTTAAGATGTGGCAAGATCAAGTTTAAGTAAGAGGAGGAAATCTTGTTCCTCTGGGCCTTTTTGTCCGGGACTTTCAGATGTATTTAGGACACCTTTTTCCTGCATGTCTCTACATGTTAACTCACCGCTGCCTTACATCTCAACCATTCCTAGTAAAGACGGGACAGGAAGAGGTGAGGAAAATGCCACAATAACGAAGTATATCATGCTGCTGTCGGTCTAAAATATTACATAAAGCTATCATATTGAAAACATATATTAGAAAAGACAGTTTTTGTGTTAGATTTATCTGGTCCAGATCTTGAGGTGCCTTTAAGGGATTGGGGTAACCTTTTTTGGGTCACAGACAGAAGATGAAGTGATGCATAAGTTATGCCTCTATAAAAATCTCAGTGTTTTTCTTGTTAAGGTCTACACTTTATTCCTGTTCCTAGCTGGTGTTTGTGTACTTTAGTTTTGATTTCAGATTTTAATTTTTGATTCAGTCAGTGTTTTCTTCTTTGGGATGAAGGATTTTTATCCTATGTTTATTTTAACGAGTTTTCGTTTGCCGTTTTCAACCTCCATGATTCATGCATCCTGCATCCGAGTTCACTTCTAAATCTGCACACGAGAAAACAACAATTTCAGCATATGACTAAATATTCTCATTATTAAAGATGACTGGCCAGCATCAAACAGAAACTTCTAAAAATATGCATCTGGGCTGATTCGTGGTCGCTTGAGTGCAGCAATGCTTCACAGCATGAACTGCAGCATCATTCCTCCCCAGCTTCCTCAGTCCAACGGATCCTTCTCAGTACCAGATAGCCCTTTGCAAGCCTGCCACCAGTTCACACAGAACCGGGCCCTTAAGTCACCTGCACTAATCCTCAGAATGAATAAACCATGTGCACAGCAGTGCAGCCGGCCCCATACTATTTTCAGCCCCACTGTCCTTCCTCGGTCTGAGATGTCTCTGCAAAAAGTGTTTCCCCCATCTTGGTATCAGGGACACAGAGCGCGCGCGCGCTAAGGCAGCAACACTGATCCAGCCTAACATCAGACCTTGAGATGCTGTAGCAAAAACAAAATAAAGAATACAAAGAGGAACCAAAATGCCTTTCAGATGAGCAGATTTGAAGCGGATGTTGGAGTTTAATTGGAAAAATGATTGGATCAATATTTGTAGATGACAGATCTGAAATAATTTTACATGAAGATATTTTTATTAGCTTTGCTGATTAGAGACTCACCATGAAGTCAATGGTGATGGGAATTTATTCTCGGCAGACCTTGAATAAATTCAAGGTCTGCCTACAATATTGTAGGAGAATATTGTAGTATTCTCCTACAATAATCAGCACAAACAGCATTCTTCTGTGTGGATGTTTGAACTGAGAGAAGAACACTCAAAATCAACTAATTAGCGCATAACTAAAATGTTTCAAACATTAAAACTGTAAATTAAGCTAAATAACAGATCAAACAAATAGGTAAATTGTCAGATTTAATACAGAGTAGAGGGATTTTATCTGCATATTAGAGATGGGTGAGTGTTTAATATTCTAATTAGGGATGCAAACAATGAATCGACTTACAATTAATTGTCAATTAAATGTTTATTAGTTCCAATCGATTTACTGAAAACACCCACTTAGATCTTCTTTTGGTGTTGCAGTTTGACTGCCATCCAAAAGAGGGCACCACTGGTCCTTCTTAAGCAGAGCCAGTTGATAGAGAAATAAAGATGGTGGGGCCATACGAGAATGGTAAAAGAAAACGGTCCCAGGGGAGTCTGATGAGGGATGCAAGATGAATGTTTTGCAGTTATGTTTTTTACATTCAACAAGCTTTTTAAGTTTAATCCTAATAACGCTCATTCAGCTGACGCTACTGCATGATAGTGTCAGCTTATCATCCAAAAACCAACAAATGTGAGAAAGCAATCATTTTCTGTTTATCCAGTTAGCATGTACTACTATTATTTTGAAACAAAATAATGTTACATTTTTGTGATTTCTTTTGTAAATTCAGCATACTGTAAAAAGTTTATTTTTGGAAAGATGGTGAAACTTCTTGATACAAGAGAAAACTCAGGTTTTTAAGAAAATGGCTGCTTATAAATTAATTGTTAACTTAAAGTAATTGTAATAAAGTAGTGCTTTGAGGTTCCTGCTATGTTATAAAGTCTGACTTTAATATAAAACATATATTATTTGTGCTGAGCGTTTATGGCAACATGGGTAATGTGGCAGCAATCACCATTTGGGGTTGGTCAGCAGTAAATACCTCTTCTTCAGCACTGTGGGGGAAATATTAATCTCACAAAGGTGTTCATAAGTTCATCACTGTGCTGCTGATGGTGGCAGGAGGAAATTTAATTTCCTGTTTATTGTCTAATTCTGCCCATCCCGATGTTTAGCGTTTCTATTTTTTTTACTTAAACAAAAGCTTGTGACTTGTGAAGTCAAAGGAGTGTATAATGGGAGCGGAGAGAACAAAGAGGAGGGCAAAGAAGCGATGTAGAGGAGGAGAGAGAGTGAGAACGAAGACGAGAGATGAAAACCTAATGAGCATCGTCATGCCCATGGGAGAGGATGTGAGGAGTTTGCTGTGCAAGAGAAGTGATGAAGGGTAAATGCAGAAAACTGTCAAAGACCTTTGGCAGAGAGAGGAAAGAAAAACCAGGATAAACACCAAGAGCTGGCACACATTTTCTCGCTCGGCACACAAGGACAGTTTCAGAAGCCAGACTGCGAAGAGCAGCTGTGCTGACCCAAAGCCGCTGGGCGATGTGGGTGGTGGCTGCGCTTCACATCTGTCGCCTCAGGCCCGAAAAACCCAGAGGAGATGCAAGCCTTAAGAATATTTTTGCCAAATGAAATATGAGACACCCTCCTGCTTGAGCTTGGCTCTACTCCAGCTCCCCAGATTGCCGAAGCTATCAGAGAAATCTGAGCTCAGTGTCCCCTGCAGGGTTACTCCTTAAGAATTCAAGATCATCAGTACATGAACTCTCTAGCAGTCAAATAATTAATTAGACACTCTGAGTGTGTCTACTGTACAACAGCAATCCTACGGCCCAATAAAACTTTCAGTGCCACTGAAATATACTTCTGCAGTCAGTGAAGAGTCCTGCTGAATATTTTCCAGACACTTCCTACGTTCCACATTGAAACTGGGTCACTTCATACCAAGGCACTGTAAGAATAAACTCCCTGAAGGTAGCATGAGAAAATACATTGTTACCAAAAGCCCTTCAGTTGGTTAAATGAATACAGCACCAGGCGCATTTATTGGTACCGCTAGTACAGATGTGTAAAACCCGTAAAACGTATACTTAATTAGGAACCTACAATTAGTAATATACAACTTTGTCCCCCTGGGGAATAAATACAAAGGGTCGCAGAGGCCCATTTCTTTTGGTCGCTGGCCTCTAGGCTGCAGGAGAAACCACATTTATCTTGTCAGCACTAATAGTCAGCAGGACAGCAATGGAGAGGAAATGAAATCTCCAAAGTCCACTTTTAGGGAACTGCAGTAAGCATTGGTCTCTTGTTACCAAGACTTCATAGCAACCACCTAGAAGCGAACTGGTTATTTTTATCTTGTTTCATACTATCATCACAAATGTAAAAACGTTTTTTTGTTTTACTTGAACGTAACTGGAACTGCTGTAGGTAGTTTAAGCTTTTCTTTAACAAACATTCCAGAGGTTTGATGTAAACTAAGACTGAATATACGGACAAACGACTCATTCTGCTACGATCTGTTGAAATTCACGTTCAGTTTCTTCTCAGTTCTGGTTTTTATGTTTTGAGTTGTTTCTATGTTTTGTTTGTTTCTATGCTTTAATGTTCAGTTATAGTTTTAATAATTTTTATGTCTATTTCAGTCAATTATTGTCCTCTCTCTGTCCCAGTAATAAACCTCATCTGTATTTAGACTCCTGACTTGCATTCAGCTGTTGTCAGATCCATCTGTTTTAATCCCCATGTCTCACTTTTTAATCTGATTTTCTCGTAGGACATCTTTCTATCATTTGGGTCTTTCTTTCATGTCAACATTTGAACTATTCCAACTTTTAAGTTGGTAGAGGCTCTGTGATGCTGTGGGCCTGTTTCTCCTCCACAAACACCGTAAACTAATCTATAGACTGTAAATGTGAGCCGGATAATCCTGAGTTTATGTGTTCACCTTTAAGGAGTTTTAGAAAAATCTAAAACTCCTGAAGGAGTTGAGACGTATAACCAAAATATAAAGAAATTAAAATGCACAGAATTACCCTTAAAGTTTTGCATGTCTGATTTTAAAGCAGGACTTCTGAACACATCTCCAGCCATGAAATATAAAAATCCAGAGATTCCCAAGGCTGTCTCCTCTCTGTTTTTGACATATCTTTCATTTTGTCTGCAGGATCTCCAAATGCATGTTTCTTACTTGAGACATGACAGCTGCAATCAGAGTACAGAAATTAGAAGGCAACTGTCACTTCTGCAGCACGGTGGGAGCTCACAAACGCACATCTATTCCCGGGGTACAGCTGTCAGATTCCTTGACAAACAAAAAAGGGCCAGGCATTAGACCAAGAGAAGCTCTTGTCAGAGTGGGACTCTCTCTTGGTTCCCCTTTGCTGGAGTTCACTGGTGAGTGGGTTGTAAAATGAGTACAGTTTGCTGTCAACACCAGAAATACCTCAGAGTCCAATTAGCCATGATGACTCTCCTCAAATGCTGAGGAGCTCAGGAGGGGCGCTGGGGGCTTCTGATAACTCTGCTGCAACTGGCAAAGCATTTATACAGTCCTCAGAGAGCAGCACGGAGCAAAAGGACTTCACAAATGACTCCGATTGCGCTTCACTTTCAAAATATTTTCACTTTATGTAGCTGTTTCTATTTATCTAAGAAGTTAGCTTAGTGTGTAAAATCCCCCTACCCTTTCAGGAAAAGAAACTTGATCAGGTAGGAGCATTTCTGCAGGAGTCTCACAATCTCAGCAGTGATGGGTCGGCCTGTCACACTAACAAATGTAGCTGGAGGATAAATTGTCCCAGTTGTTGTTTTGAGACCGTTTGCAAGTGATGTATTGAGAATAACATAATAATGCAAGCTTTCCCTCTTAAATACCAATAAACTTTATAGAAACATTTGCAATATTTGTACCTTTTAATGCATTTCTAATATTGAGTAAAAAAATGTATTCAGTGGGTAATGAAAAATCTGCACAACGTGCCAAATTTTTTAAGTCTGATTAACTGATTAATAATCAGAATAATCAATTGAATAAATGAATTAGTAAAATGATCATAATGTTCAGCCCTAACCCATGCTGAAACATGGCAGTGGAAGCATTTCCTGTGGGGATACATTTTTAGTCAGGACTTAATGGGAAGATGAAACTGAACTAAATGCAGAAAAACTCTGGTAACCTGCCAGAGGCTGCAGAAGGTTTGAAAATGCTCACAATAGAAGAACAACACTAAACATACAACCAGAGTTAATTTACTAGAATGGCCCAGTCAAAGTACAGATATGGCAAGACTTGAAAATTCACATTGAGTGAACTTGAGATATTCTGCAGAGAACAATGAACCAAAGTTTTATTCTCCAAAGAATTGTAAAAAACTTATCACAATGTAAGCGTCTCATATCAGTCGATACTGACAATTATCTATTAGTTTTTTTGGTTTGAAATATCTTAAATATTCCCAAATTGGTGGCGTGACCTTTGCTCTTTTATCCTCAGTTTTCACTCTAAGTAATTTTTTATTTTTAAGCAGTTATGAGTGGCAAAACCTTAAACTGCTGCTGCGCAAGTTACTCAACAGGTTGTTGCTAGGTAACCAAAGAGTGAGTGAGTGAGTTTTTGCTAAGTAACCAAAGAGTGAATGAGTTAGTTGATTCCACCAACCTTTCTTAGCTGGCTAAAATCTTTCCTCTGCCTACATCTCCCAGAATGCTGTGCAGTTCTGTATCAGAGTTCAGTGAAATTATCAAATATTCTGTCAGACATATTATCTATCAATATTGATCTTGTTTCTATAGGTATTATTATTGATTTATTGTCCAGCCATAATCTCTAAATGTCTAAAGCTGGAAGGTGCAACCACAAAAAGAGCATTTCCAGTTTTTTTTCCGAGCTTACCGGTTCCAGCTTGATTCGTGTCTTGCTGGTTTCATCAACAATCTCTCCATTTTTTTCACCAAGAACCTCAGAAGCAGAGACATGCTCTATGGTTGCCCACTGCTGCTCTATTATCTCTGGCTTGAAATGTCCCAGTTTTCTCTGTTCAGAGTCATCCGGACCTCACACTCGGTTTCCCAGAACCTTTCTAGAACATAAATCTTTGCTTCATGTCATCTCCACCCCTCTTTCACGTCAACCTTCAAACCTGGAACTGCAAACCTGCTTCAACATTCATCTTCCTAAACTGTCATTCTAAAATCTCTTCTCATCCTCAGATTTCACTAAAATGTGAACTCAGACAGAGCTTCTCTGATTTGCACATTTGTGATTTTAACTCATTTAATTATTCATTTTGAGTCCCATTTGTGATTCTCCATGTGGGTCAGGAAACTGTGATTGCAACAAAAGATGACTCTACAAACTAATCGCTCAGAAAGGTCAAATACAAATGCAGGAATGTAAACTAAAAATATTAAAATAACTTCACAAAATATAGAAAGATTACTGCTGTTGTGAGGCACACACAACTTTCCAGCCAATTTATAAATTACACAACACTGTCACTTTAACTGATGAAGCTGTTATGTTGCACGTCTTGTAAAATTGACAAAAGACAACATGTTGACAAACTACTTGCTGAACTCTTACCAAACACAACATGAAATTAAAAATGTGCCAGATTTAACATGTCTTAACAGATTCTGTCCCAAAACAAAAACCAGCGTATCCAACATGGCCGCCAACACTCCCTGTTTACGTCATCATCATCGTGCCTCGCTCACATTTCTGAATCTGACAGCTCAGCACTCTCTTCTGTCAAAGTCAGTGGGACGTTTTAGCATATTAATGACTGAAATTTATAGGTTGGTAAATCTGGCAGCAGCTCAGTTTTTTAGTGCATTCATTAAAAGGAAAACATCCACTCTGATTTTAATTAAACTCAAGCTATATTTCCCAAAAAACATTCTTAAACCTGTCAAGTCTAAACAATGATGCTGTAATTCTCCTCTGCAGGGACTCCACTTATCAACCGCAGCTAAAATATAACAAATATGATTATTTTTTAAAATATATTAACATAACATATATATCTTTATTTCAGTATTTGTTTAAAAAATTGGAGTCTTGGAGACGTTCTTACAGTCCCTTTTTTTTGTTTTTTATCTTATTTATTTAAACAGATCCTGTTAAATCATTTGGGAGCTGATTTTGCGCTCTTTTAACAAACAGCATGAGGTAGAGTCTTATCGGCCTCGTTTCTCGGTTTGATCTTTTCACAAAGATCAGCCAGTCGGAATATAGTCCTTTCTTTATTCATCAGGCACATTGCTGCGGAATGCCGTAAAGATTAACAATGCCTCGCATCAAAGGCGGCCTTCAAAGGAAGTGTGTTTTACAGTTTGGTGGATGTGATGTGATGTAGATTAGAAAAGGATAATGAGAGGAAAGAAATCAAGACCTTAAACCTCTCCAGGGGCTGAGCACCTTTCCTCTGTCACTCTGTTCTTGCCAAATATAATTTTCTCAGACCTTCTTTACAGCCTCTATTACATTTTGATAAAATAAAAAAAGGAAAGGTATGGGAGAATCATTCTTGGACTGATCCAACTGCAAGAAGCTGTCAATATTTTCGATTTATTTGAAACGCAGAGAGATCAGCGAGATGCTTCAGCAGGAATCAGAGACGCGCCTCATGTTCCAGGCATTCACGTCTCCACATTTCATATTTCAGCATCTGAAAGAGCCGAGGCAGAACTAATCAAATCTTGGAAAAAGACGTGCCCATCGGTGCAAAGAAGTGATGCAACGTTCGGGTTAAGGAGACATGCTCTCTGCTCTGGCATCATTAAAGCGCCACACAACCACAAGCTTCCTCCTACGACTCAAAGGGACCGATTGGTGGTGGAAATTATGTTTCCTGTTCTCACTTCAGGGGAAAACAAACTCATTACAGGCCTTGTTGTGATGCAACTTGACGACAAGTTAAACTGTCGTCACAGTTTATGAAACTTTATTACTTTGTCTGCATAAGCAGCAAGCAGGATCTGAGTCACATTAGACAGAAAATCAGTGAACTTGCTCCAACATGCTAACTTCAGTCACAGTTCTTAACATTTCTTTATTACAGCACATACAGAGGTTTATGAAAAATCAAGTGTTTCTTCAAAAGAAAACATTTCAGGGTTATAACAGTTCTTGAGTTTTATTATAGTTATTCATTATAGTTATTATAGTTTAGTTGTGACTTTTCCTTTGTCTAATTTGGTTGGTTTAAGTTATGTTTGCTAGTTTTCATTAGTTATTAATTACATAAAGTTAATTTTTATTAGGTAAAGTAGTAGTTTTAGTTTTTTCATACGTTGGTTAATTTTTAGGTTTTGAAATCAAAAGGTTAAACGAATTGTACTATGATTATATTTATATTGATTAGGTAATGTTTACGCAACAGAAGATAACAAAAAAATTATTTTTATTTATTTAAATTATTTTTAATTTAAATAATTATAAATAATTTCATTATTTAAATTGTTTTAAATTTAAATCATTTTAATTTACCTTTATCTTTACTGGAAGTAAAGATAAATTTAATATATAGCACATTTTCAGGAACAAATGCTGAAGTTTTCCCTCAGCTTTTGGTGCCGCCATTTTGTGGACTAGCATAAGAACCGAGTACCGTAATTTACCAGAAGCGTAATAAATAGATTCACAGACATGAAATCAAAGGATAATATATCTATAATTTGAATATGTTTTAGTTAGTTTTATAAAAACACAATATAGTTCCAGTTAGTCATAGTTTTTCCCCTCGAATAACTGTTTTCATTTATTTCGGTTTTCATTATTTTGTTAGTTTTAGTTAACTATAATAACCTTTCCCCTTATAAACAAGTACATTTTCTCACATTACGACCACTCACCTTTATTTTATTGTTACTTAATAGAAGTAACAGAGAGCTGGAGAGTATATGGAAAAGGGATTCTGTCCTGGTTGAGATTAGAAAGGACTCAAATGCAGAGAAAACTGTGGCTAAACACAGGGCTTTAATAAAATAAGAAGAACTTACAGGGAAAACCACAGGGAAAGAAGGTCATCGAACGTGGATAGTAAACGAAAGAACCGAGCGATGAATAATAAAAAACCAGCAACCTAAATACTGAGGCAGGGTGGAAAATCACAAAGGAACCAGATGAACTAATCAGAGGACAAAGCAGGGAAGCAAAGGAGGAGACTAATTAACGCAGAATGAGCTAAGATTTAAAGATCCACAAACTACAAATCAAAAGATCTGAAAATAATCCAAGATAAATCTAGATCCCTGTCTTTAATATTATTGCTCTGCATCCTACATAACTTGTGGAGTTTCAATCTAACAGACAAAATTTCAGCTGTTTCTTCTTTTCTTGGTAGGTTTAAATTGAGTAATACTGAGAGGGTTTATTCTCTTGATAATTACTAATTTGTTGAATTTTGAAGGCCATTGGTTGCAGTGAAATTTATTTAGAGGCATCAGAGTAAAGGAGGATGAAAACAAATGTAAAGGTTAAATATTTTTTTGGTAAAATAATTTTTATTCTCTACATTTTGTTGGTCTATTTCATACAAACCCAATAAAATAGAATAAGTTCAGTGTTTTATCCACTGACAATCTGAGCAAAGTCAGTGGATAAAATCCAGTCAGAAAAAATAAGATAAAAAAATTAAATATGTAGGACTTGCAATTTATATTTGATGCAATTAAGTTCACTGTGTAATTTTAGAGTTTGTCTGTTTTCCAAGACTAGAAATGAAGAACATCCTTTCATATCTACACATCACAAGGTGAAAATGTTTTTTTTTTATTATTTTGGGTCGTTTTGATGATTAAAATGTCCAGCTAACACAATGATGTGTTTTAAACCAGCAGTGAACAAACAGCAGCGATCAAGCAGGTGGGAATACTTAGCAGCACCATAGGAGATAAAAGTTTTATTTCCTCTCTTACAGACTTGTACGTACAAAGAGTGAAAACAGAAACTATATTGTAAGAGAAAAAGAAGATAACCCTATTAAAAATTCATGTCCAAGTCCATGTTGACCAAATTTAAAAAAAAAGGAAGAGACAGCCATGCCTGGTTTGGACTTCTTTGAGAAACTATGCAACCCAGGTTAATTATCATTGGGACTTCAGGGATTTTCTTTGTTGTGGAGGTGAATTAAATCATCTGCATTTCCAAACACGCTCACTGCAGCACGTAAAATATAACCTTAATTCTGCTTTGTACGACTCCACACTATGCTGGAAAGTATCTGCACTTTAGTTCTGGTTCCAGTAGTTATCCTGGTGAAACATCTGTATGGGCAGATGTTAATAATACATCTAATTAATACCGCTCCAGTTTTAGGCACATAAATTAAGCTACAGAGGCGATGACTTTAGCAGTTTAGTCTATGATCTGAGTTTAACCACCGTAACGTTTCTCAGTGACTGGTTGGAGAGTTTTAACAGTCAGAACCTCATCATTCATCACTGACCTCCATTTTAAAGTGAACAGCAGTGTGGTCGGACTTCGCTGAAACATTTCCACGATAAAAAACAACGGACAGGTAAATCCACAGCACGAATAGGTGGGGTCCAGTATACATGTTCGCAACAAAGTCCAATAAAAAAACTCTCAGATGACAGAAGTTCGTTTAGGAAAAACCCAGTAATCACCCATGATCCAAAAGCAGCTGGAACAAGAGTGTGTTTTATATCACCAAGCACTAAGACTGTGTAAACAGAAGTTGGTAAAAACAGAAATGGTAGCTCCACTAAAGCAAACTGTCATCTGGAGAAAAGCTTAATGATTAAAGAAGAGAAAATTATGAAAAAATATGTTTGGAAGAGGCTGTCAAACTTAAAAAACACTGTACCAAGTAGCAAGACGGTGATAGCATGATGCTGTGGGCTGCTTTAGTACGTTGCACTATGGGTGCAATAATTAATTAACAACTTCCTCCAGATTCTTCAGCTTCACTTCAAACTAACAGCAAAACAAAGCAACTTTTATTTTAACTTCTTGATCAACATCCATTATTTAAAGTCCTGGTTCCGTCCAACTAGTTTAAATGAATTCGGTTCCGATTCTGACAAGCTGATCCAACATTCAGGCACGATCATGTCAAATGTTTGATTAATACAAAAAGCAAATATCTAAAGGAAATTAATCTAAATTTCACTCTTTTTGTATGCCAACTTATTTGGTCACCTGAAGCCAAAATTAATTAAATTCGTTAGCTGCGTAATGACTTAACCCTTTAAAAATAATGGCTTGAAAAGATTATAACCCTTAAAATTAAAATGGCATTCATGACCGCGACGAGGGGCTGAAAACTTCTCACCATCTACTCCTACTTTGCTGTCAGAGTGAAATAATTCCTTGCAACCTATTTAGTATTTTATGCTTTCGAGTGATTCAGGACCTGAACAGCATCTACGCACAGAAAAAACATGAAAGGTTAAACCTTTTGATGCTTCATCTTTTCTGTTTTCTGGCCTCTGCTGACCAGTCTGATTGATATGCGTGGGCCTTGGTTGGATGTGAACATCGTCTGAAAAGCTAAAAAGGGTGAATAAAGAGGCCAAAATATAATGTGTGGAAAAAAAAAAAAACTTTGGCTCTAATATTTGCAATCCAGCTTCCAAATATTTGCTGGCAGCTCCTGACGCCGCTGATGCCGAGGGCTTACAACCTTTATTAACCCAGCTGAGGAGAAAAACTCACCACTTTGAAGTGCTCCGGTCTGCACTCTGTGCCATGGAAGTGGCAGGACAGCAGCATGTCGTTGAGGTTGTGGCCGGTGCGGTCGTAGAATTCCCGCATGTTGAAAGGTCTCGGCTTGAAGTTCTGGAAGTCGGTTTTGAGCTTCAGGCTCTCCAGAACACTCTCCTCCACCAGATGTATGTCCCTGATCTCATACCTGGAGAGAGAGAGAGAGGAAAAGAGAGAAAGAGAGGGATATTTATGGGGAAATTGTTCTGCCATAATCCAAGAGCACACATTTTCAGCCTGAAAGCAGAATTTTATGTCTTTCTTCTCAAAACTTGTAATATTGTACTAAAAACTTATCTTCATGCTCAGACATGACCCAATTCCAATTTTTTGTCAAATCTGATTTTTTTGACATGGCCATTCACATTTCCAAATAAATGCGACCTGTATGTGATCTCCAGCGTGAACCGGAAAACGACCTGAAAATGTCACGCATGTGCAGTAGAGGGCGCAATAACGTCAGCGTTCTCAGTGTTCTGCCAACCGCCATAAAAAGAAGAAGAGCTCAGTGCTTGCAGAAGTAAACATGGAGGTTAACAGTGGAGCTTAGCTTACACATCTGGAGTTGTTGTCTGACCAGAACCAGCACATTAACAACTTAATCTTCATTATAGTCCGTCATGGTTGTTGTTTTTCTTGCGCGTATCAGGACAATTAGCTGCAGTTTCTTACTGGCATAGTCCACAAACTCTCACTTGAAGGCTCTCTCTTTGGCTTTGGTAGTCCATATGAGTCGCTCATAGACGTAGAGAAGCCCATAAGGACCCAGCGATAAATCAGTGAAGCAACCTGCGCCACCCAGTGGATGTAGGGAGTTGGGTGAACAAACTCCTGCCTGTTAGCGATCAGTAGCACACTGCTAAAAGAATGTTTAGTGCAACATGGAGCAGAAAGCTGAGGCTGTCCTGGTTGGCGTTGTGATTTGGAAGGCAGTGGGATGGCACCTCAATCGATAGTGACACAGGCCCATTAGAAGGAAACAAGCGCACCCAGTACAACACTTTCATTCTATTGGTTGAGAGGTTGCTAGGCGACGGTGTGTTTTTGTTCCAGAAGCAAGCAGAGAGAAGAAGTTTGGAGTACAAGCATTACAAGTTTTGAGAAGAAAGAAATGAAGTTCTGCTTTCAAAATAAAATGTGGGCAAAAGTATTAAAAGTTTTGAGAACAAAAGACATGAAATCCTGCTTTCAGACTGAAAATTTGTGTAGAACTTAAAAATGTGTGCTCTTATGGCAGAAAAATCCCCCCATAGATATTCAGTTTTATTTTACATGCAAATTTAATGCCTTTTAATTTAGCATGGAGTGATGAGTCTGCAGAATCCTGAAATAGAACAGTCACCTGCTTATGAACAAAAAGCCAAGCTCAGTTGCATTTTCCCCCCGTTCAGAAAGGTTTCTAAGTTTTTATCAGTGAACTTTCTCTCTGCTCAGCTGGAGCTTAAAATAATATTTCTGAAAAAAGCAAAAAGGACAGAAAACTGACTATAAAGCTCAACATGATGGGTTTTCTGTGGCATTTCGCTGCCTCTCAAATGGATGGGCGTTGCCAGATTGGAACAGTTTATTGAACGTTTTATAATAAAGTTCAGACACAGACCCATAAACTCAGCCATCCAATCACTGACACTGCAGCGGCTCTGGGCTATACACAGTTACTCAGCTGAAGCCTTACCTATCCGGACCCTAAAGAAAGATGTGTTTGGGTTTGACTGGTGGCTCCTAAATTTTGTCTGACTGGTTTGCTTTGGCCAGCAAACATTCAGTAAAACTTTAATGGTTCGCCAGAATAACATGCTCAGAATTGAGTCTGGGTAAGTTATTAAAATCTGGAGTACTGTAAAGGGCTTTTTTATTTTTTTGGAAGTGATGAAATCAGCAGTAAATATCAGTGAGCTGGAGGCTCAGACCATCAGACAAACAAACACCCCGGAGTACATTTTGCTGAGAGTCTGGCTGCGCTCCCAACGCTAATTAAAGCCTAACAAATCGAGACGAACAGATTTAAAACATCTTGTTAATCTAATCCAGTGGTTTTTAGCGTGCAGGAGCAATGTGAAGGAATCGAGTGCGTTAAGAGAATTTGGAAACAGCAGCAGACTCAATATGAAAATCAAAAAAAAAGAAAAAAGCCTAACGTCTTTCTTATATATCTGCTCCTTTTATTGACAACTAAATAAATCACATCTTCAGAAGCAGAGCTTCGAGCAGCTCGTGAGTTTTATTGAGCATGAACCCAAAACAAGCAGTTGCCAAGCAAGATTTAGCAGCCAAGTGTCTAATTACTAATGAACTCTTTGAATTTGGGCCTCATCAAATTAAAGCTGAGTCTTGGCACTGTAACACAGAGTCCACTGTGTTAATCCCAATTGAAAGCGCTGCAGCACAGAGCCGGGGGAAGAAATGATGTGCGCCTGCATGTGTACTTATTCTGGACTAAAACCGACTCTTCAGGCTAATTGGTCCGCTGTGCTCAGCAGCTAGAAGCTGGGTTTTTAGAGCAATAATGATAGGATAATTTTAGATTATTCCAAATAAAAAAAATATTGTTGTTGCATCTGCAGTGCAAGTCTTGTAAAAAAGAAGAGTTATGTATATATTTTTTGTTGTGGTAGCTTTATTTTGCAGCAACAGTTTGGGAGCACATTTATTCAATGTCTCATATTTATAAATAACTGTTTGTAACAAATTATTTATACCTCTGCTAATGATTTATACAACCTCTTTTGGCAATAACACAGCACTTCAGTGATTTATAAACTAACATTAGTGTTTTAAAGTCTGTTCTCTGAGCTAGAGTGAACCAGTAAGGACTTTAAAACTGGGGTGATTTTACCTATTTTCCAAGTTTTAGTGAGAACATGAGCAGCAGCATTCTGGATCAGCTGCAACTGTTTGATTAACTTTTTAGTCAGACCTGTGAGGACACTGCTGCAGTAATCATAGCAACTAAAGATAAACACATTGCTGAGTTTCTCCAGATCATTAGTCCTTTTAATCCTCAGAGTGTTCTTCAGGTGACAGAAGCCCGGCTGTCTAACTGTCTTTATGTGCCTCTGAAGGTTCAGATCAGTAGTTTTTAGCTACATATTGACTCTAGATCGTTCAACTTTAGCCCCAAAAATAATTACTTCAGTTTGTTTCTACTGACCTGAAGGTAGTTATGGTACGTCAAAGTTATTGACTGCTATTGGTATTTATTGTTGTATGTTTATTATTATTACTACTACCGTATTTTCCGGTCTATAGAGCGCACCATACTATAAGCCGCGCCTATATTTTTTTTAAAAGACTGAAAACGTACATATATAAGCCTCACCGGGATATAAGCCGCTTGTATCTCCGCCATCTGCTGGATTAAATCGATAGTCCTTAACTTAAAAACTGCATCATCTGAGTTTGAAGAAATTTCACCTGCTGCTAGCATGTGCTTGTTCCAAATGAAAATGAGCTCTTTCTTCTTTGATTTTCATTTTTGACTTCCAATGATTGACTTCCTGCTAAAGAGCCCCCTAGTGGTTGAAGAAAAATCCACAGAAAAGCCGCACCGGGCTATGATAAGCCGCATGGTTCAAAGCGTGGGGGAAAAGTAGCGGCTTATAGTCCTAAAAATACGGTACTTTATTTATTTAATGTTTTTAATTTACTTACTTATTTAAATGTTTATTTTATTTTTATATTATCTTATCTTCTGTCCATGCACAGATTTGTTCTACATATCTGCTCAAACGTTGAATAGGTTCTTAGTGGTTCATGATCATTTAAAGTAAGTGCTGGTTCGTTTCTATCCTTCATATCCATGACAATGTTTGGAGATTTAGAGCAGAACCTGTTATTAAGTCACTAAAAAACAATTCTCGGCTTGCAATGTTTTAAACTTAAACTCAACCCTGAATGATGGATTTTACTAAATGCTCTAATTATTTCTTTCTGAGATTACGCTTCATGTGTCACTATAAAGAAAAACAAAAAATTTTAATCAATATACTTAATAAGAGCCACTTTGGGTTCATTAGCAGCTCAAACAATACTGCTAAGCAGCACATTGTTAGCAAACTCACTCGACATGTTCAGACCTGGCATTAATGTGTCTCCCAACTAACACAAGGCGACAGCTCTGAGTACAGAACGCACCCAAATCTCCACGAGGCTCCGATTAGATCAAATGCTTCTCTTCATAGATGACCTGCTCACAAGAGACTAATAAAAAGGAAATTTGAAATAGTTTCTGGACTGGGAGTTGAATCAAAATGTAGAAAACGCAGTTAAGAAAAAAGAGATCAGTTTGATTAAAAAAAAAAAAAAGGAGGGTGAAACTCCTTCCTTTTATGGCATGATCAGGTTCACAGAAACAAACAAAAAGCAGTTTTGCTGGTGTGTTACAGCAAAACACGTTCGCTGAGCACACGGTTAGATATCTGTGTCGACTCATTCAATTTTCATGTAGTTGTTGGCCAGATGATAATTGCTGTAATTGGCTGGTTTCCTGTAATGAGCCATGCTGGTGCACATTGATGAATGTTTGCAACACTAGATGTGCACAATTTCAATCACAGCTCTTTGCAATATCATCTACAGACAGGCTAATAATAATTGAGCAGTGACAATAGACAGTATGTTTATTTTCATGCTCTGATGTGCATGCAGTGTTCTGTTGACTTTGAGGTAGAATAGAAAATTATGACATCTTGTTCACGCTTTCAGACAACAGCTGGTATAAAACTAACATTTAGTGACATATAGCAGAGATCTTTATAAGATTCATCTAATTTTTACTTCAAAATTCAGCTCCAAGAATGCCTCTAAGTCACAGAAGACAACTTAAACCACATCAGTTTACCATCTCTAAATTATCCAAGGGTCGCTAACTCTTAGACAACCAATAAGTATTCACAGCCCAAACTATTTATCTGTTTTTCCAAATTAACCTTCAGAAACCAGAAAAATATTTTCATTGTGACTTTTCTAATAATCCCTCCAACTTATAGAACGATCTTCCTGAACACCAGAGGGCAGCCGAACCTTTCTCTGATTTAAAAAGTAACTAAAAACTTATTTTAAAATTTTTAATAATGTATTTATTCATAGCAAGTAAGATTTTGTTTTGATGATAGATAGATAGATAGATAGATAGATAGATAGATAGATAGATAGATAGATAGATAGATAGATAGATAGATAGACAGACAGACAGACAGACAGACAGACAGACAGACAGACAGACAGACAGACAGACAGACAGACAGACAGACAGATAGATAGATAGATAGATAGATAGATAGATAGATAGATAGATAGATATAGAAAATGTAATGGAGCAATATATAAGAAAAATAAAAAAATGACACTGAATTAATAAAAGTTGTTGTTTACTAAGTTTTGACATGTTCCAGTATCTCTAGTTTTCAGCATCAGATCTTTGTTTGCACCGCCTGCCGGTCTTTGTGAAGCTAAACGGAGCTGGAGACCCCTCACCACACGCAGCATTATTCTGAGGCACGGGGAGATTTACTTTCATTGAATTGAACTGTTGGAGAAATCTGCACACGCTGCCTTGCTCTAAAAGAATGCAGCATAACCATAAATGTTCCTGCACTTTACCCTGGCTGTGATCTCCCACCATGCTATTATTCAAATGTCACCACTTTAATGTACTCACCAAAGAGCACAGCTTTATTTGAACCTAAACACTGGCACCATTGGAAAGCCTTTTAGAAATTCCTGTATCATCAAGCGAATGCAGCCCTCTGCTGATTTGTTATGATAGCCACCATTAATGCATTACACACATTTTTATTTAATAGAAATTAGATCCAGCAGCTTGCTTTGATGAATCCATCTCTGGCAACAGGTTACATACATGTTGCCAGAGATGTATGTAACGTCTTATTGAAGTTCTTATTATTGAAGTTCTTACAAAACTTAAAAGTCATGACTTCCAACAGTAAAATCAAGCAACTCATCAGTAAAAATGTTAATTTTGTTTATATCGTAGATGATGTTTTGTGACAGTGAGTTTGGGCGAATCTGGAGGCTGTTTTTGTTGTTTGACTAAAAATAAAAAACTTAATTGGACAGAGGCACTGAGTCTCCACTGGTTATAAATCAGACAAATCTGCCAAGAAGGCACTTATGAGATAAAATCCCAGAAGAACCAGCTGATGAAAACAGCCAAGACTGACCCTTCAGCATATGAGCAACTTAAATATCATGATACAAGACATTTCCCAGACCAGTGGCTTTGATTGCCAGAGGTGGGCAGAGATCAGTCATAAATGCATTTCAAGTCACAAGCACTTGTATTCCTGGCAGCTTAAACTGACATTGAAGGGATTTTCTACGTTGGCAACAGAAGCAAAAATAATTTTAACAGATTACGGGGTAATATTTAAGATAAGTACATGGATATGCATACTGGAAAAAAAAACAGGAGGGTGCATGATTATCCACCATAACCTTGGAATAAACATTTAAATGTTCACTTTTAGATTTTTGCTAAAATTGCTGGATAAATTTTGGTTGAAGACCAATATAAAATATCCAAAGTGCTGTGAGCGTTAAAATGATTTTGTTTTTAAGAACTTGTTTGCTGCATCTGACACTTTGTTCTCCTGAAGTACTGAAGGCACTAAGAAAAGGAAACCATCTCACTAATTGCTTCATTGTTGCTGCCTCTGTTGACATTTGGAAAAATATTACAGCACCAAAGGGCATGCAATCAAAAAGCTTCTACAGCTAAGACAAACCTCCCACTGTGAGATCTTTATTTCCTCTTGTGCTTCTTGGACATGATTTCAAAACAACAACAAATGTTTTTCATGCTATCCATGCAAAACAAGAACAAAGAAACACCTTCCTTGTTAAAATCTTTAGCGGCTCAAGTGCGAGGGAATGTAACTGGATGAGAAGAGTTTCTCTGCAGCTTTGCACATAATTTCAGACACTCTGAGATCAGAATGTGTGAATGGCAAAAACGCCCCGAGCATTTGCCGTTTCACTTGAAATCAAAGCGGTCTTCCAGCTTGTTTTCCTGCTGTGGATGCATACAGTACGCGCTGCCACTGCCAGCTCCTGTATCCAGAGCCTCCAGCTGCACCAACAAAACAGCTGGAGCCTCCTGATTATAATGGTTCACCTAATTCAAGAGAGACAAGCACGCTCTCCAGCCATTGGGTGACTGAGCAAGGTAGAAAAAGGCTGCAGAAAAAGCTGCAGTCTCGTCAAATTACAAGTGGTGGATTAATTACTTAAATCTTGTCTGCAGTAACTAAGTCAATGTGCTGAACATGAGCTATTAATTCATTAGCAAAGTTAATAGAAATAATTTGCCTGCAGATTTTCTGGTTTGACTTCAACCTGAAATGCACAATTAATGATCACCTTCCTCAATATGCAGTCAGATATTACATTACAAGAATTATTTTTTATTAAATGAACTTATGTTTTTTATATGAAGAGATGAATAAAAATGTCTAAAACTTGCTTAAATATAAATATCTCGTTCTGGTTTTTAAGGCTTTTGAATCTGAGATGAATAATTGTTCTGTTAAAAACTGAATGAGCCTCGATGGGTTTCCCACATTTTTTATTAAAACCAAAGTTTCAAGATAAGACAGATAATACTCATTAGTAGATTATTACAAAGAAAGATTAAACATGACTAAGGCAACTAAACCGTTTGTGAAAAATATATGTTGGTCTTTATAAAGAAAGCTCTGAGACACTTTCAAATAAAAGCTTCATTTTTTCTAAGAGGAAGTTATAAGAAGATTTCACATTACTAATGAAACAGGCCATTAAGAAATTATTATAAAGGCCTTTCAAAAAAAGACTTAATGATATTCATAAAAATAAAAACCTCTTTTCATCTGGATTATTACACTCATATTACAAATATAACTAAAGATGTCATAAAAATGGTTTATGATGGCCTTTCAAAAATAAGACATAACAATGCTATAAAAACCAAAGTACATCATAAAAAATATATTTTAGTTGCACTAAACTTGAGGTGAAGAAGAGTTTGTTTGGGGCCTTTCAAAGTTAAGATTTCTGAGATTCACGGAAATAAAAGTTTTGCTTTTTCAATTGTTCAAACATTGCAGCAGAATGTGTTTTTCTTTTTGTTAAAGTAAAAAAAGAACGGGAACTGGTTTCGTTCCCCTACTAAAAGGGAACTGAACTAGTAAAGGGATTGTCTTTGCCTTTCAATTGATTTATTTTCTTATTGTAAAATTGTAATAATGGACCAAAACTATAAGCAGAAAAAAGTAAAGAAAAGTAGCTTTACAAGTCAAAGTCTTGCCTTTACAAGTTTTACTGCGCAGCAGTTTTCTAATGAGCTTTAAGACCCGAAACTGATGCATATCGGACTTTAAAAGACACTATACTGTGGCAAAACATGCAAAATATTAAATTTTGCAACAAAATGTGAAAGTGAAGCCTCTGACTGAGGTGGAATGCTGCTACCTGTTGTTGAGCAGGGCCAGCAGCTCCCCTACATAGAAGAGGTCGTTGCGGCTCAGCTGGCTGAAGCGAAACGCGTTCAGGTTGCAGAAGGTCACCGCCGGGAACGTCATGACCGGGGTCGAGACCTCGTCCAACTTCGTGACGTGCGGATACTCGAGGTAGAAGTGGATCCGATCGACGCACACGTAGAGCAGGAAAGTCAGCGAGGCCAGGAAGAAGACGAACCACAGGAAGCGCTTGATCCAGAAGCGCTCGTAGGTGAAGATGTGGGAGATTCCGTGCAGGGTCGAGCTGTGCGCAAAAACTTCTATGGGTGGAGGCTGGTTCGAGTCCAGTTCTTCCGTCTCCACTTTCAGATCCATCGTTAACATGCGAGTGTTTGAGTGCATCAAGTCAGAACTGGGAAAGTATTCCTTCAACAGAGAGCAGCTCTGCTATCACCCCTCGGAGCGTGCAGAGGACCAGTCTTTGACCTGATGCAGTTTGGTCGCCATCACTCAGTCAGCTCTGCGTTTAAGCAAAACATTTGAGGCTTCTGCAAAGAGCATCACCGAGCTGCCCGGGTCCATCAGCACAGCGCCACAGTCCCGATCTGCAGCTTTCTCAGTCATGAATCGCTGGTCGACCATAAGTCCGGAGGAGCGCGGATAATTCCTGCACGCCAGCAAGAAAGAAACCTCGGAGCTTGGAGACGGAAAGGAATATCTTTAAATACTTCAGCAGGAGTTGCTTCAACCCGTTAAATAAAGACTGATTTTGTCCACTCTGGACGCCGTAGAGAGGAGTCGGTGGTTGGTGCTGACTGAGTCGTGCGGGCAGGTTGTGTTCCTCCGCTGCTGTGCGTGTGTCAGTCTGAGAACGGACTGACGCTCCTCTGCTGTTTACCTGTCACTTTAGGTTTTTATGGCTCCCACACACACGGCTGCACCAGCGGCTTCACAAACAGGCAATTTAAACTACAGTTACTTTTATTTATTTGTCTTATTTGTCAGAGAGCTGGCTGCGCGCGCACACGAATGATTGATTGGCTCAAAAGAGAAGAAAACGCAAACCTGATTTCCAAGTGTGCAGAATATTTCTAATGCATCCAATCACATGTGTGTGTGCTGCAATGGCTTCCTGCTTAGCATTTGTTTTGCTTGGTTAAACATCGGGTCAAAACGACCAAATGGTGGAAAAAGAGAGAAAGGATGAGGACAAAGAAAAGAGAGGGAGAGAAAAAACTGAATGTCCCCGAGAGAAAGTGAGTCATTTTAGGCGGCAAAGTGCGCGATTTAATGAGCATTTTGATTAAGTAATATTATCCTCTATCATCACTGAGAATTCCCTAGGATATATGATACTCTGGTGTTGGTATTCTTCTCCAAATAACTTCACCATAATATGTGAATCGCCAAAGAGGCAGTGTGATGTAAAATCGACTACTTTGAATGCAGCATCAGGTCATAATTGTGTTTTCTCTTCAAAAATATACATGTGGCTTTGCTTTGATTGCTTCATGAATGTTTGAGAAATCCTTTAATTTCCCATAGCAACCATTCAGCTGTGCAAAAGGCCTGGGTGGACTTAGCCCCGCCTTTAATGACGAAGCTCCTCCTTGCAACAAAGCAGCAGGACAGCTTCTGTGAAGAGTGCATCTTCCAACAATGATTTGCTTTAAAGCTGCTTAAAACACATTTATTCTCATGAGGCCTATTATGTACAGTTGCATCAGATAAAGCGATTAGTTATTGGTCTACTGAGTTCTTGTGCAAAGATTGAATAAATGGTGGACTTGGATTTAAAAGGCGCACATTTATCACATATTGATCTTATTATCTTTAAAAAATGAAGCTAGCTAAGCTAATTATTTTCACTTGAAATAAAAGATGGTGTGGCTGTCATGCAACAGGCAGATACAAATATTGTTCTAATAATTATTTATAAAACCAATAAGGTATTTTTTTTTATTTATCTAGAAAAACTGTTAAATTTTTCTACTTTCTGAGTGCAACATAAAAAGATAATTTTTTGTTTTTTTTGCAGATATTTCAATAAAATGTATAAGATTTGGTAAGGATTTTTTCTTTTAAAAGCCAATAGCCTTATTCTTTGTTTTACTTCCATAATTATTGTTATTTATGTCTAATGCTAATTTACCTTTACTCCTTTTGGATTGCTGTATGTTTTATCAAACTGACATGTTAATTAATTTCAAAATTATTTTTCAGTAGAAAAAACAAACTATCCAAGTAAATTGGATGAAATGTTGATATAAGCACAGTTACAAATCAGTTTTTCTTTTTAAAAATTGGGACAGTCATATCCCAAAAAACTGGCTGGCTGCTGTCCATGGTGCTGTTGTAGCGTAATGTTCCTCTCCGAGGCTGCAGAGGGCGCCAGAGCGCAAACATTACCAGACCTACCAGCAGAAGGAAGAACGACATGTGAGCAGCAGCAGGAGGAAAAACATGGCGCTACCCATTAGGATCTCCCCTCTCTATCGCTGGGCAGGGCGGACATTGTCCTCGCTGTCTGCGGGACACAGGCGGAAAGTCAGTCTGTCAGCGAACAGGCGTTTTATATGCACACCAGCGGAAAACCGTAAGTTAATGTTTTATGGAAGCATTATTATTAGCAATGCTAACACAAAGCTTAATGTCCGATATTAGGCACGGCTCAGTCTGAAAGCTATTCACAAAAGATCGTTATTGTAACTAGATTAACCATCCGATTCATTTGCACTTTATGTTAAAAACGCAGCTTTATCTGGGAGTACAAATCCAAAAACGAACGGGGAAGAAAACTTGACCTCATAAGGGCATCAAGGGTAGATGAAAAAGTTAACGTGACTAAAAAGTGTCTTTAAAACCGGCCTATTAACAAGTATTTACTATGTAAAACATATAAATACTGTTAACCTTAGTTGTAGCCATTCCCACTGCACACGCAAGGATTCTTGTTGAAATACTGAACAGACGCTCTGTCCGATAATGGAAGGAGGAGCTTGCTGCTGCATGTTGACACAATACTTGCAGACAAGTCGACCAGTAGTTTTGTAACACACTTCATGCAGAGAGCTAGTCCTTAACTTTAAACAACAACTCTTAAAATAGACCTACTGTTTGGTGGATTTATGTATTTTGAATGGATGGTATTCTGCTTGGTAGCCTGAATAGAGTTCTGTTTTGGTCATTCTATTCCTACACATTGAAAATTAAGAAACTAACCTTTTTATGATCTATTTTGTTGTTTTGCTTTAATGCAACATGTGCCCTGTTTTAAACCTCATTCTTTTTGATTATCAGAATTAAATTTCATGTTTTAATTGTACTTATTTACAGTACACATGCGCTGGCTACATGTATGAAGGTGTACAGAGGTTTTAGAAAGTAATGGATTAAAAGCTGCTGTTGTTTCTGTCAAAAATCTTATGTACAAGAGAAACAAATGTTATTGTTTGGAAATATTTTCACTCAAAATAATATGGATATTCAGAATAAAAATAATGCCGATTACATATTTAATATTCTTGTAAAGGCCAGTCGCAATTAACCAAGTACATGATAAATTAAAATGAGCTCCATAATTTCTATTTGCATAACTCATTGTTTTTTTCTTTCTACCAGAAAGTGGATGACATAAATCTTCAATATGCTGTTTTGATCTCAACTAAACCTTTTTTTGAAGGACGATTTTGTTTACAGAGAATTCATAATTCATTTTATTTGTTTTATTTATGATATTTAAAATGCCTTCCAGTTCTAGCCAGTGTTAAATGTTAGAATTTAAAGCCTATTGATTTTCAGAAGGTGTTCTTGCATTATTATGCCACATTACCATTATGTTACTTGAAAACGGTCTGAAAGCGATAATTTTATCGTTTATTGTGATAATTTATCATCCAGCAAAATTTGTTATTGTGACTTGTATTTATTGGGGAAATGTATGGAGAACTTGGTTAATTCAAAAATAACATGCATATAAATTATGTAAATATTTAGACTTTTTATTGTTGGATAACACATTTGTGGGTTTTTCCCTCTAGACCTTCAGTTCAGACTCGATGAGCGTACGGCCCACAGCAGCCTGGACCTCTTCAAGAAAGACACAGGCATCATCTACCGCATGCTGGGCCTCAACCCCTCCCAGGTCCTGGACGACCCCGAGCGTTTTCGGGACTGGGCCGTCGTGTTGGGCGACAAAACGATTAGCAGCGGACGTCACTATTGGGAGGTCACGGTGAAAAAGTCCCAGGAGTTTCGTCTGGGGGTCGCAGAGGCGCTGATGTCCAGAGACGAGTGCGTGGGTACTAGCAGCTCCTCCTGGGTGTTCGGCTACGCTCAGAGGAAGTGGTTCGCCATGACCGGCAGTAAGATGGTTCCTGTGACTCTGGTGGGGAAGCCGGACCGAGTGGGGATTCTGCTCGACTACGACGCCGGGTTCGTGGGGCTGGTGGACACTGAGAAGCCCAGGATCATTCACACACTCAGAGCTGGGTTCACGGTTCCTGTTTGCCCGGCGTTTGGGCTTTGGGATGGGGAAATCCTCACACACTCTGGTCTGGAGGAGCCAGAAGGCCTGAAGTGAAGCTGGATTGACCCAGATGCCTGCCAATCAGTCAGCATTTATCAGTATCCTAAATAACTGCGCAGTACAAACAGCAATAGGACTTATCTTCAAATGATGATTAATTACTGTGTAATTCAGCAAATCATCACTTCGAATAATACAAGCTCATTCTGTGTGTTTTCTGCGTGAAATGGAACATTACCTCAGAGACTAAATGAGGAAACAAGGAACGTGTGGTTAGATTTCAGAAATATTTGCTGCCAATTTTGTCTTATACAGTGCATGCCGTGGTATTCTCCCCAAATGTACTCCTTCAAACATCACAGAACTTCTCTGTTTGTATTCCAACCATGTATTGTTTAATAAAATAACTTCACTGAAATTTTCCACATCTTTCTTTTTATTCACAGTGAATTGAAGATTTGTACAGAAGGTTTGCTGAGTGAAAACCTCAACTTAGGAAAAAAAAACACTTAGTTATGATAGTTGAGCATATTATATTTTTATCTTATTTAAAATTTGCATGTAGGGTGTTTGATATTTTCCTTAAAAGTAAAACCATGTTTAAACCTTATTTTGAGAAACCTTATATTCACCTTACTCATGTTTCCAAACTTGTAGATGGTAAGTGATGGTAAATTGAAAATTAAACAAAAAATTCAATCAGGTTACACCAACTACTACCGTAACATGTCGGCATCGCAACAGAATGGACTGATGGCAATGGGATAAATAAATCAATGAATGTTTAAATTTTTATGAAAATGAGTGAAATGTAAAAGGTTGTTAAGCTAGAGATTGAAAACATGAAAAGTCATGTAAGTGTGGAGCTTAAACACTTTAAAACTGTTCCGTTACTTTTTATAAGACATATTTGTGGAGATGAACCGATCAGGCTTTTTCTGGCCGATTCCGGTTTCTTGGTTATCTTTGATGCCTCTTGTCAAGTCTTTAACAGAATTTAACGGATTCCGATTAGTTCTTGTAATCTGCTATATTTACTGCAAGTTTAGTTGATAAAATAAGTTTGCAAAACAGAATCCTGTCTTTTCCTTCCAAATTTCTCAAAAACTGTCCAGGAGAAAGTGTTAGGAATGTGGAACATGGTGGTGGCAGCATGATGCTCTGGGATTATAATTCTTCTGATGGAGCAAGGCTTTTTGATGAAGGATGAAGATGAAGGAGATTGTGAGCTGTTCCAAATACTCAGTTTTAGGTCATGAAGGCTTCTGCTAAATGGCTGAAAACGAAAGAGGGCATTATGTTTTTGGCATCTCTCTTAAGTCAACATAAGAATGTAGACTCAAATGTTTCAACCAGAAAAAAAAGTACATTTAAAATTTGCTGACCCATATTCCAGGACTAAATTATCTGTTGTTTCAGTAAGATATTATTTTAAAAGTGCACTCTTATACACCCAAGTTATTCAACCAACTTTTTCAATCTTTCCCTTAAATTTATTGGTTTGTCAGTTGAATTGTACAAAAGAATTGTCATAATAAAGGTGGAAATGGTTGGTTTAATTATCTTTAGCTGCAGTATTGGCCCTGAGTCTGATAGTTATTACCACCTAATAAAAAAAATCTACATAAAGGTTTACACAGTTTTTATAAATCCTAAACAACACAATGAGCATTTATATATCAATAAAGAACAAAACAAAACCTAGCTGGTTGGGAGGATACAGAACTGCATATTATTTTCCCAACAAAACAGTCCCAGTAGCTTTCAGGCTCCTTTTAAATAAATCCCTAATGACACATTGAAGTTTAATCCCCAGAGTATTTTAATTAAGGCCCTGTTCACACTGGATGAATCCCCTCTATGATTTTAATTACCTGTTAGAAGCTGCTTGGATTGCTGCAAATGAGGAAAACCTCCTTCAATGTGAAAGCAATCATGACACAGCTACACCTAGTGGTCGCCAGACAGATCTTACTGCTATTTTCTGCTTCTCTGATTGGCTCTCCTGCAGCGTCGGCGTGGCCTGAAGATCAGCAGCACATTCACATGTTGATCATCTCACCATTTACACATCTAGACTTTCACTAGGACACAGCAGTGCCCTTTAACTGTGGTGTCCAGTTCTGGTTCTTGGAGGCCCGTGTCCTGCTGCAACTTATTCGAAATGAACAAATAACCTCTTCAGCATACCATCAAGCACTGCGGGGTTCCTGGTAACTGTTCATTTAAGTCAGGTGTGTTGAAATAGGAAAACATCTAAAACGTGTCTGTACTTGAGGACAGACACTGGACGCTACAGCCCTGTAAGATCACACCAAAATAGCACTCTATCACTATGTTACAGGCACGGCTATCACTTCTGCTTCATAACCTTTACAGAATGTACACAATTTCTCCCTCCTTCTATTTACACACACATACACGCACACGCATATATATACATACATACATATATATATATATATATATATATACATATATATATAAAAGCCATTTTCAGACTATCCCTTGTTGAGAGGAGGTGGAATCATGCAGTCTCCATAATGTTTACATGTATTTTGTGTTTGCATTGCTATGAGGATATTGAAATATTATATTTACATATTATACAATTACAATATATTACACATTATATTACAATAGCTATATTTACATTATAATTAGGATTGCAGCAAATAGGAAATTCAGGAGTGCGTTCAAACCGCTGTCTAAACGTTTCAGTCTCCCAGCAACCAGCACATCCAAGCTCCAGACACAATTTGGAGGTGTGCGCACTTCTTTTTTGCAGGGATTCTTTCTCCTGCATGGCCCTGCTTCCTGTACTTCTTCCATTGTTAAACTGTCTTTAGTATGACGCTAATATGCTGCTGAGATAACAACAAGTCGCCATTGCTGTTCTGTGTAGGCTTTGTGTGAACTGAAAACAGTAATGGGAAGCTTTAACTCCAGAACCATTTTCCAACAGCCTGCTGAGTTTCACCACTCTGGCTAAAGTCGTGCAATGATCTCATTCCAGAGTGAAGGGGGCCAAAAAAAAACCCCATTCATTTTAAGATTTAAAACATAAATAGCACAATTTTTTAATATTTCCCAATCACAAAACAAGAATATTACTACCCAACCAAATTATTGTAGGTTAGCTCTGTAGTATGTTCTTTTACTGAGCCTTTATTTTGCACATATTTAAAATTGTGCAGAATAAGCTAGTTAAACCAATTTGAATGAAAATGGTGCGTCCCTTTTCAAAATTAATGTTAAACGCTCCACACCATTATCAAAGGTTCACATTTTGTAGCCTTGGTTGGAAAATTTTAAAATGTCAGACTTTTCAGAAGGCATTTAAGGCAAGTAATAGTAATTTCTTTTAATACATTTTCCAAGACACAAAAAATAATGCAATATCTCTTAAAAAGAGAATAAAGACAAACATTCATCAGTTCTCCCGATTACCTTCTGTCCTGTGATTCTTTCCCGCTGTGCAACAGAAGGTTTCAATCCAAACTTTCACGGGTATTTCTTAAACAGAGTTCTTCATCGTGTCCAGAGCGGGTTTCTGCTCCTCTGTGCAGCCGAACGAGTCTTTGTACTCATGTTGGTACTTTTGCAGGACTGAAACAACAACATCATGGCCAAACTGCATGGCGTCATCGAGGGGTGTATTGCCCCATCTGATAGATGACAGTGTGAAATGGACAATGATGGGCTGTTATAGTTAGTAAAATGAGTTAGTATCAGATGAACGGTGACAACACTCTGCCCTTACCGGTCCTTAATGTACGGATTCACTTTACATATTTGTGTCAGGAACGTTACAGCGTCCTCTTGGCCTAGGAGGAAAATGAGCATGAGCTAAAGCCGCACAGCATTTGGAATGACATATTTCATTGAGTTTTGTGTAAATGCCAAATCCAACATAATTTAAGGATGAGCGAAGTAATCATGCAAAGTGTTACCTCCGGCAGCAGCGACGTGGAGAGCGGTGCGGGAGTCATAATCCCTCTGCTCCATGTCAACAGCTGACAGCGCGAACCTGTGGAAGAGACGGAGACGGAGGAGGTACGAACACAGAAATATTGCTTTAAATGAAGGGAGTGAGAGATGTTCACTGTTTGGAGGTAAGCTATAAGGACAAAAGGTGTGTATGTACAAACATTATATATTAAAACAATTAATGCAAAATATGCTATTCAGAATAACATTAAAATTTAAAGCAATTTGAAGTTGCATGATCCCAGCAGCTGCTTTACAACTTACAATGTTATACTGTATATTGAGTATGTTTAATGGTAAAAAAAACAAAAAAAAACGTAATGACAATGAATTCATAAATATACTTACAAGATATGACTAAAATCATTTCTGGGGAATGATTTCTGCAGTATTATGTTTGGATCCTATAAATGTTGGAGAAAGAGAATGTTTGTTTCTACTGACCTCCTCAAAGCAGTGACATCACCGCTGTATGCTGCAAACATCAGATTAACGACTGACTTGTTCTGAAGGAAAACATGAGGAAAATTAAAGTTCATAAATTCTTACAAAGGCAGTTTCATGTTTAAAAAATAAAACAGGCGCTAAACTCACCGGTTCGTCGTCTGTCCGTCTCCTCGGGTCGTGTTTCTTGGTGAAGTGTCTCAAGTTGTCATAATTATGGAAGTTGAAGTAAGAAACAAGCTCCTTAGAGATCAAATTATTGTTGTTTAATAATCTATGGTTATATCTGAAATATATTTGTCTGGGTAAGAAATAAGCAGCCTACTTGACAGAAGTGAATTCCTCTGACGCTGTTTCCGAGCCGATCCAGGGGCGGGGACCAACACAGCATGCCCATAACGTTGGGAACCACCAGCAGAACAGCGCCCGATACGCCAGATTTGGCAGGCAGTCCCACCTAAGCAAGTAGAACAAAAACAATACTGGAGCCTGAATAATTTATCCTGAAGCCAACAATCCATTGAAATATGAAATATGTTGGTCACTTCACTTCTCTGCCTAATTGAAATATTTTCAGCTTTGGTCTTTTTGTTCCAGGATTTTTTTGCAGCAAAAAATTAAAAGGTCTTTTCTTTAGTTATTTTTGTCTGAATTGTTTAGTGACTGAATAAATATCTAAAAGAAGAATGTGGTTCGTCGGTCTTTTATTTTTTATGAAGAATATACTACCGGCCCCAAGAAAGAATTAGAGCTAAAATCATTTGAAATATTGTGTAGAATAAAATAGCCGGAACAAAAAAATTGAATTGAAGTGAATTTTTTTATGATTATTTACCTCCATAAGTAACTAAACAACTGAGAAAATAAACTGATTTGTTGACTGGGAAAACAAAGGTATGTTTATGAGTACAAAACGGAAAAAGAGACTAAACACTCTAGTTCTGACCTGCAGTCCTCGAAACTCTTTTCTAAATTCAAGCTAAGACACTTACATGGAAGGCAAACTGCCCAGAAAAGTCATACATCCCGCAGGAATGCATCAGACTCAATGTGTTGCGAACGGCTTCAGCACTTAGCACACGATCACCCGTGATTGGACAAATGCCTCCATTGGCAAGTGTGGCGGCCATGACACTTCCAGACTCACAGGTCACCTCAATGGAGCACAACTTGAATGGAGACACAGATTTTCTGTGAGAAATATTCCCAGATTTTTTCTAAATGCTTCACTTGCAGGCAAGTGGTTATTATGAAAGAGTAACCAAAACCAACTTTGGGACAAATTATCTCCTACAAAAGAACGTCTAAGTTAGAAACAAACAATAAAAGTGGACACAGAGATAAATATTATTATTTTACACAGATGCTTACAAATTTGAACAAAATGATTTTACTGACTGAAAATATTTTGAGGACTTGAGAGTAAAACAAAAGAAAATACACATTGTATTTATGTGTAGGTTCTGAGTCAAGACCTCAAACAAACAAAATGATGGGTACATTTTTTAGATGTGCAACGTTTAAAATAAAAGTTAAAATAAAATAAAATTTTAATGTAAATTAAGAAGTAGTTTATTATTTAATTGAATAATGATTAATTAATTCTTTGTAGAGTAATTTTTTTACATTAAAAAAGCGATTCCCACGTATTAGAAAAAATGTCAGATTTCTTAAACCACGTGGATAACATTTTGTAATGTTCTATACACTTAATATACAAATCATGATTCATAAAAGAAATACCTTTTTCTAAATCAGGTCCAGTGAATCAGAGAACATTAAAAACAAACATTATTTTCCTTAGATGTTTTTCTGGATGCAAAAGTTCTCCATCAATACTTTGCCCTCTGAATAAACCAGACAAATACTGAAAATTGTTACCTGGAAGTAGAAGTCAAGGGCTCCAATCATATCTGCCCTGTCAGGGAAGCACTGCAAGAATTACAATCAGAGTTAGCACTCACTCAACTCAAAGCAGGGTCCTACATATGTATTAACACCCAGGGAAAAGACGAACACAAAAGCCTATAAATGAATAGTTGTAATTATTAAGTCCAACTCTCCACCGTTTGTAGCAATTCTTTAACAATCAGCTTTTGGGATTCTAATACTCTTACTGTAGATATGGGCAAATTTAGATTAGTATCTGTTTTCTTGTATTAATTTTCTCATTTGTAAAGAAAGTAAAACAGTGTGTTTTTATTTTTTGACTTTTTAAGTTTGACAACTGGCTAGAGGAATAATTAGCCTGTGCTTCGTGGCTTATTCATAGCTCAAGAAAACAGAAAGTCATGGACTACAACTATTCAATTATCTTTAAAATGTACATAGACCTTCAGTTAAATATGTTATTTTTCAGACATTATTATGTCTGAAAAATAGTGTGGCATAACTTGTTTTGTAAAAGCTTTGGGTTTTTTTCTAAAATTGGATCAAGGTGCGCAAATTAAAACACTGATTAAAGTTTTTTTCTTCACCAGAAGTACTAAGAAAATGGCCATCAGATACAAAAATGAGCACACAAACCTTTTTTTCTTTCAAGTAATAACCAATTGCATAGTTTCTGTCTCCAGTCTCTCTCTCTGACTGGAAACTGTGAGAATACAACAGGTATAAAAAACTGCACTTGATTAAAAACATCAGAGAACAACCAGTTTGTTTGTTTGTTTTTTCTTACGTCGCATTGCTGAATCCCACATACTCTGTACCAGCCATACTTTTCAAGAACTCCATCACCTGTGGAAACATATTTAGAGAGCGCTCAGTCAGAAACCCAATTCAGGAAGATGGGTTTGAAAGAACTGAAGCTAAAAAACATTTACTCACATAGTCGAACCGCTCTGCTTTATTTGAATGTGGCTGAAAAAAAAAAGAAAAAAAAAAAAAGAGAAGAAACAAAACATTTCACTAACAGCAGGTTGACAGGACTTCACCAGGATCCTACAGATGGCAGTGTTTCAGTGCTGCAGCTCATATCTGACAGCATGCCTGGTTGGGTGTTGTGCAAGGGGTAAATGTCGTTGATGAATGTGTCGCTCAGTTTGGCCTGGCGGCTGTTTTATGGCTGTGCTTGAATTTCACACACCACTTAAGGATCAGCAGCAGGTCATGGAGTTGTGAGAAAGGAGCAGCAGTCAGTCGTATATATTCATATTTAGAGACTCAAATAATCATGGAGGAGTTAAAAAAAACAGGAGCATTGATCAGTTTTGTCCTTTGACCTTTTTATTTTTTGCGGTTGAAGGTATAGAGGCACTTGACCCTAGAAAGACTAAAAACACAGATTAAAACCATGTTTGCTTAAACAGTTTACGCACATGGAAACGCACCCTCGCTTCAGCAGCTGTGATTGATCAAAGGCACTGTTGTTAGACGCAAACCAGGTTTCTCCCTCAAAATGACCTTCGCATCAGTCAGCTGGGAAACTTTGAAAAGTCTTCACAGAGGAAACATGACCATATATGGCTAAAATACCACAATGCATGTTCACATCAGGTGCTATGAACGTAATGCAGCTGCCACAGGGAGACAAGGTTTTAGTCTCTGAACTGACACAGAGTGATATTGATTCTTCAGCCACACTGAAATTTCATTTTAGTAAATAACAAAAGGAAACAAAAACTACTAACAAGGAAATTATTATTAAATTTCTTTTAAAAAAATGGATAACAGCAACACCTTTCAGAACAATGTGATTACATTGAGCACAAAGCTCTTGAAAGCTCATAAATATCAGCAGGAGTATAACTGTATGAGAGAATAAGATGTGCTGCAGCTAACAGCCTGAGGCCTGAGTTTAATCTCATGATGTTAGACATGACCAGCTGCTTCCTGGAAGTTCTCGCTTTGCTTCCCTCTGCCACCCTCATTGCTGCTAGTCAATTGTTTCATATTACATTGTAAAGTGTCAGCATCTGCATACACACAATACCAATTAGATCAGAGCTGATTCTAATATATTCAGCATCCTGGTGGCTTTTGACTCTTGTTTATATTTTAAATCAGAACAGCCCGATATTGTGAGCATCAAGTTGGTGTTTTAAGGCTTCAAAACTCCAAAATTGTTCTCCAATATTAGACGAATGTGGCAGATATCTTAACAGATTTACAACTATTTCTATGTTGTCACATCTTGTAAGCTCGCCTGAGACTACAGAGGTTTAGTTGAAGCTTTTAAGAATGTTTACAAATTTGCATCCCTTCATGGCTGCACTTGGGGATCAGATATTTTATGTGCATTACATAACACTGACTTCCTTGTCAGATATTTTAAATCTTCAGAAACTCAATGTTATTATTCTGAATGAAGTTTATTACTTTTAGCCTAATCTTCTCCCTTCTCTATATACTATTATCTAGCTTTATTTATTTCATTCATTTACTCATTCAGAAAGAGTTATTTTTCCTAAGCTTCTATTTAGTTCTTGTGACAAACAAGAGAAAAAGAAAGTAGACAATTTGATGCATTTTTGATATGTATTAATACTGTATATCTTTGATAAATTTTAGAAAAATATAGAAATAGTAAGGCTTTACCTTGATCAAAGAACTTATGACGATAGCTCCAGCATTCACCATGGGGTTGTGTGGTTTATCTGCACAAAAACAAAATAATAACACTCAGTGAAAATGATTAGGAGGTCAATTTTCTGCGGGGAATGTGTAGGTAAAATGGTAAAAAATTAGAGTAGAATACAATTTTAAACTCTTTTCTGTTAATATGTTTTTTTTGTTGTTATTCCCAATTTGTGGCAGAAAACAAACATTTATCTATTCTATTCAGTTTCTCTGATCTGTCAATCTTATTAATCAATATCTGCAGTCAGAACTAGTTACTTAGTGGTCGTTTGGTCTGTCTTTGAGTTCAGAACTCAATTTTGTTTGATTTATGTGACATTTCAGAAGGAGAAATTGTATTGAAAGAGGACTGCATGACCACTGCACCAATCCAAAACCAACAGAGCAGCTACTTCAGACACAAGGACAAATACAAACAACTGGCAGGACTTTTGTCTGTGGAGACAGACGTTCTGCTGAGTTAATGACAAAGTGGGATGGAGCACATCCAAAGGAGATGCAACAGTCAGTAAAGACGGATATTTGTATCGTTTTGCATTGACAAGCTGACTGAAGTTGAATATGTAAATGGCTTGCCTTCCTCATTTAGCGACAGTTTGTTGAACGTGAAGCCACTGGGCTCCTTGCCCACAAACCGGTGAACGTGTTCAGTGCCAAGCTCATGCACAGCGATGGCGTACTCGAGTGGCTTCACACATGACTGCAGGCAGAAGGGAATCTTGGTGTCGCCCACTGAGTGTCTGCAAGCAGAAAGGTCACAATTGAGAAATGCAAACAAGAGAAGTCTTATTAAGGCTGCACACACAAAGAGCAGAGCACATCCGAGGCCGGTGCTGTGTTACCTCTGTCCATCAATGGTGCAAACAGATACGCCCCAAAGATCCGGGCTGAACTTAGCCAGCTGAGGAATGTAATCGGCTACCTGAGGAGATGAAACCCATGAAATCACGCAACAATGACCAAGCAAACGCTGAGCTTGAGCGACTCTTTCTTACATGCCCTCCTCTTTGCTGTTGTGCGCTCTCAAACATCCTGTTGATCTGGTGGGCGAAATTTTCAAAGTCAGGGATGATGAATTTTTTTCTGAAAGCCTTCGTCAGCAACATGATGTTGTTGCCGACACACCTGCAGACAAAAGGTGGAGAATTTAAAAAATGTAAAAGCATTTTTTAAGTCGGATTCTCTTTTTGACTCAATACATAGGAAATGAGACAGGCACTTAGTGGTTTCTTAGAAAAGTGTGAAAAAATAATGAGATTTTACAAACTTTTTTCATCTACTCATGTAATTTTTAATTTAATAAGGAATATTATTTTTAAAAAGTAAGACAAATTGTCAGATAGGCTTTGCTTTCCAGTATACATGATCAGATTTTAATTGCTCTAATTTCATTACTTTCATTTTTAGCTTGAACAACATTCCAGTACCAAAGGGTGGTGAACGTCATTGGTTCAAGTATAAAAACATACCTATTTAATTATTGCAGGTTGCAACACAATATGATGCCGGAACTGAAATACCTACCAAGTATGTTCAAAAAGATTTTAAATAAATAATTTTTTTTATTGAAAAAACAGTATTCAACGTCACTGAAAAATATAGCCCTTAAATTTGTCCATTTCAGTTAATTTGGGGAAAATTATGGAAATATAATTTTATTTTAATTTTTTTTACTAAAATCAACTACTTTTAGGGAACAGGACAAATGTAAGTCTTCTCTGAGAAGATTTATCAAGGTTGGAGCAAACAGAGGAGACTGAGATGGTCATTCAAGGTTTATTTTGAGTCTGGGGAAATACTTATTTATTACAACCATCTTCATTCATAGGAAACACTTTTACATTAAGTCACACTTAGACATTACCTTAAGTCCCCCTAGTTGGTATTGTACGGAACATGGTGGAGTCTCAAGTCAGAACCATTGTTATAATCGGTGAGCAACACAGCACGCTTTCAAGAAATGGCAAAGATATATTCTCCCGCAGTTGGTGTAAACTAAAACATGCAGCCATGAGCCCGAGGTGATGTTAATGTGAGGCTTTCAAAGTGAAAAGAGAGTGGGTTGCAGCTTGCATTATTTATGCTGGCCATTTCCAAAAACCAACAGATGATTTCTCTCTTTATTCCAGCAGAATATTTGTGCTAAAGATCCCACAGTCTTTTTATTTTGGAAAACAAGCAGAAACATTACGGCTGACTCATTTAGCCAGACACAGCAATGTGCCGCTGCAGAACAGAAGATGAGTCTGAGTGAATTACACCTCTGTTAGGAAATGATAGAATTAGGAAAGCAGGGAGTGTGGTGCCTTTGAGCCTGCTAATGTAGCTGGCAGTCTGGAGCTCGACCAGAATGATGCCCTTTCATTAGCAGCCTCACAGACCTCACTACTCCCCTCCAAGCTCTGCTGCTTTGACTGCCATGCATGCATGCATTCACATGAATTTACTTCATAGCAGCTGTCAGCTATAAAACACCGGTGTCTGTCAGTCTTCAGGACTCAAATAGAGCTGACCAGAAATCACCTTTCTTACGTAACAAAAACACATTAGAGTCCCTCAGTTTAATCTGACCCAAAACCTTGTACTCATTTGTTATTTTTTTCCATGCATTAAGGAGCAGGTGTGTCTGTTTTAACTATTGGTTGCGCAGCACTGACACATCCAGAATGTTAAAGTAAATGCATTCTGTCTCCCCTCTGCTTATAGTCTTATGAAAGTATTCACACCCTTCTTTTTTCATGTTCCAACTACAGTATATTTTTTGAGATTATACACGATTCACCATTTGTGAATTGGAAGAAAATGATTCATGTTTTTCTTTTATTTTTTTCCACACATAAAACCCAGAAGAATGAGACATGCATCAGTATTCACTCCCCCATGGAGGCAATACTTTGTAAAACCATCATTTGGGATTACAGCTGCATGTCTAGATGCTGCATCTAAAGACTCAATTTCTTCCGAGTCTTTGTAAAAAAAAATAGTGCAAACCCAGTCAGATTGGGTGTGGAGCAGATGGGAACTGCAGTTTTCAAGTGTTGCCAGAGATTATTCATTATAATGAAGCGTGGAGTTTGACTGGGCCATTCTAACACATAAAACATAAATTCTGGGTCCAGCTGTGTGATTAGAATAATTATTCTGATGGACAGATAAAACTCTTGTAGACTTTAATATGTTTTTTTTTTTGCAGGATTGTCATGTTTTAGCTCCTTCTTTGCATCAACTCTGATTAGCTTCCACATCCATATTGAAGAGAAACCATATAGTTTTACTTTAGGGATAGGATTTTCAAAGCAATGTGCAGTGTTAATTTCCGCCACACATATGCATTTTGTTAATAGACCAACAAGTTCATTTTTCTGCCTCATCTTACCAGAGCACCACCTTCCATATGTTTGATGTAACCCCTCTATAGCTTGTGGCAAACTGCAAATGGGTTTTCTTCTTGCATCTTTCCCATAAAGGGCAGATTTATTGAGCGCACAGCTAATAGCTTTTCCTGTTGACAGAAATTTCCACCTGATCTCCACTGGGTCTTTTGGCTCATTCTTTAATTAATCCTCTCCTGACTCAGCCAGTCAGAATAGATGGATGGTCGATGGTTTAAAACATGTTAAAACTTTAATATATTGTTTTATAACCTTCAACTTCTCCACAAATTTCTCCCTGGCTTTCTTCTGGCTGTGTTTGCTGATATTTACTAACAAACTTCCAAGACTTTCACAGAACAGCTTGGTTCATACTGAGGTCAAATTACTCTAAGCTAATTAGGTGACAACTAGGAGGTAGTGGTTTTACTTAGAGGCATCAGAATAATGGGGGATGAACAGAAATTATGCACTAAATTGGGTCGTGCTATCACATAAAATTATAATAAATACATGGGAGCTTTTGACAGCAAATGATGCTTTTGAAAAACACTGTAACTGACCAGAAGTTTTCTCACCTTCTGAAAAGTTTTTTGTCCATCATGACTGATCCCATGGAGTCAAGCGTAGACTGTCTCATCTGATGCACACAGTCCCGCAGCCGAGGGTCAGACGTTAACAAACCCGTTCTTCTCAAAGCCTGGAGACAGTGGAGACAGGAGTTTGAACTAATTTTTTCAGAAGGGATAGTAGAAACGGTGATTAACGGTGACTATTACTGTACGGACTCTGCTGTATGAAGTCGAAGATTCTCCTGTCAGCTGCAGGAATCTTTGAAATACACGGTTAGGGGATTTCACAGGCACAAGTGTGCCTGCAAGGAAATGAGGAGGCCAGCAGAGCAGATAGCGGCTGTCTCACTCCTGCTGCTGGTGTCACTGACAGACAAAAAGCTCGTGGGTCTATTTTGGGGATACCATGTGTTTGACCCTCCTGACTTGACAAGCTTGGCTGTTTTTTAATTTTTTTGAATGTACTCATCACAGTTGACAAGCTCTTCAAAGTGTAAACAGACCTGACAAATGGCTGTTGAATTGTTTGATTTCTGTGAAATTCTTACCCTCAAGGCAGAAATAATGAAGTTGGAGCTCTGTGCAGGGCCCTTCCTATTTGGAGTTAGGCTTAGAGTACGCTATCAACTTAAAACAAGATTGAATTGTTCCTACTAGGAGTGGGCAACTTAGCATTTTATCTTGATATTTTGTAGGACTAAAAAACTTACTAACTAAAAATGTATTGCTTCCTTTTTGATAACTGTATGGCACAATGTGTATTGAAAAGCATGCCTATTTGAAATAAGCTCCTTCGGAATGCCACTTACTTTTTCACAATGAATAAAAACGACCACTGACATTGCTTTGGTCAAATAATCCAAATTATTGCTCTGTTAAATGATCTAACAAATATTACATTGCTAACTCCTCCCTCTCCCAAGAAACGCACACAACCAGCTATGAGCTATCAAACAAATATCGGTTATTAATATTGATACATTTTACTTATTGGACAAATACCAATAAGTTAAAAAATTATTATCATCACTTGATCCTGATGTCAACATTGATATAGCGTGCATCCCTAGTTCTCATGCAACTCTAATATTTAACTAAGCAAGAGTGCATAATCTGGAAAAAAGCTTGAAAAAATATAACTTAAAATTTGACCGTGTTGTTAAACTACATATGTCCAAAGTAATATCTTATAGAAGTCAGGGGGTTAGCTTTTTGTTCTCTTTTTTTCATTGTGTTAATCCAAAGAGTCTGAGCCGCTCTTTCGCCATCCATCTTCTGCCTGAGTCACCTTTACAAACACCTCCAGGCATCTGTGGCATAACAAGCTGCCACCTGTGTTGACACATGGCTCCTAGATGCATGGCTGTTTTTAAAATGACTCAGTTACCATAGACATCGAGTTCACCAGATGTTGATTTTTCTATAACAACATGATTATCATAGATTCTTATAGAAACCTGTCTATGTCCATCAGTCTAGTTGTTCACCATTTAAATATTTGCTTGGTATTTTGCCTTACGGGCCTTGATTAAAGCCTACTGGGCAATTTAAAAATGGATGCAGGAGTTTAATTTGTTATGTAGAAACTTAAGAATGACTTGAAAAATGTAACAGATAATAGAATTAAAGCCCAGAGACTAAACATTCAGATGTGAAAAGCAGTTAGTTACTTATGTTAATTCTCTGAATCTGCAGCATCACACCAGAGTCAGTATATTTATACTGACTCTGTAAGGCGGTCATAAACACCCTTTAAACCATTCCTTCCAGCTAGCAGGAGACGCTTTGGATTCTTCTGGTGGGGTGTAATGTTTCTCACCAAGGTTAATCTAATAAAAGTCAAAGATGTTCTCAGGAAACATAACAAGTCTGTGGCAGATTGCCTTTATGGACATGCTCACATGTGCGCTTCGGAAACTCAAATCAGCACTTGTTGATGCACTGACTTACAGAAATGAACTGAGAAATGGGGATCATCTCTTTCCCGTCGGTGATGGTGTAAAAAAGCAGGTCCTCTATGCTGGACATAAGCCGGCTTCTGTCAAAAAAACAACAAAAAAAAAAACACGGAACAAACAACTTAAAGCTGGATGGATGCCAATGTATTAAGTCAAAAGTGGGAGCAGAAGTTCACAGTTTTGTTATGTCAACATCTACACTAGCAGTGAAGGTAATGGCACCTGGCCAGATATTGACCTCAGTCCAGGGCGGTTATTATAAAGACATAAATGCAATATAGGAAGGAATATAAATGCTATGTCAATGAACTACCATTAAATCATCAATTAATCACATATTTGAGCATGAATTTAGTTGTTACATGATATGCACTCATTACCCACTGTACTTAATGTGCTGTTTTTTATTTATGAAATAACAAGACCATTCTAGACTTTTCTAGGCAGACTTAATGTTTAAAATTATTATGAACAATAACGATTACCAAACAGCAATAAAAGAGAACTTATTGTTTTAAAATCAGAAAAAGTCATAAGTGGCTAATCAATCATTATGACTTGTTATTAAAGCTTTTGGCAAATAAGTTATGTGTTGTTTTACTTCCCTTAAAATTTGTTAGCAGCTTTTAATTAAGAACTGTTGCACATTAAGACTTTTTTATTTTTCTTATTACTTGGTCCAACAATTAATAGCCAATTAAATATATTTTAACATTATTGATGTTTTCAATAACTCTCTTTTTAATAGTTAAAGTTTGTCGTCATAATTTACTACTGTTAACAGTTTGTCTGACTTCTTTCTATAATGTTCTGCTTGTTTTTTGTGGTTCACAGGTCAGTCTGTGTTATCTGACTAAACAACCTAACACGTGCACATCTAGTTGCTCGTCACGATGATGTGCACCGCTCGATGCACACGTGTATCTTGCACCGATTATCTGTGCTACCCTTAAATCATTTTTTCACCAAGACGTCCTATCGTTTAGTAAAAATGGTGTTCATTTAATATTTACAAAGTTCTATTTGACAACCTCTTACTGAAATAAATTATAAATGAAATAAATACATTATTTGAAAAAGTCATAACATTGATATCCTCTGGATATAGATGTTGGTAGTTTTAATATCTGTTTATGTCATTTAAATTGCATGGTGAATTAAATTATTCACAACATGTTCACTGCAGCAGACCCTTATCCAAATGGATTCTGGCATTTGAGCCCAGTGCTGATAAGCAGAATGAGCCCTCTTCTGTTTAGGCTGGAGGACATAGAGTTAGTGATTAAAATGGATTTTCAAATTTTCACGTGTCAGGCCAGAGGATAATTTTCCACTTTGCCTTGAATATCTTAAGTGGACTTGGCTTAAGTTGAAGTGGCTGTTTTTCAAGAAGTTCTCCTAGTTCTCATTTCTGTTCCTTTTAGAGTTTTTGGATATGTTATGTCTTTTTTTCTGGATGTTCAGCCTCTTTAACTGAATTTATTCTTTTAAATTTTAATAAATAATTTTTTTTCTTAAAATATAAAAATAATTATCTAGTTCAATGTTTCACAGAGAGGCAAAATTGTTCTGGTCCATTACTTGGAAAGCTTTATTCATCTAAGGATCCTTTTTTTTGTTGCTCAAATTCATGTTATTGATTTGCTCCTCAGGCCACTAAATCTAGGAAAAAAAGAGAACAATACCCCAGTCCTAAAGTCCTTACTGGCTTATTGTAGCTCAGAGAATACAATTTAAGGCACTTTTGTCTGTAAATAAATAATAGAATGACTTAGCACCAACATGTGTTTTTTTAGTAACTTTAAGTCTACTTTGCATCCCTAATGTCAGAAACAAACCTGGGGAAGAAACATCTAGCTTTTGTGCTCCAACAAAATGGAACAACTTCCATAAAACTGTAAAACACTGAGTTCCTTAAATTCAGTGCTAAAACTCCATTTGTTTAGACTTACATTTTATTAACAAAGTCTTAAAAACCCGGTTAATAAAACATCATATTTTTTTCAAATACTTATGTTTTTATATCAATTTGTGTATCTACTGTGTCTAATAAATTGAAGAACTGCCTACCTTTTAGACGTTTCAAATAAGCTCGCGCAAATGCACCAAAATGGCAGCTGCTCATCTTTAATCTGTAACGTGAGCTACACCTTTACAGTCGCAGTAATCTTTATATTATGTAAAATATCTATATATGTTTAAATGTTGTATAATATAAGATAGATAATCTATGAAAGAAGGAAACTTCCGGTCAGAAACAACTTATCGGAGCCAGAAGGTCTTAGAGCAGGTCAATGTGCTAATGGCGGAGACAAAAATGACCGTTAAGTATCTTGATGAGTTGCCTAGCAACGTCAAATCGACGACCGTTGGGTTCTATCAAGCAAAAAAGTTGCATATTGACACTTTATTAAATATAATAACTGGCATAAAGTATTAATACTGTTTAAATAAATAAGGGATAAAGTTCCAGCTATCACTCCTGCTAGCGATAATATTAATAATTGAGAGAGCCAGTGGAGCTCCAACAGCCTAATTTAAAATGGCACTTTCCGGAAGCGGAACATCAAATTTTGAAACTAATAAATGTGAAGTTTATTGAACAACTGCTGTTGAATACAATAGTTTCAAACATTTGTGACCTACTTGCAGTGTCCTTGGTCCTCATCAGGGCCTTTTTGATGAGGATGAAAGGCTCTGTGGGAGTGAATTGTTGCTGTCCAGAGAGGAACAGGTTTCTGACTCCTGGAGATGTCAGCTCCAAGTCTGGCGGAGAGTACTGCATTTTTAAACAGCTGCAAGATTCCCGGGTTGGTCGTCCGCAGACTTTTCAGGCAATGCATTGTGATAGATAGGGCTTTAGTTTCTGAACCCGCCTGCCGGTCTTAGTGGATAAATGTGGCCTTTTGGTCTTCGGAGCTTTAATAGCAGCTGCTGCCTCCCCGCGTGGCTCTTGTACTGTACTGGCTGTCTCTAGGGGCGGGGCTGTGACTCGGGCAGGACTGAGCGGTTCAATAAACTGCACTGAAGTGAAGTTTGATAGGCTTCCAGTACTGCTGCCACCGTCTTAGCTCGAGTTCCTGATTAGAAAACAACCGCATCCTTTATTTTGCTCTCTTAAGTCTCATTCTTAAAGCTGCAGAATCGAACTTTTACAAAAATATATGTTTTCTACATATTTGTTATGTCGTGACAGTACAATATAAGACAGATACTCCATCTATTCCAGGGTTGTCAAACTATGGGTAGCATATTGACATACTTTAGAGTAAACTGATATTTCTGAGTTTAAAAAAATCATGTTTTACTGATCCTCTCCATTATTTTCATTTTCATAGAAACTGAATGTTGTTTTTATTAGCTACAAGTCATAATCATATAAATTGACAGTAATAAACTTTATTAAGTAAGATATACTATATGTAGGAGTTTTATAATTAAATTATTTGCTTGTCATTGATATTCCACTTTACTTGGATGTAAATATATGTTAATGTGGCCTTAAACCATTCCACCCCAGATTGGTTTACTCAGTTGTTACCACACATCTTTGATAAAAATATTTGTTAGTTTTCTGAAATTATTTAATTATTCAGAACTTTTTTACAACTGTTTTGTGGATTACATAATATATGTCATTCACAACCACCTTAGCCTGCTTATTTTAATAATAATATCCATGTTGATCATAGTTATAACTAAAACATATCTTTAGAAATAACATGAAGAAGAATGAGCACTTTAATATTTAATATGATTTATTTGGATGCATTTGATCAGTTGTCCGTGAATATAATGATAAAATAGCGCCAGGTATGTTTAATCAAGCTTGTGTTTTAGTGAGCAGTCAAGTGCAACCTGTGAAATATTTCTACTGCTTTAAAATGGCGACACCTCAAGGCTGGTTTCTCGCAATACTGATTTACTGATGTCTTTCTGTTTTGTCCTCTAGGTGGCGCACTCTCTCTAGTCAGGTCAGTTTCTCTTCCCCAACTTTTCCTGCTTTTATAAGGATACAAGAACGTATTTAAGAGCCTTCCTCTCGGCTGCATATACAGTGGCTTAACAAATACATGTTTTTTTCCTACATCTTGTATTTTCTAAAATGTAGAAAGTACATCTTAAATAATAAAAAAAAGCTATGCCAGTAGTTCAGGCAAATAATGAACGAACTAAGACGTATTTGAAATGTCATATTATTGTGTCCTTTTCACACCAAGATATTTGTTTTGTTTTCATTTTCTGTTTTGAAATTGTGTTCGCCGTAATGATGTATTTTTCCTATTTGCCATATTTTCTAAAATGCGCTGGCTATTTATTCTTTTGAAAATTTTTTTCTTTTGTTCTCTTTGTTTTTGCTTTGCATCTTTGTTCTTTGAGACATTATGTCTCTCCTTTTTGTTTTCTTTCCAGTAACTTTAGGTTGTTACAAGAGTGGCCTACAATAACGTCCAATCTGCCATGCCCATGCTCAATTTCAAAGCATAAACATGCATGCTTTCATGTTTCATAGACTTTCCAGTGTTGCATTCCAGGTGGACTTTTGAAGGTGACAGGATTTTATCTCCCAAATAAACAAGGGTTCTGACCGCCTTGTCTGCTTTGCCAGGTATGTGACTTCTCCTACGGGGTGCATGCTAACCCTTGGCCTCTCTGCGCTACCGCTGCCGGTTGTAGCTTCTCTGTTTTCAGAAGAAAATGTTTTCCATTCCTTCGCCAATGAATGCCACCTTTGTCCCTTCAGCTTCCATCTTGTGTGAGAAAGCCCCCCCTTGCTGCACTCACCAAGCCTGCACAAACTTAACCTCTTCTCCCTCCACCTAACACAGGCAAAGAAGCATGCCGGTTCTGGTGCTTTCATTCAGACTCTGTAATCTGGAGGTCCGGATAAAACCTTGGCTAAGAAGGCCTGTCTTGAGGCTGTTTATGACACAATTAGGGCAATCATTCCTGAAATTAATAAAAGAAACCCTTTACATAACTTCGTTTCATTACTGTAGTGAGTCAGACAGGTAGATAATGTGATGCAATGAACATAGTAGGAAATATCTGTTAGTACTCAGGCATTTAAAGCAATAGCAAACAGTTTCATTGTTCTGTGTTCATTGTTCAACACTAATTATAGCCTGTTTACTCACATCTCCCATTGCCAAGGGAGTACTCTGTTTGGTGTGCCCCACCTAGCTGCTTAAAACATCGTAATTTAATCCAATTCTAGCTTCATTTAAACCCCAAACCTTCAACATATTTGTTTGTCAAAGTCTTACATAATAATAAGAATCCAAACGTGTTCAGTGATTCCTAACAGAGTGACAAAATTTGAATAGAAAGAGATTAAATTGGATAAAAGATTTATCACAAATTGGAGTCAAGCTGAGTAAGAACTCTGCCAAATCTTTTGGAACAAAAGTGTAAACAATCAGTGAGTTCTGCTTTTAAACGGTCTTGAACCAATCAGAAGTCGTCCCTCAAATGTTCAACTCCGAAAGCAAATATCCCACCTCTACTTGTATCTGTTTTTGTAGTAGTTTATGGTTCATGGGAAAATGAGTCCTGGTTTTAAATTGTAGGAATTCCTTCCTACAATTGTTTCAATGGCCTATGACCCCTAAACAAATATTGAACTCTGGACAAAAGCTGCACAGGTGACACCTGTCAGTGTTACATGCCCTGCAAGTTGTACCATTTACTGAGTCTGCTGAGTGCCAACACCAAGCAGCCTCATTAAGAGCAACCACCTTTCTTATCAAGTGTGAAAAATATATATTTTTTGTTTCTCTTATTCAGCTGAAACAACAACAAAAACCCTAAAGTCTTACATGTTTACCGCTGCACTCCTGCAGGTGAGTTCTCTTGTCACCTGAACACGATGACTGTGTCCAAACCTGGACACCCTGTAGACCCCTGGAGCCTCTCTAAACCCGTACAGTACAGACATCACACATACACCTCCTTCTAATCCTAGCCATCCCTTCATTTCCCCCCTCCTCCCCGCCACCTCTTTTTCATCCTCCTAGCTTCCACACCCTTCCTCACCCACCAACCCCCATCCTCACCGTGCAGCTATCCCACTGCCCTGCCATCTCGCAGCATTCCAAGGGCCGTGCACACAGAGGCCTATTGTGTGCACAGCGAGACGGCAGAAGGCGGCATACAGTCAGAGCAACAGAGAAAGCCGATGTGCGGAGATGAAATGGACTCAGTATACTGACACGGATCTGCAGTGAAGTTGTGCTGAAAGTTACTGGATGCTGTTAACGTGGCACACCTGAGCGTTGGTGGCGAAAGTACTCAAACATTGTACTTAAGTAAAAATACAAACAAACTGACAAAAATGCACTATAGTACATTTTTATTTGAGTAAAAGTACTTAAATTAGTGACAGTAACAGAACTTGTTGAATGTATTTTCTAACGTAGTCATCTAGAATATCATTACGTGTGCCTGCTATGTATGTTTTCTTTAATACATCAATATTTTTGTGCCATTTTAATCAACATACTGCAGATGATGTAAGTTTTTATTATGGTTACTGTCTGTGATACAGTTTAAACTGTGCATCAAAATTCAGGGATATCATGCAGAGTTAAATGCCGTTAAGCAAAATAAGAAACAGGAATGATTACACATTTTAAAGTTTTTATTGAACACTAAGCAAAACTTATGTGTTATTTGTATTTTAACTGCTGTAAATTCATTCAAATAAAAGTTATCTGCCTGAAAAAAGGGACATTAGATGCACATAACAAAGGATTAGTGTCTCATAATTTCCACTGAAATCTTAGCTCTAGTTTGTCATCACCTTCACTGTTTAAAAATACTTAAAAGTTCAAAAGTAGTGAGCCACATGGAGTCATTTATTGAACCCTATAATGCAAATAAGTCATTGGTTTCTTTCAAAATATTAAATAAAATTAACACAATGTGGCACAAACGTAACATGTAACACAACTCATTAAAGAAAAGCATCGGAGTAGAAAGTATAGATACTTTATGTAAAATGTAGTGGAGTAATAAGCCAATAGTGCACAATTAAGTACAGATACATAAAAAATTTTACTTAAGTACAGTAACAAAGTCCTTGTACTTTGCCACCATTGCACCTGAGTTTTTTGTTCAGGTGGCTGCAACTCGTTTCTCATGTAATAACCAGTGTCAGTAAGTTTTTAACACATTTCCTAGCTCACCCAGATGATGCTTTTGTTCTAATTTTTTATGCAAACCTATAGCAGCTTTCACTCAAATTTGATTGCAATTATTCTAAGCCCGAATTATTCTTGGTTATCTCCTAAATTAAAAGAGATTCCAACTTTATCCACATTTTTGGTCACATGACACAACAGCTGTGACCTAAACTTGCAGCTCTGTATACAAAGTTTGAGCAAAGTGTAGCAGTGTGTGTCTGTGCCTGCTTAGTAACTATTAATTTAGCTGGTTTGTTAATTAGTACAATCCTCATATTTCTTATTTCTTAAATCGATCAACAAGAAAAGGATTTATTCAAATCAAATTCAAATAAATATGGAACATGTTTTCCTCAAGCAGCTGCTTTACCTGCTGTATGACAATCTGACTTTATTATTATTTAATAAGCTGGGGGCAAATTTTGAAATCAAAACCATTTGCTTTTTGTTGTTGACAGGGGTGGATATCAAACCATGTTTCTTCTAAGTTTTGTTCCAAATGTAATTCCAATCTATCAGCCTTATCGACTTGCTGGAGGTAAATTCTTAAGCTATTCTGTCCCGTGTAAGGAATGAAGATGGCTTACTGGAAGGTCATAACCCAAGAATCGTAGTGCCTCTCTTTGGAACAAAGGCGCCCATTCATCTGGGCTTATCTCCTGTAGACGAACTTAATAAAGATCACTCATGTGTTTCATCACACCTCTGGCTCCGCTGCACAATAGAGATTCTTGGCCTGTGAGTGCAATTTTGTAAAAACTAGTGCCGTTAAAGTAACAAAGTGTTTCATAGCCACCAAAATGTAACATCTGAGGTTTTTTGCAGACCACCTGTCTTTGTTTGGTGGTCCAATTTAATTTTACACCAATCATTGTAAGGTTGTTCTTTAGGTTGGATCTCATAGCTTTGTATCTTGATTCCAAAGAAACATGAGCTTTTGTTAGGTTTAACATTAGTAAGAATGCAACAAAACAGCCACTTTAATAAGATATCCACCCTTCCATCCGTTTTCTAACACCCTTGTCCCTTACTGGGGTTGGGAGATGCTGGTGCCTATCTCCAGTTAACGTTCCTGGTGAGAGGTGGGGTCACCCTGAACAGGTCGCCAGTCTGTCGCAGGGCAACACAGAGACAGACAGGACAAATAACCATACACACACACACACACACACACACCTAGGGAAAATTTAGAGAGATCAATTAACCTGACAGACATGTTTTTGGACTGTGGGAGGAAGCTGGAGTACCCGGAGAGAACCCACCATGCACAAGGAGAACATGCAAACTCCATGGAGAAAGACCCGGGCCGGGAATCGAACCCAGAAGCTTCTTGCTGCAAGGCAACAGCTCTACCAACTGCACCAATGTGCAGCCCTAAATAAAATATCTAAATTTTTACAGTGCAGTACAACAAATGTTATTTTGTGTTGCGTTTTTATAACATAAGATTAAAAGAAACAAGCTAACTAAATATTATAAATTCAAAAATTCTTTACATACAATAATGTCACATATCAAATGTATGTTTGATATGCAACTTTATCAGAACTTCATCTGTTTTCATTAGCAACAGTGTTTTGCTCATTTGATAAAACCTTTAATAGGAGTTTCATCAAATCTCAGATGTCCAAGCTGCATGCATCTGAAACCGTTTTCTGATGCTGATGGTTCATTGTCTTCTTAATGTGAAAGTGGAGGTGCATCTATTGGCCAGCAGGTCAAGTCGTGAAGGAGGGATTTGGTTAAAAAAATAACCCTGAGAGCTTAGCTGCTCCCAGATTAAGAGGGGAGGGAAAGGAGGTTCAGGTTACGGCCTGACAGGGGGCCTGGGGGAAGGACTGGCATTTTGGAATATACGAAGATCCATACAAGGCACGGTGGACATAAAACCGCGGTGCTTGCCCTGACGAGCTGGGTGCAGAGTGCCAGCCGGGGCCCCGCATTGGATTCCACTTTCTGGAAGGTTTGACTGCATGGTGCCATAAGTCTCTGGGAACCCCTACCCAACACACCACCTGACTGAAAGCCCAGTCTCCGCCGTCCCTCTCACTTCTCACCCAAGCTTCTGCATGTCTAATATTTAGACATGTTCAGCTTTGTGGACTCAAGGACTGTTCTGCTACTTGTAGCATCTCAAGTTGTTTTACTATCCGTGGTCAGATGTCAGGAAGAAGATGACCGTAAGTCACGTAAAAGAAATACTTTTCTTCGCTGAATTTTTATTTTGTATTGGTGTTTTCATATGGATTTGTTAGGCTATTTTGCTAAACGGCGTTAAAATGTCTTGCTAAGACAGGCTGTTCATTTGTTTAGATAAAGGTGTCAAAGTTCATCTGTGTCAGATGGAGAAACTGATTTGTTCTCACCTGTCACACCTTCCTGCTGTGTGTGATGCTCAGAGACTCTATAAAAGTATTTAAATGATTTTGTAATATTAAATAGAGCTGCAAACATGGAGGTGAAGTCAGACACAGCTTGACCTCAGACGTCAAGGCTTAAAGTGCTGCAGAAACAGGGCAAACTGAAGAACTGTGTTTACAACAAGGGGTCAAAGGCAATAATACATGTAAGGGATATTCTGAGCAAATTAGAGGTGTACTGCATTTGTCACTGGATTTATTTAAAAGTGTATCCATTGGTCAGTTCTGGGTTTTCTTGGCATGTCGTTAAAATGCTGTAGATTATACATCTGATCCTGAGGCGCATACATAGAACAAATCACCTATTCTTACTTTACCGTGTGTGTTTACACTGGCGCTTTACATGGCAACGATACCCAGATGGAGAAATGTAGAAGGAGCCTCTGTTTATTCACAGCACCAGCCTGTCAATTGGGCCCAGTATCCCCATAAGAGAGGTTCATTCATACAGGCAGTGGAGCAGGTTAAATACACTCAGCCTGCCCTGTGAAATACCTCAGCTCACTCTGAAACACAAGCGTTTGCTGTAATTTGTGTTGTCATTCTGTGTATTGCAGCTATAAAATTTCTCTTGAGGTGAAAATGTGTTGCACATTTCTATCCAATCATCTAAATGAACATTTGTGACTCTTGCTAATTATTTATAGCTGGAAAATCCATTTCTTCCTCTGTATTTATGCAGATGAAAGAATCATGTTTGGTTATGAATAGCTTGTAAAAGAGTTAAGATTTTATGTTATGTATTGCTTTGATACAAAATGACTTCTTTATGCCCCTCCTTTGTGCTCATTAACCCCTCCCACTTCCTCACTTTCCCCCTTTGGCCTGTCATCCTCACTTTCTTCTCCTAATCCAACATGATTTTTCTCTACCAACTCATCCCACCGTGTTCATCTCTTCTGCTGTGTAACTTTTCACTACTGTCCCCCCCTGACATCCGCCCCCTGCTGGCCACCACAGAGGAGGCAGGTGGCTGCATCCAGGACGCCCGGCTGTATAATGATAAGGATGTGTGGAAGCCAGAGGCGTGCCGCATCTGTGTGTGTGACAGCGGAGCGGTTCTGTGCGATGAGATAATCTGCGAGGAGATCAAAGAGTGTGCCAACCCTATCATCATCCCATCTGGAGAATGCTGCCCCATCTGCCCCGCTGATGCCACTGCCCCCATTGGTTGTAATTTATTTATTCACACAACTATAAATAAATTACTCTCCATGCTTGCATTTTAATTCTTCCCAAGCTGAGACTTTTGAATTGGGAACACACTTTGGAGCCGTTTTCTTATTTCTGATGAGGTCAGAGGAAGTCACTGATTACAGTTTTTTGTGTGTGGCTATCACGTTAGCGCCGGCTGCTCCGTGTTTTGCTCCCTATTCCAAAGTCAATCTGTGTATGTGATTTATGGAGACAAGATGAGCAACATCATCATGATTTAATCACTTCCTTTAAAAAGTGTGATTGAGATTGGAGGATGTGCTGCTTGTTGTCTCCACCTAAATATTCTCTACTGCTCCGTTTTTAAATCTGTTGTTTATTTGAGGAAATAATTACTCAAAAGCATTTCCAAAGCTCTTTTCAAAACCAAATTATACATGAAGTTTAACTAGAAATCTCATGATAGATGGTTTCTTTATAAATGCTTTGGCACCTGACCACTGAAAATCAATTGATATGTAGCCAAACATGCTTTAAGTGAAATTAAATTCAGAGAACATGCCTCAAAATAGTTTAGTGACATGTTCACAACAGGTTGTGTAAACTTTGTAAAAGCAAGAAATATACGTTTGAATTTTACTCAATTTTCAAATGTTAGCAATGCCAAATGCATAGGTACATAAAATATGTATTTGCAGTTGGAAACACTTTATTTAGTATCAATTAAACATTGCTTATGTTTACAGTTTGCATTAATAGTTAGGATTAACGCTGTGCTCTTGGCTCACTCCTGCTTCTGCTACTTCCTTTGCCTCTTTGATTTGACCTAGAGTGGGTTTGGTGAGAGGCATTTGATCTCTGCAGCATGCAGGTCTCCATTTCTCAGAAATCATAGACTGGATTCCAAATAAATCCTGTGTTTGAAATGTTTTTGCTTCAAGGTGTCACTTTTAATGCTGTTTTTCTTCCTTCTCTGTGATCAATCCACCTGCAGAGGCATTTGGTGCTAAGGTGAGACAGCAAGCAAAACTAAAATATCGACATTTGAGTAAAAAAAGTTTCGACTGGACTCAGGACTGCATTTTTGTTTATCGCATGTGAGAACTTTGTGCTTTTTGTCCATCAGGGCCAGAAGGGAGAACCGGGAGAGATTGCAGATGTAAGTAAAGCTCCTCTAAATATCACATGATTATGCCATTGCAGTTATTTTTATTTGAAGAGTTTTAAGACATTTTCTTGAATTTGTGGACCGTTTTTAACATCTGGTGCTCCTTTTCTTTGAGACTTCTTTATTATGCTGATTCCTCCTCTTGACCAAACTATCTGTAATGTCTCCTGCTGTATAAAATGAAAACCCAGCATTCCAGCAGCACAATGAACCCTGTAAAATCCTGTTAGTTCTTCCCAGCAGCTTTTCTTCAAGTTCATGTCAGGTGACAAAATTCAGCCCAATTAGAGGTCAGAGAAGGTGATGGTGTACAGGGGAAAAAAATCATCTTGTCAAATGAAATCATTGTCAGATTATGTTTTGTGTCCGGGTTTGTCCACCTCCTGCTAAGCTGGAATGCTCTCTGGTGCAGAGAAATGTCTCTGGATGTGACATAAGGAAAACATCTACTGAGAAATGACAAAAGATGTTTATATGTTTGTCCAGGTCGTAGGACCAAGAGGACCACCAGGCCCCATGGTAATTATTTATCCTTCTTTTCACATCATTTCTTGTACCTAATAATCACCATGATTCATTTTACTCTGAATTGGAGATATAGAAACATTAAACATGCTCTTGGTTGTTTTGCAGGGCCCCTCAGGTGAGCAGGGGACGCGTGGAGAAGCTGGTGCAAAGGGTGACAAGGTAAACAAACAAAAATTATATTCCCACGAAACAAAGTTGTATCTTCTGCAGCAAACCGGCAGCTTTAAGATTTATTGGACTTTTAGCCTTGAAAAAGTCTAATAAATCTTATTCAAGGCTAAAAAGATTTAGCCTTGAAAATTTTTTTTAGCTTTGTTGAATACTGACAATTATAAAATGATTGAAATTAATACATAATCTTAAACTAATTGAACTGAAGCTATTTGGGTTGCAACCAAAATCACAGTGTAAAGACAGAAATGAGATATTAGAGGGGCAATTCCTCATAAACTACTCAAATGAAGTTCACTAAAGGCCTTGGATAATCACCAGAAAGTCACGTATTGTGGGTGGAGCCTCGCAGATAAAGGGTTAATCAGTGATTTTAGTTAATTACTTAAGACTTGATGAAAAACATCTGTCTTTTTCCTCAGGGAAATCCTGGACCAAGAGGAAGAGATGGCGAACCTGGCACACCTGGCAACCCTGGACCCGCCGGCCCACCCGGCCCACCTGGCCCACCAGGGCTTGGAGGGGTAAGTATGAGGAAACGAACCTCCTCTTGTCAGATTCCAGCTCAACTAACATAACATCACCTCTCTGTCGCACAATTTGGACAACAGACAAACTTTAGAGCTGCACTGAGAAACGTCGTAGAAGAAACCGAGAGTAAACGAGTAAATAGGGGATTCTTAGCTGTGTTTATTCTTCTTCAGATTTTAAAAGCACATCTAAGTTCATTATAAAAGACTAAACCACTGCTTTTGAACCAATGAACTTAAATAAATTGTTTTCCATCTGTGTTTTCTGTGCTTTTGCAGAACTTTGCTGCTCAGATGTCTGCTGGCTTTGATGAAAAGGCTGGAGCTGCTTCAATGGGAGTGATGCAAGGACCAATGGTAAGCATGAACCTTCATGATGAAACACTCATTTGGATTACTTTAATTTGATCTACAAATAAAAAGAAAAAAGAAGTAAAAACAAATTGAAGCTCTTCAAAGATGGAGGCAGCACTGCCATCTTGTGGGGCTTTAATTTATCTCCATCAAAGGGAGTCTATGTTCAATATCTTCACCTCCTTAAAATAATGGACTAAGTCATTTTTTGCCAGTTTTTCTTTCTTTTTTTTGTTTAGATAATCTATTGGCAAAAATTGTGTCTTTTTGTTGTTTTTGTTGCCAAAATCCCCTTTGACTAAAAATAACAGGCCATTATTTTAGGTTGGTGACAATATCAAAGTTTTAGAAATACATTTCTACATGAATTGTGCATAAATACACATTGATGTCCATATCGACTGTAAAATGAATTATAATGTAACACTACACATATCTGGATTTTACAAAAGTCTTTTTAAATTATTTAAATTCACTCCATCATATAAAATACTTTATTCTATGCCTTGAATTAGAATTTAAATTAGATATCATAATCTTTTCATAAAATGCAAAGTAGCTTTGATGGTGGCTTCACAGTTTTTGTGTCCTGTGTGTCCACACAGGGCCCGATGGGTCCCCGTGGCCCCCCTGGACCTAGCGGAGCTCCTGTAAGTTTATTCATACTTGAATCTACTTTATTCTAAGCTTTTAACATTAAATTACATATATGTGGTTGGTAAACACATATGCTGATCGTTTGCTTTGTGTTTACACCAACAGGGGCCTCAGGGTTTCCAAGGAGCACCTGGAGAGACTGGAGAGCCTGGTCCAGCTGTAAGCTCTCACATTGATCCCAGAACATACACCATGTTCCAAATTATTATGCAAATTGGATTTAAGTGTCATAAAGATTTAATTTTTTGTTGTGCTATTAAATTCATAGACGGTATTGTGTCTCAGGGCTCTTTGAATGTCTATCATTAATTTCAGAGACCTGGTTGATTAGTTTGTCAGGTCAGCTCAATTAAAGAAAATCTCCTTAAGAAGGATGTTCCACATTATTAAGCAGGCCAGAAGTTTTAAGCAATATGGGAAAGAGAAATGATCTCTCAGCTGCTGAAAATCCTCAGATAGTGCAATGGAGAAGATACTGTGAAGAGATTTGTGGCTGATTCAGGACAAAGGTGGGTTTGTGCAGATAAAGGCAGTGAGGTAGGTTTCTGTTAGACAAATTCATCAGATTAAGAGAGCAGCTGCTAAAATACCCTTACAAAGCAGCAAACAGTTATTTGAAGCTGCTGGTGCCTCTGGAACCTCAGGGTGGAGGATCCTCCAAAGGCTTGTTGTGTATTAACCTACTATTCTGCCACCCCTAACCAGTATATAAGCAGAAATGGTTGCAGTGGGCCCAGCCACGCATGAAGATTCATTTTCAAACAGACTTGTTCACTGATAACTGATGTGCCACCTTGGATGGTCCAGATGGATGGAGTAGTGGATTGGTGGTGGATGGCCGCTATGTCCCAACATGGCTGTAACATCAGCAAGAGGTGGTGGAGTCATGCTGTGGGCCGAAATCATGGGGAGAGAGCTGGTCGGCCCCTTTCGGGTCCCTGAAGGTGTGAAAATGACCTCAGCAAAGTATATGGACTTTCTGACCGATCACTTTCTTTCATGGTTCAAAAAGAAGAGCCGTACCTTCAGTAGCAAAATCACCTTCATGCATGACAATGCAACATCTCATGCTGCAAGGCATACCTCCGTGTCATTGGCTGCTATGGGCACAAAAGGGGAGAAACTCATGGTGTGGTCACCATCCTCCTCTGACCTCAACCCTATTGAGAATGTTTGGAGTATCAGGCAGAAGATCTGAGGGTAGGATGAAGTTCATATCAAAACAGCAGCTCTGGGAAGGTGTTCTGACACCCTACAAAGAAATTCATGCAGAAACTATCCACAAACTCACAAGTTCAATGGATGCAAGAATTGTGCAGGTGATATCAAAGAAGGGGTCCTATGTTAACATGAAACTCTGTCTGTTAAAATGCTTTTGATTGAAATAGCTTTTGATTATAGTACATGTGACCACTTAATGCTGCACATTCAAAGAACGACCGTTTGCAGTTCTTTATAATCCATAAAATGTTTAGAAAATCTGCTGTGCATAATAATTTGGAACAGTGCATTTTAAGGTTTTTATTTTTGAAAAAAATACTGCTCTCATTGGGAGGTTTGTTCAGTAAAATTTGATTTATACTGTAATAGCTCATGACTTGAAAATTATATTGACCATCATTTGCACTGACCATTTAGAAAAATCTGAAAAATTTGCATAATATCACTTGCATAATAATTCGGACGGTGTAATCTGAATGCCGGAAAAACTGATTTCAGTGATTTGAGGACAAAGATAAATAATTTTCATGAACACATTATGGCTTTAATGTGTGTGAAATAAAATCAATCTCAAAATTGTTCCTATTCTCAGAATAATAAGATTCTTTCTCATATATTGGGATTTTTAAGCTAGAGCTATGTCACAAAATGATCATTTCATTATGCGTTACACATGCAGCATGATGGTAAGTTATGTTTAGTCTTCATTTGGTTTCTGACAGGGACCTATTGGACCCCGTGGACCACCTGGGCCATCTGGAAAACCAGGAAGTGATGTAAGTCTCGACATTTCCTCTACACCTGAAATTACTTGCTCACTGAACTTCTCATACAAAATCAGGTTAGGCAAAGTTATGCAGCCAAATCATATTCTTAAAAATTAAATCTTGTTATTATTAAAATGCAAACAAAAATTATAACTATTTTACTCCCTTTTCTGACCTAAATTTTAAACTGATGCAGAAAGTTTGACAGAGCTTGTGAATAAAGCCTCTCTACCAGCAGAGGGCAGCGTTTCTCTCTGAGCAGGGCCAGCACAGAGATCGTTAATCACACAGCAACCTCCCACTTTGGGGAAATACTGAATGTTGCAGCGTTTTCTTGTGCACCTGCATATCTTTTAGAAAACATTTTTTACTTATTTTTACTTTTTTAGGGTGATCCTGGAAAACCTGGGAAAGCCGGTGAGCGCGGACCTGCAGGACCTCAGGTGAGCAAATATCGTTCCTAATTGAATGTTTAATTTGTCCTAAAATTAACTTCAACCAAAGAAGAAATTCACGGATAAAATTGTTCTTTTGTTTATATTTTTAGGGAGCTCGTGGATTCCCTGGGACACCTGGACTTCCTGGAATCAAGGGACACAGAGTGAGAATTAAAACCTTCTCTGACTGATAGAAATGGGTTGGTTCGGTCATGTTTAGCTTCTGATGCTGTCATGTCCTGCTTCCTTGTAGGGTCACCCTGGTCTGGATGGAGCAAAGGGAGAGACTGGTGCTGCTGGAGCCAAGGTACAATCAATCAAACAGCTAATATTTTCATTGTTTGTCTTTGTTTTTGCCTCTTTTAAAAAAATGTATCCATCTTTTCAGGGTGAGGCAGGTGCTGCTGGAGAAAGCGGCAGTAATGGACCCATGGTGAGGCTTTCTAAATCACAGATTTAAACTGTAATTATGTGAGAAGTAGGAGTTTTAAATAAAATGCCCTGGTCACTTATTCCCTCTGCCGCAGGGCCCTCGGGGTCTACCTGGTGAGAGGGGACGTCCTGGTGCTTCTGGAGCTGCAGTGAGTAACTCACTCTTATTTAAATTGGGCTAAAATCTGACATTTTTTAGTCATTTTTAAGAAAAAACCCTTAATTTCCATATTTGACAATGACTCTCCCAACTTTGCTCTCTTCAGGGAGCCCGTGGGAATGATGGCTTGCCTGGTCCAGCTGGTCCCCCGGTGTGTATCTTTGTCTCATATCTGAATCATCCACTATATTATCTTCATTGCAACAACAAGAAAGTTGTTTCTGCATAAACATGAGATCTAAAGTAAAGATTTTTCTGAATTTTTAGGGCCCAGTTGGTCCTGCTGGAGCTCCTGGTTTCCCAGGATCTCCAGGTGCCAAGGTTTGTCCTGATGATGAATATTTACCATTTATGAACCTAATATTGGATATTTTATCTGTTTATTTGCAAATACATCCCATATTTCTAATTAACTTGTCTGTTTTATGTAATGTAAAGTTTTGCAGATTGTAGAAGTCTCATCTTATTTACCTCTCTTAATTAAATACAAAGCATCTAACTCATTTCACACACAATTAAATTGTTATAAAACACTGTTTTGTGTAAAAGACAGCAGGTTTAGTGTTCAATAGCGTCAATGGGTGGAGCAAATTTTGCACTCATTTGGTAAAGGAGTGAATAATGAGTTAGTTTTTTCAATAAAAGTCAAAAATCTTTTGTTTCCTGTCAGGGTGAAGCGGGTCCAACTGGCGTCCGTGGAGCAGAAGGAGCACAGGGACCCCGCGGAGAGGCTGGCACACCAGGATCACCTGGACCAGCTGGGGCGGGGGTTAGTTTGTCAGGACTTTATTATTTCTTGGTTCCTTTTTGTTAACATCCCATCAGTAGTCATCACTGGTTGATATATTATAATTTGTTGCATCTTGTTGGTGTCTGCAGGGTAACCCCGGCACTGATGGTATTCCTGGAGCTAAAGGTTCTGCTGTGAGTTCACTTTTCAAACTCAAATGCTTAGTAATTACTCCCTAATAATCGGATTCAATAATATTTTTGACACGTCTTTGCTTCACTTTGATATCTCACTGGGTCTTTCTCCATGAAGGGGGCTCCTGGTATTGCTGGTGCACCTGGCTTCCCTGGCCCCCGAGGCCCACCTGGGCCACAGGGAGCAACCGGACCTCTTGGGCCTAAAGGACAATCTGTAAGCTGTCTACAGAAGACCAGAAACCAAATAAATGTTTTCTGTGGTTTAATTTTTACCCAATTTTATTTTGTTTGTTTTTTCTGTTTAGGGAGATCCTGGTCTTCCAGGATTGAAGGGTGAATCTGGACCAAAAGGAGAGCTGGTAAGTTGCTCCATTTTGACCATCAAGAGATTCCAGGTGATGTGAGTAGATGAAGTGTGGACTAAACATCCTGGTACTTTAGGGCCCCGCTGGGCCTCAAGGGGCTCCTGGCCCTGCTGGAGAAGAAGGGAAGCGAGGTGCAAGGGGAGAGCCGGGAAGTGCTGGACCAAACGGACCTCCAGGAGAAAGAGTAAGAAACCAATAAGAGGATGTTACTATGAATAGATTACTAGATCATTTTAATGCCAATATACAGGATGCACACATGCTAATCTAATTTGTGATTCCTTGCAGGGAGCTCCTGGTAACCGTGGTTTCCCGGGTCAGGATGGTCTTGCTGGTGCTAAGGTTGATCCTACTTAAATGAATCTAAATCAGAATAAATTTTACATCTTTGATTGGTGATTGGTGTTAAACTGATTGTTCCGCCTTCAGGGAGCCCCTGGTGACCGTGGCGTCCCTGGTGCTGCTGGGCCTAAAGGTGCCACTGGAGACCCAGGACGTACAGGCGAGGCCGGCCTCCCAGGAGCCAGAGTGAGTTTTACATCGTTAAACATTACCAAACCAGATTTGGTTTGCTTTAATAATACTTTCATTTGGTTCATTGTTTAACTAGTTTCTTACAATCTCGAACATTAATGTACTTCTCTTAGGGTCTTACTGGTCGTCCTGGAGATGCTGGACCGCAGGGCAAAGTTGGAGCTTCTGTGAGTAAAATATTTCAAGCATTTTCAAAGATATTCCCTGACATACAATCTATTTCAGAATGAGCAAATACTAAAATCCCAACATAAAAATTAAAGCCTTTTTGTTTTAAATTTCACAAAGTACAATAATCACAGCCGGTTAAAGAATCTTAATGTGACTTTAAATCAGAATAATGATTTTAAAATAACCTACACCAAACAATAATAATGTTATATTCCTGCAACAGTCCACTTGTATTCAGATGATGGAGTAATGTTAGAGCTGGACAATAAATCAATAACAATATATATTACCATAGACATGTGATCAATATATCACATACAGAATATTCACTGATCTCCTATCCAGAACCGCATGGCATTCTGGGGAATGTAGGCAGAGGAAAGGCTTTAGCCATTCAACCTCTCACAGCTAGCTAAGTAATGCTGGTGAAGTCACTTTTGGTTGCCGAGCAACAATCTGTTGGGTAGCAAGCAGGTTCAAGTTCCGTCCTTCCTCCCCCAACTTTGGTTACCTAGCAACAAGCTGCTGACTAACTGGTGCAACAGCAGTTTCAGGTTTTGCCTCATAACTACTTAAAAATAAAACGAACCACGAGGAATGAAAACTGTGGATAAAACAGAACCAGTTTGGCAGCATTTCACATGTTTAAAACAGAAAACGAATCAATAACTATGAATATTTACTGATATGAAATGCGTATATCATAATGTGTGATATGATGTTATTGCAGGCCTCAGGAGTTGCTGTTCATCTGACCTGTTTCTTGTTGACGTTAACAGGGCGCTCCAGGTGAGGACGGGCGTCCCGGTCCACCTGGTCCCCTGGGCGCACGCGGACAGCCCGGAGTCATGGGGTTCCCCGGACCAAAAGGAGCAAATGTTTGTAGCTGAAAGATCTGGTTACAGCACACACGAAAATTTAAATAAGTGCAGATGATGAAACTCTTCCATGATGGTGTGCCATGTAATTAAAGCAATTATCTCTTTACTAGGGCGAACCTGGAAAACCAGGAGAGAAGGGACTCGTTGGACGACCTGGTGTGAGAGTGAGTAGACTTCCACCTAAAAGACTTTAACCTCTTTACCCAAAATTATAAATAATAAAATTCATCCCTCTGAACAGGGACTACCTGGAAAAGATGGTGAGACTGGTCCTTCTGGATCTCCTGGACCTGCTGTGAGTATTTCAACATCATTTTAACATCGATCCTGACATTCAGATTGACTGATTATTAGTTTTGAATATGTCAATTTAGGGACCTGCGGGAGAGAGAGGAGAGCAAGGACAGCCTGGACCTCCTGGTTTCCAGGTGGGTTTATACTTCCATCAACCCGCTTCATCACTAAGCCTACTGTAAAACATTACCATATTAAAGCTTACTTTTTTCAGTGTAATATGATTTCACTCATTTCTTTTCTTCTCTCGGACAGGGTCTGCCTGGCCCAACTGGTTCCCCAGGAGAGGGCGGAAAACCTGGAGATCAGGTGAGACCAACAAACACTGATTTTTTTCTTGCATCTGTTGGTTTATCTTTTTTCAGTTTATGTCGGAAACGCTGGAAAAGAAGCTTAAAATGTAGTTGACAAAACTAAACTTTACCTACTTGTAACTGCTTTCTACATTTTTAATTATAAAGACATCTATCCTTTATGATATTAAACGTAATCTTTTGTAGAAATTGCAGATCCAAAATGATAATCATAAAACATTTAAATCGTATATTTTCAATCAAATCCTATGATATTGGTCCTATAGAAGAACAGAATAGAATACAATAACCCTTTATTAATCACACAGGAACACAATTTACTGTGTATCGGACAAGGATGCTGTTATAAAGTGAAAACTACTCAATATTTGTATTAGTTGGAGTAGATAAATGATGAAATATGAAAAGTTTATGCTTGTAATTCACAGGGTGTTCCTGGAGAGGGTGGAGCTCCTGGTGCTGTTGGACCCAGAGTGAGTGACCGAGTTTCTAATCGTCAGGATTATCAGAGCAAAGCAAACTGCTTTCATACCTGAAGCCGTTTACTTTGTTGTTTAAAGTTAGCAGTTTTTTGTTTAGTTTCTTCTTGTCCATCTTTAACAGGGCGAGCGTGGTTTCCCTGGTGAGCGTGGTGGCGCTGGGCCTCAAGGGCTTCAAGGACCGCGCGGACTTCCTGGAACACCAGGAAGTGACGGACCCAAGGTCAGCAGCTGATTCCTACACTAACTTCAATATTTGTTTAGTTAAATTTCTTGCAGGCTGATAAACATTCAGTAACTGTGGCAATGAAAAGGTGACATCTGAAGTTGTTTTAAGTCATATTTCTTCAAAGCTGCTGCTTCAAACATTTCAGTAAAGATTTCAGAAAAGATTTCTATTTCTGACCACAATGTCATCAAGTTAAACCTATTGAACGTTGAAGCTAAAACTCATAACTGCATTTCTGTTCTCGGCAGCTTGTATTCAATCCTGTTATCTTTGACATTTAATTGAATGAGAATACTGTCAGTTGTATTAACTCTGAGACAACAGTTCAAGTAAATTCACCTTCAAAAATTAAGTAATTTCTAGAGTTTAAAAAAATCTAGAGTCAAATACAAAATCCAGATTTTTCTATATTTGTTGTTTTAGATTAACCCAAATATTTGCTCTGGTCAGTCACTTAGCCCAATTCATTGATGTAAAGGCAGGAAGAAGATACTGCAGGAGCAACACAACATCTGAGGTGTTGGCAAATTAATTTTAAACAAAGCTAACTTTTTAGCTTGGCTATTTAGCTTAGCTTTGTTGCAACTTTTGGAGCTAAGCTAATGACTCATTATGTAGAAATGTGGTTGAGGATGACTAAATTGTTCTATTTAATCAAACAACTGAATAAAACATAAACTTTTCTTAATGTTTTAGTATATATCTATGATGAGAAGTTTAGTGTCAACAAATATTTAGTGCTTGGGGAAATAAAAGTTAATGCCCGTTCTTGAATGCTTGTAATGGATAAAATATACACATAATGTTTTCCTTTAACTGTTGAATTAGAGCAACATCTCAGTCATTGTAACAGGATCAACTATTTTGAGAATAATTATACCGTATGGTTGATTTCATACTCACCTTGTTTTATCAGGGAGCAATTGGACCAGCTGGCGCTCTTGGAGCTCAAGGACCCCCGGGTCTGCAGGGTATGCCTGGAGAGAGGGGAGCTGGAGGCATCCCAGGAGCCAAGGGAGACAGAGTAAGAAACTGGTGTTTCTAATTTAAACTAGACAGATTATTTAATAAGTAAAGGCATGTGTCTATAATGCAGGAAAAAAATAAACAAACAAACAAAAAGAATACTTTCAGTTTCTGTTGTTTTTTTTTTTGACAGGGTGATAATGGACAGAAGGGGCCTGAAGGCGCTCCTGGAAAAGATGGTGGCAGAGTGAGTTCAAAATATATACTTTAATTTATGATGCTGGCTCTATAAATCAATTTAGCATATCTCTTCTTACATCTTCAACCATTGTCTTCTCTTCTGTAGGGTTTGACTGGTCCCATTGGTCCTCCTGGCCCATCTGGACCCAACGGTGCCAAGGTAAGAATCACAGTGTGGCTCACTGGATTGGTGAAGAGACTGAGGATTGAATTTAAATGGAAATCAAAGTCATATGTAGGTGTTTATTTTTAACTTTACCCATGTTTTCTTCTCGTTCTAGGGTGAGACTGGACCTACTGGTCCTTCTGGTGCTCCGGGGGTTCGTGGTGCTCCTGTAAGTACTTCCATGATAAACAGAAACATAATATATGGTTCCTCTTTTGCCAGTTGCTTGTTGTGTTGTTGGTCAATGTCGTCCTGAAATACCCATCCGTGACTTTTCTTTACTATTTTATTTGAGGTAAGAAGATTATTCTCCCAGATGTTATGGTTCTTTGCCTGGCTCATGCATAAAACTTTGCCAGGCTCTTAATAAAACATTGTTTGTCTGCTATGCTAGCCTTTTGCACAGCAGTTTATTACAGCTTAATGCTATGCTAATGGCTAATGCTAATGGGGCTCTTGGTGACTGTTGTCCCAACTGAACTGACTGATTGAATGATTCTGGGCTGATTGGGCTGTCAAACTCATTTTCATTTTGGGCCAAATCAAAAATCTGAATGTTCTTAAAGGGCCGGTTGTGCCAGAATAAAACCAATTAAACTGTTAAACTATCATTAAATAGCTGTTTGTTTCAGCTTTCTGAAAACACTTACTGAAAATCCATCCAGGATTTCTGGATTGTTTTTGTGGTTTTTTTTGCTATCAAAATCACAGATCTTGTGGCGGTAATGTAAAAACATTTGTAAGGAATTCGTACAATATCTGCGCTGATGAATGATGTTAAATGTGACTTTTTATTAATCGCTGTAGCGGTCACGGATTATAACTTGACGTTAAGTAATGCAGAGGTAGATCCATTTAAAGCCAAAGTTTCTGGCCAATTTTGAGAGAAATTTGCAGTAAAAATCAAAAAATATTTTTGGAATCTGTTGATTTTTTGTGAATTTTGTGTGAGTTTTGCAGATTTCTGAAAACTGGAGAGACTTACTGATGTAATCTGGAGTCTAGGGGACCACATTGAAAGCTACAGCAGGCCAGATTTGGCCCATTGGCCTTGAGTTTGACACAGGATAAAATATTTCACTCAAATACATTGTTAACTTTTACATGTTTATCTTCTGGATTTTTTGTTTGTTATTCTGTCCTCACTGCATCCAAACAACAACAATAAAAATAGAAGTAGTTTGTTTCTTTTTAAGCGCAGAAACTTATGACCTCATTAGGGGAACAAATACTTATTTCCTTCACTAGTTTAAAAAAATAACTTAAAGTTAAATAATATACAGCATATTGTTTTTATGATCTTGTTTTGAGTGTTTTCCTCACTGAAAGCACCAAGCTTTATTTCATCACAGGGAAATCCTGATTGACTTGTGTCAGTGTTCCTCTCTGGTTGAACAGTCAGCATTGACAGCCTGTCTGTTATCTGCAGGGCGACCGCGGTGAGATCGGTCCTCCTGGGCCTGCGGGCTTTGCTGGACCTCCTGTGAGTAAATAAAAGACAATTGATTCTGCTAATTAAAACCGTAGCAATGGCATTGTGCTAATGGCGCTGCTCTAAATGACTTTCAGGGTGCAGATGGTCAGCCAGGTGCTAAGGGTGAGCTCGGTGAGCCCGGACAGAAAGGAGAAGCTGGTTCTTCTGGACCTCAGGGGCCTTCCGGAGCTCCTGGACCTGTGGTGAGTATTTGGGTCAAAAATAAAGTCCTGGAACCAGACGCTCTGTATCTTGTACCCATTTTGAGCCAGAAACGTAAACACAGCAAAATATAGAACAGATATTTTTATTTTACTGTAGAGTCACCAACAACATGAGTGATTGTTGCTGCTGTTTTTTAGGGACCTACTGGCGTATCTGGACCTAAAGGAGCACGCGGTGCCCAGGGAGCTCCTGTGAGTAACTTCTCTTCATCTTATAGCTCTGAATCATCATCACTTTGTCTCTTAGTTCCATAACATCTGATTAGTCCTTCAGGCAACCTTGATGCAGCCAGTTTATGTCTGCATCAAAGCATATTTAACTTGTGCTACAATTCTGAAACTAAAATAAAACATTTAAGGTTAAGGTTGACACCCAAAGTCAAACATATACCTAAATGTTGGAAAGCGGAAGGATTAGCATAACCTGATTATAATTAATAAATATTTACGTTTGCATAGTAGGAATTGTAAAAACATGTCAGAAGACAATAAAATGTGCATCTTTGATATAGATTGTCCAAGAACATTTTGTGACAGCAGCTCCCAAAATGCAATAAAAGTGATCAATCATACTAGCCGCTCAGTTAGCTAACAAATCACCAACATTATTGAACTTTCATAGATTTTTTTTCTGATTCAGATGAACTGACTGAGGTAACAGGCTGGATAAAGTAAGGTTACACAGCATTAAATGTCTCACGTTGCTTCTGAGACTCACATCAGGAGAAGTCGTCTACAGATGCTGCATTTGTCTATAAATGGATTCCAGCCTTCA